>JARHVA010000485.1:1230000-2430000 GCA_037957365.1 Torreya grandis | reverse complement strand
CAATCGAATATCTCCTAAGATGGGTAACCTCTAATGGATCAAAGGAAGGGGATGGTATGTTATTAATATATATGTATTTTTTGGATTTTGGATCATAAAATGCACTTTGAGTGTGTTGTCTCCCAAAAATAACAGTCATTTTTGGAACAACATTTGAATTATTTTGGTTCTACAAACCAAAATAATATCTTCCATTTTCAAAATTTGTCTTAGATATTTAGATTTCTCATTTTCAGAGCTTCTCAAAAAATATACAGACTCTACAGGCTTGAATCTACAGACTCAACAGGAAGAAGAATCTACGGACTATGCAGGAAAAGGAAAATCTACAGACTTCTGCAGGCAGTTTTCAATCAAAAGAATTGATTTTCAACATTTGTTCATTTTCTGGGATTAGTTCAAAGTTTTGGTTCATGTGAAACTCTTCATCGGCAAGCATCTAAATATAAAAGGAGGCCTGAATCATTGAATCGTTGAACCATTGAACCAATTTGGTTCTAAGGTTCAATGGATTTAAAGTTCAACAAGTTCAATGTCATTGGCCAAAGTTAAGTGCTTCATAAAGATTCAAAGTTCAGTCGCTTCAATAGGTTCATCAGCTTCCAAACATTTGGTTAAATCAAAATGACTTGAACCATTGAAAAAATTGGGTTCAAAGGTTCAACGGGTTCAAAGGTTCAATAGTCAGTTCAACCAAAGGAATAGTTCAACGTCCAAGTTCAACCAAGCAGTTCAATGCTTTATTTCACTCAGATGGTTCATTTCCTTTGTTTCAGCATCTTTTGGTCCAATCATTTGATTTTTCAGTTGGTTCAAGGCTTTCTGGTTTAATGGTTCAACAGCAAGTTCATCACTTTTTGGTTCAAAGGCGCTTCGCGCGCTTCATTGAACCTTTGAACCAAATGGTTCAACATTCAAGTTCAATGAGTTTCATGACTTCTGCAGGAATTTTCATCAGCAAACAATTAGCAGCAAGTTCAACATTTGGATCATCCTTTGGTTCAACTTTAAAAAGTTTAAAGGCGGGTTTAATCAAGCAGTTTAATGCTTTCATCAGCTTTACTTCAAAGGCTTGGTGTGCTTCATTGAACCTTTGAACCGGTTCAAAAAAGGTTCATCGACTAGGTTCAAAGGGATGGTTCAATGCAAAAGAGAACTTTTCTAAAGGACAAGTGTCCTTACGGAGGACACTTCATCAAACGAATGTTCAAAGACTTGTTCAATGCCTGCGGGAATGTTTAAAGCAAATGGCCTGAGGAAAAGCCCAAGGTAAAATTTGCGAAGAGCCGACAGACTTCGAAGGATCATTTCTCAGGGCCCAAAAGGGCAAAGTCCAATCTGGAAAAGTGCCAAGTGGAAAGCCAAAAGAAGACTAAGGGATGATGTGCCTAAACACGTCAAATTCAACACAGTCAACTAGCTGTTGGAAACACAGTGACAGGCATGAAAACATCAATTTCAGAGACAGTAAAATAGTTGTTGATCCTTTTGATCCACAGACCAGAATACATTCACAATTTTCAAGGCCAAGACCAGCAAAAAGTGGAGAAGAAACAGAACAGTAAATTAAATCTAGGACCCGATTCAATTAGCCGAACAAGGAGGAATGATGAAGATAAGATCAGATTGCCAAATGGAACATTGGAAGTTACAAACATTCAATAAGTGCGACTTATTTCCTTACATTGATAAAATCAAATGGGAAAACTGCCCCTAAGTTCCAGCATGTCTCCTTAATAGATTTCAATGCAAATTGATGTATTGATTATTCCCAAGTCCTTTTTGAAGAGGCTATATAAGGGACTTTCTTCTATTGTAATAGGATCTTCTTTTTGATAATTTAAAAGAAACTCTGCCAAAATTGAGAGGCATCATTGAGACTTTGTGCTCAGTCTATTTATCATATTTTGTTAATGAAAACAAGGGACTTTTTCAGACTTTGTGTTGTGATATCTTGTTTATTTCATTGATTTAATAAGCAGGATTAGTTAATTTGTCAAGAAGGTGTCCTGGAGAATCAACTGTGGAGAGACTTTGCACCCCCATAGCTGCCTTCAGTTTGTTTGTATTTTCATTACTGTGTATAGAACTTTGGAAAGACTTTGAGCTTTCATTGTTCTTCGTGTATCACTCTTGAGTATTTCATGTGCAGACTTTGCACTGTGTCTTGATTTGCTGGTTACAATACTTTAGTCATATTCTACTTTTATTTCCAAGACTATTCTAGTGGCTCGTTGAATAGTTCTTCTGAAAGAAGAGGAGTGATGTATGTCATTCTCTTGAGTTCTTCCTTTGTTTTGTATACATCATCTCTGAAGAAAGAGAGATGGATGTCTGGTCCTAACCTTGAGTACTATTTTTTGTTCATATGAAAGAGAGATGGATGTCTGGTCCTAACCTTGAGTACTATTTTTTGTTCATATAAATATATATATATATATATACATAGCATATCCATAGCGAACCTCCCCTTGATGAGAGGAGAGAGAAGTCTCCTTCTGATGTGATAAACTTACACATTTAGGATGACTAATCTTCTTGCTTTGGCAGATAAGACCTATTATGTTTACCAGTACGCTGATAAACAAAATAATCAACCAACAGTTTTTGGCGACTCCATTGAGGAATTACCCATTATCCATTTATAGTATATCCATTCCATTCACCTCCACACCCACAAGAAAAGAATGCACAGTTTAAAGCCTCAAGCTTTAATTGAAGCAAAGTCAATTGTTTTCAAATTTTGTTTTACAAATCTGGAAAATTCAAGATATACACGAAGTCAAAGGGCTAAAGGTGTCATTGATCATGTGTTCAAGCAAGTACAGCAAAGTGATTTTGATCTATTTTCTTCACCGTCTCATCTGCAAGGAACCAAGAGCTTCTCTCCTACTAAAGCCAGATCTCCATTACCAGGCAAAATATCAACTTTTGTTGTTAATAAAGCTTCACTTATAATTACCCCATTAAGATTTGTTATCCCTCCTTTTCAGCACCCTATAATGGTAGTTCAAGGTCCCTGGGGTAATGCTTTTGGCCCTCTCAATCTTATTCCTCCTCTACATGAACTTCCACGCAATTCAAGGAAGAATTTCCCAAAATTCCATGGTGATGAGAAAGTTCATCCTGATGAACATATTGCAGTATTTAGTATAGCTTGTGGAGTAATTGGGGTAGAGTTTGAAGATGTAGCAGTCAGGCTTTTTGTTGAAACACTACAAGGTCCTGCTGCAGATTGGTTTTACCATTTACAAGCTCGATCTGTGACTGATTGGAATACTTTGAAAGATAAGTTTGAAGCCAGATTCAAACCTGCAGAAGATGCACATACACTTCTGGCTCAATTACACAAATGAAAAAAGAGCCACATGAGCCTATGAGAGACTTCATAACTAAATTTGACAAGTTGAGAAACAAAATTCCTATGATTGCAAGACCTACAGCTGAGAATCTTAAATGCTTTTTCATTAATTCTCAGCTACCTGAAGTCAGTTTCCTCTTGAGACGTGCTAGCCAAATAAATCTCAAGGTAGCTCAACTTCTGGCCACTGAAGTAGAAGATGATCTCATATTAGCAGGGAAAATAAGAAGAGATCCCAATAGAAATAGAGCTTCATCATCATCTGAGTTTGCATCTACAAGCACCATAGATCCAATGGTGCAGAAATTAGTGAATGAGCTCCTTGCCCTAAAAAAGCAAATCGCTCAAGGAATGTCTTATGTTCCTACATACAGAAGAACATTCCCAAATTAGTCATATCAGGGCAATGTTGCTAGGAACCAAGGACAACAAAATCATCTTCCTCCTCCACAAGGAAAACTTGCCTTGGAAGCTCCTCCAACTAATTCAGCAATGGGATATCTTGAGACAGAATCAGATTTTTCTTATCAGCCTGAATTATATCAAAAAAATGATGATGATATCATTGAAGACAGTCAATAGGAATCAGTTGGTGACTCCCACATTGGTTTCCTGAATTATCAAGATGAACCCAGAAGAAAAGGAGAAGCTTCAGATGGATCATATGCAGTGTTTACTAGATCTAAAAATCAATCAGTCTAACAGGCTGATAAAGGAAAGATAGAAGAGCAATCACAGCCAGTAGTCACAATTGCCAAGCGTAGATCAGTTCTGCCCTTTCAACCAAAAGATCTAGTAATCACTCAAAAGGTAAATACATCTCCTACGCCTTTCCCTTCTACTTCTAATTCACAAACTAGTATACCTCCCATCCCTTCTAAAACTTAGAAAGCTAAAGTACCTATCTCTGTACCTAGTTTGATTTAGACATTTGACATAATTGATCATGTCAAAAAGATAAAAATACAAATGTTTGAATTTGAGTACTTGCAATCCAATCCAAATCAACTGAATAAGTTGGTCCAATATGTTAAAAATCAGACCGTCCCTGCAGTGCAAAAGGCAAAAAAAGTGACTTTTGATTCCCCAATAAATATGCCTAGTCCAAATAATCTGATTATTACTCCTCCAACTACTTCTGGAAGAATAGAACCCTTCTATGTTTCCCTATTTATCAATGGCCACAAGCTGAGTAATTATATAATAGACTCAGGTGCATCTGACAATGTCATGCCTACCAAAGTTGCTAAGTCTCTTGGTCTCACATTGACCAAGACGTTTGGCAGATATTTCTCCATGGAGAACAAATAAGTGCCATTGTTGGGATAGATCAAAGATGCTCAATTTGTATTTTCAGCCTTTCTAGACAAGAGGATTAAAATGACTATATTAGTGGCTGAAGTTCCAGCGTCTTATGGTATTTTACTTGGATGAAATTTTTGTAAGGACGTGGGAGGAAAGCTGAATATGGATCTATCTGAGGCAAGGATCCCTGTACAAGGCGTGATGAAGAGATTACTTCTTGAAAAAGAAGCAAAGTATGTAGTCACCAAGACGTCAGCTCCTGAAGCTCAAATCCTTTTTGAATCCGTGGGTATGGGTAATTACTTTTTATATACAAATCATGAAAAAAGACCCTCCATCTCTGATGAGGAAAAGTCTAAAGTAAAGCCAGTGTTTGATGAGATTTGGACTCTAGAATTTACAGTAGTTGTTCCTCTTCTAGTTTTGGAGCTAGAATTGTTTTGATATCTCCTTAAAGAGATATGTTCCCTTCATCATATAAGTTACAGTTCAACAAACACAAATAATATAGCTGAATATGAATCAATGTTGTTGGGCATGAAGGTTGCTTAAGAAAGAGGCATCAGGTGTCTTCATGCTAAAGGGGATGCCGAATTAGTGGTCTGCCAAGTGAGAAATTCATATCAGACTAAGAATGAAAGGCTGTGCCATTATCATAATCTTGTTTGGGATCAAATTGAAAGCTTTGATGCTTTCAACATTTCTTCCATTCCAAGAGAATACAATGATAGAGCTGATGCACTTGCTGTTTGAGAAACTCTTTTAGTTCCACATTCTGATTTTAAAGAAGCCAAATATACCATTGAGCTGATCTATCGGCCGAGTGTTCTTGATAATGCTGATCATTGGCAAATTTTTAATGATGATAATCAGCTCATTGCCTTTTTAGAAAGAAAAGACAATTTTGAACAACTATATTTTGAAGGCAACGAATCTCAAAAGTCTGAATTAATTTCTGAATCTAGTTCAGATGTAAATGAAGAGTTTATACAGCTGAAAGGAAATAAAATCCCTAAAGGCTTGGTTTCTCTCGAAAAGCTGTTTGACAAGCATGATAGATTCATCAAGCAACAGCAGACAGATTTGAATTTCTCTCAGGGATTTGATCAAGTGAATCTGACTAATGAAGAAAATCCAAAAATGGTCAACATTGGTAAGTGTTGTACACCTAAATAAAAATTCAAATTTACTTCTTTGCTTCGTCAATACATTGATGTCTTGGCATATTCATACGAAGATCTGAAATCTCTCAGTCCTGATGAAATATGTCATCATATTCCTCTCAAGGCTGATTCAACGCCTTACAAGTAGAAATCTAGACAATACAATCTAAAAAAATTAGGTACAATCATGTTTGAGATTAAAAAAATGTTAAATGCTAGAATTATTTTTTCAATCCATCATTCTACATGGATTGCAAATATAGTTCATGTAAGGAAGAAAAATGGCAAAATCTGCATTTATGTAGATTTTTGGAATCTAAATCAGTCTTCTTTGAAAGACAATTACCCTTTGCCAATCATGGACCAAGTGCTCCAAACAGTAATAGGATCAGAAATGTTATCAATGTTGGATGGATTCTCAGGCTATAACCAAGTTGAAATTGTTGAACCTGATCAATACAAGACTGCATTCACCACGCCTTGGGGTACTTTTACATACAAAAGAATGCCTTTTAGATTAATAAATGTTGACGCTACCTTTCAGAGAGCTATGTATATGGCTTTTAAAGATGAAATTAGAAAATTCATAGTTGTATATCTTGATGATTTAACTGTCTTCTCAAAGCGCCGATCTGATCATGTGCACCATTTGCAGCAAGTGCTGGAACGCTGCCAGGAAAATGGTATTTTTTTGAATCCTAAAAAGTCTATTTTTGGAGTGACAGAAGGAAAACTCCTTGGACACATTGTGTCCAAAGAAGGAATAAAGATTGACTCAAACAGAGTCGAGTCTATTCAAGAGCTAAATTTGCCTACAAGTAAGAAAGTTGTTCACTCTTTCTTCAAAAAAGTGAATTTTTTACAGAGATTTATCCCTGAATTTGTTGAGAAGACAAGACACATTGTAAATATGATGAAAGGAAAGAATACCTTTAACTGGACCAAAGAAGGCAAAGCAGCATTTCAAGATATCAAAGTCATTATGGCTCACGCCCCCACCTTGATCTGCCCAGATTATCACAGAGATTTAATTATATACAGCTATGCATCTGAGCATACTCTTTCGGCTATGTTTGTCCAACAAGACAAAGAAGGTATGGAATCTCCCATCTCTTTCATGAGTTGCCCTCTGAAAAATTATGAATTGAAGTATTCAAATATAGAGAAACATGCTTATGCCTTGGTAAAAGTAGTCAAACACTTTCACTTTTATATTCTAAATTCACATATTACTACCTTAGTTTCTGACAGTACAATCAAGGCTATATTAACTCAACAGGAGTTTGGCACAAAGAGAGGTAATTAGATTGCAAAGATCCAAGAATTTGATCTGTATATCAAGCCAACAAAGTTGGTCAGAGGTAAAGGTCTTTGTCAATTAATGGCTGATAATAAGTCAGAAGATACCCAACTTAAAGAAGCTAAAGTAGACAATATGCCAATAGTCCTTTTTGTTTCTAATACCAATGAATGGTATTTAGATATTGCCTATTTTTTTGACTTATGGAGAATGTCCTGCTCATTTGTCTTACAAAGAGAGGAGAACCATCAGATTGAAAGCTGCCAATTTTGTCCTTTGGGATAATGGCCTGTACAAAAGAAACATAGATAGAGTTTTTCTTCGTTGTGTAGATAAAGAACACCAGACCCAGCTCTTGAAATATTTCCATAATCTAGCTTGTGGAGGACATTTTTCTGCTCCTGTGACTGCTCACAAAATTTTGAGAGCTAGGTATTATTGGCCGACTCTTTTCTAAGACGCACATAAATGGGTAAGGAAATATGAACTTTGCTAGCAATTTGTTGGAAAACCCAAGTTGGTTGCTCTGCCTCTCAAGCCAGTGATCATAGAGGAACCTTTCCAGCAGTGGGGACTTGATTTTATTGAGATAATAAATCCATCATCAAGTGCTGGACATGATTATGTCCTTACAGGGACTGATTATTTCACTAAGTGGGTAGAAGCAATCTCGACAAAGCATGCTACTTCAAAAGTTGTATACAATTTCTTGAAAGAGAACATCATTCCCAGATTTGGAGTCCCACTCAAAATTGTTACTGATAATGCAGCTTGTTTCACCTCTCAAGAAATCATGCAATTCTATGTTTATTATGGAATTACACTTTCTCATTCTTCTGATTATTTTTTGCAAGGGAATGGACAAGTTGAGTCCAGCAAAAAAAATTTGGTAACTATTATCAAAAAACTTGCAGATGATAATCAAAGGACATGGCACAAAGCATTGGTAGATGCTCTGTGGGCTGATAGGATCACGCCAAAAAAGGCAATTGGTATGTCTCCTTTTCAACTTCTCTATGGTATTAATGTTGAGATACCAATCACTTTAGAGTTACCAGCCTTAAAATTGGTGAAGGCTATTAAAGATCAGACATATGAGAGTTCTCTTGACAAAAGAATCATGTACTTGACTCAGCTGGAAGAACAAAGAACCATGGTGGTGGAAAGAATTGTTGTTCATCAAAATTTGATAAAGAAACTTTTTGATCAGAAAGCCAGAAATCATGATTTTCATATTGGGGATAAAGTCCTACTATGGGACAAAAGAAGAGAGCCAAAAGGGATGCATGGAAAGTTTGACTCCCTTTGGAGAGGCCCATTCACAATTCATCAGCACATGGGTGAAAAATAGCTTTTTGTTGAAATACCAAGATGGCACGCTCTTTTCTCTGCCCCATAATGGGCAGCATTTGAAACACTTCAATTCTTGAAGTGTCAGATCATTACCTCTGTAAATATGTATACTTGTACAGTTTTAATTTCTATTTTGTTTTGTTTGTTTTCGTTCTTGTTGTCTTTCATTTTTGGAAAGCATGACTCCGAAGCCCAAAGGTACACTTGAAGACACTAGAGTTTCTGGATTCTACTCTTTCCAATTCATTTTGCGATTTGATAGAAGTTCCCCAACTGGAGCCAGCTGTTGTCTCCCAAAAATAACAGTCATTTTTGGAACAACATTTGAATTATTTTGGTTCTACAAACCAAAATAATATCTTCCATTTTCAAAATTTGTCTTAGATATTCAGATTTTTCATTTTTAGAGCTTCTTAAAAAATATATGGACTCTACAGGCTTGAATCTATGGACTCAGCAGGAAGAAGAATCTATGGACTATGCAGGATAAGGAAAATCTACAGACCTCTGCAGGCAATTTTTAGTCAAAAGAATTGATTTTCAACATTTATTCATTTTTTGAGATTAGTTCAAAGTTTTGGTTCATGTGAAAATCTTCATCGGCAAGCATCTGAATACAAAAGGAGGCCTGAATCATTGAACCGTTGAACCATTAAACCAATTTAGTTCAAAGGTTCAACGGATTCAAAGTTCAACAAGTTCAATGTCATTGGCCAAAGTTAAGCGCTTCATAAAGATTCAAAGTTCAGTCGCTTCAACAGGTTCATCGGCTTCCAAACATTTGGTTAAATCAAAATGACTTGAACCATTGAACCATTGAACCAATTGGGTTTAAAGGTTCAACGAGTTCAAAGGTTCAATAGTCGGTTCAACCAAAGGAACAATTCAACGTCCAAGTTCAACCAAGCAGTTCAATGCTTTATTTCACTCAGATGGTTCATTTCCTTTGTTTCAACATCTTTTGGTTTAATCATTTGATTTGTTAGTTGGTTCAAGGCTTTCTGGTTCAACAATTCAATAGCAAGTTCATCACTTTTTGGTTCAAAGGCACTTGGTGCGCTTCATTGAACCTTTGAACCAAATGGTTAAACATCCAAGTTCAACAAGTTTCACAACTTCTATAGGAATTTTCATTAGCAAACAATCAGTAGTAGGTTCAACATTTGGTTCATCCTTTGGTTCAACTTCAAATAGTTCAAAGGCGGGTTCAATCAAGCGGTTTAACACTTTCATCAACTTTACTTCAAAGGCTTGGCACACTTCATTGAACCTTTGAACCGGTTCAACAAAGGTTCATCAACTAGGTTCAAAGGGACGGTTCAATGCAAAAGAGAACTTATTTGAAGGACAAGTGTCCTTGTGGAGGACACTTCATCAAACAAATGTTCTAAGACTTGTTCAAAGACTTGTTCAATGCCCGTGGGAATTTCACCAGACATTTTGCCCAGGGAATTTCACCCAGAATTTTTGCCCGCAGGAATTTTCCTCGGGGAAAATGTCTGCAAGAATGTTTAAAGCAAATGGCCCAAGGAAAAGCCTGAGGGAAATTTGCGAAGAGCCAACAGACTTCGAAGGATCATTTCTCAGGGCCCGAAAGGGCAAAGTCCAGTCTGGAAAAGTGCCAAGTGGAAAGCCAAAAGAAGACTAAGGGATGACGCACCTGAACACATCAAATTCAACACAGTCAACTAGCTATTGGAAACACAGTGATGGCATGAAAATGTCAATTTTAGAGACAGTAAAATAGCCATTGATCCTTTTGATCCATAGACTAGAATACATTCACAATTTTCAAGGCCAAAACCAGCAAAAAGTGGGGAAGAAATAGAATAGCAAATTAAATCCAAGACTCGATTCAATTAGCCAGACAAGGAGGAATGATGAAGATAAGATCAGATTTCCAGATGGAACATTGGAAGTTACAAACTTTCAATATGCGTGACTTATTTCCTTGCATTGATAAAATCAAATGGGGAAAGTGCCCCTAAGTTCCAGCGTGTCTCCTTAACAGATTTTAGTGCAAATTGATGTATTGATTGTTCCCAAGTCTTTTTTGAAGAGGCTATATAAGGGACTTTCTTCTATTTTAATAGGATCTTCTTTTTGATAATCTGAAGGAAACTCTATCAAAATTGAGAGGCATCATTGAGACTTTGTGCTCAGTCTGTTTATCATATTTTGTTAATGAAAACAAGGGACATTTTCAGACTTTGTGATGTGATATCTTGTTTGTTTCATTGATTTAATAAGTAGGATTAGTTAATTTGTCAAGAAGGTGTCTTGGAGAATCAACTGTGGAGATACTTTGCGCCCCCATAGCTGCCTTCAGTTTGTTTGTATTTTCATTGATGTGTATAGAACTTTGGAAAGACTTTGAGATTTCATTGTTCTTCGTGTATCACTCTTGAGTATTTCATGTGTAGACTTTGCGTTGTGTCTTGATTTGTTGGTTACCATACTTTAGTCATATTCTGCTTTTATTTCTAGGAATATTCTTATGGCTGGTTGAACAGTTCTTCTAAAAGAAGAGGAGTGTTGTATGTCATTCTCTTGAGTTATTCCTTTGTTTTGTATACATCATCTCTAAAGAAAGAGAGATGGATGTTTGGTCCTACCCTTGAGTACTATTTTATGTTCATATATATATACACAACGTATCCACAGGGAACCTCCCCTTGATGAGAGGAGAGAGAAGTCTCCTTCTGATGTGATAAACTTACACATTTAGGATGACTAATTTTCTTGCTTTGGCTGATAAGACCTATTTTGTTTACTAGTATGCTGATAAACAAAATAATCAACCAACAGAGTGCTTAGACAGTAAAGATCATAATTTATCCCTTCCTTTTGAAAATTGTGAAATTATTCAATTTCACCCAGGATGGTGACCTCCATTCTTGAATGTGGGAATTTAAGACATTGATGGATTGTGTAGGGTACATATTGAATTTCATGGATCTAAGGTAGACCCCAAAGCATGTTGTATGATAGATCAACATCAACTATATGAACCAAGGTCTGATGAATCATAAGTCCCACCATTATAGGTAAGTATATTGTTCCTGTTGATATGGTCGCCCATTGTCATCATAAGCTTTTATCATGATCAAAGTAGGCCCCAAAGATAATTCTTAATATCCCAATTTCCTGAGGAGATCTATGTTACACAAATTTAATGTTGATCTTTCATCTATAAAAACTCATGGGATCTTATTATTGGTAATGGATATTTCTATGAATAGGGGGTAATTATGATGAGGGTCAATTGGTGGCATGTCTTGGGAGCTGAATGTGATTTTTTGAGATGGAGATAAATAACCCAACATAGCTTAGAATTGAATAGTATCAATATCCTTGAGAAATTTTGACTCATGTAGGATTTGATTTAATATATCTTGATGAATAGAAGAAGTTTTGAGAAGGTCCATGATGCAAATATGAGCATGATTATTCTCTAATTTTTGAATAATGTAATATGTTTTGTCAAAAGTGTTTGAAGTCTTCTTAGGGATAGTGATATTCTAAGGTGACATAGGAGATGAGTCTTTAGGGGGTGCCCCTAGAACTATTATTTTACCACATCTAGTGGTGACCGTGTAATAAAAAGTGGCCCTATTGATCTTAATGATATTGCAAGGTAGACTTGGGGGTTCTTGGGGGTTTTTTCCTTTTATTTTAATGGTATTAATGTAGTGATATAGAATGGCATGATAGTAAACATTATTGGAACTGAATGTTTGAACTTAATCCCTTGGTGTTTTCTTTTGTTTTTATCATGCTTAGGTAAGGGATCTTGATATATGCCTAACTACTGATTTTTGGACTGAACCAAACTATTTTCACGTTAAATTTTTATTTCTCCCTTTTCTATCAGATCTTAAATGAATTGCCTTAACTGCATACATTTTTCAGTATCATGTCATTTTACATGATGATAATGACAAAACTCATCTTAATGATACCAATCAAGGATGACTTATTATCATCCAAGGGTCTAATTTCTAGGAGTGTTATCATATTGGCAGCAATTAATTTTTTCAAAACCATTTCAACTAGTACACCAAGATTTGTAAGATGTTGTTTCCTCGTTCTAGTCCTTAACTTCCCCTTTGGCACATTGATGTTAGAGACATTTTGGTTTTTAGTCATAGGGGAATATTTTTGCATTGTCTATACATGTTTATAATCAATAAATCCATCTCCAATAACATTTTTATTTTTATTAAAAATATTAAGCTTACCCAAAAAAGTATTGTCTTAATTTTGAATTTATTCATTTTGGGTATACATTTTGATAGTTCCTCTCTCAATAAGTGCATTTTTTATTTGGGTTCAATTTTATATGATCTCCTTGAATGACTTGGCACATTATAACTTTAGTTTATATTTTAATTTTGGATTAATATTATTGATGAAGATATTGGCCAATTCTTTTTTTAGGACAATGCATCAGAAATGACTAGCCAAGCTTCTCCGTCATCGTAAGAAAGATACAAGGCTTTATCCATTATTTTTCTTAGTGTTGTGAAGAAATAATATATAGATATCATGATCAATATTAAAGTAAAAATGTCTTACAAATTTGTCAATCAATTATTTAAATGATGTAATGGACCCTTTGGGTAAATGCATGAACCATTCAAGAGTAGGTCCTATGAGACTTTTTGTAAAGAGGTGAAGTAAATAAGCCTCATTATAAGCAACCTCGTGGCATGATATGTAATATTATTTGATGTGGTCATGAGGGTCTCCTTTTCCTTTATATTTGTCAAATTTTGGGATTTCAAAATGTGTCAGAAAGGTTATTTGCAGGATACTCATATCCAAAAGGGAGGTGCAAAACTCCTCATATATTTACTTCTTTGCTTAAGATCAAGGGTCTATTTGTTAAAGAGTTTATTTAATTTATTTCTACTCTTGGTAAAATGAGGGGTCCATTAGGGGACTATAAATGATAGTTATACTAGACTTTGGCTTTAGGGGATCAACATTGGTGTTTATGGGAAGATGTTTTCCTGTTTTCTTGGGTGATGTGGGTTTGTGAGTTTCAGAGTGAATTTTGGATGCTAATGAATATATTTGTTGGGTAATTTGATCAAGAAGATCTTTTAGGATGACCTTTTTTTATCAGCCTCAATCCTATTCGTTTGAGGGGCTTCTTCTTCGTCTAATTTTTGCTTAGATTCTTCTATCCTAGGATTTTTCACATCTTGATTTGTGTATCATGGTGGGGAGGATTATTATGATGAGATGGTGGTCATATTAGGTTTTATAAGATATTATGATCAAAATTAGGGGGCAATCTACCTCCAATTCTAATTATTTAGGCTAATATTTGATCATAATTTATATATATGTACTAGTCAAAATGGGCCCTAATATCATCATTATTGAAGAAGTCATTATGTATTCCTTCCTTTATTCTAGGCATATGCATGTCACTCTAATTTAATTATCCCTACTTTTCTCACCTAATGTCCTTAGTATACCATCTTTGTGGTTTGATCCTTTTCCCTTTTTCAACACTTGTGCATAATTTTTTATCGGCATTATGAGTGCCAGTGAGTGATATAGATATTAGTGATAGATAAATACGGTTTGAGCTTACCTTCTAGGAGGTACGGTTGATATTATATTAAAGAGGATTAATGAGATGAAGAGATATTTGTGATCACTAAAAATGTCTTAAACTAATAAGGTCAAGGTACCTATATGTGATGATGAAGAAGGATCTAGACTTTCAGACTATATGATCGTGTACTAACCATATGTTGACTCTACAGGGATTCAATCTAGAAAGAGGACTAGATGATAATATGATCATGTACTTAGATTAAAAATAGTAAGGTAATGATTGGATTGAGCTAGTTATGAATAGGCAAGATGACAATATGATAGGGTGTTAGATGAAATTTGGTAGAGTAACAGGATGATAATATTTGTACAAAGTAATAGATTTAGGATATGGGGTGTAGACACTGAAATCATGTCTACCCCCTAGGTCATATTTCACCCTTGGCCCCCCTTGGCTCATGTCCTAACCCTTGTCATAGCCCCCTCCATTTATCAAATAAATATTTTAATTTATTTGGCCCTCTTCCACCTCACCCATGCCACCTTGGATGTCTTCACCTCTCTCCTAGCCTTTATTTCCCAAATCTCCCCTTTATCCTTCCTCCCGCGTCTATTTATGCCTCCCTCAACCATTTTCCCACGGCCCCTTGACCCGGCAGCATGCAAGAATAGACAGAGGCTAATTTTAGCCTCTGTCCCCATTCTTCAGCCACCGACATCGGTCATTATGTAGCTGACGTCGGCGATTCTGCCGGCGTTGGCACCCTTCAAGACCATTCCCTGTAACCATTCTCCCCCCTGCAAATAGAACTCTCTTAACGCTTTTGCATTCATATTTTCTTCTCCTCCCCCTCGTACAGCAACACCAACAGCTACAAGCACCTTGTAGGAACAGCTCTAAGCAACAGCTCCATTGGCAGGTCCTTCAACAGCTCTGATAACAGGTTTCTCCATTCTCCAACCAGCAAGCAAGAGGTAAGCACAGTGTTTTTTTCCATTTCATTTCTTATCTGCATTTATCTATTTAGCTAACTACTACCTAGACCTTCCCTGTCTGTCCCTGAGAGGCTGAAAAGCCTTCTCAGACCCCTGCCTCTCATTCATCCCCCTTTTGTGCTTCTAGTTCTAGCCAGCCACTTTCTCGACAGTCCCCTCTACCCAGCCAGTTCTGCACAAACCCTCAGATTACTCCTCATACCCCAAATAGTCCCTCTGAATCCCACACAGACCCTCAAACCCTCAGATGAAGCCTCAGTCCATTCTGCAGACCAAGACCAGACCTGTAACTCATCCCTGACTATTGCCCCATCCGACCTCGTCTGTTTCCCCTATCGACGTCGACAGACTAACCGACGTCGACTACCTTCCCTGATCAACGCCGACAATACCACCAACGTCAGCGATTGTACAAAAGTAGATTGCTTTTAAATAGGTACGCATTTGTCTTAAGCTCTTTCTCTCTGTCTTTCATCATTTATCACTTTCTATTTCTGATCAGCATTCTATTTTTAACAGTGGACTGGCATCCTCCCAGAAGTCTTTGCGCTTCTAAGACCAAGCCTTCACTTGGCAGTCCACCCTTTTGTCATCTAACATTTTTTCGTGTTTTAGTGTCTTTCCCTTTCAAGTGTCATCCTCCACAACCAAAGAGGAGTTCTCACAACGTCTAAATTCTGGTGTGCACGTCTACAACTCGGGTACGTACAAACCCTCCTCCTTCTTCTTAGTTTCTCATTTTCTCTTTCTTGAATGTGAAAAGCAAATCTAGCATAGAAACATTCTGGCATGCCCGGTGGGACCTTAGGGTCTTCCTTGGGTTCCTTTTATTTCTGTTCATATAGGTGCATTAGGTTTCTCCCTTTTCACCTCTTTCTTCTCTTCTAAACAGCATCATAAGTAGGATTAAAAGGAACCTTTCTTTCTTTTCTTGCATTTCAAATTAGTCAAAAATCATATCCTTCAACCCTTTCTCAACTTGTTTTCATTCGAACTTAACATTTCAACTTGGGGCTTAAAACACATTGCACTTTCATTTTTGCTTGCTTGCATTTCTTAGTCCACACTTAGTAATTAACAAATCGCATCATGAATTAATCGTAGTCCACTTGATGTTACAGAACCGAACCACTTGCACTAAATCAAACATCAAACTTACCTGAGACAAGGCCCGACTGGGATTTCATCCCCCAGTGGATACCTTACCCGTCCCGCAATCCCACTTGGATTTCATCACCAAGGGGAAAGCCCACTCTATTCTCTGGCAGAGTCTAATCTCTAGGAAAAGTATATTTTGGCTAAGTGAGACCAGCTTACCACTGGACTCGTGAAGTGAGAGGAGCTTGCTCCTTAGCACCAGGCCATGTACGGAACCTAACCCAAACTTTTGAGCACCTAAACAAACCTGAAACCATCCATAGACTACCTCTTCTAGGACCCTTCTAACAGCCAACCTCCCCAACATAACTTTAAGGCATAAGCCACACGAGCTTAATAATTTATTTCTAGGGATTTAACGCTTAGGCTTTGCTTGTGTTCTTCATCTTTTCTGTTCTTATCTGCTTGTTTGAGCTAGTGAGGACGTTCTTCTTCCTTTTTTCCAAAAACTCTCAAGTCTTTTGGGTTTCTGGAAAACACAGTCACCGACATCGGTTTTGCCACCAACGTCGATAGCCTTTTCTCGCCGGCATCGGTTATCTGATCGACGTCGGCCATCTTTATCACCGACATCAATTTTTCAACCAACGTCGGTCTCTGTCACAGTTCTTTTTTTTCAAAATAGCAGCCTTAAAACTCGCCCCTTTTTCTGCCAAAACCCCATTCTGAGTTTTTAAAACTGAAAAAATCACAGTTTCTAAAACCTGACCTTTCTTGCCTTGAATGGTTCTAACTTGCAGTCAAGCCAAGACTTTAGTCAACCACGCGAGGCATCAACTGCTTCCATCTACCCCATCCATAACCAGTCCTATAATGGAGTTCCACTCGGAGACTGAAAGAACTCCTACTCGCCCAACCCCGCCCCAGACTCCTATTGTCCCAGATGGGGACCAAGATTTTGCATGATTCTTGGACCTCAACGTCAAAGCCTTGCAGAACTATCTCGCACATAGCCAAACGTGAGACTCCTTAGGCAACCCAATCTATGGGATGCCGACTTCCTTAGTCGAGACAATGATCACATCAACAGCATCTACAATTCAACCTATAGACAATCAAGCCAACACCTCGACCAATAACCCAACCATGTCCTACCTTTAAAATTTAGCCTCTCCTTCTAGACCTACCTCCATGGGGGTTTTGGTACCCCCTCAACCTCAAAAAACTCAACCAAATCCTAAACCTTTCCAAAACCTAGTGGTCTCTATCCCCCTTACTCTTGCATCTATCAACACAAGAGTAATTGTCTACCCTTCAACAAGTGTGGCCACTCCTCTACCATCTTTGACGGCCCCTATCCAACTTGTGCCTACCAACCCCATAACACAAGTGCCCTTGGCTCCAACTTTTGCCCTGATAACTAGCTACCCATATGTTGCGTCTATGCAACCAACCACGTCATATGCCCCTCTTAATATCTTTCAAGCGCCTTATAATCTAGGAGGCACTCCACCCACCAATCCGTCAGTAGACATCATCAAAATGTTGATGGACAAGATATCTAGCCTAGAGACCTCCGTTTCTAGTTCACACAATGCTCTCTCATATGAGCAAATTTGTAATGAGCCCATTCATCCTTTTGTCCCGATCAGGCCATATCCCAGCCAGTGGGAACTTCCTAAATTTTCTTGCTTTCAAAGCAAGGAAGACCCACAATAGCACTTACAGGCATTCAGACATGCCTATTACCTTATTGCCCATGACGATGCATTGCTTTTACGCACATTTCTTATGTCTCTCTCTGGTGCTGTGCTTGACTGGTACAGCTCTCTTGCCAGCCATTCCCTCTTCACATTCACATAGTTGGCCAAGCTCTTTCTTGATCACTTCTCCGTCAACATCACCAAGAAGGTCTCGATCACAGACCTCTATTCTATTTGCCATTTCAAAGATGAATCCATAGCTGACTTTGTTGCTCGCTGGAGAGGCCTCATCAATCAACTCTCATTTTCCTTACCCCAACCCAAACTTATTAAACTTTTCTCCCAAGCTTGCGCCAAACATATTTCTTCCACCTTACGGGTTCAGACCTTCTGCACTTTCAAAGAAGCCTTCACAATGGCCCACAAACTTGAATTACGTGCCATCGAGGAGAATAAAGTCAAGTTGCGGAGCAAGAACCCCAACTCTAAGACCAATGACTCCTCTTCTTCTAAACCTTCATCATCCAATCCTAAGTCTAAAGCTTCAGCTAACACTGTGGTCGTTAGACCTTCATCCTCTTCGCCTTTAACCAATCAGCCTGAGCCATCCACATCTCAGAGCACCACCTGCCAATTCTAGTAGAGATACGTACAATGACAGTATACTCCTCTTGGATAATCATACGCGTCTATTCTGAACAAACTTGTTAAACAGGGGGTTCTCAATCTCCCCCAGATCTGACCACCTCCACAATTTGATCCCTCACGCACCATCCCTGCGTGGTATAGGGAAAATAACTTTTGCAACTACCACCATGTTAAAGGACATGACACGGGGAACTAAAAGACCCTTAAAAACATAATCCAAGACATGCTTGAAAAGGGTGACCTCATCATAGACAATCCCAATGCACCCCCTAAGCAAGGGATCGACATCTTCAAGCAACCATTTCCCAATCATCCACCGACCCAAAACAATGTCCAGACCTTGATTGACAACACTCATGAACACAACATTCGAACAGTCAATACAATCTTTCCCTTCATCCCCGACCAACCTCAAGAGGATAGTCATCTACCACTTCATCACGTGTAGACGAACCTCTTTCCCCGGTTAGTTCTCCGTCAACCTCTCTCATCTTGGAGGAAGCCTCAACCTTACCAGCACCACCGGTCTCACCATCCTCCTTCCTGCTACCTATGGAGGACCTGACCCTTCCTACTCCTCGATCGCAAGTGGAAGGCACCATCATCCCTGCCTTTTACCCACTTGAGGAGCCTCATTCTCCGATTTCTTCTCCACCTAGGAAAGAACCTGCCTCTCCTTCATCTCCAACCAAGGATGAATCTGTCATGACTTCATCATGCCATGGGTCCAAAATTGCTACACCCATCTCATCTTCAGCCCCACAACCATCAACATCTTATCAAGGACCCAAACCTCATCCAACATCTTCTCAACCATTTTCCCAACTAGTGGAGAAAATTAGACTTCTCCCTTCAAGGAAAGTGGAGCATCAGGGATTGTGGGAGCGTCTTAAAGCTCTTCAACATGCCTGTGCCCTCTCATCTCATGCTACCAATCCTCTCAAGGCAGAATCTCCCAGGACTCTCAAGAAAGACCAGACTCCCACTTCTAAACCTGCATCTACCCCATCTAAACCTATCAAGTCACTTGGCATTCGCCCTGTCTATACCCTCACTCACTCGCAAGTGAAGGTGGACTTAGACCAGACCTCGACCAATAGTAGTCTTCCAACCAAGTCGAAGAAGACTGCCAGACCACAAAAGTGAACGCCTCCTCCCCCATCACCATTACCTTCCATTTTGGGCCCCCATCCTTCGACCCTGACCAGAGTCCTTCCCACTCTGACCTCTAATCAAAATCGATTGCCTCCTTTGCTTCCTTTGCCTACCTCCAGCCTACCCTCTCCTAAAAAGGCGGTACCTCTCATGAAGAAAGTGTCGACTCTGCCTGTCACTACACCATCAACCCAAAAGGTGGTACAAAAACCTCCTCCAACTCTGCCTAAGCAAAAGTCACCAGCATCGCACACATCAACTAGCACGGACCCTTTAGTGGGCTCATATACGTTGATATTGCACCAACTTTTGCAGACTTCTAGCATAACCCTTCCACCCATCAGGCCTTTCCAATCTCTCGAGTCCAAGCCCTCTTGGTTCGACGACATGAAGATTTGCTTATACCATCGTACACCATGACACGATATCGAGACTTGATGTGCCCTCAAGGCCGTCATTCACCGCTATATGGAGAAGGATACTCTTCTCCTTGAGGACACTCTTGACCGACCCTCGACACCTTCCCATCCAACCTCTTCAACCACATCAACATCTCACCAGCAAGCCATGACCCCTTCTTCACCTCCTATCTTTGAAATCAATGCTATCCACATAACCACTAGGTCACAAAAGGACAAGGCAAAAGAAAAAGCTGCCATTCCTTGGACCTACCCTTTCATCAAACCACCTCTAGCGCCCAAGCTTAAAATTTCTATCCTTGGCGCATCTCAGCCTTCTCCTTCTTCCTCTTCCAGGCCGATTTATGACTCCATGTTGAAACAGCTTCACCAGACGCCTGTGAAGATGTCCCTTTATGACCTCATCCAAACCTCACCTTAAGATCGTCAAGCCCTCATCTGAGCCTTGCAGGCAATAGAGGTCCAACCCGAGGACCCCCAACCACTCGTTGCCCTCATCCACTCTTTATCCCCTATTGCCTCCATCACATTCAGCGACTCTAAGATTCCCACATCCAACACGAAAGATCAGGATGCTACCCTCTTCATCCTATGTTTATCAGACACACATTAAATGCATTATGATCGATGGAGGCACCAGCATCAACATTATCTCCACTTATGCCTTTGATCATTTGGCTCTTCCCAAGAATTGTGTCTCCAAAATTGATGCAATCTTGTGCTCCTTCAATGACACCACTGCCACGACCATTGGCACAGTCATCATTCACATCCACATTGGTCCACGCACAATCTCGAAGCTCTTCTATATCATCGAAGGAGAGTTTCAATACAACATGTTGCTGGGCCGACCCTGGATCCACGCAATGGCTTGTGTCCCCTCCACCCTACACCGTTGTGTGAAATTTGAGCACAACAGGCAAGTCCATATCATTCTCGCTGACCCTTCACCCTTCAAAACTTGTAACACCACCTACCATCCAAATGACGTCCTCATTCCTATCAAGCCATCAACCCCGGCACTACCTCCATCTGTGGAAGCTTCAACCAGTTTGCAACCGGCGCTTGCCCTCACCCCTCCTCTTCAAGCGACTACCAAGGACCCCTTGGAAGACATCTTCCAGTGACTCTCACTTGGGGAATATCACTTGCTAACCTTAAACATGTTTCAAACTCTGCAAGAGTATGGACACCTTCACCATAGCCCCAGTTATGACCATCAGATCGGGATGGTCGTGCCTTATGGTCCTCCTCACCTTCGAACCAATCATGTCTATGGGGGGCTCAATCAAGCTCCTACTGACATGAACCCTCTCTCTTCACCCCAACCATTCACATCAGACTTCTCATTTCTTGGCAACCCCGCCTTTGGACACACTTACCTTTACAAGTGTGCATGGAAGGGTTTTGGTTTTGGACGCTATGAGCAGGGCTCCCATCAGCCCATCGAGCCGCTCAATGATGACGATGCCAAGAAATGGTATGGCCTAGGATACCATGACCCCACTCAGGCCTCTAGAGACCTTTGCCCCAAGCCAACCATTGACCAATCTCTTCCAAGCTCACCCATTCCTCCTCCTTCGCCTACGGAGTCGGTGGTTTCCATCCCTCCTAACTTTTTCAATGCCTAAGCGCCATCCACTTGGAAACCCCTGACCTATCAACCAGGTGGGGTACCCAGGTCTCTCCTCCTCATCTTCTCTCCATCTCATTCATCTAACCCATTGATCATCCACACTGGGTGTTAGACATTCTTCCTACCACCAAATGGCTGGGGGGAGTTCGACTTTATACTGCCTATCATGACCTTGACCAAACATCAATCACACATCGACCATGACCTCAACCAATCATCAAACTAGACATCAACCAGACATTAACCAAGTCTCGACCAAGTACCATTCGACCAAACCTTGACCAATCATCAACCAACCTTTTAATCATGACCAAACACCAATCTCGACCTGACCATCGACTAGTCTTGACCAATTAGCGACCATATCAACCAACCACGTATTGACCAGCATGTCACCAATTTGGAGCAAAGTAAACGAGGCAAGTTTGCCCCTAATTGGTTTGGACCTTTCATCATCACGCACAAGTATGGGTCAGGGACTTATCGTCTATCTTCTCTCAATGGACGGCCAGAACTTGAGCCTCTTAATGCCTTGCATCTATGACCATTCTACTATTAGTCGAGTACTCGTCCACTTGACATTTGACTTGAGCTCATCCCTTGAGCAATCTCCATCCTCCTAATCCTCATTCCTTTCAACCCTATTCCCCTAAAAAAATCCTCTATAACACTTTTATGATGCATGGATGCTTTGTCCTAATAAAAGGGAGCCCTTGAAATTCTATAGTCTTGTCCATGACTCCAAATTTTGTCAAAAAAAAAAAAGAAATCAAGATGTCAAAATATATCCAAGGTCACCAAATCAAATCAAAAGGCAGACTGCTCCCTCGAAGGAATGCTATTCAAAGCCCTTATATATAAAGCAAAAATATAGACCACTCCCTCGAAGGATGGCTATGACTAAATCTTGCTACAAACAGCAATCTTTCTTAGAAGCTTCCCGTATCGATCAGCTTCACAAATGACCACAAAGCAAAATGACATCTCTATGTGGACTTTCCACATTGATCAGTCTGCTCTCAAAAAAAAAAATGGGTCATGGACTTGGCTTGTAGTTGTCTCAAGGTCTCCTATAAAAAAGGGCAAGGTTATCTCTGCTCTAAAATGGGTTACCCTATCCTCCTCCTATCATAACACCTGCTCAAGGGACTTCAAGCTCACTTTAATGTCAAAGTGATTCGATTACCATTCTAACACAACCATGGTCAATGACGCAATGCATGAATGGGGCTCTTTGTTCTAACAACCCCTATCTATGCTATCATTTTGGTCCTTGTCAAAAAAAGGGCGATTATGCCTTTCACTTTCTGCTCACATTTTGGTCACATTTGAACTTCATCACTTGTCAAACCTAATCAACTCAACCCAATCTCATTTCAGACCACTCACATAGCCTATTCACACTAATTTCTATGGACACCAATACACATGGAATCTATCAACCTACACAATTTATGTTCAGCATAAACCATTACTTGTTGAAGCATAAATAGACCTCAATTCATTTTTAGCATACATTCGTCGTGAATATGGAAAATTGCTAGGGATGAAAGACCCCTCAACCAATGTTACAGAATACACCATTTTGAAAAGGCTGTAACATCTTGTTCTCCTCATCATTTTGACACATGACCAAACCGATCATCAACCAATCTTCTCAACTAATTCGAACTACATTGGTATGAGGCCCTAAGACCGGGGCTATGTAGGTAGCACTCAGTGGACACGACGTCTTCAGGGGTTAGCTCGGCCATCCCATTTGTTCGTCTCTCAGATGGACAAACCCCTTTTTTTTCTTCTTCATCACTCGACCTTGACCTTGACCAAGACCAGTCTATCGACCACTTTGACCACCTATCTACCACTCAGACCCCTCGTCTGAACTACATTGGTCTGAGGCCCTAAGACCAAGGCTATGTAGGTAGCACTCAGATGACACGACGTCCTCTGAGGTGAGCTCGACCACCCTCGTTTGTTCATCTCTCTGATGGACAAACCTTCTCTTCTTTGACCATGACCTTGACCTCGACCAAGACCAATCAACCACTTCGACCCTCTTCCTCCCTCTTTGGGAGAACTACATTAGCCTAAGGCCCTTAGGACAAGGGCTATGTAGGTAGCACTCAGTTGACATGGGGTCTCTTGGGGTTAGCTCAGCCATCCTCTTCGTCACTTTCTTCCATCCCATTCTCTCGTGACCTATCAATCATATCACAGTTAGTCACATATTTTCATAATCATTAGCATAATCATTTTCATCATGTCCATCCATAGTCATTAAACATCACCATTTAATCTAAAAATCATAACCATTCACATCAAACATCAACATCAATATCATTAATCATCATCATATAACCATTTCATTAAACATCACATTCATCATCACATTAGTCATCATAACACAAACATAGCATCATAGCATCATCAGTAAACACATCATATCAAAACATACATCAAATCAAAGTGCCATAAACATTAAACACATCCATAAAATTTTCTCATAACTCATGTCAATGATCAAAATAATCTCATCATATATATCTCGAAGTTATATACAATCACACAATCTGTGCATCTCTCTCTCTCAAAAAAAAACCACATACATCTCGCATCATCGGCACGCAGGCCGATATACACATCATATCAAAATATACATCAAATCAAAGTGCCATAAACATTAAACACATCCATAACATTTTCTCATAACTCATGTCAATGATCAAAATAATCTCATCATATATATCTCGAAGTTTTATACAATCGCACAATCTGTGCATCTCTCTCTCTCAAAAAAACCACATACATCTCGCATCATCAGCACGTAGGCCGGTATAGACATCATATCAAAATCTGCCCTCAAGGCTATGGTTGTGGTGGTGGCAGTGGCTGATAGGATGATGTATCATCTCCCCCCTCTAATCTGCACCATCTGCGCGAATCTGCAGCCATCACCCGTGACATAGACCGCTACCAGCTCAGCTCTGCCCTCATATCTGAGTATCACTGTATCTAAGGAAACCCCCTAATGGCTCCCTCATAATATGTGATCTCATCCAACGCATTATTGTATCTAACTATAGATACAGTCTGCGGTGGACCCATCTGACTTGCTGCCGTCCCCTGCACTGACTCCTGTGGCTGTGAAAATGTTGACTGCATCGATGCCGCTGCCCCTGCCACTTGTGAAAATCTCAGCTACTGAGATGGCTATTGCAATGGGCCCTACCCTCCAAAACTTTGACCTGCCACTACCTGTGCCTGGGTTGTGGCCAGTTGTCCCTGTAATAGAGTGACCTGCCCTGTCAGCACTACAACCCAACCTGTCATCTCTATCACCTGTCCTATCACCCCCGCTAGCTGCCCCTGCAAAATTATGACTTATCCCTACAAAATGGTCACCTGAGCCTGTACTGCATCCCTCTCTTGTCACGTTCTGTCCCTTTCCTCGCAGGTTGTATCCCATTCCCTGGTGATAGCCTATAGATCCAGCTGGGGAGCCACCTGTACACCTGTGTACCATTCTGTCCACTATGTTGTGTAGGCCTCTGTACACCCTAGGTCGGCTATCCCAGGTCTGGCTGGCAACTCTTCAAAATTTGGCCCCTCTATCTCCTCTGGCAGTGGGAGTGGTGCCTCTATATCATCCCGCCTGTACTACGAGAATGCGGGAGGTACATCCTGTAGCAGCCCGTACTGGCACCGCACTCTCTCTATTGTGATCCTCTCGAGCTCATCGGCTCGCCTGCCTCTGACCCATCACATGCTCTAAATCTTGACCATCTGCTCACCCTAGTCTCTGAACGCTAGATACACCAAGTACGGTCTCCAGATGATATCTAAAGGAATCAGGGCCTCCAGTACCCCTCTATAGTGGTCAATATCTCTAACCACTCCATCCACCCACATTTGCGCCATCACCTGAATCTGACCCTGAAGCCGGCCTGAATCACCATTGGGAGGTCAAGAGGATGTGTCACCATGATATGCTCGTATGCCCAGCAGTGTAATAGGTGGCCTACACACAGACTGTATCATCACCGCCAACTAATGCCCTATAGCTCTCTGTATACTTGGGCCAAAAAGACGGGCACCCAGGTAAACACTGTCTACTACTCCAGCATGTCCATCAAAACCCTGGTCATGGTGACCGAGAACCTGCCTCCCTCCACATCCAGCAATGCATAGACTGTGATGCCAATCATCATCAAGATAGCCAGCTGATGTGCACCCTCATCTGTCACGTACAGAGGCTCATAAGCAAAACTAGTTGAATGGTAACTCATCTCAGAGACATGCTCCCCAAATAGCATGACCATAAGAATGTCATGCACCTCTCTCGAGCATGCATAGATGTCAGATCTGTGTACCAATAGATGCAAAATTTGGTACACGTCCTCGACTGTGATCGTCAGCTCTCTTGTGGGTAGGTGGAAGGTGTTGGTGGAATGGTCCCACCGCTCAATCAACACCACCATGACACTCATGTCTCTCGCCACTCTGTAGTAGCATCTCAACCCCCCTAATCTAACTGCACTCATCTGTGCCCACTCCTCGATCGTCACACCTCTACGCATCTACATCAGCAAGGTCAGGAGGTGATCCCACAGCATCAGAGTCTGCCTCACCTACATCCATCAACAATCAATCTCATGTTAAATATGTTCCTACTCTTCCTACTTGACCAACCTATCTGACCATCTACGTCCATCCTGACACCCAATAAGTCCTTGGCATAGCTTCGACCCCTCGACTTGACCATTTTTCATCACTCCTTTTGACCAGGCAGCCACCGATATCGGTTATCATGCCAGCTGGTGACAGCACTCACCTAACTGATGTTGGTCACTTAGTGACCAATGTCGGCAAGTGAGTTACCGATGTTGGTGGCTGGTCAGCCGATGTCAGTCGCTGGTCGGCCGACGCCAGTGAACCCATTGACGTCAGCGACTAATTTGGCCCTAGGGCCAAACGGGGTGAGCCCTAAATTTAGGGCTTCCCCATTTTGGCTCTCCCAACCCTCCTAGACCCTCCTAAATCACTCCAAATCTATCCTAGACCCCCTACCCACCTTCCTAGCTACCCTC
The DNA here is from genome assembly GCA_037957365.1 of Torreya grandis. Classification (NCBI taxonomy): domain Eukaryota; kingdom Viridiplantae; phylum Streptophyta; class Pinopsida; order Cupressales; family Taxaceae; genus Torreya; species Torreya grandis. Next base: position 2,403,202 of record JARHVA010000485.1, on the reverse strand, counting down.
CCCCCTCAATTTATGCCTAAAGCAACCAAAAATTCAAAAATCAAATCAAAACAAAAACAATCAAATAAGGGCTCAGAGACCCTCCTACCTCATCTCGACATCATCAGTGTGGTGGCACGATGGGTGCCACTGGTGGTGGACCTCTCGTGGGTCCTCTACTCCCCTCTGCCATCTCTTCTGTGCCAATGACTCTACATGCTTCTGCTGGCACACACGCATCCCTGCAGCATCCAATCGACTCCCTCTCCCCACCAATGTTCCTCTGCCACCTCGCACCGCTCCTCAGTCAACTCTGGGTCACTTTCACTCAATCAACTCTAGAGCTCTTTTTTCTCTCAGTCAACCAAATCACAAATGACTTTTGGTGGGCTGCCAATCCAATTTTGTCAGATTTGGCAGGCTGCCGATGTCGGTACCTTTGTGCCCTAATCTGCTGACATCAGCTGATTTCCACCGACATCGATCCTTTTTATCCACCGATGTCGGTTAGTTAATCGACGTCAGCATCCTTCAAACCTCCTCATTGCCTAAAATCATGCCCCCAATCAGTCAGCTCTCTAGTAGAAGTTATCTTAGCCCCTTAGGGCACACTTGAGATCACTTTTGCCTCCGTCCATCGATCATCAGACCGTGGAGATCATGACCATCTCCTCTGACCATGACCACCTCCAAGAAAAATGTTGCCTTGGCTGTTTTTGCATGTATGCTACCTCACGACTGGTTAGCAAAATTATGCGCAAACTATTTATGACCTTCACAAGTATAGGATCGCAAGCCAGTTGATCCCCACTACTTGTGGCATTTTCGTGTTTTTAGGAGCACTTCTTGAGCCTGAGATACCTGGAACACGATGACCATTGGAGCTTCAACTTAGATTGAATAACCCGATCAGCTATGACCAAATGTTGGGGCCTGATTATTTCAATTTTGGCACTCCTTGACCTTGACCTGCGATAATTTGACCTAACCATCCCATGAAGTGGTATACACGCAATCACGATTATTACAGTGTTCACACACCCTCTCTCTATCCATCTCTCTGTCAAATCAACACTCGATCTCAGGTCCCTTCCCTCGACTCTCGCTTTGAGGGGGGAACACCTCATCCCATACCTGGGGCAACCAACTCTTGTTTTTGTCTTGCAGTTCGTCAAGAACAACCAACAAGATAAAAAGGGGCAAATGTAGACACTGAAATCATGTCTACCCCCTAGGTCATCTTTCACCCTTGGCCCCCCTTGGCTCATGTCCTAACCCTTGTCCTAGCCCCCTCCATTTATCAAATAAATATTTTAATTTATTTGGCCCTCTTCCACCTCACCCATGCCACCTTGGATCCCCTCTTTGGATGCCTCCACCTCTCTCCTAGCCTTTATTGCCCAAATCTCTCCTTTATCCTTCCTCTTACATCCATTTATGCCTCCCTCGATCGTTTTCCCATGCCCCCTTGACCCGACAGCGTGCAAGAATGGACAGAGGCTAATTTTAGCCTCTTTCCCCATTCTTCGGCCACCGACGTCGGTCATTATGCGGCTAACATCGGTGATTCTGCCGGCATCGGCATCCTTCAAGACCATTCCCTACAACCATTCTCCCCCCCATGAATAGAACTCTCTTGACACTTTTGCATTCATATTTTCTTCTCCTCCCCCTCGTACAGCAACACCAGCAGCTACAAGCACCTTGCAGGAACAGCTCCAAGCAACAACTCCATTGGCAGGTCCTTCAACAGCTCTGACAATAGGTTTCTCTATTCTCCAACCAGCAAGAAAGAGGTAAGCACAGTGTTGTTTTCCATTTCATTTCTTATCTGCATTTATCTATTTAGCTGACTACTACCTAGACCTTCCCTATCTGTCCCTGAGAGGCTAAAAAGCCTTCTCAGACCCCTACCTCTCATTCATCCCCCTTTTGTGCTTCTGGTTCCAGCCAGCCACTTTTCTGACAGTCCCCTCTGCCCAACCAATTCTGCACAAACCCTCAGACTACTCCTCAGACCCTAAACAGTCCCTCTAAATCCCACACAGACCCTCAGACCCTCAGACGAAGTCTCAGTCCATTTTGCAGACCAAGACCAAACTTGTAACTCATCCCTAACTATTGCCCCAGCCGACCTCATCTGTTTCCCCTACCGACATCAGCAGACTAACTGACGTCGACTACCTTCCCTAACCGATGCTGGCAATACCACCGACGCTAGCGACTGTGCAAAAGTAGATTGCTTCTAAATAGGTACGCATTTGTCTTAAGTTCTTTCTCTCTATATTTCATCATTTATCACTTTTTATTTCTGATCAGCATTCTATTTTTAATAGTGGACTGGCATCCTCCCAGAAGCCTTTGCGCTTCTAGAACCAAGCCTTCGCTTGGCAGTCCACCCTTTTGTCATCTAACATTTTTTTGTGTTTTAGTGTCTTTCCCTTTTAGGTGTCATCCTCCACAACCAAAGAGGAGTTCTCACAATGTCTAAATTCTGGTGCGCACGTCTACAACCCGGGCACGTACAAACCCTCATCCTTCTTCTTAGTTTCTCGTTTTCTCTTTCTTGAATGTGAAAAGCAAATCTAGCATAGAAACATGGGGATAAGGACAGAGTAACAAGTAAAATGAAAGGGATATATGATTTTAAAAGGTGGTTCAATGACCAATATAGCTTAATTACAAAGCAAATATAATGCTCAAGACTTGTTTGAGAAATAGAATGGATAAAAATATGATGGTGAGAAAGGGATTAAGGTGAATAAATAGTGATACTGAAGATGGTTAGGGAAAGTTTTATATAGGATGGGTATGGCATAAGGAATTATTAATGTTCCTAGTGTGATAGATAAAATGTTGACTTAGCTCATAAACATCATTGGTTTATCACAACATATATACAATTAGGCAAATCATAAGCCCTATTATTTAGTAAACTAATTTGGGAATGTAACCTAATGATTGCACCATCCAATTTCTTCATGGGTGATTTTGTAAGTTGGTGACCTATTAGGGAATCTTCCAAACCTTCTCAACCCTTTTTTCACTTAATGTTCACTTTGGATTTGATACTAACTCTGACAACAAATTGTATTTTATGATTGATAGTCTTATTTTAGGCTATATGGGTTCTTTTGAGGGCATCCTCAATATACACTAGGTAAATGTGGCCCAAATTTGTGTAAGGTGTTGTCTAATGTTTGGGTTATAAAATTAACTCTTTCCCTTCATGAAAGACCTATATGGGGTCAATTTCTTGGCTTAATGATAGCTCATCTTGATTTTTATACTCTACCAGAATATGGAGGTTGGTTAGACACACAGTGATAAAATCCATCACCAACCCCTAAGACTATGGCAAGGGCATGGGTGTCACTTCAACATCATGTTTCCCCCTATAAAATAAAAATGGTAAGGGTTTATTAGTGGTTTTTGATCCTCTAATAATCACCATAAGGATGTAAGGAGGAGAGCATACACCACTGTAGCCCTTGGGTAACACACAATCACACAAAAAAGTTTATTAATTGATTAATTTTTTATGAGAGGTAAACAAGGCAAAAAATAAATTAAGATGTATCAAAATTTAAGTCTTAAACCAATGTCTTTAACCAATTCCTTGTAAATAAATAGGTTAGGAGTTTGATTTGTAGAATTCAGCAGTTGGCCCTGCACTAAAAATTATTATTAATTTTTATAAACAATTTATCTTAAGTCAAAATTGCCTTTGCTTCTTTCAAAATCACTTTTGCATAGTCACCTTGCTTAGAACATAGTCAATGACATTCAAAAACACATACAGGGACACAAAATCATAGATAGCAAGTCAAAATCACAAATAAAAAATAAGTGATATTGAAAATGGTTAGTAGAATGTTATGGTTGATGCATGGTTAGCCTAATCAAAATTACTAGTAGCTTTTGCAAAATTGCAACTAAGATTCAAAATTGTTGTTTTTCGACTAGCAATATTGCAATAGCCAAAAAAATAGAATATTCCAAAGTATATAAATACTACCAAGTTTAAAATGACTAAGGGAGATAAACCAATGTGACTTTAAATAAATTATACCAAATGTTATCAAGTATGATTACCCTAAAATAAAATTACTACTAGAAATCAAAAGCACAATTAACTACAAGCAATTTTTCTTTTTACTTATAGGAACTATTAAATTATGTTTTTGTTAGATTAGACTATTTACATACGTTTTCATAAACAAAATAGGATTAGATTTAGTTATTCAAAAATCATAACTGAGAGAGTTGTGGTTTTATTAGTTATAAGATTTCTACTTTATCCCTGAAAAATAGAAGTTGGAAATAGAGAGTAGATATATTATAGACAATTAGTGATATTTATAGGTAGAAAGCAAGTAGATTATAGATTAAAAACCATATAAATTTTATTATTAGTCAAAATCATAATTCAATATGTCAAAATCATGATTATGAATCAAAACTACAACTAGCTAAAAGTGATTTTGATAGAAAGCTTGAGGTCTTGTGACTTTAGTTTGATAGAATTATTTCCTATTTCCTGTAACCAACCAAGTTAAATAGAGAGTAAAAATTACATAAAAACTAGATTATAATGTATGAAAATCTAATCAGATATAGTTTATGACCTAAATCAAAATAGCAACTACAATATGCAAAATTGTAAATGAAATCAAAACTGTAATTATAATGTGCAAAATCATAAATAGAAATCAAAATCACAACTATCCATAAGCGATTTCGCAAATGGTAAACAAAATGATCAGATGGACTAACTGCTAATGGTTAACTATCATAGTTAATTAAAAATCATGAATATCAAGTGCAAAATCATGACTAGAGAATCATAATTTGTAGGTCAATATCCTAATTCACCTAGAAGTCCAAAATTTTGAAAATTAAAGCCCAAATTCTCTCTAACCAATCTTATAAGTTGATTTTTTCACACTTTACAAATATAATGGTTAGTTTAAAGAAGGGCTCCCACTATGGTTGCCAATGTATGATGCAAATTTTAAGAAAATTCACTAAGCATGCACAATTTAATCAAAACTTACTTAGATCTCACAAAACATCAAAAATAGAGAATGTGGAAGCAATCAAAATTAATTAGAGCAATCTTACCATCATTTTACCTCGTTGAGTCTTCCCTCTAAGATCATAGATGTTGCTTCAAGACAATTGGATTGAAATTTATTGGGTTTCAAGACAAAATGGCTTCAAGGCTTTGGTGGATGCAAGAAACTATGGATATGGATGCAAACAAGGATTATAGATGCAATATAACATGTAAAGGATTATGAGTGCAATGGCAATGGCTAAGAGAGCATGGAGGATTCACAAGCTTTCTGAATTTCTCATTACCATGGCCAAGAGATTTGCATGGTTTATATAGGAGTGAGAGAGGGTAAATGGACGGCCCAAATTTAAAGTTGGGTCTTTAAATATCAAGGGCTTTGAATTTTTCAAGGAACTAAAAATTTCTTGGAGGATATGTCATTAAATGAGCTCTTGATTTAAAAATACATTAGAATTCCCTAGAAATGAAAGTGAGGGGCTCAAGGTGGGTTAAGAAGACTTACAGATATGATTGGGTGTTTTAATGTGGTTTAACAAAGATTTAAAGTGGGATTAGGTACTATGTTTGTAGGAAAGGTTATGAGTATGTGTATAAGGGGTAGTTAGAATTTTCTAAATTGAAAACTAGCAAGTGGGGATAAATAGGATTATTAAGTTAATGGAATTTGATTAGGGTGGATAATGGGGGATTAAAATATATATAAATTTGGGATGAAAATGAAGGGTGTTCAGACTATTGGCTAGGATGGGACTAGTTAGTAAATAAATTAAATGAAATGGATGAATATTAAACAAAATTAGGGATAGAGAGAAGCAAGCTGATTTAAGTGCATGTAAGTAGAATTAAGGGGGGAGAGGTAGAGTTAGGGCATCAGCACGACCACCCAACTCCATTAGTATATCCTCATATAGACCATCAAAAATACCCCATAAAGTTTGGACCTCAGATACTATAGGTCATTCAATAGTTAGTTGGGGTTTTGCAGACATATCAACCCCATCCTTTATCTGAGGGACATGGTGGCTAGGGAGTATGGTCATAGGGAGAGGTTCAGGGTTCTATGAACCCATATGAGGATTATTGTGACTATTCTAAATTTGAGGTTGAGTAGTAGAGGTCAAGATCCCCTAAGAGGGACCATCATGGGCCATGGTCACCTTGACATAACAGATATACAAGATGGACTCTAAGAGCTCTAATCAGGGATTTTGCACTACTACAGACACCCACCTTCTTTGAGTGAGTAAAAGTAATAGAGGTTAAGTCATGGTTGTGTATCATCATGATATTATTCAACACTTTTGGTTACCTAGATAATGTCCATGCTTGCCTGGCCATATCCTTATTGAGAAGACAAATTTTGGCTTGGTGGGAGAAGGAAAAAATTAAATCTGATTTGGATATTGAGACCCTCACTTGTGAGCAGTTTTGATATTGATTCAATGACTAGTATTTTAGGATATATTTTAGATGGCATAGGGTCAATGAGTTCTATTATATTCAGTAGCATGGAGGTATGATGGTAGAGTATCAGGACAAATTTATTAAGCTCTTACCTTATGTAGAGTTTGTGTATAATAATAGTTACCATAGCTCTATAAAAATGGAACATTTTGAGGAATTAAATGGTAGGAAGTGAAGGATTATGTTAAGTTGGGATTGGTTGGATGAGTGTGTGTTCATAAGACTTTCCCTACTATAGGATATGGAGTGATAGGTGGTATGTTTCCATCAGCACCTTTAGGAGGTGCAAGAGCGACAAAAGAGGTACATCAATGCTAAGATGTTGGATTGGCATTTTGATGTTGGGGATAAGGTCTTTCTACATGTGTGACCTCTCAAGACACTAATCCATTATGGAAAAGGCTCTAAACTCATGTCATGTTTTGTGGGACCTTTTAAGATCTTGAAGCGAATTGAAACCTATAGCTTATCAACTAGCCTTGCCATCCAGTCTATCACAAGTCCATGATGTTTTTCATATTTCATTTTTGTGTAAGTACATTCTTGATATATCACATATATTAGATTGGTCCACTTTAAATGTGTTTGAGGATGGGAAAATATCCTTGGATCCCATCAGTATTTTGGATCAATGGAGGATGACACTTCAAGGGTAGGATATGGACTAGGTTAAGGTCTAGTAGGATTGATATGAATAATGGGATGCTAATTTGGAGGAAATAGTACCACTTCAAACCCAATACCCACATAGTTTTAGTTTAATTCTAGGAGGAAGTCTTTATTATGGGACGGATATGTCATGTCAATTTTGGCCTCCCCTATTTTACATCCATTTTATATGTATTTATTGTTATATTGTGTTGATTTGGGATTATGATGGATTGATTATCTAACATATTATATGGTGGACATGTTGATTTGGATATGATCATGTTATGTTTTTATGTCATGATTCATTTCATACCACTTATATGATATATGATAGAAAATGAATTATAAGTGTGAATGTGCACGATTGTTGATTATCATTGATTAATTGGCTTAGGGGTACTAATGATCATATGATTTTGTTATTATTAGAATGTGCACTAATATCTAAAGTAGCTTCATCAATTCTTATTGTGTGGTAAAATAACATTAAAAAAAATAGGAAAAATAAATTATAGTTGTGCATGGAGCACAAGTTTTTTGTGGAGTGAGTTGTAGCACCCATGATGAGATTGTGAAAGATTTTTATGTTAATTTTTAATATGTTTTTATTAGTGATATATTATCATGGTTATTCCCATTACCAAGATGCTTTAATGTGTGTAATGAGTGTGCAATAAATTGATGGAAAGAGTAATCAAGGTAAGGAAAATAGGTCGTATATTCCTAATCCACACACCATCCCAATCCGTGTTAAGTGATATTTGGCCATGTGTATGTACCTCCTAGTGGATATGTATGTCTGTTCTCCACCATGGTGTTAGAGTTGATTGTTTTTTAATCTTAGGTTTAGATGACACATAAGGCCCTTTTAATTATCTATTAATGTGTCCATACATTATTATTGTGTTAACTAATCCCTTGGTCAAACATTGAGTAAACTCTTTAATTTTAATTTTCAAATTTTTTGAGAAACCCTTCTACTGGCCTAAAAAGGGGTCCCATATGTTAGTGATCTAAGGGAACTTTTTGGGAAGTAAAATTTTTGTGAATTCATCCTTATAGGAACCTTGGTAAGGGGAGGAGTTGCACCTCAAAAAGGGGACACTTATCCTCATTTGAATGGGGAGAAAAACATAGCAACCTCCACCATATAAGCAAAAATATGCTTTTTTCTCAAAAATATTCTAAATTACAATAGAATTTTTAGAGAAGGGAAGCAAGATTGGAGGCTTGGAAGAGGGGCCAAAGGACAATTAAAGTGCTGAAAAAAAATCATAAGGTTAGTACCTTTTTCTTATTTTTAAGTAATTATTGTATTTGTGTGTCTTGTGTGAGTATTGGGAATTCATATGAAATGGAAAGTGGATTGTAGTCATAGGTTAGGTAAAATTATGTTTGTGATAGTATGCAAAGCCTAGGATGTCTTGGGGAAGGAAATTTTTTTGGTTGAAATATAATCTTGGGGCTTGTGTAGGGTACTCGTTGGCTTCCTTTCCAAGAGCTAGTTGAAAGAGAAGCTTGGGGCATGTGTGGGCAACTTGGTGGATTCCTTTCCAAGAGCTAGTTGAGAGAGGAACTTGGGGTTGTATGGTTTACTTGATGGTTCCCCCTCTTATTTAAAATTTTATAATAATTTACAAAAAATATAGATAAATTATTGAGGTTGATGGTTATTTTTATAATCTCCCCAAGTACAGTCGTGAGGGAGTGCATACATCTATAATTAGGAAGCTATAGGGCCTTTTTGTTTCCTCAGGTTGGCCATGCATTTGTGTGTGTTTGGAGGTCACCTCTTGGGATTGGGGGTTGAATAGGGTGGAGACACCTTATGATGTCAATAGGATGGGAGGCGAGCAATTTACCTTGCCATATACTTAAATATATTGAAAGAAGAAAAAGAATTAAAAAAAGAGAAATGTGTAAACCTTCCACCTTTTTCAAGCAACGATTAGTATTCCTATCTCTTGATGTAGTAAATGTGAAATTGTAAAAAATTAAAAATAAACATAAAATTAATTATTCATCTATCATGATGGAATATTTTGTGGGTGAATTATACTTCTTGTTGAGGTAATTTTATTAACTTACTTATGAATTTAGTTGCCTTACTTTTGAAAGTAAAAACTAATTAATTATTCCATGGGGAGTGGAATTAAATTAATCTAAACCTTCTTATGTGGAATTAAAATAAGGGACATTCGGGTACCCTTCACCCTGTAGAATCTATTAAATATTATTTATTTATTTTGTTTTGTTTTGTTTCCCCCATGAATCTAACCTGATCGATGGACAAGATTTATAGCGGGAGGTTAAGATGCTTCCCTCACGGCATTGTAATCCCTTCTTCAACCTAGATAATGGTAGAGTCAAAATAAAACTTTATCTCTTGTGTCCTTAAGGATTGTTATTGGCTTGTTAATTTATGTCTTATTTGTGTTGTTTTAAAAAAAAAATTGTTGGTGTTTTAGGTGCATCACACTTATGGTATCAGTGTCTAATTACAACACCAAGAAATATGGGGATTATGTTAATGAATTTCATTAGTGTTAGGAACCATCACTAATTGCTTTCATTCATATAAATGGTTCATGAGATAGGAAAACCGTCACATAGGCGACTAGGCCGTCAGTCTCCACAGAGGTTAGTAGTGGATATTAGCAGAGTTGAGGGGGGAAGGTAGAGTTGGGTCATCAATAGGAATACCTAACTCTAATAGCAGATCCTCAAACAGAGCATCAAAGAGACCCCATTGAGTTTAAACTTCAGATATTGAAAGGAATTCAACATTTAATTGAGGTGGTGCAAACATGTCTACCCCCTCCTCCATCTGAAGGACTTGGTGACCAAGTAGTATAGTCACAAGGAGAGGCTTAGGGTTCTATGCACCCATGTGAGTATTCTCATAACCATTCTGGTAATGAGGTTGAGTAGTAGAAGTTGAGATCCCTTAGGAGGGATCATCATGGGTTGCAGTCACCTTGACATGATAGACATAATATCACTCATTAGGGGGTTCACATAGTAATAGCCACCAACCTTCTTTGAGTTAATAAAATAAGTGGAGGTTGAGTCATGGTTATGCAGCATCACCACTTTGTTCAAAACTCATTACCCAGATGATGCCCCCACCCACCCATCTATATACTTATTGAGAGGACTAGCCTTGGCTTGGTGGGAGAAGGAAGAAGTTAAATCTGATTTGGGTATTACGATCCTTACTTGGGAGAAGTTTCAATGATGATTTAATGATCATTATCTTATAATACCTTTCAGACTCTATATGGTTCATGAGTTCCATTCTCTTCAATAGAGAGAATATACGATGGTAGAGTATGAGGCCATATTTCTTGAGCTCTTACCTTATGTATATTTTACGTATAATAATAGCTACCATAGATCCATCAACATGACACATTTGAGGTATTGTATGGCAGGAAGTGCAAGACTACATTGAGTTTGGATCACTTAGAGAACCATGTGTCCATAGGACTTGCCATACTACAAGATATGGAGTGACATGTGGTGTGTATCCATCAACACCTTTAGGAGGTGTAAAAACAACAGAAGAGGGACACCGATGCCAAAAGGATAGATCAACATTTCAATGTTGGGGAAAAGTTTTTTTTGCATGTACAACCTCTCAAGATCCCAATCCATTATGGAAAAGGCTCTAAGCTTGCACCATATTTTATGGGACCTTTTGAGATCTTGGAGCGGACTGGACCCATAGTTTACCAATTGGCCTTTCCACCTAGTATGTTGTGAGCCCATGATGTTTTTCATATTTTAATTTTATGAAAGTACATTCCTAATATATCATGTCTATTGAATTTTTTTACTTTACACCTGTCAGAGGATGCATAAAATCATTGGAGTCCATCAAGGTTTTGGATCGATAAAGGCTAGACCTTCAAGGGCAGGACCTAGACTAGGTTAACATCCAATGGGATTGATATGATGAGTGAGCAGCTACTTGGAATGACATAGTACTACTTCAGACCTAGTTTCCACATCTTTTTAGTTGACTTCCAAGAGGAAGTATTTATTAGGGGAGGGAGATGTCATGCATGTTTTGGCCTCCCCTATTTTGCATCCATTTTATATGTATTTATTGTTATATTTTTTTGATTTGGGCTTATGATGTATCGATTATCTGATATATTATATGATGGACATATTGATTTGGATATGATCATGTTGTGTTGTTATATCATGATTCATTTCATGCCACATATATGATATATGATAGAAAATGAATTACAAATGTGAATGTGCACAGTTGTTGATTATCATTGATTGATGAGCTTAGGGGTGCTAATGATCATATGATTTTGTTATTATTAGACAGCGTTGTCACACTTATTCTTGTGTGGGAAAATAATTTTTAAAAAAATCAAAAAAATAAATTACATTTGTGTGTGGAGCACAAGTTTTATGTGGAGTGAGATTTGGTACCCACGACGAGATCATGGAAGATTTTTATGTTGATTCTTTAAAATGTTATTATTAGTGATATATTATCATGGTTATTTTCATTACTAGGATGCTTTGATGTGTGCAATGAGTGTGCATGAAATTGATGGAAAGAGCAAGCAAGGGAAGTATAAGAGGTGGTTGATTCCTAAACCACACACCATCCCAATCCATGTTAAGTGATATTTGGCCATGTGTGTGTACCCCCTAATGGTTATGTATGTGTGTTCTCCACCATGATGTTAGAGTTGATTATTTTATAGCTTTAGGTTTTGATGATACATAAGGCCCTTTTAATTATCTAGTAATGTGTCCATAAATTATTATTGTGTTAACTAATCCCTTGGTCAAACATTAAGTAAACTCTTTAATTTTAATTTTTTAGATTTTTTGAGAAGCTAAAATTTGAAATTCCCAAAATTTATTCGTAAACCTTTATGTTGGCCTAAAGAGGGGTCCCATAGGTTAGAGGTCCAAGGGAACTTTTTGGTAAGTAAAAATTTTATGAATTCATCCTTTTAGGCACCTTGGGAAGGGGAGGAGTTACACCCCAAAAAGGGGACACTTGTCCTCATTTGAATGGGGAGAAAAAGGCAACAACCTCCTTCCCCGTATAAGCAAAAATATTCTTATTTTCTCAAGGGACTCTGAGCTACAACAAAAAATTTAGAGAAGGGAAGCAAGATTGGAAGCTTGGAAGAGGAGCCAAAGGATAATTCAAGTGCAAAAAAAAATTCATAAGGTTAGTACCTTTTCTTAATTTTAAGTAATTATTGTATGTGTGTGTGTCTTGTGTGAGTATTGTGAATTCATATGAAATAGAAAGTCTTTTGTAGTCATGGGTTAGAGAAAAATTTGGTTGTGATAATATGTAAAGCCTAGGATATTCTTGAGGAAGGAAATTTATTTGGTTGAAAGAGAAGCTTGGGACCTATTTATGTTGCTTGTCATCTTCCTTTCCAAGAGGTGGTGGAAAGAGAAGCTTGGGGCCTATGTGGGCTACTTGTTGTCTCCCTTTCCAAGAGTTAGATGAGGGAAGAACTTGGGGCCTATATGGGTTTCTTGTTGTTTCCCTTTCTTATTGGACATTTTATAATAAGTTGTAGAAAATACAGATACATTATTAAGGTTGATGGTTATTTTTATAATCTCCCTAAGTACAGTTATGAGGGAGGTGCATACATCTATAACTAGGAAGTTATATAGCTTTTTGTTTTCTTGGATTGGCCATGTATTTGTGTGTGTGGGGAGGTCACCTCTTAGAATTGGGGGTTGACTAGGCTGTAGACACCTTATGATGTCAATACGCTAGGAGGTGAGCACCTTCCCTTGCCATATTACTGCTCTAGATGTAATGGGAATGGTAGTTATGGATGCAAGTGCTAGAATTACGATTGATATAAAATATTTTATTCTACAAGAAATTATATAATAGAAAATTATAAATGTGGTGAAGTAAATTATAATTTGTGGAATTGTGTTGTAGTCCTTTATTTACTACTAAAATTAAATTATAGTTTGTGAAATTATTACTATAACAGTTAGTTTTCTATTGAAAATAAATTGTACAGTTATGAAATGTATTCCTATAGAAATTGATATATTGTTGACATAAAATAAAAATTGTGACTAAAATAACATTGTATATTTGAATAAGACATATGCACATCAATATGTATTGTTTTTCCTAAAAAGGAAATACACAAAGAGAAATTTAATGTTTGTGTTTATTACATTATATTGAGAATATTGCATCTCTGTGTGAAAATATTTTTGTGACAATGTTTGTTTGCATTATAATTAGTTATAGATTACATATCTATGTGAGAATATTTATGTGATAATGTTTGTTTGCACTATAATTAGTTACAGAATATATATATATATATATATATATATATATATATATATATATATATATATATATATATATAAACTTAGAAACTCTTAATAGTGTAAAAGTAGTTGTATGTTTTATTTCAATTTTAGCTCTGTTGTTATCCTTTTTGAGTGTTGATGTGATATTTTCCAAATGAGAGATCCCTTATTAACATGAAGAAACTCTATTAAATTTGAAGCACACAACTATAATGTTTTAAATTAGTATTATAGTGGCATAATCAAAATAATTATTATTATTATTATTTACATACCTAGTAAAATAAAAAGAAAAAAAATACTTAATAAAATAAATTAATATTATCCCTATGAGTAATACCCTGTGTAACATGCTACCTACCTTATTTGTGCATAAATAAAAATTAATTATATATATATATATATAACACCACCCGTAATAACCTAAATAATGCAATACCCTTGTGGAGATTACCTTGTATAATATTTTAATTTACCATGGATAAAATAATAGAGGATATTAACCTTATTATTCCTCTTATGTGGCCGGTGGAGTGGCTTTGAAAAAAATAAAATGTGGATAACTAAAATAAATATAGATTCATACTTAATATTTGAGCCTTCAAAAAGAGAATATTAAAAGGTTGTGGTATATAACTAAGAAAACCATGACTAATTCATCTTATAAGGGTTATTAACCTTAGTAACTTTATGTGGTTTTATGTTTACCAGATACTTATATATATTGAAAGAAGAAAAAGAAATATTAAAAAAAATATAAACCTTCCACCTTTTTTAAGTAATGGTTAGTATTCCTATGTCTAAATGCAGCCGATCTAAAGTTATAAAAATTATTATTATTATTATTATTATTCATTTATCATGATGGAATATTTTGTGGGTGAATTATACTTTTGATTGAGCTAATTTTATTCACCTATTTATGAATTTAATTTCTTTACTTTTGAAAGTGAAAATTAATTAATTATTCTATGGGAAGTGGAATTAAATTAATCTAAACCTTCTTATATGGAATTAAATTAAGGGATATTCAGGTACCCTTCACCCTTTAGAATTTGTTGAATATTATTTTTTTATTTTGTTTTGTTTTAATTACCTCATGACTCTAACCTAATCGAGGGATAAAATTTATAGTCGGAAGTTGAGATGCTTCCCTCATGGCATTGTAATCCCTTCTTCAACCTAACTAGTGATAGAGTCAAAAGAACACTTCATCTTTTGTGGCCTTAAAGACCATTATTGAGTTGTTGAGTTGTATCTTATTTGTGTTGTTTAAAAAAAAATTGGTGTTTTGGGTGTGTTACAGAAAAACACCATATTTAAAATTTCACATTGAGAGCAAATTCTCTATTTCTCTCAATTTTGATCACATATAGCCCTAGTAGCCCTGAGCTAAACTCTGAACACATCTACAAAGTCACAAGTCACAGTTGAAGAATCTAATCACACTATAATTACACTAATATCTATCATATTTCACTAGTTTCACATCCACCATCGTAGCTTGGGAGAACTACAAGAAGTTTGATCCCTCTTCGAAGTAGGGGTATGTAGGCAACACTCAACACATAGGGTGTTGAGGTCTCGCCTAACTTCAACTACTAACCCCTTTTTACTCTATGGTTTTGCCTTGGTCTTCTTGCATGTTGAACTAGGGTTTTGAGGATAAAATCAGTCACATAGTCGTCCCAAAAGTGAATCAAAAGCTCTCATATAATTTGCAAACTAAATAGGTGGAGGCACATAGGACCCATAAAGTTTTTCACTGCAGGGCAAAAGCACCCCAAAAGGACAATAGTGCTTCCTCTCTTATCTAGTCCACATGCTCCTATCCAAAGACCCTGCTAGCTCTTATTTTAGATTCTACCCATTCATCATAGTCAATCTCAGGGTCCACAACATCCTACATATTAGTTTTCTAGCTAAGTCTTTGAATTTCTCTTCATGTTTTCCTTATTTATAAATTTTGTATTTTTAACATATTTCCAAATTAGTTGTACCATTTATTATAGTTTTTTTATAGTCTGATTTTGTATAGTAGTTTGTCTAATTAGAGTAATTACATCTTCTTGTTCCTCAAATTTGATAAAACACATATCCATGTAACATTGTGTAAGCTATGAGTAACTAGATATACATGTGTAAGTAATCTGTGTAGCTCGATGTGGTAAAAAATTATATAAAGACATAATCTATGATAATGTGACTTGTGAAATAAGATGTCCCCAACATTGGCATGACCCTTAGGTATAGGAATGTCCAGCATCTCATCCAACATCTATGTATCCATGTATGATCTGCAAGTTCTACATCGCACTCAAATACCATTAAATGCATGTTTATCAAAAATAATATTTCATTTACCAAACATGTGATGAATGGCATATGTAAATAATGTAACTAGTAATTATGTCATGCTTAGGTTTTGATTTTTGATTTTTTGAATTTTTTAAATGTTTTTGTATTTTTGAATTATTTGATTTTTTTTATTTTAATTTTTATATTTTTAAATTATACATTGATACCATCAAGCAATATCAATATCAAGGCTTTAAAAAGATATTAATGAGATAATTTTAAACAGTCCACAACATGTACCAAGGCATAATGTGCATTAGATGTAATAGCATAGATATGTGGAGAAAGTGAAGGCGATAAATACAACCCCATTATAAATATGAATCATCATATCATAACTCAAAGGAGTATGTGGGTGGTGGATGGTGATGAAGAGGAGTCTGTGTATATGCTCATGTAATTTGTAGTCATAAATGTATATGATCACAGAATATCTTTGCATGAAGAGCATGAAAAGATCTAGTGTTTGATAATTTCAAGAAATACATAATAGTTTTTTCACAAAAGTTTGAATCAGGAAAGTAGGGAGATTTGAGGGGCATCATAAATAATGTTTAGGCCAGGGAGAGATCCTTTCCCCCATGGAGACCATATTTCAGATAGATGGTGATAGGAGAAACTTCATCAATTTCAACGATAGAGATCAATTCTCTAATGAGGGCAATAAGAAAAAAACATAGAAGGTCAGACATATGGACCTAGGAGGACATGCATGCAGGCAACAAAGGAGAATCTAATTTCCATGCTAGTTTTGATAGAAATCAAAAAATATAGATGGGTTCTATGACAGGAGCTTGATCTATAAATTCATGGGCACCCAATTA
Organism: Torreya grandis; assembly: GCA_037957365.1. Classification (NCBI taxonomy): domain Eukaryota; kingdom Viridiplantae; phylum Streptophyta; class Pinopsida; order Cupressales; family Taxaceae; genus Torreya; species Torreya grandis. The sequence continues at coordinate 2,386,495 of JARHVA010000485.1, read as the reverse complement.
ACATTAGAGGAGTTGCATGCATGGATTAGGAGGAATTGGAGGATAAATGGTGAATATAAATTGAGAACATTGACCAAAGGATACTTCATGAGATTATTTGTAAATGAATTTGATCTAGATAGAGTCTTTGAAGGAGGACCATACTTCTTCAGGAACGTGGGCTTGTTTCTGAAACACTAACACATGGCTTTCAAACCAATGAAAGAGTTATCAGCAAGTATACCAGTATGGATCAGATTATATGCTCTCCCACAAGAATTTTGATCAAGGTATGTTTTCAAAACCATTGCTTATATTATAGGTAGGCCAATAGATGTCTCAAAGCTATATCACGAGAATGGTTTATCTAGCTATGCTAGGATGTGTGGAATTAGATCTAACTAAACACTAGCCCAAGAATATTACACTAAAGGCAAGAGAGATGAAATGGATCTAAGATTTGGATTATGAAAGCTTCCCTTTCAGATATAAATGGTGTCATGAGTATGGACACCTGAGGGTTTTGTAAAACCAAAGAAAAAACATATAGTTAAAATAGGAATAAAACAATTAAAAAATATGTTCCAAAGGGGAGTAAAGCTATCAAGGAAGAGGAAGGATTAGTAATGGAAGGACTAAAAAAGACATCGAAAACATAAGAATAGGATAACCAGAGAAGATTGGAGCTGGAAGACATAACGACAGACTATGACTTCAAATATGACATTGAAAATTTACTGAAGAAAGGATAAGTAGGCAAAGAAGAGAAACAAATAAAAGTGAATAAAAAGAATGCAATAAAAATGAAAAAGATAAGGGGAAGGAAAACAACACCTAGAAAACTAGATAAGCATAGAGGAAGAGACAGAAATAGAGAGTAGAAGTGAAGAGGATATAGCAGGAATCAGATAGACCCCAAACCTTAATCCCAAAGGAAATTTTGGTAAGAGAAGAAGAGGGAGACCTAGTAAGAAAAAAGAGACAAGAAGAGGCAATGGAAGCCATTGGTGCAAGAACACAAAAACTAGTAGACAGTTTCTTTGTGAGCACCAAGCAGAGTAATCTTTCATAATGTAGATTATATCATGGAATATAAGAGGACTCAATGCCCCATCCAAAAGGAGATCATTGAGATAGATGATCAACCAATACAATCCTGATATTTTGATGCTTCAAGAAACAAAATTAGACAATTTGGAGAGAGTTAACAAGAACTTATCAGATAAATTCAGAAAGGAAATAGTAAAAAGAAATGCAGAGGGATTGGTAGGAGGACTCGGAATTCTATGCAAATCCAACTCGATCAAACTAGAGGTTCTACAAAATAAAAAGTAATAAATAGTTTTCAAGGTGGAATGGTGTAGGATAGGCCTAAAATTTTGTCTAGTAAACATTTATGGATTTCAAAGCAAAGAGGAGAAAGAATAAGGCTAGACACTGCTAGAAGAGCTTATCAACACTAGACAAGATGACTTATGGTTGATAGGAGGAGACTTTAACACCCGAATAGATTTGATAGAGAAGAAGGGAGGGAGCATGAGGGATAAAGTTTATGGTGGTTTTGTAAATTTCCTTGATAGATCGTATCTATGGGATATAAAAACAAAGCAAGGACGGTTTACATGGAGCAACAAGAGAAGGGGAAGGGAACTAATTCTGGAAAGCTAGACCGATTCTTGCCAAAAATAAACTAGTTGGATCAAAGGCATATCTTGGAACCTGAAGTAATAAAAGTAGTAGGCTTAGATCATTAGCCTAAAGCTTTACAGATAATTTTGGAGGTGCGACCAACTAGATCTCCATTCAAATTTGAAAAAATGTGGATGGAGCATCTAGACCTAGATAAGTTTGTTACACAACAATGGACTCCTCAAATCAAAGGGAGGGACAAGAATGTTTTTTCACAAAAATTCAGATAATTAAAGGAGGTGTTGAGGAGATGGAATCAAACCACCTTTAGGAATATCTTCTAGGACAAAGAAGAGATTCTAAGGAAAAGCAATGAGATTCAGGGTTTCAATGTACGGACATGAATCACCAAAATTACTAAAAGAAGAGGAGGAAGTGGCCATAAAATTGGAGGGGATTTATAAAAAATAAGAAATATATTGGAAGTAGAAGTTAAGAATTAGATGGCTGAAAGAGGGAGACAAAAACATAAAGTTTTTTCACCTATCATGTAGAAGTAGAAGACAAAATAATTATATCAAGAAGGTGGAGACATGAGAAGAAAAAGAGATAAAGGAATACTTGGTAAAATACTAGGAGGAAATGTTAAACAAAGAGGTGGGTTAAACGAGGAAGAACAGGAAGATTGTGTGAGACAGGTTCCTCATAAGGTAACCCAAGACAATAATAGGAGCCTAATGAAGGACATCTCATTAGAAGAAGTAAAGAGGGCAGTCTTTGAAATGGCAGGGGATCATTCACCCAGACTAGATGGTTTTATGGCTATGCTCTTTCAGCATTTTTGGGACCTCATAGTAAAATAGGTTAGGAAAGTAGTTTAGGAATCGAAGGACTTCCAAAATATGTTGAAAACTCTCAACTCTAATGTCTTGGTGCTAATACCCAAAAAATTGGAAAGTATAACCCTAGAATATTTCAAACCAATATCCCTTTTTAACACCATCAACAAGATAATCTTGAAGGTTATAGCAAACAGGTTGTAAGGCCTCATCCCAAAACTTATATCAGAGAAGCAAGGGGGTTTGTAAAAGGAAAACAAATATTCGATGGGATAGTGATAGCACACAAAATAATTCATTAGCTACACACAATCAAAAGACAAGGAATGTTGATAAAACTAGATATATCAAAGGCATATGATAAAGTTGACTGGGTTATTTTGGATAAGATACTTCAAAAATTTGGATTCAGGGAAGATTGGAGAAGGTGGATTCAGAGTTGTTACACAACAACTAAGTTCTTGGTAATGATAAACGGTTCTCCAGACGGATTTTGCTCATCAACCAGGGGCTTTAGGCAAGGAGATATGTTATCTTCATAGATGTTCATCATCATGGTAGAAGCTCTGAGAAGGAATATAAGAGCACTCAAAGAGAAAGGAAATATAAAAGGAAAACATGCAACAATAGGGGAGACTACCCACACTCACCTGTAGTTTGTGGACAATACAATGTTATTTGTGTTGCCTAAAATTCAAGAGATTAGAGCTATAAGGGACCTATTGGGAAGGTACAAAAGAGCTTCAAGTCAATCCATTAATAAAAGTAAGTCAAAAAAAAATCATAAACGTCTCTCAAAATCTACAAAGCTTCTTGGCAAGAATCCTAACATTTAGAATGACCCTGTTTCCATATAGATACTTGGGATTTCCAGTAATCAAAGGAAAAAGGAGTAAGAACCTTGGGCAGACTATCCTAAAAAAGATAAAGAAGAAGTTGAGAAATTGGAAAGATAAGTATCTGATTTATGCAGGTAGGATAACCCTCATCAAATATGTACTGCAAACCACTACCAATCACTAGTTGTCTTTGTTAAAGGCACCCAAACAAATTTCGATGGAAATGAATAGGATTCTCATAAGCTTTTTGTAGCAAGGAATAGGAGAAAAATCTAGGATACTCTTGTGCCCTGGAAGAAGGTATGCAAGCCATTATCCCAAGGGGCATGAATAAGAAATCTGTAGAAGGCAAACATGACACTATTGGCAAAACTAGTCTGGAGATCAAGAACGAGGTGGAATGAAAAATGGAGTGAGCTACTCAAGAAAAAATATCTAGATGAAAATAATCTGAATAGAATGTTTAATGATCAGTGATGTCTAAATGGCTCCCCTATATGGAATAACATGGAGGCTAGAGCAATTATCATGAAAGGCTTATTCCATCAAGCTAATAATGGAGATGATACTGAGTTCTGGGAGGATTGTTGGGTGATAGATAGACCTTTGTAAATTGACCCTAGATTCACAAAAATCAAAGAGGAAAGCATTAGGCAGTGGGGGAGTAAAGTGAAAAACTATTGGGAAGAAGAGACAATTTCAGGCCTTAAAGTGGTGAACTAAAAATGCTTTCAAAACAAGGATGAAACCCAAAATGAAGCACAAAAGGACTTAAATAAAATATTGAGAGGCTTTAGGATACCATGGAGCCTAGAACCTTATAATATCAAATGGAATAGGAAGGGAATAGGGGAATGCTCTGTTCAAAAAGGATATTAAGTTCAGGAGGAGGACATGCAAAAGAACTCAATGACTTCAGTTTGGACAAGCACCTGGAAGTTGAAAGCATGGCCTAAAATGAAAGCATTCCTCTAAATGGAAACACTTAGGAAGATTCTGATAGGGAAAAATCTTAAAAGGAGAGGAATCCAAGGTCCAAAAAGATGTGTTATGTGTCTAAATAGCAAAGAGAGTATGGACCATCTTCTGCTACACTGCAAATTTGCCTTTGATTTTTGGAACTTTTTTTGGATAAGTTCAATTTGAGTTGGAGTATATGCAAAAAAATACAAAATTAGTTGAAAGCTTGGCACCAGAATAAGAAATTAAATACTTTGGATGATATCTGGAATATGGGTCCAAGTTTTATCACTTGGAAAGTATGGTTGGAAAGGAATAAACAAATTTTTGAAGTAGATGTAGGAACCAAGTCAATTAAGGAGATTTGGAAAGAACTGGAAGTTAGCATCTTGAAAGTTATCTCAAAAATAAAACAATCAAAAAAAACAAAGCAGATCCTCAAGAAGTCAAAATCATCAATAATTGGGGGGAAGCCAAAAAAATTTACAAAGATATGCAACCAAGTGATAAACAAAAAAGAGAACATTTGAGGGCAAAAGTAAAATGGCTTCCCCTAGAGAAGACCTAGTATAAATTCAATTTCGATGGCACAAAAAAATAAAACCCAAGCTAGTCTCGGGTAGGGGCAATCATCATAAATCCCCTGGGGAGGGTGAGATCCTATAAGGTGGTCTCAATTAGAATTAATACGAATAATGTGGTTGAAGGAGGATTAATTATGGGATTGAAAATGACTCTAAAAGAAAAAATAACAAAGTTAGTTATAGAAGGCGATTCATTTATTATCATTAATGTGTTGGATAATAAAAGTGTTAATCTGAACTGTCAAATGCAAGGGTTGATGGAGGAGGTGAGCTGCTTAAGGAAAAAAAGTATGGAAATAAAAATAATCAGATGTTACAGGAAGGCAATCAGGGAATAGATTGGCTTGCCAATTTTGGAATTAAAAGTGGGACGGAAGTGAAAAGAGGTAGTATGAGGACTATAATGGAGGAAAAAGAATTAGAGGAACTAAAATAAATAATTGGTAAGGAATGTCAGAGTTAAAGGAGAAAAGCATGGATAATAAGAGGAAAGTAGCCAATTTTAGCTTTGGCACCAACAGGTCAAGATGGAGTGTTATACAGGAAAGAAAAAGGAAAAGTAGAAAAATGCAACCCATGGCATGGGAGAGGGAAGAAACATCATTGGGGAGATGTGGAATGAAGAGTTACGTGGCCAACTTACCAAAAGAAAGGCACAGGGAAAAATTAGCGATTTAGGGATGGTAGAGCGCATCGAGCAAGGAGAAAAATCTAAGGGTTAGGCTGTACAGAAGCTACAACAAAGAATGGCAAATTTCCATTAAGGATGCCAACTTCCATAGAGGAAAATTTAGACCTAAGTATATAAGGAGGAAGGGCAACGTAAATAGGGGCATACGGTAGAAGGAGAGTAAACAAATTATCCAGGTCGTGGTAATTATGGCGTTGTGGTGGGAGACTGGGTTAGAGTTGATAATGGTGCTACTCCATGTTTTAAGGTTGATGTTGACAATATCCATAAATATATTGGAAAAATTAAGTGTTGTAACCGAGCAGCGAACCCAGGGGAATTTGGGTGAACATAATTGTGCAAGAGAAGAGCAGTTAGATGCATAAATTGATGAAGATAATGGAGAGAGAGGAGAAAAAGAGGACCCCTACATCACACAAGTTGGGTAGGAGGATTCAAGTAAAGTTGGTGAAAGACCAAGTATAGCAGTATTGGGAAATTAAGGACACTCCAGGCAAACTAGAGGGGTAGAAATAAATCAGAGAGAGAGTACTGAACAAGATGGCGAAAGGGAAATAAATCAGAGGAGCTGGCACTTTTATGCCACCTTCCAAGAAGGAAGGAGATGGATTAGAAGGAGTGGGCAGCCAAATGGAGCTCTGTAGAAAGGCAAACAAAAAATAAATGAAGGTTGAAATGGAAGAGGATCTGATAGCGAAAAATAAAACGCAGGAACAAACCAAGGAGGACCGTTGAAGAGACAATTTGCCATTAAAATAAAAGAAACTCAACAAGATAGGGTTCGAGAACACGGGGAAGAAATGCTTCCCAATGGGGCAAGATATAACCTAGAGGCTAGAGTGATGGATAGTCTGAAAGACCTAGCAACAGGGATTCATGCAATTAAGGAAGCAGTGGAAAGTATTAAAACTTTAGTGGCCAAACAAAACAGTGAAAACATAGAGAAACAGAAGGAATTGGAGGCATTAGCAAGGAGATTCGAATAATTTCATCAATCTAACGGAAGCCATAAATGATAATATGATCCATATAAAGAACTTCATGGAAAATAGTTGAAAGGCACTGAAAGTGCACACACAAATTCTAACATTGCTTTGAATAAATACAAACAAAATTGAGTGTGTGTAGAATACATTATCAAGCATTGTTAAAGACATAATGAATATAAAAGAGCATCTGCATCATTGGAATTGTGTACAGAATAGCAATCATCAGACCAGCCATCAAATTGAAGAATATGGGGAAGAGGATGAAGAATAGAGTTTGGAAAATTAAGAGCTAGAAAATAATTTATGACTAAATAGGTGTTCTAGTTGTCTCACGGGACCTTTTTGTTGTATAAAGCCCTGGCTTCTGTTTGTTGTGTCTGGATTAAGAGCTTTTAAGCAGCGTCATAAATAATTTTTTTATTTATCAAAAAAAAAAGTATATGATCATGTATGTGCAATGTAAGCCACAACAATAGTAAGTATAGATAGTCATCATATAGAAGTGAATGAGTGATATGCCACAAAGAATGTGCATTGGGGTGAAATATGCATCATATAATAGATGTCACAGATGTCTAGATCAAAATGTAAAGACAAAAATAAAGAAAAATCCAAGGGCTAGAATAATGATCAATGTAAGAACATATTTACACATGTATGCGAAGATAGAAGTTTAGTTGGAATATGAAATCAAGTAAACATCAAGAAGTTATGTATAACAGATTGTGTATTAATGGACTAAAAGGACTCATTTGTAAGCCCTATATTAGGGGGTACCAATGTTTTCCATCCATGTGGTAAAAGCATTAAGGGTATCTGATGTATCTGTGTCTGAATCTATAAAGGAATCATGTGTTGCATATTATCCATTGTCACAATCATACTCAATATCTCAATTGTAAATTTATCAACTATGGTGTCCATATTGTATTGCATACTCATATAAAATGTTTACATGTCCTGTGAAATTATGTTCAAGTCACGCATGAATGTGCTATTGTCACTTCGCCTTATCCCAAATCGTAAGATGTCAAAAAAAATAAGGGATTCTAAGCCTAGTATAAGGGATAACATAGATTATTAGGGTTAAATGAAAAACCTTCAATGAAATGAAGCAATGATAAGAGGAAAATCTGAAATTATGTTTGAAAATGAAACCCTTTGGCAGAAATTTTGCAACCCTAGAAGAATGATGAAACCCAAAGGGAAACCTAGGGTTTGGCAATGTTCAAGCAATATATGGGTTCACCAATATTTTTCACCACATTTTGGATTATTTTTAACCCTAAATAAGATATAAAGTTTTATAATAATTTAGATTATAATGTATAACAATTACGTACAAATTTAAATGTAGAAGATTGAAATTGATTTGGCACTCTAACTTACTAAATATGGAAAGTACAAAAAATATATAATATACTTAGTGGCTAACTATGCTATAGAGGACTGAGACTATAGGTAGGTGACAAGATATGAATGAAATTGGACTACAAGTTGTTCAAATCAAGATCTAGAGTTTTAGGCTCATTGGGATGGTACCGTTAGGTACAGGTCGTTGTTGTCAATCACTATGTTCTGAGTCTGAGGGTTTTGTTTGCATGAATCTCACAATTTTGTTTAGGTACATGTCATTGTGACTGATTTTGTTATGATTATGTGTGTGATCCTAAGTCTGAATATGCATGTGATGCCTCGAAACTAGTCTCCTTCACTTAAAATCCTAAGTTCACTTGCAATGATAAAATTAGGCCTACAAAAGGGGAAGAAAGGTGGGTTGATTTGAGCCTAACCACTGCCCATTGAATGGTTGAGTATTGTTTAAACATCCAATACTTTGAAAAGAGAAGTCAAACCACTTGTAGTTCTCCCCATTAGGTATATGTGTGCAATTAATGCTCCTTAAATATATGCAACATGTGATCTAGCTTTCAACACTTCAAAAATGGAAACTTAGGCTTGGATTTGAGTTGCTTCAAACTTGGCTAAGATCTAATCCTTGTAACTAATTGTTAAATTAGGAAGAATAGGGCAGTCCCTTTGACCGTTTACTAGTGTATAGATGTATGCCATATAAGTGCTAAATGATCAATAATCTTGGACTCATTTTGTATTTATATGACTCTTGGGATAATTTATCATGCCACTAATTTGCTAGGCAGATGGGGCTATCGATAGAAGTAATTCGATTTTGAAATATGACTATTGTTAAGTGAATGACAAAATTGTCAGATTTGGATGGAGGAATTCCTTTCAAAAACTGTCAATATGATGTTTTATTGGTTTAACACAGACTAGAGGAATTTGTATAGGTGACTAATAGCAATTAGAAATATTGGACCCATCAATAGCAAGTAGATGTGAGATAATGACAAATCATAGTCATATATGTACACACAAGTCATGTAGGGTGAAAGTAGGTTAAAACTAACATTGTCAAGTGTCTAATACCATATTTTAGTATCTATGGTTATATATTGTGATGGATTGATAGGCCATACTACATTACCAATTGTTTTTAGGCCAAAGGTTGCGGACACATTACTAATTGTGATGCACACTAAGGAACAATGGCATGATATATTGGGACAACATTGGTTAGAACAAATGCAAGCTATAGTGGATACACCAAATAAGTGTATTACATTCATGTTTGAAGGTAATACTATCAATATTCGTCATGATGGAAATAATGAACAAAAAATCAAAGATTCAAGAACAAGTAAAATGGCATAAGTTAATAAGACAACACTCAATTCCTTACATAGTGTTGAGAAAAAAGTGATATGTATACATAAAATCTGTGAAAGGGAAAGGGAAAAGATGATAGACATCTCCATTAGGTCAGTAGCCTACATTTGTTTCACATGTCAGTTATGGGAGGAAATCAAAGTCTTTTATAAATACAAATCAAGTCTAAGGTCGTATTCACTCAGCCATTATATTCAAAAACATTCGCAAACTTGAAGATTCCATTAGCATCATCTTGAGACATTGCCACAAATGCATATACATCCAAAAAATCTCAAATGAGCAAACCTAGAGCCAAGTCTGACTACAAAACATAGGTCAAAGTTGCATGTTGTCAAGTGTCAAAAGTCAACCATTGCATGACAATCTAGCATGATCATATGATGGGGCACACACACAGCTAGGTTGGAGAACAATGTGAGGTTTGAGGCCTCTTCAGAGTACTAAAATGTAAACAACGCTCAATCACTCAACGAGGAATTGTCAGAGTTGTCCAACCTATCTTTCTAACCCTTTTTTCCTAGTCAATCTTGTATCGAAAGTGCAACTAGGGTTTCAAGGCAAAGAGAAACAAATCAAGGACAAGTGCACAACACTGAGGGCAAATAAAGACAGAAATCGTCTATAGGTATCAACGTAGTGCCCTAAGGCAACACAAACTTACAAAATCTACAAGGATAGAACCAACAGAGGCTAGACAATACCTATCACCACAAAAATATAAGTTTCCTTGATAGCATTCACACAAGTGTTGAGGTCATGTTTCTTGATCTAAATAGTATTTCAGAGACGATAATACTTGGAATGAGCAATATAAATCAGAAAATCAACTAAGTGCCTCTCTCTCTCTCTCTCTCTCTCTCTCTCTCTCTCTCTCTCTCTCTCTCTCTCTCTCTCACACACACACACACACACACACACACACACATTCAAATTTGTATGGTAACTATGTTACATACTCTGAATTTCAATAATCTTATATTATTTAGATCATTTTAATCTAAAAATAGTTAAATCAATAAACATTCACGAAACAATCTATATATTGTTTTTTGAAAATAAGATTCAATTGAGTTAAGGAATTAAAGTTGTCCATCAAAGTTCACCGTAATATTTTATTTTTTTTAAATAAGGGTCTTTTATTAAAGTTTTCTCTAGGTGTAATTCCATTAAACATTTTGATATTTAATCTATATTTCTCTTAGTTTTTGGCATGAGAGGACATGGTGATGCATTTTTGATATAGTAAAAACTTCACTATATTTTGGGGACATAGAGGAAGTGGGGTAGGTTATATATTAAAAGTATAAGAAAATTATTTAAAACATAACTTATATCTTTTTAATTGTATAATTTATATCTTTTTAATTGTATAATTGAAGTATTAGAGTATTAGACATTTTAAATATTGAAATTCAAATAACATTAACCCCTCCCCTCCCTCCATAAACAATTCTTGGGGGATGTTAAGGCATCCTCAAAACACCTCCAATTCCTCAATGTCCCGAGGACATCAATGCATCCCCAAGTAGCATAGATAACATGGTGTTTGTTTCATGAAACTACAATAAACATAACATGTGATATCCCTGATGACAACATAACATTATCTCTACTTGCATAACATTATCTCTACCTACTTACAACATGACATGGGCAAGATAGTGTTGCAAACATTAGCAAGATGGGTCTCTCCCATAACACAACATGAATAACATGGTGTTTGCAACAACACCATAACATAGGTAGCACAATGCCTCTCACACAACACTCCAATAAGCATATGCAATGTCTCCCAATAATATTATAACATGGGCAACAAGTTGCATCTTTCACTAGACCATAGCAAACACATGGTACCCCCCAAGTGGCACCATGAAAAGCACGTTACGGCATCCATAAGATTACCCCCAATGTTGTATTATGCCTAGAACACAATAAAAGACTCCTAACATAGTGTCATCATGTTTGATTGATGCTCCTACACCACTATAATGTGGCAAGTGAAGTGGCAAATGACTTGGCAATACGTCTCCTAGTGCCACCTCATTTGAGGACGTGTTTTGTTTGAACAAGGGTATAGCGCGGAAAGTGTCATGAAAAAACATAATGTTTTAATTGAAAAAAGGCATATATTTGGATGTATGACCATAGAAAGAAGATTTATGTAGAAATTTGTTGAACAAATGAACACAACAAATGGAACAAACAAAAAAGATAATACAAAACTAAAACAGTAGCAGCACATCATTGAGGATAAAAATCAATAGAGAATGTAAAATGAGTAAGTATCAAACAGCTAGAGCTACACAAAAGTAAAACATTGATCAAAACAATAGAATGAAAGGCAACAAAACAAGTACACAAAGCCTAAGTCTCTAATACCACTTCACCAAAAACCATGGAGACTCTCACTCAATCGTGCAAGTGTGTTTGTGTGTGTGTTTTGAAATAAAAATCATCATTCCCCCAAGAAGGAATGGTGTGAGGCAAGCACGAAAACACTAGCAAAGCTACGTAAGAAGCCACTAAATGACCCTAAGAACACGCTGAGACAAGTCACCAATGGGAGCAACTGACTAGGACCGTCCTCGTAGATTCATTTTGACTGGGAAGTAAAGCTAGATGCAATGTCACATACATGATGAACTCAGTGTAATAACGCAACAAAAAGTGTGCACAAAACCTAAGTCTCTAATACCACTTCACCAAAAGCCATGGAGACTACCACTCAATTGTGCAAGTGTTTTTCTGTGTGTGTTTTGAAATAAAAATCAGCATTCTCCAAAGAAGGAATGGTGTAAGCCAAGCACAAAAACACTGGCAATGCTACGTAAGAAACCTATAAATGACTCGAAGAACATGCTGAGACAAGTCACCAATGGGAGCAACTGACTAGGACAGTCCTCGTAGATTCGTTTTGACTGGAAAGTAAAGCTAGATGCAATCCCGCGTAGTTAATGGACGGACTCAGCATAATCAGGAGTCAGTCAAATCAAGAGAGACCCACTGAGGTATGGCTTCTCTTTCCAAGTAGGCCCTCATAAATCTCAGAAGAAGCTTGTCACATCATTAAAGAGAGGACTAACATGGCAAAGAATACACGATAACAAAAAATTCTTTGAAATGTCAGTGAAGATGGAGGAGCAAAAAAATTCTTTGAAATGTCAGTGAAGATGGAGGAGCAAGTATTATAATCCTTTCAATGTAACGTCTCAAAAAAATTGAAATGCCTATCGAGGGAGAAAAAAATATTATAGCCGTTATGAGGTAACACTGTCAGAGGAAGCAAAGGGTCTGCAAAGCTTCAAATGAGGCCCTCTATGAATACAAATAAATGAACCAGAAGAGAGCAAAAGTAAAGAACGTCTTTTTCACTTCCAAATAATGTCCAATTGTTATTTTCTTTCCAAACACAATACCTTAACCCCAGATTCAAGTGAGAAGAACAACCTCTATTTCGCAGAGGTTTTAAGAAGGAAAAAAGACAATGCAAATCTTATGACGCATACAACCCAATATCAGAACACAAAGATGAGACCAACTGTAAGTCCTAGCGTCGTAAAGCTAGAAAAAACTACTGTAAAAACATGAAGAGATCTACCTTCTATGGTGTGAAGATGCCATACCCCACTTTTGCCAAGGCCCTTATCAAGAAAATGTTAGTATTGGCAAAAACCCTTCGAAAATCCAAAAATCAACAGTTGGGGGCAAGACAAGAGAAACAACCCAAGTGCGGGAGCTCCTGCAAAGACGAGGAAGGTCAATTGATATTTTGTATTAAAAAATGCCCTTCCAAAGGTCAAGCAACAATGCAAGAGATTTACAACAACATAGTGGCCCTATGTTACCGGAGCCTTCACCCCAATGGCGCTGACCCTAGGTCTACGTGTACTGGATACCGGTACCAGTGCAATACACATCTAGATACGACCCGGATATTGTCTGACAAGGCAGTTACTCCCAAGTTCTTCCGAGGACAAACCCAAGCATGCCCAACCCTGCGGAGCAGTACCCGACCATATCAAGAGAGAACACACCATCAAAAACAATTAATTTTTTTTAATTTTAACTTTAAAAAGTCAAAGTTGGACTTTGAGAAACAATAAATAAATAAAAGTATGGGGAGAGCCCAAAAACTTATTTACCTCTCATTGCACATTTCCTCTCTCACTTTCATTTTTTCAATTGCTTAGGGCTGAAACTTCATTCTTTTGCCAATCATACACCACTACATTTTTCCAATTGCTCATGGTTATAGTGATTGATGCTCTCGATGAAGAGCAATATGAATATAATGAATATGCCCGATTTATTTTAATTTTTGTGTATACATTTGCATTATGTACTTGGTCTAAGTTCAACCAATGAATATCATGACACTTGGCATTGAATTGTCACTGGTAATTTCAACTGTTTTGTGGATATTTAACTTATTTTGTTTACTCTATGCATATTATGTTTGTTAGTTATGCTTCTTTGGCTATAGTTGTTAATGTTTTATATATTTTTTGTCCGGCCATACCCAGGGGAAAAAAAATCGTCATATCAGCATATCCAAAGCCCGTACCATACCAAGATCGGCTACTTAGTAAGTGGCCCCAAACTTGAACATTTACATCATCTTCACATAAATAAAGACACGAGTATCATGAATTCAAAAAACATGGATCAGTTTCGTTTGACATGTCTTTGCCAACATTGATTGCCCATACTTCCCAAGCACTAAAATATTTCGGTTTCCTGTTTACCAAAAATGTTACCGTCTAAAAAATTTCTTGTCGTTGTTTAACCTTGCCCTTTCAAATAAATTCTTATCCTAAGAATGATGACCTTTTCCGTTTTGTGTTTTGATCCTACATTGGTCATATTATTTGAAAATAGTATCCTATGGGTGGCTTCATGTTTGATTTATATTGTAAAAAAACAAAATAGTCCGGGGTTGAGATCTATTACTGATTGCAGTAGTTCAGAACAAATGAAAAAGCGATGTCTCTTGTTAGCAAAACACACCCTAGATGTGTGCTAATGTCAGATATTACGCACTTCGAATCGTCAATTATTCCTGCATTCAAAAGCTGTCATTCTACATTCTATTTGCTGCTGAATGTAAAAAAGTTAACTTTGAATGTGAGAAGTTATCCAAGCACAAATCTGGAACTAAACCTAAATCTGAAATTCTGAGAATAAAGTGTATCTGCATGTCACTCACCCTCTACACTTCACTTACCCTTCTCACCTTCCCCAACAAATACACCTCAAGTACTGTCACTATTCCAAAGACACTAGCACTGAGAAACTCAGAATATAAAGAAGTTGGCAGCTCCTTGTTTCATCTCAGAAGTAACAAACCAATGTTTTGAGCCAACTTGACAGTAGAACTAGGAATTTCATTCAAAGAAATACTCCATATTTAGGGTGATAATTAAGTACTGCTAACATTGGGTGATAAACACAAAATATAGAAACAGGACCCAAAAACCAAACAAAATAGTGGCATTCAAAACTCCTGTATTAGCACTTGTAAGAATGCTACAAAAGGGAAAGTTTTGTGAGACTAGCTCATGCAAGCAAACCCTTTGCTGTTCCAGAGCTTAACTAGGGCCAAATTTAACAGGCTTCTCATCAGATCTTCAGAAAAGTTAAACACGGGAAAATAAACCAAGTATCATGGTATGGAATAGCTGATTCATAGTGCCTCTAATGGCATTCTTTATGCTGGCGATGTCTTTGTAAAAGCCTAATTACGCTTGATTCTTGAAGCAAAGGCTTGTTCACAGGAAAGCTACTGAACACCTGACCATCGAGCCCAATCAACAAACTGCATGCCACCATAAACATTGTTTGCAAATCGTATCCCAACAGTAAAGGCAAGGGCAATTGGCGGGACCCTTTTAGCAAAGAGGGAACCTTCAACAACACGCTCTAGGCCATTGATAATTTGATAGCGAGTATTTGATGAGACAGCAAGGAAAACACCTGCAGGGAATAGAAGAAATAATTTGAGCAGTCATCTAAATCAAACGATACTAAAAATTCCCAAAACATGTAAACAATCAAAGTGATTTAGGACAAAAATGACTCGGCGATTTCACTGTACTGATATTAATAGACAGAAAGTAAGAACCAAAAGATAACATACAGTGAACACATCTCTTGATCCAAAATATGACATATGATGAACATATATATCTCTCCAACCAAAAGATACAATATGATGAACGTATCTCTTGCAACCTAAGAAGCATATAACTGAAAGGCAAACACTAGGAAAGAATACAGGAAAGCCTACAGTTTGAGAAGCAGCAGCATTTAACAACTAAGTACAAGTAGATCAAAATGCATAATGCAAATGGAAGTAAAATAGCATAAGTTTAAGCAGGTGTAAGAAAATTCCAAAATTGCCACGAGAATGTCAGATTAGTGTTGAACACATACCCCAGAGGGCTGCGCTTTTTAAAAGAGGTGGTACAGGTACATCATGCTCTCCTGATTTCTTAAAATTTCTGCAGATTTATATACATGAAACAATATTAAAAACAGAGATCGAGAAAAATGAATCTAGCTCGGAGAATTATTCTATCCTAAAAAACATCTCCATTCAAGAAGTGGTATTGTATAATAGTAGTATTGCCAACGATCACCCTAAAAGTTCTAGACAGTTTAAAGGTAGTCATTATATTTTATAGTGTTCATGTTAATCTTCTTGTGCTTCCTTGAAAATAGCTTCCTTTTGTATTCTCTATATCCATCTACCATTTCATGCCAACATATCAAGAGAAAAGCGACTTGGAGAAAAAAATAGCAACTAGGAGGGAAAAAATAGCAGCACCTAAAGAAAAACTTAAATGAATAGAAATGGTGCCCCAAATAAAAAACAAACTAAAGATTCAGATACATACCGCTTGAGCAACATGATTGAATTAGCGATTCCCTGACCAATAATCCCGCATACAAAGCCAACTGCACCATATTGAATACCCTGGCTACTTGTATAGAATGTCAGTAGTATAGAAATCATGATTAAAGATCTTCGCTTGTAAAAATTGATAGGAGCATCCACACAATAAATCAAACCATACCACGTCTTCAACACGTTTCATAGAATCATTACTGTTTTTGATATGCTATTACAAATAATCCTACTATGTGCAAGCCATCTTGTACCTCAGCCAAAGCTTTAGGTCAGCTACAAATACCTTATAAGTTATAACCAATTAAGCAAGGCATGACAAGTACATAATATTGTAGTGACTCAACAAAATACTCTCCATTATTCATATGTCAGTTTCAAAATTATTTCACAATTTTAAGCCATATTGGATGTCTTCTGGTCAATATCCATTCGCGTAACAGTTGATAACAATTTAATTCACAATACCTCAGCCAATATGAGACCACCTAGGAAACTTTAAAATCAGTTCAATATGACATGACAAATCACATAACGTTGAAAAAATAATTCTCCAAGAAATTGGGACAACCAATTTAACAACCATGTTAAATGCTTCATCCAGAAAAATTGTAAAAAGAACTATGGCCTTGAATACTGAAGGAAGATTTCAAACTGACAGTTCACCTTGAAAAAGTAAGTGCCAATCCGCTGTTGAACAGAAAACCTCCGTCCTGGCATCTCAGCTTCAAAAACACTGAACAGAAACAACATATTGTACTCATTATGGGCAATGATAAGCATAAATCCAATAATTTTCTTAGACAACATTACAAATTTATGCTACAGTTCTTATAACATATGACACCCATATGTTGCTAAGAGTTTCATGTCATGCAAGATCTACATAGCTTAGAGCTCCAAGGAGTCAGCATATAGTGAGCATATCAGATAGATCACCCAAACATCCAAGTATAATCAGAAGAGTAGTTTGTGAAACTTCCATACTCGTCTGTAAGATGATCTTTCTGGTACATTGTATGAAGAGATTAAGTATGTGATGCTTATGTGAAGCAAAACATGGGATCGCACCAGCCATTTACATTGCAAAACATAGTGTTTATATTTGCAGGCAGGTGGTTACAACACCGTCCTCCAGTTACATAGGTAACATCAGCCAACTAACAATATGCACACAAACAACTTGCCTAACTGGTCATCAAAATATTGACAAGGTATTACGCGTGTGTACAACCACGATATGTAAATACAAAATACAAAATACAAAACACGTTATTTTATCTAGAGGCAATTGCATATGAACAAAATAAGAAACCAGTTTATGTTGGAACATATTTTATGTGAATTCAAATCTTACAACACTAACTGTCCCACGCTAACATAACCAACATTGAAAAGTACTCCATATGCATGTGAATGACTAATCATCGCCAAGCTGGTCACAACAACATATCTATCAACAATGTATCCATGTACAATGCACTGATGTATGTATAACTGCCACATGTAAGTAGTAAATACAATAGACAAATAAAGTTTCTTCCAGAGGCAATATCATATGAAAAAAAAAAAAAAAACCTGTTTGATGCTGGAACGTGGTATTTGGTACAGGAATGGCAGAGTTTTAAAACTAGGATACTGATACGGCAAATATGTGCGCTTTGCACGCAAACAATTATTACAAAACACATAAATATTAGAATTGGAAATATATACAGGCTTAAACTTTTCCACCAACCATGGAACCTGCATCAATGGATCCCATTCTTCACATACAAAGACCAAACAATACATGATTCATGTAAAAGGCTTTATAACAACTACGTAACCCATAACAATTACAATTAGGTCACAACAGTTCAGATTCTCAGAACAACCGGTCACTTAATCATTTGATCAGGACTCATTACAATGCTCTAAACATACAAGACCACTTTTCTACTCCTACATCTATTCCCCCATTATAAATAGTTAAAGCACCTGCACTTATTATAATTGCATGTATGCTTATTTGTTCGAGATGAATGAGGATGTAGATGACGTCAACACAATGATAGATGTTTTTCATGTCCAAGAATCTTTGATAAATTAGATGAATCGGCGTTATTCCTCCAAAGTGATTATGCACAAAAAAGAATTTAATATTAGCAGCTAACATGTTTATTGACATTGCGAGACCGATATATTTATTATTCTTTGAAGTAACCACTGCTTGCCAGTAAGAAGTTCATATAAAGTTGATGCTAGACAACTAACCATTGGCAGTTTGGCACATATTTTGTTTGGTACAACAACGATGATGCCTGCTTTACAACCGACTGATTGTCAGTCAATGGTAAATTTGATTGAAAATCAAAGTAAAAAACACATCTTTCCCTAGTTTTCACAATAATCATCGTAATAATCCACCTTGGAATTGCTTTACTTCATTCATTTCCTCAGTCAATTAGGTTGTCTTATTTTGTGTCGGGAACATCTAGCCCAAGCAAGTCAGATGCCAAAATGATATGAAATGAAATGCAATGCTTTTAAGTACATCCACAACACCAAACAGCCTATGGGACCATGGATTACACCGATTGTTCCAACCGCACAGTGCGGGCCCAGTGGTATCCTTTAGAAGGCTGTTCCTTCTCTTGTTGATTTGAGTTAGCAACTCCCCTAACCCTTTTATTCTGTTTTCCTTCAATAGCTCTACCATAGAGTGAACTTTTAATGTTTCCTCATACTTGGCCAGGATGTCCATGTACTTTGAACATTCAAGGATGAAATGTTACTCCGTTTTGACCTACCCCGTGTTGCATAAAACACAAACCCTTTCTTCCCACTCTTCGATAGGCATCGTCCATCTACCTGTCTCACATCTGAGCCTATGGGAGCTAGTCCTTATTTGATCAATGAGTATCTTTTCCCTCCATTTAATTTCAGCTCCAATATAAGTTTTTTCACAATGCTCATAAGTCAGGTTGACCTCTGTGATATAGTGTGGTCTTTTCCTGCTTGTTTTCTTCATCCACATCAATTAAAAACATAGTATTTAATCTTGAATCTAGTTTAGAGATCATAATTAAAGCACATGCCAATCCTTTTTGGCGATGTGGCCCTTGGGTCCTTGTCTTCTAGATTTTCTTCTAAATTCATAATAATCAAAAAGCTTGGAGTTTCCTCTTTTGAATAAAATGACGATCATTAAAGGAACAAATTACAAGAAATATTCACCTATTGGATATTTCTCCTAATAGTCCTTGTAGTTTGAAACTTGACTAACTTCAACTTCTCATGGTTCACTTGCACTAAGAGGGATTCTCTTTTGGTACAATTTCTGTCTAGTTTCATCAAGGTCAAGCAAAGAAAATGAATGAAAGAGACTTGTGTTGGTTAGAGAAGAAACAAAAATTCAAGACCACGGCATGTGTCAGTGAAAAAAATGATCTGCTAGAACTTGTGAGCATGTCACAAGTTTATAATCTCACAAAGTATCAATGGAATAGAAAGCAGCTTACAATGTACCCATAGGTCCCACGAAAGGTTAACATTGACATGCAGGCCTTCAATTTCTGTTCTCTGTCACCCAACATCAGGTTAAACTAAAATATCCTGCAGCTAGTTGTGTCCTAACTCCTCTGAAGGCAACATTTTGACAATATGCTACTCAATTTTTTTCAATTAGAATGTGACATTAGATGGCTAGTTAAATGTGCCAAATATTGCTTTAAAAAGAATATGCATAAGAAATATCTTTAAATGTCAGTATATCCCGATGAGCTAATTTGTGTGATACTAATCTCAGTAGGATGTTTTGCTCTGATCATTCAGTATTTACCCTAAGGTTCTAAATAATGACTAGTCTGTGATATGATTAATATTTTCATGCAAGACAGAAACCATTAAGCTTACATAATGCTTTGTTTAGTAAGTTTAATGTTAGTCTGAATCCTACAGATGCACAGTTTGCTCTTCAGTTTCACATGAGTGGCAAGCTATCTGAAGAGCAGGGGACATCTCTTTCAGATTCGTTATCATAAATGGATTCAAATGTGGGAATGTGGTGCAAGGTCAAACACAAGCATTAGAATACATAAAAATGTCGCAATAGATGCCCATATGGCAAAGAGATATACGCCCCCATATTCAGTGGATGGCATCTTAGCTGAATCCATTAACAATATCCTAAGATACTTTGTGTTTGTTTCTCCTTGCTGAACACATGCAAGCCAAAACTAAATGCACAATATATTATAATGACATGCTAAACATAGGGGAGTTTGTATCATGGAGAACTAACCTGCTGGGTAAGGCTCCAATGGCATGGTTTATCCTTCCACTCAGCCCAGCTGTTCTAGTGGGCTGCCCAAAACGAACAAATGGTGCCAACATACCAACTAAGGCAACATCAACAACAATGCCAACAAGAAGATCGGCAAGATAAAGCTCAAATTCTGACCAGAAGTCCTTTCCTCTCTTCTGAACTTCTGCAAATGTTGCGCAGCAAGAATCAATCATTATCTGCATACAAAATGGAACAGCAGAGCAAAGATGATGAAATGCCATCAAATGCCAATAGTATGTATGCAAAAAAATTATTTAAAAGCTCATTTTTACTGTTTATCAACAAAAAGTAAAAAGAAGAACCTGTTGAGGAGTAGAGCTAGACCTCTGTGAAAACTTTAAATAGAAAACTTGGGTCCGCCAACATGCGGTTGCGAAAAATAGGGCTTCCACGGATGGCTGCCCCTAGGGGCCATAAAGCTTCCTAAACAATGGAATCAAGATAAAACTGAAAAGGCAAACAAAGCATCATATGCATGTAATAGGGGAACAATAAACATAAGCACCACAAGCAAGCAGTGAGGATGAATTTGACATTCATACATACTTGCAGATCAAGGTATCTAGAAAGAAGCAATTCACGTAAACCTAGAGCCTTTGCAGCTTCAGCCATGTCAGATGGCAGAACAGCACCTCGAGACTTCACCACTTTGAAAACTTCCTCTGCATTTAATATGGGTCCAAATTCATTTTCGTCATCATTTCCATCCTGATTACCCTCGTTGTCCCCTCCTCCACCTCCTCCACCTCTAAACTTCCCATTGTCATCACCTCCAAAATAGTCTCCACCTGCACCGCCGTCAGTGTTTGGAACAGTCTGAAAGTCGGACATAATTTCTCCATCACTTCCTATGCTTAACTTAGGTAGGCCTGAATCCCCTCCAACCATTTCAGTAGGTAAAGTCACAACTTTGGGATTTTCAACAGATTCGGAATCAAAATTTGACTCGCATTTAACCCTATGGCTCTGGCCTCTTTTGACGCAATGCTGACCAACTCTATGAAATGAGACTACTCGGTGATTTAGACAAGAATCGATGGAATTTGTTTTTTTTCTATAGCTTTCGAATCCCTTGATCAGAGCCAGTAAAGGCCTTTTATTTTCCAAGATAGGGCCATTTGTCACTCCTTTCTTTGAAAAATCCTGATAATTACCTTGACTTGTGGAAACCAGAAATCCTCTTACTTTCACACGAGCACTTCTACCAGCATTAAAAAGACATCTAGGTGAATTTGAAGGTTCAGAATATGAAACGACAGAAGATTGATGATAGATTCCAGCTGAGATACCAGCCATTATATTTTCACTAGAGTTTTTTTCCAATATGTTGCTCCAATCACGTTAATGGTAATAGCTCTAGAGTTTGTGCCAATATTTCAGCACCAACCTCTCAGCAAAGGATCTGAAGTAGACGCACAAAGAAAGGTCTCTTGAAATGTCAGCAAATATCATTAAGCAACTTCTGCTTCGGTTTCTTGAAATCAATGCCCGGATACTACTGAAATTCAAACTTCTGCTTCTATCTTGTGAAATCAATGCTGGGATACTATTGGAACTCAATATTCTGATTCAGACGCGCTTATTCCTATAAAATCAAAATCACACAAAATAAAATCACATTGATGATCGATAATCTAAGACCTAATATGCAAAAAAATACCGGATGTGAAGGTTATATCCTAAGCTAAACAATAATGCCTAACATACAAAGAATAAGAATGAAAAATGCAAAGAAAGATCACTCTAAAACCTCTGAGTTAAAAAAAAAAAAAAAAATCAAGTAAAATCTCCAAAACAAGCTTTGTACTCTTTAAGGCGAATGGGGTGAGCTCAAGTGGTAAAACTGTGGGGCTTCCAGGGCAAAGTCCCAGGTTCCAATCCCTAGCAGAAATGGTGAAGCATTTGGATTCTGTAATATAACACATCAAACTTGCTGGGTGTGGTGTACGCCAACAAACAAGGCTAGGTGCAAATCCCAGATAAATTTTGACTGATGAGAAACACCTGGGTTGTGGCAACTAAGCTGAAGGCTACCTTGTAAAGAGAAATTTACCAAATTTAAAAAGAAAATCATGCTCTCTAAGAAATGTACACCACCGCTGCCCTCAGAACTATATACTTTCCTCCTAGTTGTCCACAGACTGCATATTCCAAGGAAACAAAAAATATAAATATAAAATGGCCACTCTAATGACTAGAAAGCCGCCAATATTGACAAAATGAAAACAAAGGCTACTGACGACTCTTCAACAATGCGATCACTTTTATTTTATCTTTAAATATGAAGATAAACAACAAAAACGGAATATTTTTCTTCAAAAAGGAGCCTAAGAGCTCTAACAACAAAATGATCGATTATTCTACCTAAACTGCGAGAACGAACTGCCCATGTCCCTCTAAACCCTCAATACAACCGAAACATCAACTCCAGAGAAGAAACTAAACAGCTCTAAAACTAACAGTAAAATGTACAATATATACTAGCTTTAAAACCACAAGATGGCGTATTACAACCCAAAAAAAATGCAATTTCAACACTCTGAAGAACACGAAAAGCTCGGTATTACAATGGCATTCAAAGCTTGCTGAAGCTCCGATCTCTCTAAAACCACTGTACAACCCAGAAACAACTTACAAAAAACACAATGTTCAACTTACAAGCGTTCAACAACGAGAAATGCTGAATATTTAATGAAAAATTTATAGATTCGTCTCTGATCCCTTCAAATCCATGAAATACTTTTTAGAAACCAAAAAAACCGTTTGCAACAGAACAAAGCCACTATATTTGAAGGGGGGGGAAATGTATACAGTGCGATAACAGTACGATCAACAACAAACCTGGAATTAGTTGGGCATAGGCCAAAAACGAGAAAATATTAAACCCTTGCAAATCCTTCCTCCGTCAAATAAAACAGATTAAAACTGAGGAAAGAAAAAATAAAAACAATTGAACAGCTTCCGTATCACAGAAGACCAGTTGCCTTTTCGGAGTTTGGACTAGTATGAAGTCAAAAGTTATTCGCTTAGGACTCTAGATCCGTTAAAAAATCCTCGGCATTTATTATTAATTAAATTGTTTTATTTTAGGGTATATGTGTACGTGTTAAAAATTGGAGTAAATTAAAGTTTAGTTGTGCATTTTTTATCTTTCATTTTTCATCATGTTTTCTTTAATTTTATTTTTTATTTGAGAAAAAAGAATAAAATATTTGAAGAAGATGTTAACTCAAATCAGTAAAAGACGGATTAGTATTTTAAGAGATATATCAAGATTTGAAATTTTTGAGTGGTTGAAGTAATTGGTGTAAATGGTAGTCCTATACACTGTTAAGTCTCGTGGACGTAATTAAAACCATTTCATTTCATTTCTTTCTTTGTCCTCCCTTCTTATTTCTCTAGGTTTTCGGGAATTTTCTGAGAAACATATACTGTACATTTTTGGGGATAGGGCCTCTTACCCTGTTAGGGTCCTCTAAGGGTTGTGGGTCTTCTCTTATCAATTTTTCCATCCATTTCATCGATTTATACATCAATAAGGTTTTAATTTGAATTTGAAAGTTCTATAAAACACGAATCCAAAGAAAGAATTTGTTTTTTAATTGAATAACTTCTGTATTTTAAAATCTAAGTTGTTTTCAACATTTTTGAGTTTGGACAAGTATGAAGTAAAAAAATTATTCGCTTAGGACTATAAACACATAAAAAAATGTCCTTGACATTTTATTACTAATTAAATTGTATTACTCTAGGGTATATGTGTATTTGTTGATTATTGGTTTAGATTATGGTTTGTTTGTGTATTTTTTATCTATCATTTTTCATCATGTTCTCTTTAATTTTCTATTTTATTTGAAGAAAAATAAATAAAAGAGTTGGAGATGTTAACTCAAATTAGCAAAAGACATAGCAGCATTTTAAAAGATACCTCGGGTCTCAAGAATCTTTGAGCAGTTGAAGCAATTGGTGTAAATGGTGGTCCTATACACCATTCGGTTTCGTGGATGTAATTAAAACCATTTCATTTCATTTCTTTCTTTGTCCTCCCTCCCTATGTATCTATGTTTTGGGGAATTTTCTAAGATGAAGTGATTTCTAATCAAGTTCCTTCTAATCAACAAAGTACAAGCATCAAAATGAAGGCTAGAGGATCCATCGAGACGCTGAAGGATAATTACCCTTCTCCAATTAGCTATTCGTTTAGGGTTTGGATTAAATGTTTAAATATCATTTTTGGTAGCATTATCGTGTGCTTATTTAGTTTTGATTTTTCAGCGCATCGATATTCCTAGTGAGTAGTAGACAAAGTAGTTTGGATTTGGTTTTTAGCTACAAGGATTTTTGACCTCTCCCCTGATAGGGGAAAGATATTTCATGGCCTTCGATCAATAGTTGATGATTGTACAAGTTGGCAGATGAGTTTCTAGTAGAGTAAAGCTTCATTAACATCATTGGGCATCAGGGAGATGTGCCATACATATTACAAAATAGTCACTAGACAAGTTTTTTGTGTGAAACCTTATGTGGATTAATGTAGTTGAATAGACCTTGATCGTGTTCTACTGCAATGCAATACAAAATGGTTAGATGGGATGAGAAGGCCTTGATTGTGTTCATTATTCATGCCACAACTTGTGGGGCAGAGGGCTTCTTAGAAGCAACATCAGTTGATGAATACCACAATGTACAATGTGCTAGTTTGCAAGTGTGGCAAAGACTTTTGATGACATCATAGTCATAGTTTTAGATCATCTTCTTTTATACCCCTTTGGATCAAGGGAGTTTGTTAGATTAATGATCTAAAGTCATATTTTCTTTATATTTAATATTTTTAGTTGGTTAGTGTTAGTATTAATGTTAGTAAATAAACATGTTAGTTTGAGTAGTTGGGTGGTTGAACCCATTGATGTCCAATAGAGTAACTACCGAGAAAGCTTTTGTAAGCTTGACCTTTGAAATATTATTAATAATGATAATTTTCCTTCTTGTGAAAACATTTTCAAATTTATACAATGTAGTATTTTATTTTTCCCATATGTGGTCCTAAAAACATCCACATTGTAAGAACCTTTAGGTCAAGTACCAGAAAAAAAGTATGTCAAATTTTTTAATTAATTTATTTGTTTCTATGTTACTGCAAGTTATCCTTCTAAAATGTCTCTTAACTGATTTCTTACTTTATGAATAATTAATGAGAGTAAACTAATCCTCAAAAAAGTTTGTCAAAAGTCAATCATACATGATAGCTAAATCAAATTCAAGTCATTTCAATGCTACTTCAAAATACCCTTCACATAAGTATTTTAATAGTACTACCATGTAGAAAATCAATAATAAATAATCCATTCAGGAAGTTGGTTGCAAAGTCAACCATTCTTTTCAGTCTATGCCACTGTAAATTTAGTTACATGTTTTCATATCAAAATCAGAATACACGTTTAATAATAGAATCAAAGTATGTGTTCACACTAAAATGATGAAACAAAACATATTTAAATGTCACTTCATGGAATGTATAGTTGTATTATATCAATGATACCCTAATAAATCAAGTTTCAAATTATTTCTATAAGTCTAAACAACCTACATAGTAAGTGGTTAAATACAATAATTGAATCCACATCTTTATTTCATGTGCAAGTACAAATGCAACAATGTCTAAGTATGTACTAAATAAGACAAGTCAATTTTCAGCTCTTATTAGTCCAAAGTTCAAATTGAGAATCAATCTCATAGTCATAATTGAATAAAACTTAAAATGTTTACAAAGTCATTACCAATGCATGATTTTATCTTTCCAAACAATAAAATAATAATCAATAAATGTAGTCATTTATCCTAAAAAAATCATTTATGAATCAGTCTTCATAAATAAATCCACAAGAGCTTTGAATATTGTCACTATTGTTAAAAGACCATATAGGAAGAGAAGAAGGAGAGCAACAATGGAGAGATTTTCCTCCAACCATAGAGCCTTTAAGATACATCCCACACCACCCATTTAGTGAGAGTGTCCCTACCCTTCCTTGAAGGTAATAAATGTAGAGAATCGATAGAGCAAGAGAGCATCCTTTTGGATAGAATGAGTTGACATACAATTCCCTACACCAATGCAATATAGAATGATATAACATTCTCAATGTGTACTAATATATATGCATACAATGATATGACTTAAGTAAAATAATAGGTGACCCATAAATGCATTCCAACTCTAGTGCTAGAGTGATAATGTAGGCTTTTTCCTACTTTTGGTTTTACTTACACAATTGTTAGTCAACTTGCTTAGGGTTGTTAAGGTCATTAGGGAACACACACTTAACGTGTTTTCTATGTGTGAGTTGAATTATTACCTTTATGGTCTCCTAATATCTCATTACATAATGTACCTCCTTTGTACTTTTTGTCTAATGCTTAATTAACATTAATGAAGCTCACTTTTGCTCTACATTCTTGCTCTCACCTATCCTAGGGTTTTCATGTAATATGTGACATTCAGAGATCCTAGAGCAATCTAACATGGTATCAGATCTATGATCTGATGACCATTTTGTCATTTCAAAATATTTGGTGAGATCTTTTCTATGCATACATTTCTAGTCATTTTCTTAATTTTTCAATCTTTGTAAGTTTGGTGAGATTTCACAAAAATCCATGCAAACTATATAGTCAGAGTCTCCTATTACAAATTAGATAGTACCATCAGGTCTAGAAGAAATCAAAACCATCATTGACCTAGATATGTGACAGTGATTTTTGACTTAGAGGGTTTTGATGCATATTCAGGTATTTCATGTATTTTTATATAGTGAGATTATCAAATTAGAAAAATATTTTTGGGTTTTTTCTAGGTTTTTTGAGTTCTTAAATGGGTTCTTGCTAGATTTTGTAGAGGTTGCACCAAACTTGCAGATCTAGACATTTTCTAATTTCAATGGGTTTTTCGAACCCAATAGGAAATTTGGCAGTTGGCAGGATTTCACCCTTACTTGAGCACATCATAGATTTTGTGGTCCCTACTGATAACACCATCAAGTCCCATGACCCCTACATGCAGATCCATTGGGTTAGTCAACCTTTCCTACACTACCACTAGGGTTTGAACCCCCTATTAGCACCTCCATCAGGTTATGTGACCCTTGATAGCACTTCTGTCAGGTCTCATGCCCTACTTGTATGGCCATCATGTATCGAGGCCCCTGCTTACATGATCGTCAGATCTCATGACCCTTGATTACATGATTGACGAGTCATGTGACCCCTACCTACACCACTATTGGGTTCTGACACCCTTGCTCACACCTTCATTGGGTTTCAACCCTCTTGCTAGCACACCCTTCAGGCTTTGACCACCCTGCTAGCATTGATGTCAGGTTTTGACCCTCCTCTATGCACTTCTATCAGTTTTCATCAACCTTACTGGCACTCCTATCAAGTTTTGTTGACCTTAATATCAAACCTATCAGGGTCTGTCCCCTATAGAAGCACACCCAAAACTCTGTCATCCTTCTTTTAGACTTTGTGACATAACCATCAAATTTAACACCTTGTTTTGTGACACTATTCATTTCATAATTGATGCATTTTTGGGATGATGTCACTCCCACATCAATCAACAATGAGAGAGGGAGATCACCCACAATAATCCTTAGTCCCTAGTCATATGGTGTGGTCACATGAGGCAAGCACCCAACTTAGCCCTTAGCCATTGGTGATATGGAAATTAAGCCCTTAGTCACTTTCAACCCAAAAGTGCTTGAGTTTTTATCAAGAGAGGCTTAAGTTTTTCTTTTGAAATTTGATGCATAAAAATTTCCTTTGAGGAAGTCAATTGAAAAATTTCTACCATTATTTGCCACCAATTTTTTTCATGTGAATAGATTTTTAGACACGCATAACTTTTGATTGGAAGCTCAGATTTGAGTGTCATTTTCTTCAAAAGTGCTTTTTTTTATACTCTATGCATTGCCAATGATTTTTAACTCGCTATAACTCTCTTCAAACCAGCTATTATACACTCTTGGATGAATTATCAATTGAGTCTGACATCCCTCTAGTTCTTTCATACTTACACACAATTTACTCAAAATGCATTCTCGGTTGTGTCCAATGTCTATAAGAGTGTGCTTGTATTTGCAACTTAAGGGGGGGTCAATCTAATAGTTCTAAATGGATACAGTGTGGTGCTCTGTATTGTTCTTTTTTTCATTTATTCTTTCCTTTCTATAATAGCCTATTTTATGCATTATGGATTCAAGTCCTATAAATATGCTCACACCATTTAATTATCTCGAATGGAAATCATTTTGAAATCTAAAGGTTATAATCAAATTATAATGGGTAATGAGATTGAACCTATAATAGTAGAAGTAAAAATCAAATGGTTCAATCATCATGATAAAATCTGTAGACTACTGTGTCTTCCCATCTCTCTTGATCTACTCTTTCACATAGAATCTTCCAAAACACCTACTCAAGTGTGGTCCACTCTAGGCACACTCTTTGGAAAACAAGATGTGATGAGAGGCCATGAGCTGGAGAATGAGATCATTAGTCTGAGCCTAGATGACTATAACACCCTCTAGGACTTTTTCACCAAGTTTAGACTTCTGAGGTTGTAGTTGAAAGAATGTGGAATCGATAAAAAAGATGAACAACTTATTTTATTGATACTCTCCAAACTAGGTCCAGTGTATTTTGTAATTGTGTCCACTTTCCATGCCATAAAAAGAACTCTTAGAGACACATGGAAGATGCTTTCTTTAAATACCTTTATTGTTGACTTGATTCAGGAGCAAGATAAGCTGATACAAATGGGTATAATGAAGTCCTCAAAATCTCATGCACTCTTTGCTAAGAAAGAGAACTCTTCAAACCACAAAGAGAAGAAACAAAACAAAAAGGATCAAGAGAAGGATGTTTACATCCTACCTCCAAATCCATCCATGAGACCTCTTATTCGAGTTCTAAGCCTAAGAAAGATTGGATCAAATGTGGGTTTCGCTAGGGAAAGCATGATTAAAGTGAATGTTTGAAGAAGCAGATCGACCAACTAACTAAGTTGCTCGAGAAGCACAACATCAGTGTCTCTATTTCTACCATTCAAAATTCATCAACCCATGAATCCTCTAAGGCAAATGACCATGGTAAAGAAAAGGCAAAAGAAAATAGTAAGGGGAAAGCAAAGGGCAATGTGTTTGTTGTTGTTGTATCTCATAATCCTACATGGGTCATTGACTTTGGTGCTTCACATCACATGGCCTCTTCATAAATAGAGTTCAATTCATTGGAACCATATGACATGTCCTTTATACAATTGGGTGATGACACTTCTAAAAATGTTATTGGGAGAGGGTCTATTGAAGTGAGTGGTGGAACATTCAATAATGTTCTAAGTGTTCCCTCACTTTCAACTAAAAATAAATATAACAGTAAACCAAATAATAAGGTGCTCCTTTCATATTTTCAGCCACTTAAGATTATTATATTTAACTACAATAAAAATCCATACTAAATAGCTTGTGGCCATGTTAACAAAGTGATTCACTCCATCCAAAGCTAACCCAATCTTGGCACTAGATGGTTTTTTATGAAATTTTGTAGGCCACATTCTTTCAATACATTTCATTGCTTTGAAATCCTTTGGTAGGTACATTAGACCTTGTATTTGATCCTATTATCATAATGCCAACTCATTAACTTTACCAAATATTTTCACCATTATATACACTTCAATGAGTTAGGAAAAAATGCAATAATACATTTTATGAAAATTTGGGTCCATTCACACCTTAAGGATAGTGGTTCTGACAAAAAATATGGCACACCTTTACATCCTTATAGTTTCCAATATATAGCTTATAATAATTAACATAGTATGTTTCGTTACTTTACAATCATTTGGTACATGCATTATGCCCTTGTATTTTATCTTATAATCAAAATTCAAATTCATTAACCTTACCAAGTATTTGCATATATATATATATATATATATATATATATATATATATATATATATATATATATATATATGCTTTAATGCGCCAATAAAAAAAAAATGCCACAATACCTTTTGTGAAAGTGCGAGACTAATTACACCTTCACGATAGTGTGAGTTACCACAAATAATACACACCTTTACATCCTTATAATTCACCCTATATAACATACAAGCATTAATATGGACACCATACTTGTTGTAGCGAAACCCTAATAAGTAATAATGTTTTTGTGCATCTTTATATGTAACTGGAATCATGTTTCCTTCTATATGTAATTCATGTTTTAATAACATGCTTAAAATTTGATTAAAATTTTAATTACATTAAAAACATTTATTGATACATGACAGTAGGTAACATAAAATGGATTTATTCATTTACAACTACACAATTTTTTATCATTAACAAAAAAAATCAATAAATTAGTATAATTGTACCTTAACAACGCAGTAGCACTTATCTCACTCCATCTATATTTTTCTTTCCAATCCAAGAGTGCTAAAGTAACATGCAATAAAGATGACCTAAATGGTTTTAGTTGAAACAATGGAGTTTTGGCATCTACTTTTAGAGCCTCATATGTCATCTTGTTGAATCCATTTTCATACTTCATATTACCTTCTTCTTCAACATGGCTTTTCCTATTGCTCGTTTCCCTCTCAAAATCAATATCACTAACTTTAGAATCGATTATGTCATCATGTTGTGCAATAAAGAAAATTTTCAACATGTCATCCATGAGACCTTATACATTTTATTCTAACTATAGATGGGATAAATAGATGCAAATGAGTATGTTCACCCTTGTTAATTTTATTATATTTCCTCCAACACTAAAAAACATGGGCTTTGATAAGTTTTTCTATACAGTTTCTTTTGATATTCTTAGGGTGCAATGCGCTGATAGGGTGAACCTTATGTATCCCACTTATAACATTTTCAAAATATTCATCAAGAACCTAAATAAATGACATGCACACATATTTGGTTTGACTTATTTTCACAAATATTTACTCAAACATGATAACGGATATATGGTGTTATGGATACTTACCTCTTCAATCCATGTCACCGATTGAATTTGATCCAGTCCATCTGCAACACTATTTCTTGTTGGAAAAATGCCCCCTTTCTTTCTCTTGACCATGATCGATTTGTTTGTATCATGTAACTACTTATTCTTTCACATTGTATGCATATATTGTTAGGAACCCCTCCAAGGAAGCACAATTGATTACTTTTCTTATAAGCAATTAAACACAGAATTATACCAGAATGATTAAGTAACTAGAAACTTGAAACAACAAAGAATTTGAGAGACAATACACAATCTTGTATTAAATACTCTTAGAAGAAAATACAATAAAGAAGATGCCACTTTTTTTTCCACCTCAAAGGCTTGCCACACCTCAAGGACTTCTTCCCTCTCTCTCTTGCTCAACCACAACCAACTCAACAACCTGAGTTGTTATCCCCTCCTTGAATGCTTCAACTGATCTCCTTGACCTTACACCTTGTAGATCTCCTTGACCTTGCTTCCTTGCTTCAATGCTTTTACTTGCCTTCTTAATTTACAATACATGCCTCATGGGTCTTTAAATAGGATCCCATGCATACAAAAATAGATCTCTAATTACAATAATTAGACACGCAGCTCGAGACTATAATTAGCCCTTAATCATGCAAACACTCGCTTCACTTAACTGACTGTTCGTCAACAGTAGTTCTGGAACCGCCACAGGCGACCGATGTCGGTCCCTGTCTGCCTGGTGCTGACCGACGTCGGTCGACTCCCTGTCGATGCCGGTTTCCTTCTACACTGTATGTGACCGATGTCGGTTACACTGCCGATGCCGGTACTTTTGGAACTCAACAACCTCTCCATGTCTGCAACAGTTGAAGCTTTTAGCTCCACAACCTAACATATATTACATTTAAGAATTAATATACATTTTTTCTTAGTCAATAAGAAGTTATAATTATTATTTCACAATTTCAAATATTTATTAACATACCATAATATCACAGTCTGAAAAACCTCCAGTAGAACTAGAGTGATGGTCAGAATCGTTCATCATATTTAGATAAAATGGTGTACTAGGAGTGTGAATGTGTAAAAGAAAAAAACATATATTATTTCCAAGAAAAAAATGATTTCTCAAATTAGTGCTTTAATTTTGAAAGGTGATTTGATTTAATGTTAGTGAAATATTTTCTTATTTTCATTAGCAAAACATAATGCTTATAATTTTATTGGGATTATTAAATATGAGGATAAAAAGCATACATGTTATTGATGATACCATTCACCTTCTCCATATGTATTAATTAATATAAAAATAATAAAATTTGATTATTAAAAAAAAAATCCTTAGTTCTATGAATTTGCATGTTTTGTTAATTAGAAAAATAAATATGTTTTTTAATATATTTTTTCCATTGGGGTTAAAGGGCATGGTTTGATACGATTGCTTCAATATTTTCATTATTATTTAATTTAATGCTAGTGTAAACACATAAATTTAATCACATGCACTCGACAATGCTAATTCTTGACACATCATAAACCACATTACTTGTGCAGAATTGCACAAATCTTATTCACCATTCTTCTCATTGTTTTATTCATATGCATGCTTGACCCTTTTTTTATCATTACTACTATACATAAATTCCAATGTCAAACAATCAAGCTGTCTAAAATTACCTTCAAACTATCTCTAATAGAGGACAATTATCTCTGACCCTTTTGGACAAGTCCACAATAGGTAGACAAGAGCACACTACACTCATGTCCACTTAGGCCAACTACATCCTATAGGAAATAAATGATACTTTCCTAAATTCAAAACATTATTTTGGGTCTTCTGGCATGTATTGTATGGTTGGCTAAAGGATATTGTCAAAATATTTTTCTATAAATACACATATAAGGTCATTCATTTATCCAACTTGCTAATCATTTAGTTCAAGATTCTACACTTTTGCACAATGAGAAAATTTGCCCTATTCTTTACAAATTCAAGGTCAATCACAAGGAAAAACCATAAGCAAGTCAAGATCCTTCTAAAGCAATTTAAGAATGATCATTATCAAGTATCAAAGCCATATTCTAGTTGCATACATATAGTTAAAGGAGTGAATTACACATTAATTCTAGGTGGGAGAACTACGTGGACTTGATTTCCCTCCTTAGAGTATTGGATATGTAGGCAACGATCAATCATCAAGGGGGTGATTGAGGTTAGCTCAACCCATTACAATTGCTTCTTTTTAAATAATTTTTTAAGCTATCAATGTACCCTTATGGTTTTAAATCCAAGAGAAGATAAACAATAATTTATGCATGATAAAACCCCAACTGTGATATCTCTGATTACTCAACATTTATAAGCATAGAAGGGCAACAACCATTTCTTTAGCACAGTCAACTAGGACAAGTCCATGGTCAATGGACTTGAGTGCATTGTGTTTTAGTCCTCCTATAATGGTCACATCTAAAGATAATTTATGATCTTATTACTAATATATCATTCCCATAATTTTATCTTCTCCATATTTTTTTATTTATTACCCGTCATAATCAACTTGGACAAGTCTATAGTCAATAGACTCAAAAGCACTATGTTACAATCCACTTACAATAGACCTATCATGATTTTATTTTTAATTTTTTCTTGAGTCTAAGCATGCACAATGACTTCTCTTACTGATTTTCACTTTCAAGTAGTCAAAACATTCAACAGTATAAATATGTGTGCAAGTTAAGTATATCTTTTTTTAATACTTTCCAAAAATAACAATTTTCCATATTTAGAATTTTTGTCAAAATTATTATTTTTAAATATTATATATCATTAGTATTTTAATATTTTTCAATTTTACACCTATTATAACCAAATAAAACTTGTGTTTTATCAAAAATAGGGTAAAACATATTGGTGAACTTGAATTATTAATTTCAAGCCCTTACTTTCCTGATTTGGTTTATATTTTTATTTTCAAATTTTTTCTCTTATTTTCCTAGAAACTGTGTTTTGACAGTTTTAAAACTCATATTCATTGTCATGCTGGGCTAAGTGGTCTTCAATTTTACCTAAACACTAGTGCTCCATACTTCCCCAAGACTCAAGCCTTTAAACAACACTATATACATATTTTAGTTTCTACATACCTAAAGATATATCAAAAATGCCTAGGGTTTTATTTTCAACCATAGGAAGCCTTTGGTTGTTTGTTCTTATAGTGCACCAGTAAGTGGTTAGCATCATAAACTTGCTCTCAATGTACCCTGATGACATGATAATGTGGCTATAGGAATGGTGGAATCCTCCGTAGTTAATGTTTTCGAGGCTATGTTCACTACTTACGACTAGGATCAATATATCTAAGAGCCTACAAAGTAAACACACCTTTGACTAGTTGTACCCTTAATCCTAGTTTTATAATTTTAAATTTTAACACTTAAATCATAGTGATCATGAATTCATATTGATTACACCTTTTGAAGTTTAGCATTATATGTTGTCTTGATTTCTAAGTTGTCTTTCATTATATATACGCATTAATAAAACCCAAAAATTATAAAAAACCTAAAATCAATAATGCATAATTTCATGCTTTGCTCAATACATTTTTTTGTAATATCCAATATGAACTTCTATCTATCACCACTACATGTCAAAGGGCATGCATGGATCAATTTGTTCCTCTTAATCCTTAACTACAAGGTTATCTTAAACCAACGTCCCATTCCTATTATTTTCCCAAGGTTCGTATTAGGCTTCAATCTCCATGTTGTCAACAGTAGACAAGGATGAATACTTCACCTACCTCACTAGAGTGAAGGTGGTCAACATATTTATCCATTACCCCCACCACCTCCCACAAGACAAGCAAATCAATCTAATGGTTATGATATCCTTGATCAACTTAGGAATACCCCTATTAAAATTTCTATTTTTTAGTTATTAAAGTGATCAATAGTTTAAAAATATATCTTATATGATGCTTTGTGTGATACAAATATTCCTAGTGATATATAACCAACATCACTCACTTTTATCATGAATATAATTAAGGATGTCAACAAGGTCATCACCTTCAATATTGAAGACTTACCTCCCAAGCACCTCCTAGAGCAAAATATTCCACTATTCATTCAAGCTCAAATACATGGAAAGTTAAAAAAGCATGTACTAGTTGACAATGGTTTCGGAGTAAATTTTTATAGCTCTACCATCTTAAAACAATTGGGTATCAATATGAAAAATATTAAAAAATCAAAATAGAGAATCAAGGGATTTGATAATAATCCTTGTCAAACAAGTGGAACTATCACATTGGACTTACTAGTAGGCCCCAAAATAGTGCCTACTATATTTCAAGTTATGTCCAACCAAATTCACTATAATTTACTTTTGGGGAGACCTTGGATTCATGCCATAGAGGTTGTACCTTTTCAATTTCATAGATGTATCAAAATTATAGATAATGGGTATGAATATTCACTTCCAACAGATGATACACCTTTTAGATATTGTAAAATGACTCAATTAAATGTTGAAGATCATTTCATTATACCACCT
This sequence comes from Torreya grandis, assembly GCA_037957365.1. Taxonomy (NCBI): domain Eukaryota; kingdom Viridiplantae; phylum Streptophyta; class Pinopsida; order Cupressales; family Taxaceae; genus Torreya; species Torreya grandis. The sequence goes on along the minus strand of JARHVA010000485.1, from coordinate 2,350,399 downwards.
ACACAACCAATCACACTTTATCGCATGCATATATATAATGTAGGTGAGTCAAGAACAAAACATGATAAAATACCAATAAAAACATTCACAATGATATGCAAAAATCAAACTAGTAACTATACAATAAGGCATCAATACTTGATCTCCCTCATTTAGCCAATTCTGAAGATCCTAATTACATAATTATAGATTGGTATGATAGTGATGATGATGATATGCAAGATCCAACAGATGACAAGTTGTGTAAGCTCAATTTCAACAATGTTTATCCCAAAGAATACTTATCTCATACTTTATTCACACCTGCGTTATTGGGAACATATTGAAAGGACTCAATAAAAAGAGATAAATTAGACACTATTATGGAGGCATAATATTCTAAGGACAAAATAAAAGCTATAGTTCAAGGTAAACAACATAATCGAAGTGTTCATAATTGTTGCAATATTCATTCACAACAACAATAAGAAAAAAATCAAGCTTTATGTTTAAGGGTTACATCACTTGAAGAAAATAATGAAAATAATCTTAAGAATGCAATAGTTAATGTCTCATCACTTTAAAAACAAGAGCAATCTGAACAACAACAGTTAAAGATGGCACAGTATCAATACGACAAGTTTCTATACAAACTACATGAACAATTGTTAGATGACTCCATGGAACAAAAAGACTACAAATAGAACATGATGAACAAGAAAGGTTACATAAAGAATAACTACAAAGGAACAAATTGAAAAAGAGTGGTCATTATAAGATAAAGCACATAAATACGAGTTGCCAAAACAACCTCACGAAAGCATCTTTAAAAAATTATTTCTTACAAAGAACAATCATAAGCATGATACACCAAATAAGGCTAATGTGGTTCCAAAGGAAGTAATTAAAAAGTGTTCATCTTATCCATAAATTTTGATTATCAATCTCAACATTGAATGCAATAAATGTATAGAGGTTGAAATTTCATCTTTTCATAAGGCCAATATATGTAACATGACACTTCTTCAATATATGGGGTATGCCCAACAACATTTGGGTAATATTATGAAGCGAAAAGATTGCATTAGATCCATTGAGTTGTCTGTAATGCTTGGGACAAAACATTTTTAATTACATTTCACATTAACCCTACCTTGGATCAATGCAATCCCAAATTGGGAAAATCATGGATGAGAGGAATGGGGGAAACATTGGGTAAATATTATGATTTTGTCACATTCAAACATGAATCTAAAATGGTAACAATCTCAAGAATAGATGAGTCCATTATGAAAGAGAATAAAATGAAACATCTCTTCAACTATTATTCCAACAAAGACGGATAATAAGATAACCAAAAAATCACATGAAACTGCACATCAGAAAAATAAAATACATTAAAAAATTCAATGACACACTATGATGCAGTTGGATTTATATATACAGATACAAATAATAATCAAAACAATACTCCATAGTTACATGACCAAGAAGATGATTATGATTCCAATTGCAATTACATAGAAGATTGGCATGACACTCCTCATAGCATAGGACCTACATAGTGAAACCCCATTCCCATTGGTGGTTTAAAATAGAATTTATAAGGTGATTACATATGTTAAACATAAATTTCATGGGAATGTCTCATGGACCACGTTATCGGGTAAATGACAATACTATTCACTATATATAGCTTCTTAATACTTGTTTGAATTACTTGTCCATTTTATTCTTCTATTTTGTCACACGTGTTCATATGCACTTACATGGACCTTTATTATAGCCTTTGGATTTGATTTATTTGGTCCTTGCTTTTTGATTATCTATCATAATATGAACATCTGGGACATGGTTCTAGCAATAATTCCAAATGCACATCCTTTGTGGCACACTCCTTGCTCATTACCTATCTACAAATACTTTGACTTCCATTAGAGCTTATATGATTGCAGACTCTTACTTCCACATACTATAGTAGCACACATTGATTCATATAGACTGAGGGCATGTAATTTCTTATCTCCACATATGACATTGACCCACATACAACAGGGGTATATCGCTTACTTTCACTTTCTCCTCATCTCCATGCTATCACATATAGTGCACGCTATGCCTTGACACATGTTGTTGACTGTTAGGATCCCACCCATTATTAAATATTTAAAACCTTGCTATCTACCCATGTGCGTATAACAAAAAATTCAAATATTTAAAAAAAATATCAAATATTAAAAAAATACAAAAATAGTTAAAATATTTTCAAAAAATAAAAAATGAGGACCTAAGCATGACATGAGATGTTAGTTACTTCTTTACATATTTTATTTATCCCATGTTTGGTAGATGGTATATTTTTTCTATACACACATACATTTCATGAGGTATATGAGTGTGATGCAAGACATACAAAATACATACATTCTTAGATAATTGACTCTCTTCTATCCAGTGGCCATGCCTATGCTAAGGGAATCTAATCCTATAGGTTACATTATCACAGGTTAGATCTATTTATGACCTCAAATGAAATATTGAGCTACATATCTTACAAGTGTTTTTCTAATCATTTATATTTTACATTTTACTACATATGCTACCTTCCTATAATATGACATTGATATGTATGGATGGAATATACTAGGTTTAACTTGTTTTATGCTCCTTCTATGTTATTTAATTTCTTGCATGACAGGCTAGACATTGTTTTCTTAGTGTGTGTGTAGCCTTTGGCCCTTATGTGAAAATTATTTACATATCTCTAGGAGATCATATATTGGTATGTGTGCTATGCGAATATGTCCATTTCTTGTGGCCCTTGGCTCTTTTTTTCATACAATATTTGAACATGTCCCTTGTATGTGGCCCTTGGCCTTATTGTGTGACATTATATAACATTATTGTGTGTTGTGCTTATATGCTTGTTGAGCTTGATTAACAATGTCATGCTACATACCATGCACTTTTAATATGGTTACTTACCTGTATGTTTTATTGTTATATCTATCTAGACATGGCATTGGTATGTCTCGCATTCAATATGTTATATATATGCTTCAATGACAATTAAATTTCTATGATAACATACTCTCCACATGTTGACATTATACTACATGATTTTATATTTATCACATGATACAATTAATTCTGCTCTTGAGACGAGTGACTTTCAGGCTACATCCATCATATTAAAAGGGGGGCATCACAATGAGATTGTCTAAGAGATCCAAGACTCCATGAGCAAACAAAAATCGGATTCGATACATAGTACAGGTTTTAAAATAACAAAATATAGGTTTCCAAATATTTAAAATAATGTAAAATCAGATGCTATAACAAAGCACATATTTTTCAAATATTCATAAATCAAACACTGGAACATTGGGCATATGCATTCACTTTTAAAATAATCAAAATATATAATTATAAACATTGAGATGTATATACATGAGCATATGCAAAATAATTATAAGATCAAAGTTACCGGTTGAAAATATAGTTATAATCGAGTATATAGGTGCATAGTAATCTATATCACTTGGAAAAAATCCAGGGGGCATGATACTCATTCATGTTCATGTTTATTCAAAGTTTTAAAAATTCAAAGTTTCAAATAGTCAAAGTTTCAAAGTTCAAAGTCTCAAAAACTTGAGTTTTCAAAGTTCAAAGTCTGAAAAAGTCAAAGTTTCAAAGTTCAAGAATACTCATTTCAATGCAAGTATATGAACAATGCGATCATGATGGAAGCATGAATATTTATTCATTCTCTTTGATAATGAAAAATATAATCTAAATTTGTTTTCAGCGATGTGATTTGAGTCTATGTGGATGATGCATATTTTATTCTAGTGAGACTCAATGGCCTTAACATCACTTCTAACGAACTCATTGTGGTTCCACCTTTTTGGATCAGTATGTTGGGCACTACTCCCTATTCATGAGAGTTGGAATAATTCATCTTTTCAACTCAAAAGCTTGATTAGTTATTCAAATTAGGACTTGATCACTCTCAATTCTCCATTGGTTAAAATTCTCCAAGTGTTCTAGTAAGGAGGAACAATTCTTCAACCCCAGTTATAAGTTATAGGGTAAATTTGGTTTCACCTACATACAAGTGTACTCCTTGTTATCTTTTCAAATTTTGCATTTTTCAAAAGTTCAAGATTTTTCAAAATTCAAATGAACAAAATGATTACTTTATGAGCTATTGTAGGGTTTACTAAAGTTGAATGCCTTGCACAATTGAGTTATTCACTCAAAGACAATTTAAGTGTATTAGGTTCAATTATCTCTCTTTTACTCTATCAATTTTACTACTATAATAAAACATGAGGGGCCGATGGCAAGGGGAAAATGTATACATATAAATCTAGTCACATATACTTGACAATGCTAATTCTCCACACATCCTAAACCACTTGAATTGTAGACAATTACATGACTCTTACTCACCATTTCTCTAAGCCTTTTATTTATATGTGAGATTGACTCTTCATTTGTTGTTACCATTGTACAAAACTTCCAATGTCAAATGCTCAAGTTGTCTAACATCACCTTCAAACTTGCTGGGTGGATGAGAGCACATTGTACCCCTGTCCACTTAGGTCGGTCACGTCCCATGTCAAATAATGGCTAATTTCTGAAATTCAAAACATTCTTTTGGGTTTTCTTGCACATTTTACATGGTTAGCTAAAGAAAATTGTCAAAAAAAAATTCTTTAAATACACATATAAGGTTATTCATTTAACCCACTTGCTACTCACTTGATTCAAGCTTTTACACTTATGCACATTGATAAAATATGTCATATTCTTTCCAAATTCAAGATTACTCACAAGGAGCAGCCATAAGCCAAGTTAAGGGCCTTCTAAAGCAAGTCAAGAGCTATCATTGTAAGATATCAAAGTTATATTTCAGTTGCATGCATATAATCAAAGGAACGAATGACATATTCACTCTAAGCGAGAGAACTACATGGGCTTGATTTCCCTTCTTAGATTATTGGATACATAGGCAATGGCAATCATCGAGGGGGTGATTAAGATCAACTTAGCTCATTTCACTCCCCTTTTTTCTTGTAAGTTTTCAAGCTATCAAACTGCCCTTAAAGTTTCAAAGAAAAGAAAATACAAACAATTTTTTTGTGTGGAAAAACCTTAGTTACAATATCTCATATTACTCAACATTCATAAGCATATAAGATGCAATACCATTTGTTCTACACAATCAATTGGGATAAGTTTGTGGTGAATCAACTCAAGCACAATGTGTTTTAGTCCCCCTACAACGATCGCGTCTAGAGTTAATTTTTTATCCTATTGTTGATCTGTCATTCCCATAATTTTTTCTCTCTATTCTTTCTTGTCTACCACCTATCACAGTCAATTGGGACAAGTTCAAATTCAATGCACTTGAACTTACTACATTGCGGTCCACTTACAACAGACCTTTCTATATTTTGTTTCTGATTTTACACCTAGTTTTGAGCCTCCAAAGTCACCTCTCTTATTGATTTCCACTTCAAAATAGTCAAAACAATCAACATAAATCTATGTGCAAGCTAAGTATATATCTTTTTAGTACTTTCTAAAAATAACAATTTAAGATTTTTAACATTTTTAAAATGAAAATTGTTGAATATTAAATATCTTTAACATTATGACATTTTCCAATTTTACACCTATCATGACCAAATACAATTTATTTTATTTTATCACAATAAAGAAAAACATCTAAAAGAAAATTCAATGTCAAATTTTAAAAATAATGGGTCACCATATTAACACAACTAATAACATTAATTTATGTCATCGATAAAAAAAACCCCACAATTTTAACATATTTTATTTTTTTGAAAAATTCATTATATTAGTGATGAAATTTGTGTTACTAAACAACATTAATGCATTTTACATCAAGTTAACTTAAAAATAAAAATAAAAAATGAGAGTGTTTCTTATCAAAAACCTTAAAACATACAAGTGATGCATAATTGAGCAAGATCAAGTTGGCCTTCAGAGTCTAATCTATTTATAACTAAAAGGACAACCTAAATTTTACCCTATAACACTTGCATGGCGCATCATATACATGAGGAGTGAGGTGAGTCTCTAAAAACCAGAAGGGGATATTAGCAAGTTTTTAGATTGACTAGCACATCATGCCAAATTTGGAGTTACCTTTATGACATTTAGCGTATGTGAGAAAAACATAGTCAAATTATACTTAAATAAATCTTAAGTCCTAGATTTCAAGGTCAAACTCTTAGTGGTCTGCCTAAGATATACATCTCAAACCAAATGTTAGAAATTCAATCGAAAATGAATATTTGAGCCAAATACTTTACAAAAGGTTATTACTATAGCTAGAAGAATATAGGTTCATATTTAAGAAGTCAAAATAAGTTTTGGGTTTATAAAGAATGTTTGTTTTAGATATGAGAACTAAGGAAGAGGGAAACTTTGAGACATCACAACTTAAAATTAATTATATTTGTTAGTCCATTTGAAATGCTAATCTTTTAGTTTTAAAATTTTGGTATAAATCTTCATAATTTTATGGTAGTGTTATTCTTATAATTTTATGAAATTTTATATGGTTGAAGATATTCATCTGTTTAATTTTGAGTCAAAATTTAATAATGATGATATTTTTTATCAAGAAGAAGTTGATTATAAAAATAAGATAAATCTCAATTCATATTAAAAATAAAGAATCACTAATTTCTCTTGTTACAATAATCGAGTTGGACCACCTTCAAAGCTTTAAAATAAGTTTGAAGAATAGATATCCACTTATATCAGTATTAAAGTTTCTTCATCTAATTCACATATTATTAGCACATAATGCATAAGTTGAGTGAATAACGTGATGATTAAAATGATTGACCATACTTTCAAAAATAAATTTTATATCAAAATAGTTGGAAAGTATATGCTATGGAATTTAAATTATTGTATTCATTAAAGACTTACTTCGATAACTATTAGGAGAGGGTTTTGTGAGTTCACTATTAAATACTTATCCTGAAAGAAAATCAAGATTGTTGATATTAAACACCAATAAATGTGTGTCAAACCTCTAAAAAATGAGATTTTTTCATTTTATAGATTTTTTTTAATTTTATGGCTCAATGGTATTGTATAGAAATAGATCCTTCTAATCAACAATTCCAAACCCCACGTATTTTACTCGAGTATAAAGTGGACATTAATGACTACCCAAGAGGTGCCAAAAGTTGTAGATACACACTTTCATAAATTAGATTGTTAAAATGCTTGTGTAGGAGTTGTTAAAGGCAATATATCATTTGTAGTGAAAGTTCGTGTGCTACATTCGTAACCTTAGAAAATAAGAATAGGTCCTCTTACTTTTTTATTAGTTATTTAGATCTCAAACAAATCACAATGAAAAATTAGTTATGTAACTCACAATTAAGTATCTGTTAGATGAGTTTCGTGGAGCCAAATGACATTTTGAAGTTAGATGTTAGAGAAGGATATTATCAAATACTATTCTCGCTAAAATACTACAAGAAGCAATCGATTGTGAAAGTCTGTGTGCTACATTCGTAACTTTAGAAAATAAGAATAGGCCCTCCCATTAGTTATTTATATCTCAAACAAATCACAATGAAAAATTAGTTATGTAACTCACAATCAATTATTTGTTAGATGAGTTTTGTGGAGCCAAATGATATTTTGAAGTTAGATATTAGAGAAGGATATTATCGAATACTATTCTCGCTACAATATTACAAGAAGCAATCTATTAGGTTCAATACTAGTTTTGAGTGATGTTTTTAAGGCTATACAATACCCCTAAACATTCAAAACATTGATGAATAAGGTATCGAGTAAGTTTTTTCCATATGTTTGTTGTTATATTTTTTAACATCATCTTGGTTTGCAATAATAGTTAACAAGTGATTTTGAACAATGGAACATTATACTTTATATTTTTAAATAAGCATAAGTTATATAACAAGGAATCTAGTTGTGAAATTCCATGAAAAACCCTAGAGTATTAATTATCTCTATTGAGGGTGTGTTTAAAATCTACATCGATAAAAATAATATAGAAGTGACCAATACTTAAGAATCTTAAGAAACTTTGTGGATTCTCAAGTTCAAGAAATTTATAGGGGAATGGAGCCACTAGGTGAATGGTATCCAATAGTTGATATAGTACATGATTATACAATAACCCATATTTGTCATAGTACATCATTGGTAATATGCTCACCAAAAAAATAATAGCTTTGTAATTTTTATTTAATTATAATGTAAAGTAGTCAATCACATCATAACATGTAATATTTAAAACTACTAAATACTCATTGTACAACACATTTATAATATATTATAATTATTTGATCAACCTTTTTTTCAATACATTTCATACATCTAATTTTAAATCAATTCAAAATATGATTTTCCCTCCAATTAAATCTTTTAATTAAAAGAGGCACACTGTCAAAATTGTGAATTCCACATATTAAAGTATTTTTTCATTCCTTCATGACATCTATATGAAAGTGTGGAACCCAAACTTAAGATACACCACTATTGACTCCCTTTTCCTACCATATATTTGTGATAAATTTTTAGCTCAACTTTTAACTAAACTTGCGAAGGACTCATTTTGTTAGTCCATAGAGGCATAAAAATCTAACAAAATGTTAAAAGATGCTCTTATTTCCATACTATTTTTTACCACCTCTAAATTCTCCAATCCATTCACTCATTCTCTTAGAATATGATCATCCCATTACTTTTCAAAGTGAGAGGTTGAATGACATGAAAAATTTCTATTAACACATGGTAAAATAAAAATTGTTAGACAATATTTTTCCTAGGGAGCAAGTTCTTCATGTAATAGTTTACATCATATAAATGCAAAATATATTGTTCATGGTAAAGGATGATATGCTAATAAGTGCAACAATAAACATACCAACATATGTTATACACTATTTTGAAGTAGGGGATATGGTAATTGTTTGTCTATAGTCATGCAACCAATTAATATTGAAGCTCCAACGCTACTCCACGCTCTCCTCCCGCCCCACGGCCCGCCCCCACCCCAACAAAAAAAAGAGAGCAAAAAGTTGTTAGATAATATTTCTCCTAAGGAGCAAGTTCTTCATGTAATAGTTTACACCATATAAATGAAAAATATATTGTCCATGTTGAAGGATGATATGCTATGAAGTGCAACAACAAACATACCAACACACGTTCTACACCATTTTAAAGTACAGTATATAGTAATTGTTTATCTATAGTCATGCAAGCAATCAATATTAAAGGACCACACCCTTGGCCCCGCCACTGCACCTACCTCCCTCCCCCAAAAAAGAGCCACAATAAGTTTCAGTCCACTTAATACAAATAATTATAACCATGTGTCAAATGGTCACAAATGTTTAACAAAATTTGAATTTAATTTATAGAGAATTCAAAGGAGAGGACCCAATCAATGTATATATATCAATAGTTGAAAATGTATTTGTTAAGTAAAGTATTATTAATTATTTAAATAGAAGTGAGTGGATGTCACATTCAGAACTAAAATTTGAATTAAAAAATAATAATCATAACATTAATTTGTAGTCATATAAAATATAAAAAATGGTAACTTAAGCATGGCTAATGACACCCAATATTTAGGTCTCTCTTGCTTGCTCTCATGACCCTCACATGGTTGTTTTCACTGATTCCCAGTCATCCATGGCCTTCCAGACTTGATCTCAGCTGAGCTAGGACCCTTTTTTCATGACTAATCCATCCCCCTAGATCTCATCTGCTCAGGACAATAGCGCCAAAGTTGGACTATAGCACTGGACCCTAGGGTGTCTCCTTTTCAACGCTCCTATCCAATCACAATTTGAGCCCATATTACCATTTGGTCCCAATTCCTCTTGCTCATTGTGTCAGCCTAACATATTTACTTTCAACCCATGACCAATAGATCCATATAAAAGCTCATTCAAAGATCATTTGAAAAGGGTTGGTAAATATCATTCAAGCAAGCAATAATACAAGCAATACCACTCAAACAATCTTCCATATTCTCTACATATAGCCAGCCTATACACTTTTAAGCCAATTCAAGTCCTTACACCAGTCCCTAGTCATCTCAAGCACACCCAGTTTTGGCATTTTTTGCATTTTCATTCACTATTGCATCAAACACTCTTAAAGGGAGAACTACATATGGCTTGATCCCTCGGAGTATTGGTATGTAGGTAGCGTGCCCATACACGAGGTGTGAAGCACGTCCAGTGTATCTTACACACACTAACCCTTTTTCCCTATTTGTTAAAGTTTTCATTCAAGTGCATAGAAGGCATACACATAGAAAATCAATTCTACAGGGAGTTCTGTTGACAGTGAGGTTCCAAAATTTGGTACATAGGCTCACACTGACCAGACGAACAAAACTTAGAAAGTTTAGAACCTGAGGACAATAGCACCGAGAAAGGACTACAACGTCGAAGCCCAGGGTGTCTAGTTTCAGCGCTCCTGTCCAATCAAAAAATGAAGTTCAGGACTCTGTTTGTGATAGTGTCCTAGGCCTGCACACAAATTTTCAGACCCTGTCTCAGTTGAATCAACACATAATAAGATAAGTTTAATTTTCTCTCTCTCACTACTATTTTTAGAAAAGGTCAAATTACAATCTAATTTTACAAATCAATAATTTTAATTTGAAATATTATTTATTGATTTTCTCCTACTCAGACCCTTTTATTATTTAATAATTAAAAACTAATTTCCATAAAACTAATAAATCATAATCAAACAATCATATATAAATAAACATCAAATACATAATTAAATCTTCAAACAATGATCCATTTTAATTTTTTTTAAATTTAAAAACCACCAAATTTAAATATTTTAAAATATATCTTCCACATAATTAAAATGTCCAAAACAAATTCAATAACACAAAAAGATCATAATTTATTAAAAGACATTTTTTAACTTGGGAAAGTTTATACCATATGAGGTTTTGATGGTGCTTTGTTGACTTAAAAGCAAAATGGATAAAAGTAGTGCCATTATTAAAGAATGGATTAAAGCTGCTCGTGCAAAACAAAAAAATTAATTAAAAAAAATAAAATTGTTTCCGATTTCATTCCTTAAGATATAAAGGTTTAGATTTCATTAGTAAGTGTAAAGATATTCTATGGAGGGATTCGCACTCAACTGTAAAGCCTCGGTCTTTATGTAGTGCGTATTTTATTCTTCCATGCACTTATTGAGAGCTTTTGTTATTTAAACTAGTAGGGCCCTCAAAAACACACTTAAAAATGGTTTTCGAGTATTTATTAGTCTTTAAATTATGTGTTTTAAGAATGTTTATGTATTTATCGATTAATAATTTCAATTAAATATTTATTGATACAATTTTTGAATTTTAGTGGTTTTTTAATTTTCTTCTATTATTTTTCAGTTATAACATAGGAATAAATCATCTTTTTTAGACTTTATTAAGAGTTTAGTTACGTTCAAGAATATCATTCCAATAAAACTAATGTGCTATCATAAAACTTCAATTCGAAGTCTATTTTATAATAATTTGGAATGTGATGTGAAAAGGTAATTCTAAAGCATAATGAATAGAACCGACTCTCATCACAATGAAAAATGTTATTTATAAATTTCAATTACACCTCTTTTGATCACATGAATTCTTCAAAAAATTGCCCCAAATTTCTAAGTTACAACCTTGTTTTGAAATCGCTTATGTTTGCTGCAAGTTTTAACAAAGAGACAATGATAGGAGAAATTGGAGACATGACCATGATAGAAACAAATACTAGATTTAGTTATTAGTCTTTGAGTTGATAGTATTGGGCTCTTGTCATGTTGATAGAAATAAATAGATCTATTTAGGTATGAGAAGAGGGGTCTTATAGGCAAGCCTAATGGTAGTTGCTAATTCGTTAAGCTAAGGAAGGCTAACAATTGGTCCAATAGGAAATTGTCGATAAAAAAGTCCACCATGAACAACATGATTTCACACACTTTTGCACTAAAAATAATAATAATAAAAACTTAGTGTATTGATGCTTCTTTCAAGTTCTAAAATTCACTACAACTTTCTTAATCTATATTTTTGTGGGGATTGCCTATTCACTATAAAACCTTAACATATGAGTTGGAAGTTATTATGGCTTCTAGAAAGGCAAGTAATAACTTGCATATCCCCTATGTTGGGCACCTTTTTTATTGTTGTTAGTGTCTAAAGGGCGAGTCCAATAGATATGTAACCCATGAACCCATGAAGGGTGGCAGTGTAAGAGATAGCCACATAAGATGTACATTGATATTTCAAGTTATGCCCCTTGAAGTAGAAATTAAGCCAAATACCATGAATAAAGAATTCCCAACTGATCAAATAACTACGTCACAATTTTTTCCATGTACACCTTATAAGCTTTCTCCTTTATAATATTTGATGAGAAGTAGGTATAGAGCACTCCACAACTAAAATTCAATCAATTCTTAAAGCATAAAAAAAAACAAAAATAGGAGAACTTTAATTTTTTTTTGTTTCCTATTCGAATTTGTAAATATAAAGAAACTCTTTCTACACGATTTTAAAAAGAAAAAGAAAAACGAAAATCAACTAAATAGAGACATATTTTTATTGAATGAGATCATTGTAACACCTATATCTAGACGCTTTTCCCCACCATAATAAGAGCTAAGAATAAAATAAACACATCTCATATACCTATATTGTGGAAGTCATTAGGGTCTCTTCCTAGTTTGTAACTTGTATATGGGTTGATTTTAGTTGGGACTAGCATCTGGGAAAGGTAGAGTAGGAATGGAACCTTCTTTATTTCTATTATAAGTTTGAAGAGAGAAAGATGTTTTTTCCATGGAGCACAAAGGGAAGCTTAAAAATAAAGCACACTAGGTTTGTTAAGCAATGCTTGTAGGTTTCATAGATCCATTACTACTGCTATCTGCAAGCAACATGTTAAATTGCACCTATAATCCAAACATAACCCAATTTTGATTATAGTCCATAAACATCAATTCATAATAAGAGGGAAAAATCAATAGAAGAAATGGCTACCTTATCAACATGAATACATCATAAACGTATACCATCCCAACATAAAAAATGGTAAGTTGTGCAGTAGGTCATTTCATAGGTGGTGAGGATCTAACAACCGAACTTATAAATATACCACAATATTGAGTCAATTACAAATGAAACAAATATATATATATATAACTTTACAGCTATAAATTATAAGAATACCTAAAGATCATTGAATTTGGAGGCATGCCACCACGAAATGGACAAGGTTGAACCACTTCATGTGGAATCAACTTTTATCTACTCCACAAATAGGTTGAAGGGTGTTGTTCCCAAAATCTGTCACTCATTTTTGGGACAACATATCAACTATTTTGGTCCTGCAGGCCAAAATTATCTCTTCCCTTCTCAAAAAAATGTTTTGAGCATTCAAATTCTTCATTATTTAAGCTTTTTCAGTTAAGGCACTACCAGGTTCAAAGGTTCAACGGCTTCAACAAGCTCTCTCTCTCTAAGGAACAAGTTCCCAACACTTAGGCATTTTCAAGCTTGGTTCAATGTCGAGGTTCAACCAAAAGGTCCATCGGCAAACTTCAAACAAGGGAATGAACCGTTGAACCTTAAACCAAAATGGTTCAATGGGTCCAACAATTCAAAGGTTCAACGAGAGGTTGGTTCAACATAGTTGGTTCAAGCGGTCAATTGAATGAGTGGAACACAAGATTGAACCGTTGAACCAAAGTTGTTTCAATCGGTTAGTTCAATCAGGAGGTTCAAAGGAGTGCCCCAAAGCCCGAAGGCCAAGTGCCCTTGCGGAGGGCAGTGAGCAAAAGTGGACAAAGAGATTTTCTTCAAAAAAATGAACAAGGTAGAAAAGTTGGAATTCCTTCAAAAAAATGAACAAGGCAAAAGACAAAGCGAATTCTTTCTGACAAAAAGTTTGAAGGAATTCCTTTGAACTTTTGTCTGAAGGAATTCACCCAAAAGAAAAAGCTCGAAGAAAAGCCGACAAAGCAAAGGAAAGGTTTCCTTCAGACATTTTGTCCGAAGGAATTGGAGCCCGAAGACTGCCTGAAGGACCCCGAAGGGCAGTACCCTTGCGGGATGCTCTTAGCAATTAGAAATGGACCTTCTCAAGGCCCGAAGGGATACCTTCCCTTCGGGAAGTTCCAAAGACATTAAGGCCAGAGGCTCATTTCTATGGACTCCGCAGGATGATTTCTATGGACTCGATTTCTACGGACTCTGCAGACTCGATTCTACGGACTCTACAGGCTCATTTATATGGCCTATGCATGCTCATTTCTATGGACTCTACAGGATGATTTCTATGGACTCGATTTCTATGAACTCTGCAGGCTCAATTCTACGGACTTTGCAGGATGATTTCTACGGACTCTTCCAAAGCTTGAGAGACTTAAAGACAACAAAGGCTTCTAAGGAAGAAGATGAATCGTTGAACCTTGAACCAAAATGGTTCATAGGTTCAATGGGTTCAACGGTTCAAAGAAAGCTCTGAGCAAAAGAAAGAAGTGTAAGATTTTAAAGACCAGTTCAAGGAGATTGTTCAAATGATGGAACCAAAGAACCAAGGAGGCCACCCGAACTGTTGAAACAGTGAACCTTTGACGTCCTCATGGACATCAAATTCAAGCTAATGAAATATCTGTTGATTTCTAAATGTGGCACGGAACCTGAAAATAAACTCAGCAACTAGCTGAAGAGGAAGCTGAAAGAGCTAGCAAAAAGGGAAAAGATAGTCCGAGAGCTCAAATTGCAACAAGAAAGAGGGAAAGACTAGAAATATCTACACAAGAGTTATTCCAGTAGGTGGAATAGTCCACCAAGTAGATATTTAAGCTTGTAAACATTAAAAGCGTGACCTATTTTTTTCCCTTGGAGTAAAGGTGAAGTGCACAACAGCGCAGACATCAGGAAAAAGACCAGACAACCCATGCTAAGGAGAAGACATTTGAGATGAATTGGCATGCCACAATTAAGGTAGCTGCCATGTTCCAGCATGGTCCCTTGACAAAATTGAAAACACATTCAAGGCATTGAATGCAACATGGGCCGCTCTATGAAACAAAGTGCCAAGATTTTCTTGGCTACTATATATTCTATTCTCTTAATTTATGCAAAGGAGATATCTCCATTATAGAAGCAAAACTCTGCCAAAATTGAAAGGTGATTACTGAGACTTTGAGCTCAGATTGTTTATCATATTTCTTTGTTTGAATGAGAAAGCATGTTACTTTCAAACTTTGTGTTGTTATAGCTTGTGTCATTTAAGGGATTGTTCTTATGTCTTTTTCCTGCATGTGTTCTTGTCCATTTTAAGGAAATAAGCAGAACTAGTGGAAGTAATCAGGAAGGTGTCCTGAAGCCAAATGTGGAGAGACTTTGTGCCCCCAAATTGTCTTTAGTGTGTTTGTCTATTTCTTATTTCTATGTAAAGGACCTTGGGATGACTTTATGCCCTCATTGTCCTTCGTATTTCACTCTTGGGCAATCGAGGTGGAGACTTTGTGCTACATCTCAATCTGTTGGTTACTGCACTTTTGTTACTAGTTACTTGTCACTACCTGAAAGAACTCATACTGATTCTTGTAAGATCACTTCTAAAAGAAGAGAAGTGCCTTCAATGTTTTCACCTGGATTTCTTCTTTATTTGTGAACATCATCTCTGAAAAAAAAGAGATGGATGGTGTTGTCCTACCCCTGAGTGTTATTTTATGCATATATATATACTATATATCCCTTCATATTTATAGGAAACCTCCCCTTGATGAGAGGGGAGATTTGTCCACCTCTGATGTGGTAAACTTGTACATTTGGCCAACCAATCTCCCTTACTGTGGTTGAAGAGACCTATTTTGCTCATTAGTTAGTTGGTGACAAAATATTCACCCAACAATTTTTTGGCAACTCCGCTGGGGAAGAACAAGCAGTTTGAAGCCTCAAGCTTCAAGCTGAAGCAGGACCAGTTCTTTTCTATTTTTATTCTACAATCTGGCAACTCCACGCTATACAAGAAGCTAGAGAGCCCAAGGTGTTATTGACCCTATTTTTGAGTTGGTGCAGTAGGGCAATTTCAATTTGTTCCCTCCCCAACTTCAATTTCAACGATCCAGGAGTGTTCCTCCTACCCATAACAGGTCACCAACACAAGGCAGAGCTTCTTTTTATGCTGTTAGCAGAGCTTTACCTATACATACTCCACCCAGATTTGTTATCCCTACTATCCATAATCAAATCATGGTGGCTAAAGGCCTCTGGGGTAACTCTTTTGGTCCACTCAATCTTACTCCACCTCTACGTGAGTTTCCATGCAGTTCAAGGAAGAATTTCCCCAAATTCTTTGGTGATGAGAGAGTTCATCCTGATGAACATATTGCTACCTTCAACATAACCTGTGGCGTGATAGGTGTGGAATTCGAAGACGTAGCTGTCAGGCTATTTGTGGAAACACTGCAAGGTGTTACTACAGACTGGTTCTACCATCTGTAGGCTTGATCAGTGATAGGCTTAGACACTCTCAAAGCCAAATTTGAAGCAAGGTTAAAGCTTACAGAAGATGCGCATGCCTTGTTGGCCCAACTCACACAAATGAAGACGGAACGTCATGAACCTATGAGGGACTCCAATGCCAAGTTTGACAAGCTGAGGAACCGGATTCCTACAATTGCTCAGCCAACACCTGAAAACCTCAAATTCTTCTTCATCAACTCACAGCTACCTGAAGTGAGTTTTATACTGAGATGAGCTGGCCACATAAACCTTGCTGTGGCTCAGGATTTAGCTACTGAGGTAGAAGATGACCTTATCTTGGCAGGAAAGATAAGGAGGGATCCTAATAGAGATAAATCCTCTTCATCTTCTAAATATTCACCTACATTCACCACTGATCCAATGGTGTAGAAGCTGGCAAATGAGTTGTTAGCTCTTAAAAAGCAAATGGTGCAAGGGATGTCATTTGCGCCTTCATACAAAGATATACCAAGGAGGACATTCCCCAATTAGTCATACTAAGGTAATGCTGCCAGGAATCAAGGGCAAACAAATCGTCTTCCTCCCCCATGGGGGAACCTTACCATTGAAGCACCTCCAACCAATTTAGCAGCTGGATATCTCAAAGCATAATTAGATTTCTCCTTCCAACCTAAGTTGAACCCAGAAGATGACACTAATCACTTCACAGAGGAAGAAGAAGAATTAGTTGGTGACTCCAACATTGGTTTTCTGAATTACCAGGATGAACCCAGAAGTGAAGGTAAAGCAACTAAGGGATTATACACTGTATTTTACCTGGTTCAAGAATCAGTCAGCTCAACAAGCTGATAAAGAAAAATTAGAGGAGCGAGCTCAGCCTCCAATTTCAATTACCAAGCGGGGAACCACTCTGCCTTTCCAATCAAAGGACCCAGTGATTGCAGGAAAGGTAAGTACATCAAACATCCCTACACCTTCTACTTCAAATTCACAGACCAGTCCTCCCCCTCCCAAAAACCAAAAGGATGAACTCCCATCCTTTGTTCCTAGTCCATTTCAAATATTTGACATTATTGACCATATAAAGAAAACTAAAATTCAAATGTCTGAATTTGAATTCCTTCAATCCAACCCTGAGCAATTGGATAAATTGGTTCAATGTGTAAAGAACCAAGCCGTCCCTGTAGGACAAGCAATTCTAAATGTAACTTGTGATCCCCCCAAGAACACATCCATCAGGAATAACCTTGTCATTACTCTTCCTACTGCACTCAAGAAGACTAAACTATTTTATGTCTCCCTGCTGATAAATGGACACCAACTAAACAATTACATCATAGATTACGGTGCATTTGACAATGTCATACCTGCCAAAGTAGCTGAATCCCTTGGTCTCACACTGACCAAGACATTTGAGAGATGTTTTTCCATGGAGAACAAACAAGTACCACTAATGGGACAAATCAAGGACACCCAATTTGCATTTGTAACATTCTCAGACAAGAGAATCAAGATGATAGTCTTGGTGATAGACGTCCTAGCATCATATGACATCATTCTTGGGTAAAATTTTTGTAAGGATGTTGGTGGCGAATTAAGCATGGACCTATCTGAGGTGAGGATCGAAATCAAAGGTGTTATGCAGAGATTACTCCCTGAGAAGGAAGTAAAATATGTGGTCACTCAAACATCAGCATCTAAAGCTCAAATTTTATTTGAGTCTTCAGGCATGGGTAATTATTTCTTGACCACAAAGGATGTTCATGTTTCAGCTGATGAAATTTCAAAAAATGACAGTCTAAAAATTGGTTCAGATGGAACATCATAAGATAGGATAGAGCGCAGTGCAAACACAGAAGGCTCCCCCCTTCCAAACGAAGGAAAATCTATGGAAAAATTAGTTTTTGATGGTGTCTAGATTCTAGAATTCGATGGAAGCTGTTCCTCTACCAATTTAGGAGCTGAGATTGTGTTGATATCTCTTCAAGGAGATATTTTTCCTTCATTATATAAATTACAGTTTAGCAATACTAACAATACTACTGAATACGAATCGCTGCTGCTTGGATTGAAGGCCGCTCAAGACAAAGGCATCAAACTCCTTCAAGCCAAAGGAGATGCTAAACTAGTGGTTTGTCAGGTAAGGAACATGTATCAGACCAAAAACGAGAGATTTTGCCACTACCACAATCTTGTTTGGGATCAAGTTGAAAGCTTTGATACTTTCAACATCTCTGCCATACCCAAGGAATTCAATGACCGAGCTGATGCACTAGCTGTTTCAACATCTCTCTTGGTTCCTCACCCTAATTTTAAAGGAGACAAGTACACTATCAAACTGGTCTTTCGACCAAGTGTGCCTGACAATGCCAATCATTGGAAAGTGTTTAATGATGACAACCAAATTATTGCCTTCCTAGAACAAAAAGGCAGCTTCGACCAGTTTCACTTTGAAGGCAGTGAACTAGCCCCTGAATCAAGTTCAAACGCAAGAGAAAAAGTCTTGCAACTTAAAGGAAATAAAATCCCAAAAGGATTGGTTTCTCTTGAAAAGTTGTTTGACAAACATGACAGATTCATCAAACAACAACAGATGGATTCAAGCTCCTCTCAAGAGTTTGATCGGATAAATTTGGGTACCAAAGAAAATCCCAAGATGGTGAACATTGGGAAGTGTTGCACCCCAGAAGAGAATTTCAAATTTGCTGCTCTGCTCTACCAGTATATGGATGTCCTAGCATACTCCTATGATGATCTGAAATTGCTCAGGCTTGAAAAAATTTGCTATGAACTTCCTCTCAAGAGTAACTCGGTGCCTTACAAGTAAAAATCTAGGAAGTACAATATGAAGATATCAAGAACTATTCTATCTAAAATATAGAAAATGCTAAATGCTAGAATAATTTTTCCAATCCATCATTCCACATGGATTGCCAACATAGTACCTGTGAGGAAGAAGAATGACAAAATTCACCT
The DNA here is from genome assembly GCA_037957365.1 of Torreya grandis. Lineage (NCBI taxonomy): Eukaryota > Viridiplantae > Streptophyta > Pinopsida > Cupressales > Taxaceae > Torreya > Torreya grandis. The sequence goes on along the minus strand of JARHVA010000485.1, from coordinate 2,330,880 downwards.
CTGCGTGGACTTCAAGAACTTGAATCAATCATCCTTAAAGGATAACTATCCTATGCCCATCATAGACCAAGTACTTCAGACAGTGACTGGTTCGGAGGTGTTATCAATGCTAAACGGCTCTCAGGGTACAATCAAGTTGAAGTTGGTGAAGCAGACCAGCATAAGACTACCTTCACCACACCTTGGGGCACCTTTTCCTATCGGAGAATGCCATTTGGCCTGATAAATGTTGGCACCACTTTTTAGATAGCAATGGACCTTGTGTTCAAAGATGAAACGAGTAAGTTCATTGTGGTATACCTTGATGACTTGACCATCTTTTTCAAGCATCACCTTGACCATATGCGCTATTTTAAACAAGTGCTAGAACGTTGTTGCCAAAATGACATTTCTCTTAATCCCAAGAAGTCTATTTTTAGAGTAATAGAAGGGAAGCTTCTCAAACACATTGTATCTAGAGAAGGCATAAAGATTGACTCAAAAAGAGTCAAATTCATCCAGGAACTTACCCTGCCCACAAGTAAGACTGCAGTTCACTCTTTCTTCAGAAAAGTGAATTTTTAATGAAGGTTCATCCCTGAGTTCACTGAGAAGACTCGCCACATTTTGAACATGATGAAGGGAAAGGCCACCTTCAACTAGATTGAAAAAGGCAAATTGGCATTTCAAGATATCAAGACTTCTATTGCCCATGCCCCAATTCTAGTTTGTCTAGATTATACCAAGGATTTCATAGTATACAATTATGCTTCTGAGCACACACTTTTAGTAATTCTGATTCAAGAACAAAGAAGGTGTGTAATCTCCCATATCCTTCATGAGCTGTCCTCTCAAAGCTCATGAGCTGAAGTATTAAAACATGGAGAAGCATGCTTATGCAGTGGTAAAGGCAATAAAGTACTTCCATTTTTACATCCTCAATTCACGCGTTACTACCCTGGTTCTTGATACCAAGTCAAATCTATACTAACTCACCATGAGTTTAGAACCAAAAGGGGCAATTAGATTGCTAAAATATAGGAGTTTGATCTAGTTATCAAACCGATGAAGCTTGTGAGGAGAAAGGGCCTCTGTCAATTGATGGCTGACAACAAATCTAAAGAAATAGGGCATGAAAAAAAAAAGTGGAAGACACGCTAACAGTCCTCTTTGTCTCCACTACGAATGAGTGGTATTCAAGTATTATTCATTTCCTTACTTATGGTGAGTGTCCTGCTCACTTGTCTTGTAAAGAAAGGAGGACTGTCAAGTTAAAAGCTACAAATTTTGTCCTCTGGGACAATGACTTGTACAAGAGGAGCCTTGATGAAGTGTTCTTTTACTGCATGAATAAAGAACAGCAAAACCAACTTTTGAGGTCCTTCCATAATCTGGCCTGTGGAGGACATTTTTATGCTCCTGTAACTGCCCATAAGATTCTATGAGCCAGGTATTATTGGCCTACTCTATTTCAAGATGCATACAAATGGGTACGAAGATGTGAACTATGCCAGCAGTTCGTGAGAAGACCCAAGTTAGCTGCTCTGCCTCTCAAGCCAGTGGTCATAAAAGAGCCATTTCAGTAATGGGGAATCGATTTCATTGGTGTTGTAAACCCATATTCAAGCACTGGACATGATGATGTCCTCATAGCCATAGATTACTTCACCAAATGGGTGGAAGCTATTCCAACCAAGCATGCTATTTCAGAAGTGGTGTGCGATTTCCTCAAGGAAAACATCATTTCCAGGTTTGAGGTCCCAACCAAGATTGTTACAGACAACACAACTTGTTTCTCTTCCCAAGAGATTACTCAATTCTATTTTTACTATGGGATTATCCTCTCCCACTTTTTTGATTATTTTCCACAAGGGAATGGCCAAGCTGAATCAAGCAACAAGAATCTGGTGACTATCATCAAGAAGCTGGTAGATGACAACCAATGAACATGGCATAAAGCAATGGTTGATGCTTTATGGGTAGACAAAATCACACCCAAAAGGGCAATTGGTATGTTACCTTTCCAACTTCTTTATGGTCTCAATGCTGAGATACCAATCACCCTAGAATTGCTAGCATTGAAATTGGCTAAGGTAGTCAAGGATCGAACATATGAAAGCTCCATCGATAAGAGGATCATGTGCTTAACTGAGTTGGATGAGTAGGGAACTATGGTGGTGGACCGAATTATTGCACATCATAGTCTGGTGAAGAATCTCTTTGACCAGAAAGCAAAAAACCATGATTTCTAAATTGGAGATCAAGTCCTATTGTGGGACAAGGGAAGGGAACCAAAAGGAATGCATGAGAAATTTGATTCCCTTTAGAGAGGCCCATTCACTATCCATGAGCTCAATGGTGAATATAGTTTCTTATTGAAATATCAAGATGGCACACCCTTTTCTCTGCCGCACAATGGGTAGCATCTAAAGTACTTCAATTCTTGAAGTATCAGATAAGTTCACATGTGCATATGTATATTTGTATAGTCTTTGTTTCTACTTTTCATTTTTATTTTCATTTTTGGTGCCTTTCTTTTATGGGTAGCATGACTCCGTAGCCCAATGGCATACTTGAAGGCACTGGAGATTCTAGTTTCCACTCCCCTCAGCGGTTCCAAGTTTTTAACTGAAGGAAGTTCCCCAACTGGAGCCAACTATTGTTCCCAAAATCTGTCACTCATTTTTGGGACAACATATGAACTATTTTGGTCATGTAGGCCAAAATTATCTCTTCCCTTCTCAAAAAATTATTTTGAGCATTCAAATTCTTCATTATTTAAGCTTTTTTAGTTAAGGGACTAGCAAGTTCAAAGGTTCAACAGCGTCAATAGGCAAGCTCTCTCTAAGGAACAAGTTCCCAACACTTAGGTATTTTCAAGCTTGGTTCAACACCGAGGTTCAACTAAAAGGTCCATCGATAAGCTTCAAACAAAGGAATGAACGGTTGAACCATTGAACCTTGAACCAAAATGGTTCAACGGGTTCAAAGGTTCAACGGGTTCAATGGTTCAAAGGTTCAACGAGCAGTTGGTTCAAGCAGTCAATTAAATGAGCAAAACACAAGATTAAACCGTTGAACCAAAGTTGGTTCAATCGATTGGTTCAATCAGGAGGTTCAATGAGTGCCCCAAAGCCCAAAGGCCAAGTTCCCTTGCAGAGGGCAGTGAGCAAAAGCAGACAAAGAGATTTTCTTCGAAAAAATAAACAAGGCAAAAAAGTTGGAATCCCTTCAGAAAAATGAACAAGGCAAAAGACAAAGTGAATTCTTTCGAACAAAAAGTCTGAAGGAATTCCTTCAGACTTTTGTCCGAAGGAATTCGCCTGAAAGAAAAAGTCCAAAGAAAAGTGGACAAAGTAAAGGAAAGGTTTCCTTCGGACAAAATGTCTGAAGGAATTCCTTCGAACATTTTGTCCGAAGGAATTAATTCAAAAGAATTGGAGCCCGAAGACCACTCGAAGGACCCCGAAGAGCAGGTACCCTTGGGAGAGGCTCTTAGCAATCAAAAAATGGACCTTCTCAAGACCCAAAGGGACACCTTCCCTTTGGGAAGTTCCAAAGACATTAAGGCCCGAGGCTCATTTCTACGGACTCTACAGGCTCATTTCTACGGACTCCACAAGATGATTTCTATGAACTCAATTTCTACGGACTCTGTAGACTCAATTTTACAGACTCTGTAGGCTCATTTTTATAGACTCCACAGGCTCATTTCTATGAACTCCGCAGGATGATTTCTACAGACTTGATTTTAATGAACTCTGCAGGCTCAATTCTAGGAACTTCACAGGATGATTTCTATGGACTCGATTCTACGGACTCCGCAAGATGATTTCTACAGACTCTTCCAAAACTCGAGAGACTTAAAGACAACAAAGGCTTCTAAAGAAGAAGATGAATCGTTGAATCTTGAATCAAAATGGTTCATAGGTTCAACGGGTTCAATGGTTCAAAAAAAGCTTTGAGCAAAAGAAAGAAGCGTAAGATTCTAAAGACCAGTTTAAGGAGATTGTTCAAATGACGGAACCAAAGAACCAAGGAGGCCACCCGAACTGTTGAAATAGTGAACCTTTGACATCCCCGTAGACGTCAAATTTAAGCTAATGAAATATCTGTTGATTTCTAAATGTGGTGCAGAACCTAAAAACAAACTCAGTGACTAGCTGAAGAAGGAGCCAAAAGAGCCAGCAAAAATGGAAAAGATAGTCTGAGAGCTCAAATTGCAATAGGAAAGAGGGAAAGACTAGAAATATCTATGCAAGAGTTATTCTAGTAGGTGGAACAGTTCACCAGATAGATATTTAAGCTTGTAAACATTAAAAGTGCGACCTATTTTTCTCCCTTGGAGTAAAGGCAAAGTGGATAACTACGCAGACATCAAGAAAAGGACCAAACAACCCATGTTAAGGAGAAGGCATTTGAGATGAATTGACATGCCACAGTTAAGGCAGCCACCCTGTTCTAGCATGGTCCCTTGACAAAATTGAAAACACATTCAAGGCATTGAATGCAACATGGGCCGCTCCATGGAACAAAGTGCCAAGCTTTTCTTGGCTACTATATATTGTATTCTCTTACTTTATGCAAAGGAGATCTCTCCATTATAGAAGCAAAACTCTACCAAAATTGAAAGACGAGTACTGAGACTTTGAGCTCAGATTGTTTATCATATTTCTTTGTTTGAATGAGAAAGCATGTTACTTTCAGACTTTGTGCTGTTATAGCTTGTGTCATTTAGGGGATTGCTATTATGTCTTTTTAATGAATGTGTTCTTGTCCATTTTAAGGAAATAAGAACTAGTGGAAGTAATCAAGAAGGTGTCCTAAAGCCAACTGTGGAGAGACTTTGTGCCCCCAAATTGTCTTTAGTGTGTCTGTCTATTTTTTGTTTTTATGTAAAGGACCTTGGGACAACTTTGTGCCCTCATTGTCCTTCGTATTTCACTCTTGGGCAGTCGAGGTGGAGACTTTGTGCTACATCAGAGTCTACTGGTTACTGCGCCTTTGTTACCAGTTACTTGTCACTACCTGAAAGAACTCCTGTTGTTTCCTGCAAGATCACTTCTGAAAGAAGAGAAGTGCCTTCAGTGTTTTCACCTAGATTTCTCCTTTGTTTATGAACATCATCTCTGAAAAAAGAGAGATGGATGGTGTTATCCTACCCCTGAGTGTTATTTTCTGCATATATATAGTATATAGCCCCTCATATTTATAAGGAACCTCCCCTTGATGAGAGGAGAGATTTATCCACCTTTGATGTGGTAAACCTGCACATTTGGCTGACCAATCTCCCTTGCTGTGGTTGAAGAGACCTATTTTGCTCATCAGTTAGCTAGTGACAAAATATTCACCCAACAAAGGGAACCAAAGCATGTGTGTCGATGAAATAAGCCCAGTGGTCTCAATAGATCTTCATCATTACAAGGTTCGATCTTTTCATGTTCTCGATAGTATCGCAGTCGCCAGAGTTGAGCTCTTCTCCAAACAATACTATTGTTTTGACATTTCCATTCTCTTGAACATATTTGTTAAACAAACTAAAAGCATGAGAGAATTTTGTATTATTAAAAAATATGTAACAAATAATTGTCCAACCCAATCACTTCACCTTTATGACTATAATCCACATCTTGTGTAAAATTAAAAGCTTTGGAACAGGGTATGGACATCCATCCAAGCACAATGGAAAAACTATTGGTGATGGTAGAGATTTTAATTCGAATCACTTTAGTGATTGCCTCGAATTATTTATGGGTTTTAATGTGATTACTACAACAATGGTATGAGGGATAAGCTCCCTTTTCCATTCTATTCATGATATAAACCCCTCTATCTAATATTCAAATGCCAATCAGATATAATCCTTTTTAGGTATAACAATGTATTTTAATTCCACGAGTAGAAGATGACTCATTGGGAAAGCTAAAGGTCACTTGTAGTCATTTTCATACACCATACCTTGTTATACCTTGTTACAACTAGAGATGAGGAGGAATAACTCATAAAATGTATTCAATATGAAAACTTATTTTATTTTTGTACAAGATAAACTTTAAAAGATTACAGGAAGATGAGTTGGTTAAAAAACTAACTAATGGGTAAAACTAACCGAACAACAAAAACAGTAATTACATAAACAAATTAAAATATTTGGATCATAAAATAATCCAACAAACTCCCCCTTGATCCAAAGGGGTATAGAAGAAGAAAGAATTGGAGCAATGATTTTGAAGTCATCAAAGGAACTCTATTGTAACTGCAAGTGGTGTACTTTACCTTTGGCACTGACAAAAAAATTGATGCCAGTCCATAAAGAAGTCCACCCCTATGAGTTGTGAAAAAAATAGCTAATGAACACAATCAAATCCTTTTCATCTATGATGATCTTTGTATTGTACTGTAGTAAAACTATTAGTGTAGGTTTTTATTTTTCCCTATTTATTAATTAAGGAAATTGTATTTCTTGTGCATACATGGAGTTTTCCTACATTTGTGGGATAGGCTAGTTTATGTGGAGGTGTGTGTCATAGATGTGTCATAGGTGTCATAAGAATGTCATAAGTAACTCCCTTGATGGGAGTTACTTCTCTATTCTTCGGGTGCCTTGTCCACGTTTTGTGGAGGAGTTACTTACGTACTCTCTTATATGTATTCCTCACTTTGGCCATCTCATGCTAATCGGATTTTGATTTTCTCCAGTTTGTCTTGTGCAATTTATCTTCTTATGTTATTTTCAAATTGCTTTAGCATCTATGTGGTGTGCACTTGCTTCAACTTATGTGATCACACCTCCATTGCACTCGCATTATCTAGATTTTGGGAACAACTCTGATATGGTATCAAAGCAAGAATGGTAATCGTGTGTATGGTTATGCTTTTAGTTCATTTTGAAATCAAGAGGAGTGGAGTTCTCTTTGTTTTTTTTTATTTTCTAGATTTGATCTAAAATTAAAAAAATATATCATTTCTGGTTAGTTTCCTTGGAATCCTTGGCCTTTGGGTGTCTTCGCTGTCTTCATTTCAGGTGCTGGTTCTGTTCTTGGGTGCCATTGTTTTGTGACAAAGCAGAGGGAGGAGCTGACTTTGTTGCAAGCTTCTTCATACTACTGTGAGCTACCTACTGAGTTTCTTTTTTGGTGAGGGTACTGGAAACTCATCTGGTAGAGCATACTTTCTGTTGTTATCCTTCCAGCGTCTGCGCCTAGCTTCTGGTCTGCAAGTCTGCTTCTGTCTTACTGCCACGCCACAGCCGTACGACGTCCTAGCTTTAGCTATTATCCTTCCAGTAAAGCAAGGCGCCTTCAACAAGCATTCAGTTCTGCCACATGTCGTATGGCGCACTCTTCTGGTCAATAGTCTGCACTTTTGTGCCTACCTTTAGTTCTGCCACGCCAAGTAGCAAGCATCCTTCCTTTGTCCATGCCACAGTGCTTTCTACTAGCAAGGCGTCATAGGCCGTACAATGCGACCAACAAGTCTGAACATTCATTTTTTTGTCTTTTCTACTATTAAATTATGGACTGTTCTTTTTTGGGCACCCCTTCCTTACTTGGCGTCCCATGTGGACCCTTAGATGCTTGGCCAGCTGTCCATTTCTGTCTATGCTTCATTTTTTTTTAGTTAAAATTGACTTGATAAAACAAAAATCAGTCAATTTGGCTGAATATTCAGTTTTATAGACAGTTTTGTAATTTGGGGGTTTTCATTTTAAACTTGTGTCTTCCCTTGTCGAAGACGAAAGGTGAGGCTCGGGTTGGCGGGAGGCCAATTCCCCCTCACACAAACCTCTTTTAGATTTCTCATTCTGTGCCGAATCTAAAGAGTGGTTGGAAGGCCACTTTCTCTCTCAAAATAGGTATTTTTAAAAATGTTTTAGTGTTTTTTTTGCAAAAACACTAGTTTACGGAAAATTTGAACCTTTAATATCTTGCAAACGGTAGCTTGGATTTGGGTGCCATTTTTTGCAAAAGTGTTTGTAATTCTATTCTCCATAGTGTAGGCTTGTTATTTGTTAAAAATGAACTAGTTTATAAAGTGCCAAAAATTTGGGTCTCTCGGGACGCATTTTCGACTGAGTCCCATGTCCGGTTTGCTTTAGTATTGCACATTCTCGGCTGAGTCCGACGTATTTTGAGTGTGCACTTTTATATTTGGAGGGGGGCTCAATATTTCAGGAGGGTGTGATTGCTTTTCACAACTTGCAAATCTTCACTTTTATTCTCCTTTCTGCATAATCTCACAACTTGCAATCAACACAACTTCATCTAAATTCAGTGAAAAATAGATTCTTATCAACTTAAACCCCTAACACCCTTCAACTATCATGAATGGAAGGTTAAAATGTCAATCATTCTTAGAAGCAAAGAGTTGTATAGGATCACCATGGGTACTGAAGTAGAACCCAACACTGATGCTGAAAAGGTCAAGTGGTACAATCGTAGTGATGAAGCCTATGGATTACTGAGCTTGTTTGTGTCTCTAGAACTTATCTTCCATTTATAATCCTCTTAGACTCCTAATGACATATGGGACACTTTAGAAAAGTTATTTGAGAAGCTTGATGAGATGAGAGGTCATGAGCTTGAAAAGGAACTCATAAGTCTAAGTCCTAGCAACTTTGACACCCGACATGACTTCTTCACTAAGTTTAAGGCCCTTAGATTGCAATTGAAAGAATGCGGGATAGAGAAGAAAGATGATCAACTCATACTTTCTATTCTTGTAAAGTTAGGTCCAAGCTATTTAGTCTTTGTCTCCACTTTCCATGCCACAAAAAGTGCACTTGGCACTACATGGCAAATGCCTTCTTTGGATTCATTCATTGCCGACTTGACTAGGGAGCAAGATAAGCTAATTCAAACGGGCACAATGAAGTCTACTCAAACCCAAGCTTTGATAGCTAGAAATGGTAAGGATAAGACTTCAACAAAGGAGAAGAAGAAAAAAAATAAGGACTAGGAGAAGAAGAAAGAAAACACCAATCTTGCCAAAAACAACACTAAGACTTCCTCTTCCAATGCTAAACCTAAGAAGGAGAAGGTTAAGTGTGCCTATTGTAAAAAGACAGGGCATAATGAACACAAATGCATGAAGAAACAAATAGATCACCTAACTCATCTTCTAGAGAAGAACAACATAGGTGTTCCTGAGTCTAAGCAGAATTCATCTATCCAAGATTCTACCAAGGCAAAAGGCAAGGGTAAGGAGAAAAAAAAGGGCAAGGCCCTTGTAACTATAGTAGCTTCTACATCCTCATGGGTCATCGACTCGGGTGCTTCTCACCACATGGGCTCTTCACTAGTTGAGTTTTTATCTTTAGAGCCTTGTAGCATGACTTCAATTAGTTTGGGTGATGACACTTCAGTGTTTGTTGTAGGGAGAGGGTCAGTTGAAATGGAAGGAGGAACATTCAATAATGTTGTAAGTGTTCCTTCTCTTTCAACCAATCTCCTATCAGTGTACCAAATCAATCACATTGGTTAGGGCATGAGAGTTGAGTTTTCACCAGATTCAGTGGCTATCAGGGAGTTGCATAGTGATACTACAGTGGCATTGGGTAGGGCAGATCACCAAGCTAGGTTATACACCTTCTCACATTTTGCATTAGATTCTTCTCCAACAACATTGCTAACTCATTCAGAAAGAGTTAGTAAATTATGGCATGAGCGGTTTGGCCACCTTAACTACCGCTACCTTGATCAACTTTGCAAAAATGACATGGTCATTGGCTTGCCTCGTGTCCAATTCTCAAAAGGACTTTGCGAAGGGTGCTCCCTTGGGAAGCATCCCGAAGCAAAATTTGACAAAGGCAAAGCTTGGAGGGCTTCACAACCTTTAGAGTTAGTCCACAGTGATGTATCACGACCCTTTCCCAAACCATCTTTCACAAGGGCCAAGTACATCCTCACTTTCATTGATGATTTCTCTAGGTACACCTGGATATATTTTCTCAAACAAAAGTCTGAAGTGTTTGAAAATTTTCTAGACTTCAAGGCTCTTGTTGAGAAACAGAGTGAGAAATCCATCAAAGTTCTTCGAACTGATAATGGAGGGGAGTATGTCAGCATCAGGTTTGAGTAGTTTTGAACCATAGAGGGGATTGATTTATAGCGCACAGTCACCTACAGTCTTTCACAGAATGGGGTTGCAGAATGCAAAAATAGGTTATTGAAAGAGATGGGTAATTGTGTGATTCACTCCAAATCCTTAGCGCCACAGTATTGGGTCGAAGCCATCAATTGTGCTTGTTACATTCAAAACAGGGTTCCTCACAAAGCTCTGAAAGGGATAACACCCTTTGAAGCTTAGCATAAAAGGAAACCTAATGTTGATCACCTTAGAGTTTTTGGATCCCCAACCATGGCTTGCATTTTGAAGAAGAAACACAAAGCTATGGAACATCAGTCCAAGCCTTGCATCTTTGTAAGATATCTGGATGGTATTAAGGGATATCGCCTTCTAGATCTAGTCACTCATGAGTTGTTCATCGAGAGAAGTGTCCATTTTCAGGAGAGTCCTAGAGACTCAACACTTGACACTTCTTCTCCCTCATCGGATCTACTTCTTCATGATGATTCTTCGTCAGATTCAGATCAGCCACAACAAATTCTTGAGCCAGAGACATCTTCTTCTTCGAGTTCAGACAATGAAGACAGTGATGTAGAGTCATCCACCTCTAGTCAGTTAGAGGATGAGGAGATAACACCTCACTCGCCCACTTTCAAGCCACTTTGGGCCAGATAGACACTTTAGAGTGCTGGCACTTGGGCATGAGATCCAGTACATGACAGACATACTAGGGGGATTTTCAGAGAGATCTACATGCCTTCTTTGCTTCAATTTTAGATCCATAGACTTTTCGAGAGGCATTGGGGGTACTTGAGTGGGATAGTGCTAGGGAGGAAGAATATTCTTCCTTAATCAAAAACCACACTTGGGACTTGACTTCACTTCCTAAGGGAAGAAAGATGGTTCGATGTAGGTGGATATATCAGACCAAGTTTGTAGCAGATGGGTCAGTTGATAAGTATAAGGTGCGATTGGTCGCCAAGGGTTTCTCACAAGTGGCAGGCATTGACTACTCAGAGACCTTTGCACCCGTTGCAAAGATGACTTCTATCCGACTCACCTTGGCTATTATTGCAACACATGGTTGGGATGTGCATCAGATGGATGTGAAGAGTACTTTTCTTCACGGAGACCTAGAGGAGGAGATCTACATGGAGTAGTCACCAAGATTTGTTCAGGATTCTTCCTTAGTATGTAGACTTAGGAAATCTATCTATGGCCTTAAACAGGCTCTTCGGGCTTGGTATGCCAAGATGGATTCCTTCTTTCTCACGACAAGTTTCACTAGATGCCATTCTGATCCCAATGTCTACTTCTTGTGGCAGGATGATTCGCTCTTGATTTTGGTTCTATATGTTGATGACCTTTTGATCACCGGGAGTTCTTCATCGACCATTGGAGCGGTGAAGACATCTCTTCAGGATAGATTTGACATGATAGACTTGGGTTTGTTGCACTACTTCCTTGGCATCGAGATCTCACAGTCAGATTCAGGGATTTCTCTTGCATAGCCTAAGTATGCTCTTGACTTATTGGCTCAGTTTCACATCACTGATTGCAAGCCATCTCTGACTCCCTTTTTATCAGGAGTCAAGCTTGAGGCTGATTGTTCTTCACCATTGGTTGATGCCACTCGATATCGATAATTTTTTTGGTAGTCTCATCTACTTGACTCACACCAGGCCTGACATGTCATATACAGTGGGACTTGTTTCCAGATTCATGCAGGAACCTCATGAGCTGCATTGGAAAGCAACTAAGAGGATCTTGCATTACATACAGGGTTCACATAGATACGAGATTCATTACAGATTTGGCATAGAGGTTGACTTGGTTGGATATACTTATTTAGACTGGGCTGGCAATTCACAGACTCACAAGTCCACTTCTAGTTACAGTTTCTCTCTAGGTTCTGGTTCTATCAGTTGGTCTAGCAAGAAGTAGAATGATATTGCTATATCATCCACAGAGGCAGAGTACAGGGGAGCTGTTAATGCAGGTACTGAGGCTATTTAGCTTCAAGGGATTCTTTTTGAGTTTGGCATTCCTATCAGGCAACCCACCATCATTTATTATGACAACCAGAGTACCATTTAGATTTGTAGGAATCTAGTTCAGCATCAGCGAACCAAGCACATAGAGATTCAAATGCATTTCATTCAGGAGCTTATTCATAGTCAGGTCATTGACTTGATATTTTGCCAGTCTTTGAAGCGGGTTGTAGACATCTTCACCAAACCTTTCACCAAGAGCAAGTTCATTCATCTACGAGCTCTTCTTGGGGTGCGGTCCACATCTGCAGCAGCATCATCTTCAAGAGGGGCCCACTAGCCTCTTCTTTTTTTATGTCTCTCTTTTGGGGGGGAGTTTTTTCCTACAGGTTTTTTTCCTTTTCTCTATCTTATGGGAGATTGCATTTGTACATGGGTACCTCATCAGGCCTAGTTGTCGGGACCTATCTTATATTTCCACACTACCCACCTAAGTTGCGTTTATGGGGGGTATTAGTGTAGGTTTTTATTTTTTCCTATTTATTAATTAAGGAAATTGTATTTCTTGTGCATACATGGAGTTTTCCTACATTTGTGGGATAGGCTAGCTTATGTGGAGGTGTGTGTCATAGATGTGTCATAAGTGTCATAAGTAACTCCCTTGATGGGAGTTACTTCTCTATTCTTAGCAGCTTGTCACCACCTTTCATGGAGGAGTTACAGTCTATTCTTGGGGTGCCTTGTCCACCTTTTGTGGAGGAGTTACTTACATAATTTCCTATATGTATTCCTCACTTTGGCCATCTCATGCTAATCAGATTTTAGTTTTCTCTATTTTGTCTTGTGCAATTTATCTTCTTGTGTTATTTTTAAATTGCTTTAGCATTTATGTGGTGTGCACTTGCTTCAACTTGTGTGATCACGTCTCCATTGCACTCGCATTATCTGGATTCTAGCAACAACTTTGATAAAAACATAATCAGACATGTCTAATTATATCAAACCATATAAGGTGCCACATAGGAACCCATCTAAGTGACAAACTCATACTGTGTATGACACACCTTCCTGATGTCCAACAAACGTTGATGACCTTTGTTCAATATTGAAGGTGTTAGCAACCCCTATCAACTCATACTGTCACTGACAACTGATTGAAGACCGAAAAATACAATATTTTCTTCCACTATTAGGCGAGAGGTGAGAATCCATGCATCGAAAGAAGCAAAAAATAACTAACTTTGTTTGCTTCATGTCATCAAATATCGGATATAAAAATCCAAAAATAAAATTGAAAGCAAAAACACAAGCCAAAAAATGCTACTATAATAGATCTCGATCTTGAGCCTAGTAGCTCGCATAAGACGGGTGAATCATTGATCACTCAAAACAAGTTGTCAGGGCCATCGGGACCATAGACCTCAACTATTACAACCACTCAAGTTGTATTTAGAATAATGCAGTAATTTTTTTTTTAAAACTAATTACTTTACAATAATAATTTCAAGTTCAAATATTGAAATGTAATATAACTTATTACAACTATAAGGAAAGTAAATACATTAGGGCTCAACAACAACTAGTCTAATAATACAAAAACTATTATTTAAGTATATATAAATATGTTACCATTACATTTCCTTAAGGAATTCAACATTAATACTATAAATAGATATTAAGCTCGTTGAAGCTCGAATTAAACCAACGCATTTATCTTTAAATATTGTGTGTAGTCTTCAAGTAAGAAGTACTATTGTGAGGAGGAAGAGCATTATCCAAATGCTTTTCCACACCAACCATGAACCATTGATCCCCTACACAATCCCTTATCAGGGAATGACCTTCTTTTCATGGATATGCAAATAGAATGATGTAAAAATTTAGAGAATAAGTAAGTACTCAAGTGTGCATGATTTCTAAAACTAAATATGTAGTGTATTATAAAAAACCTGTTCTATTACAAGATATCACACTAACATATAAATCATACATAACAAAAGATAATGTTTCACTATACATTATTTAACCAGAATATTTATACTATTATATCCTCCTAGCAATCACATTACATCACATACTAAGCATAAGAGTAATCAAAGTGTATTTTTATTTCATCAACTCGTGAATGAATCATTCATTATTATTTAACTCATATAGGAAATAATACCTACAATTCATATCACCCAGGGAAAATTAATAATAAATTGTAGTTTTTTAATTACTATAATAAGATCCATATGACTACACCCCATGATATCTCATATTATTATAGTCTAGTGTTCTAAGACATAACTACAAGTTTTCTCACAATCAGTCAATACAAAGTAGTCATAAATTCATGAAATCATAAGCTATTATTCAAGCAAGTTTGTATAACAAAGTAAGTCATATAACCACATAAAAGTATAACCTAATATTTATTTACACTCACAGTTTTATGTACGCATACATGATGTCCTACTAACTATTATAAAACATACTATTCAAGAATAACTAATATATATATTTAATCAGTCAACGAAGGTGAGAGTCTAGACATATAACTACAGTATGTACCATTTGAGAATATACATTTAAGCTGAATTTTTTTATGATATCCCATACTATCATAGCTCATTATGTATGAGCACCCTACTCAAACATGAACAAACAATCTTACACTATAATTATTAAACAACCCAGTACATGATTATACCACCCTAGTATATCCTAATTATTCATTAAAATAATATTTAAAAGAAAACATAATCTATAGGCATACATCCCGATGCACTATATTATATACTATATATGTGTGTGTGTGTGTCAAAACATTACTACATTTTAATCTACTCATTTTTATGTATTGCTCACTAGTTTTAATTATGGTAAGCATATATGTAACAAAAGTCTATCATGCTATTTTCAAAGCATTAAATAATTTACAACCAAATTATTCCATACTCTTTTTATTTTAACTACTTAACCCCTTTTCTAGGTGACTGTTTTCACACGATTAAAATGGTAAGACCCATGGATTCTAGTGATTTGATTTTTAACAGTCACTAATGTTATAGTCATAGGTGCACGACCCATTACCCAGTGTAGGTTATGAATACTCACGTTCATACATAAATACATTTCATTATATTAGTTATTCACATACTATGAATACATGTATTCAATAATATAAAATTGTAAACGTCTACAGTTGTCTAAGAATTTTAATCAAGAACTCATGATTTTTAACAACCGCTATAATTTTCCTTTTGACAATTTATATTAAAGAAGTAATATAGCCAATTCGAATGTTATAGTCCATCACATGCTTAAAATAGGACTGAAATATCCATATCACATATTCATATATTTTAGTCAATAAATCAACAGATAATTTTTCATGACTTCGTTCAAGACTATAGTACATGATCTATACACATACTTAAACAACCTACAACTATGTTTAATCTAAGGGTTCACCCAAACCCATCAAAAATCATAGAAATACCTTATATGTATAAAAATGAGTTCAATGTATGTAAGAAAATATATATCACAATCAATACAACTTAATACAATTCACCTCATTCCTCTATGCAAGGTCTAGTTTCATTATAGATATTTATAACCATACTAACTCCGTTGTAATGTATATTTGCATATCTCACTTTTCAACAAGCACTATTCAAAACTTAATTTGTTTTTATTTTATGCTTGACATTATAAGACATTTATTATCATATAACTTATGTAAAATGCATTTCGAGCTCGCAACCCAACACGATTGGGAGCACACTATGACAATCTGAGGCAAAATTAAAGTTCCACTAAACATTCGATCTTGCATTAAAGAAGAAACATAATTATTTTACTAATTCTTTCTTCAACTAGATATACAATGCATTCTACCTAAAATATCTATTTTATTTAAACAAGATAACTGCACTTCTTACCTTAGATAAATCATAGCCATTATAAAATTTAGCTTGCTTTAAAAGAATCAATTGATTCTTATGCTAAAGCGTATGTTACTAATGTAAAACGTAGTCTAAGCCACATAATATGTGGATTTTACCATGTCTTGAAGCTTATCAACTATGTTATTTAAAGCATGTTGTGACATACATTATGAATGTGGGATATAATCCCAACAATTAATCAAGGAAGGTATGAGACTTAGATTATACCACGTTTAATGAAACACTTTTTTCTATCTTATATGTTGCCTGAGTTTTTAAAGAGCTATGCTTATATAAGTAATTCAACATGTTTCATTTTGAACGTAGTTTATAAAGACACTACTTTGAATGTAATGCACGGATCACAAAGTGTGATGCAGACCAAAAATAATCCTTCAAAAAATAAATAAAAGGATGAAATCTATAGACATTAACTCAGTGTATAAAATATAAAATGTTTCCCATGATTTTAAACTCAGTCCATAGAATGTGATATGCGGGCTTAATATTTTGAAACACAAGCTTAGTATTATGCAATGCAGGCTTAATATAGTGGAACACCACCTAATAAATGGGATGTTGGTTTAATTAAGTGGGGTGTAGGTCTATTTAAGGAACACAATCCCAATAAAATAGAATGCATACCTTATATTTTTTTGAAACTCTGACCTATCAAATTGAGACATTGATCTATACATTAGAACACAAGCTTTACAATAGTCAAACAAAGTGCAACTATTAGAGTGAATCACCATCCGAGTGAAATGCATTTTAAAAAAGGGGGACACAACCTATAACTATGTAATACACAGGCCTTTAAAAATTAGTTCTCAGGGCTACAAAAATAAATGTAGCATTATACAAATAAATACAGGCCTATCAAAACAAAATGCAACACTATATTTAGTGGAACACAGATATGTAATTTAAAACATAGGTCTATTAATGAAACTCAGGTCAAATATAAATAATACGCATATAAATAATCTCATTTGACACACACAAAAATAATTACAGAACCAACCTTCTTGATATTTGCTGAAAGAAGAATATGCCTTTCTCTTGTTTCCTCTAATCTCTCTCTTCCAATTCTCCTCCTTGCTTCTTGTTTGTATCCCTTTCAAAACTCCTTTTCCTAAATTTATAAAATTAATCTTCTCCCTCTATCTATTGCACCCCTCTTATGCATACTAATTCCCCTACTCTAGTTTCCTCCCATGTGTAGCATTTTACTCTTCTTTTATTTCTATTAATTGAATTTTTCCTAAACAAAGTTGTAGTCCCTACTTAAATTAACTTTTTTCATTTATATAAAAACATATAATTTGCTCAATATAGATCATTACGCTTTAGTTTTTCAAGTTATCTTAACTTCAGGCTAAGTTGACTATATAATAATAATATCTATTTCTTAACTTTCATGTAATTTTATGCATGCTTTAAAAAGACTAAGCTTAGTTTGTCTTTACTCATTGTTAGTACGTTATGATAATTCAATTTCATGAAAAATAATTTAGAATAATGATAAGTAATTATTTAACTAAAAAATATTAAGTCATTAATTGCTTCTTATTGTAAGATAACCGTATTTATATAGTAATTAAATATCTATTTTTCTAATTTAAATTTGAAAATCAAAACACTTACAAGTAAATAAATTCTATATAACCAATAATTACTCCACAAAGAAATATAATCACAATGATATTTTTTTAATTACACACTAACATTTAAAATATTTTATGCATATAACATTTAAAATCTAATGTGTATGTGTGTAAGGTCACTAGCAATTTTTTTTATTATTCCTCTAATCATTCCATCTAGCCCATCCTCTCCGATAATACTTTCCTTCGTCATACTCTGAGGGTAGGATCAATCTCACATACACCTCACAACAAGTAGGTAGTTAGTCTGAGTCATCATATGTATCAACCAATTATGCAAAACTAACAAATATACATCCTCAATATATAAAATAATTAAAATACAACTGTCACATTATGTATACTAATCAATAATATCACTGTCTCATAACAGTATATGGTATAAAGCTCAAATTAGAATAATAATAATAAACTAATAACCATATTAATCAATGGATTAAAGGTTATAATTCATAGGATGAAATCGAGATGTGATATCCTCCCCCCAAAAACTGGAGATTGTCCTGATGACACTTATCCAAACAATAATTTTGAATAACTAACAAAGTTTAACAAAATAAAAGCATAGTATCAAGTATCAAATTATGCCAATAAATACAAAATTTACTTGAAAAACTTATCATAATTCTCTTAATTAGTACTATTCTTAGAGTATTGGTTCCACAAGACCTTGCTTTGTGACATTTCTTATTATATAATTAAATTTTGCGAAAGTTACATTGATTGGTTCTATCATGACCACTCTAGGGTCTAAAACTAGCAAGACAAGCCTATAATAACTCAATAAAAGTTTTACTGACTTCCTAAAGATATATAAAATCATCACAAATGCTAAAACAAATGACCAAGAAGAGTTTCAAAAAACCTTTTAGCCCTTCAGCACATCTATCTAACCTAGAGAGTGTATTTCTCATTCCGAATAAAAGTGTGTAGGGAACCTGACAAGAATGATGTGTATAAGTTAATATTGTCGCTACTCTGCATAGCTTCAAATAAATATAACATGTCAATATTGTCTCTACTCAATTGAGCTCCTGACAAGTATGACGATGAATAGGAAATAAAAATATTACAATTTTATTGTATACAAAATTATGGAATACCCATCCATAGTATACATATGTATGGTCATACGATTGAATTTGACAAGTCCATCTATCAAATCTCAAATTCGATAAGTCCATCTATTAAATTTAAACTCAGTAATAATTGAGTCATATGAGTCTAAGTAAGATACTGTCTTATAATTTATAACTCACATTCCTAATTCACCATTCTTCCCTTACATCTCCATGACCTGACAATCTTTAAAATGTGCACAAAGTTCAATGAAACATGAATATATATTATTAGATCATAGAAAACAATACTATATGCTAAATGATTTCATATGTACTAAAATTGATACAAGAAAAACCATACAATCATTCTGAGATTGCACTAAGTTGTTACTAATCAAACATAACTAGTATCATATTTTGCAACTTAACCTATAACAATATATCCATAGTCAAGAAGAAATAATATCACAATTATTATAATATACAAAGGCCAATAATTATACCATCTTTACAACCTTATAAGTGAGACAATGTCTCATTACTCGCAAGACTAACACACAAATTAAAAAGTTTATCTCAATTATTTTAGACCATTTATATGTTTTGCACATCTTATACTTTACTTGTTCCCAAAGTAAGGTACATATAAAACCTTTCAAAACAACATGCTTCTAAAAGAGAATAATATCAATCTAAACAAAAGTATTTATTAACTTAATAATTAGAATCAATTAGAATTAATATAAATTTTAGGTTCGCCACTCCTCGTGGTCAAGTTTACAAGTTAGAGAAAAAATAGGGACTCTAAAAAGTCACATGTGGAAGGTAGAGAACTGACATCTTAAAAGCAAAACTCCTACATACCCTCACATGGTAAAATGAAACACCGCAATCCACGTTGCTAAACACTATTCACTTACCAACTTGTAAGTGTAGTATTGTAACCTACATTTATAACCAGAAGGAAAATACTAACCTCAAAGACGCATTAATTTATCCAATCTTACAACTTCTCTCAACAAGAAGTAGAAAACATTATCCCATGAATTCAAGAGAAAATGATAAAATAACATTTCAAAAACAAGTTTTCTTTTAAGGAAACACTAAATCAACATCCTGAAAATATGAATCTTTTCGGTACCTTAAAATGATGTAAGAGGATAGTAAGAGAATAACAACTCACCTCTAAATTTACTAAGAGAGATGACACTCTTCTCAAGTCTATATAAATATAAGGATGTTAATTCACAAACTCTTAACACAAGGGAATTCACAATCAAGACATCTATACTCAACTACAAGAAAATTCTCATTCTTAAGGCTTGTATAAACAAGACACAAAATTAAAACATAAATACCTAAGTGGGAAGCACTCTATGTTTTTTAAAATACTCACAACATAAAACACAAATGGTGAAGGTGATTCAATTAACAAGGAAGACATAATCACACTCGAGGTGTTTGATCTAAAAGATCAAAAATATGGTAGGAAACTCTTGTTCACAACTCAAGAATTAAGCTATGTACCTTCCTACCAAAACATTTTAATTAACCATCACCAACAAGATACTTGATAAATCAACCCTTTAACAAATCTATGGGGGTACAAATGATCTAAAGTACACACTCAATGTGCCATACATACATTCACATTTCTCCTCTCTGTTAAACATAGAGTATGAAAATGCTAATGAATTTATTAGGTCCTAAAATTTAAGCCACAACTCTAATACCAAATGTTACAACCCCTCAAGTTGTATTTAGAATAATGTAGTATTTTTTTAAAACTAATTACTTTTAAAGTACACACTCAATGTCCCATACATACATTCACATTTCTCCTCTCTGCTAAATAAAGAATACGAAAATGCTAATGAATTCATTAGGTCCTAAAATTTGAGCCACAACTCTAATACCAGATGTTACAACCCCTCAAGTTGTACTTAGAATAATGTAGTATTTTTTTTAAACTAATTACTTTACATTCATTCTATAGAAACATACTTAACAACTTATCCAAACAATAACTTAGAACAATAACAATTCCAAGTTTAATTATTGAAATACAATATAAATTATTATAACTGTAAGGAAAGTAAATACATTAGGGCTCAACCATGACTGATCCAATAATACAATAACTGCTATTTAAATATATACAAATATGTTACCATTACATTTCTTTCAAGCATTCAGCTTTAATACTATAAATAGATACTAAGCTCTTCAGAGTTCAATTCGAACCAACCCATGCATTTCTAAATCTCATGTGTACTATCCAGATAAGAAGAACTGATGTGGAGAGGGAAAGCATCATTTGAGTGATTTTTTACACCAATTATGGACCAATGATTCCCTGCACAATTCTCTATCAGGGAATGGCCCTCCCTTTACGGATAGATAGATAGAACGATGTGAGAATCCAAAGAATAAATAAGTACTCAAGTGTGCATGATTTTTAAAATTAAACATATAATGTATCATAAAAAACTCATTTTATTGCAAGATATCGTACTAACATGTAAATCATACATACCAAAAGATAATGTTTCACTATACATTATTTATCCACAAGATCTATACTATTACATCCTCTTAGAAATCATATCACATCACATATTAAACATAGGAGTAAGCGAAGTGTACTTTTATTACATCAATTTATGAATGAATCATTCATTATTATTTTACTCATACATAAAATAATGCTTACTGTTCATACTACCTGAGTAAAATTAATATTAAATTACAATTTTTCAACTATCACAATAAGATCCATATGACTACACCTCATGATATCCCATATTATCATAGTCTAGTGTTCTAAGACATAACTACTAGTGTTTTCATAATAAATCAACACAAAATAGTCATAAATTTATGAAATCACAAGCTATTATGCAAATAAGTGTATATAACAAAGCAAGTCACATAAACACATAAAAATATAATCTAACATTCATTTACACTCTTACAATTGTATGTACACATACATGATGTTTTATTAACTGTTATAAAACATACTGTTCAAGAATAACTGACACATATATTTTATCAATCAATGAAGATGAGAGTCTAGACATACAACTATAGCATGTATCATTCAGACATATACATTTAAGCTGAAGTATTCTATGATATCATATACTATCATAGCTCATTATGCATAAGCACCCTATTCAAACATGACCAAACAATCTTACAGTATAATTATTAAACAAACCAGTACAAGATTATACTACTCGAGTATACCCTAATTATTCCTTAAAATAATGTTTAGAAGAAAACACAATCTATAGACATACATACCAATACATTATTTTACACACACACACACACATACATACATACATACATACATACATATGTCAAAACATCAGTACATTTTAATCTACTCATTATTAAGTACCACTCACTTGTTTCCATTACGGTATGCATATATGTAACAAAAATATATCATGTTATTTTCAAAGAGTTAAATAATTCAAAACTAAGTTATTCCATAAATTTTTCAATTTAACTACTTAGCCCCTTTTCTAGATGACTGTTTTCACACGATTAAAGTGCCAAGACCCATGGGTTCTGGTGATTTATTTCTTAATAGTCACTAATATTATAGTTATAGGTGCACTAGCCATTACCCAGTGTAGGTTATGAATACTCATGTTCATACATAGATACATTTCATCATATTAGTTATTCACATACTATGAATACAAGCATTCAACAATATAAAATTATAAACGTCTACAGTCATTTAAGAATTCTAATTAAGAAATCATATGATTTTCAACAACTGCTATAATTTTTCTTTTGACAATTTATATCAAAGAATTAATATAACCAATTCGAGTATTATAGTCCATCATATGCTTCAAATAGAACTGAAATATCCATATCACATATTCACATATTTTAGTCAATAAATTAACATAGATAATTTTTCATGACTTCATTCAAGACTATAGTACATGATCTATACACATACATAAACAACCTACATCTATGTTTGATTTAAAGGTTTATCCAAACCCATCAAAACTCATAGAAATACCTTATATATATAAATGAGTTCAATGCACGCAAGAAAATAGATATCACAATCAATACAAGTTAATACAATTTACCTCATTCCTCTATGCAAGGTCTAGTTTCATTTTAGATATTTATAACCATACTAACTCCGTTGTAATGTCTATTTACATATCTCACTTTTCAACATGCAATATTCACAACTTTATTTATTTTTATTTTATGCTTGACATTATAAGACATTATCATATAATTTATGTAAAATGCAACTCGATCTCGCAACATGACTTGACTGGCAGCACAATACGTCAATCCGAGGCAAAATTAAAGTTCCACCGAACATTCGATCTTGCACTAAAGAAGAAACATAATTATTTTACTATTTCTTTCTTCAACTGAATCTACAGTGCATTCTACCTAAAATATTTATTTTATTTAAACAAGATAATTGCACTTCTTACCTTAGATAAATCAGTGCCATTATAAAATTCAGCTTGCTTTAAAAGAATCAATTGAATCTTATGTTAAAGCATATGTTACTAATGTAAAACATAGTCTAAGCCGTGTGATATGTGTATTTTACCACGTCTTGAAGCTTATCAACTATGTTATTTAAAACATGTTGTGACATACGTTATGATTGTGGAATATAATCCCAACAATTAAATCAAGGAAGGCATGAGACTTGGCTTATACCATGTTTAATGAAACATATTTTTCTATCCTAGACATTTCCTTAATTTTTAAAGAGCTATGCATTTCCTAAATTTTTAAAGGGCTATGCTTATATAAGTAATTCAACATGTTTCAATTTGAACTTAGTTTATAAAGACATTGCCTTGAATGTAATGCGCAGATCACAAAGTGTGACCCAGACCAAAATAGGAAAGGACGCAACCTATAGAAATTAACTCCATCTATAAAATATAAAATGTTGCCCATGATTTTAAACTCAGTCCATAGAATGTGATACATGAGCTTAATATTTTGAAACGTAGGCTTAGTATTATGCAACATAGGCTTAATATGGTGAAACGTCACCTAATAAATGGGACGTCGGTTTAATTGTGACACAAGTCTATTTAAGGAACACATTCCCAATAAAATACAATGTATACCTTATATTTTTTGAAATACTGACCTATCAAATTTAGATGTTGAACTATAGATTGGAACGCAGGCTTTGCAATAGTCAAACTAAGTGCCGCTATTAGAGTGAATTGCCATCCAAGGGAGTGAAACGCCTTCAAAAAATAGGGGGATGCAGCCTACAACTATGTAATATGTAGGCCTTTAAAAATTAGTTCTCATGCCTATAAAAGTAAACACAATACTATGCAAATAAACACATGCTTATCAAAACAAAATGCAACACTCTATTTATTGGAACACATATGTATAATTTAAAATGTAGGTCTATTAATGAAACTCAAGTCAAATATTAATAATTTTCATATAAATCACCCCATTTGGCACACAGAAAAATAATTAAAAAATCAACCTTCTTGATATTTGTTGAAAGAATAATACACATTTCTCTTATTTCTTCCAGTCTCTCTTCCAATTCTCCTGCCCGCTTCTTCATATCCCTTTCAAAGCCCATTTTTTTAAATTTATAAAATTAATCTTCTCCCTCTATTAGCTGCGCCCCTCTCATGCATGTTAATTCCTCTACTCCAATTTCTTCCCACGCGTAGCATTTTACTCTTCCCACACGTAGCATTTTACTCTTCTTTTATTTCTATTCACTGGCGTTCTCTTTAACAAAGCCATAGTCCCTGCTTAAATTAACTTTATTCATTTATATAAAAACATATAATTTGTTCAATATAGATCATTACACCTTAGTTCTTCAAGTTATCTTAACTTAAGCTTAAATTGACTATATAATAATAATATTTATTTCTTAACTTTCATGTAATTTCATGCATGCTTTAAAAATATTAAGATTAGTTTGTTTTTACTCATGATAAGTACATTACGATAATTCCATTTTATGAAAAGTAATTTAAAACAACAATAATTAATTATTTAATTAAAATATATTATGTCATTAATTGTTTCTTATTGCAAAACAATGGTATCTACAATAATAGTATCTATATAGCAATTAAATATCTATTTTTTTATTTAAACTCGAAGATCAAGATAATTATAAGTTAAAAAATCCTATGTAACGAAGAACTTAATCCACAAAGAAATATAATCACAAGGATATTTCATTAATTACGCACTAACATTTAAAATATTTTATACATATAACATTTAAAATTTAATGTGTGTGTGTAGGGTCATTAACAATTTCTTCTGTTATTCCTCCAATCTTCCCATCTAGCCCATCTTCTCCGACGAGGCTCTTTCTCGTCATGCTCTGAAGTTAGGATCAATCCTGCATCCACCTCGTAATAAGTAGGTAGTTAGTCTAAGTCATCATATGTATCAATCAATGATGCAAAAACTAACAAATATATATCCTTAATGTAAAAAATAATTAAAATACAACTGTCACATTATGTATACTAATAAATAATATCACTATCCCATAATAGTATATATCATAAAACTCAAATTAAAATAATAATAAGAAGCTAATAACCATATTAATATACGGATTAAAGGTTATAAATCATGGGATAAAATTAAGATGTGACATTGGCCATATAAGATGTCTTTTGATCAGAGGATGTGTAGGAATAACTGAAATAACTGGAGTACCAGAAGATTTACCGCTAGAATGATGCACATAATTTACTTCAACATTTTATTATGTGGAGAACGAGGTCTTTTATAAGGACATACATTTGCAAGATGTCCAATACCACCACATTTGAAATATTTTGGCTTTTTCATGTGCTAACAAGACCCATAAGAAGTTGAATCACTAGAATAACTACAAGGGTGAGAAGAATGCTTATGATGAGGTCTGAGTTTGGAATACCCTAGAGAGTGCTGATATGAATGCTATGGAGACCGTTGAAAATGATGTGGAGAATGTCTCTGAGAGTGTTTCAGAAAATGTTTCTGAAACTGCCATTGTACATGACAATGATCTTTGTGTTGTGACCTATTCTTTACATAATGAGTCTATTCAATAGGCATACTTTTTTTCTTTGCAAATTGTCTCTCATGCTGATTCAATAACTCATAGATGCTGTCAAATGTGGCACCATTAAGCTTATCATTAAGTTGTAGCGTTTCAACAAAATTGGTGTATGTAGAACTAACACCATCCAATGTGATGAAAATCAACATTTCATCATCAATTTTACCATCAATTGTGCAATATTCTTGTTTCAATGTTTTGATGCGAGAAAGATATTCAGATACGTCTTCATTGTCTGCCAGTTTATTGTTTAAAAGTTGCATAAGAAGATCAATTTTCTTGTATGCAAATTGCTTGTCATACAAATCTTTTAATGCTTTCCATACTTTTTATGCACCAATTTTAACTAATTTAATGTGAATGATAACCTATCCAGTGCAAGATGATTTCAAAAGTGCGAGTGCATGCTTATCATGTTTCTGATACTCAATCAACTTCGCAGCTTCAGTTGGTGGTGTGATTTCTTTTTCTATGATTTCCCATAAATCATTAAAAATTATAGTGTTCTCAATGTTTCTACTCCATTTTTTGTAATTTTTAAGTAATAATTTACCATTTTCTAAAATCAAACTCACAATTTTTACCATGATGCAACAAATAAAGAAAAAAATTGAGAAATACAATTGGGGTTTGACCTTTACCACTGAATAGATTCTAATTTTTAAATAATCCTTATAACTCCTATAACACCCTTATATCACCATTTTCATTAAAAATCTTGTTTTATCCTTATAAGTTCTTTATACAAAATGATATAAAAAATTAATTTTAACCAAAAATAATATCAATGGATTTTGAAACCGAGACTCTTTTTTTCAAGTGACTAACAAAATCTAAATAGCCATCTTGCCATCAACGTTGCATGTGATATACCAAGAAGACACGTCTTATATTCTTTAACGACAGTTGTGAAAAATAAAAAAATATATGAATGTGAAAAAGTTTTCACCACTGCTGTATTTTCCTTGACCGCTTCCTTTGTATTATGGAGCCCACAAAATAAGAGCAAAACAAAATTAAAAACCTACTCAAACCTGTTGCGCCATTTCTATATTTGTTTATTTTGCCATACTTCTATAATGCTCTCAATAGTGGTACATGGCAAAATTCTCAGTTGTATTAATTAATTATTTTCTTTTGCTTTTACCAGCGGTATTCTTTGAATGTCATTGTACATGTAGAAGCTTTGTTCAAAAATTCAAACAAAAAAAAAATACATGGTTGATCACCATATATGTTTGGTTGGGTTATTTAGCCATTTTGGACTGTGCTATACTCAATAGATCATCGCTTTGTTCTTATCTATCAACCAAATTAATTTATTCTAATCCTACACATTTGAAGTCATGTTCTTCTGGTCCTACACATCTGAAGGCCATATAAATTTAGTACATGAAGGGTGGCACATCTATTAGCTCAAGCTTATTGATGACAAAAATAATTTCTGATAGAATCTCTCTCTTTATATTTGGACATTGATGGCTTCCTCCCTTAAAAAAAAGCTCTAAGACCACTGTTACAATCAAGGCGAGGAGAAATAATTTATAAAATATATTTAATATGAAAATTTATTTTATTTTTGTACAAGGTAAATTTTAAAATCTTACTGAAAGATGAGTTGATTAAAAAACCAACTAACGAGATAAAACTACTAGAACAACCAAAATAATAATTACGTAAACAAACTAAAATATTTTGGATCATAAAATAATCCAACATACCTATCATCTAAATATGATGTAACAGATCTACTTTATTATATGTAAATAACAGATGACTAGATTAACTGACACATCCAAATATATCATTATATTCATATACCAAAATAGAATACACTTTACTTTAGATTATCGGTTTCCATGTCTCTATCTTACATGAACTCGATATGATTCTCTTTGGGGAAACATCTTTGACATAAAATGGAAAATAATTCATTTGTGAAACTACCCTGCATTTACTTACCAAAAACATACACTACTTTATTTAGAACCTATACATATTACTTCAACAATTTGGGTCTAATGAATAGTGGATATCATAGGTATTGTAATGTGCCTCTACCTATGGATAATGGATATCATAGGTATTGTAATGTGCCTCTACCTATGGATAATGGATATCATAGGTATTGCAATGTGATTCTACTAATAGATAGTGGGTATCATGAGTATTGCAATGTATGTCTACCCTAAATTTCAATCCATATTTTTTTAAAAAAATACTACTCAATTTTTTATTAAGTATGAGTAAAATGTTGATTTTTCAAGAACATTTCATCAAACACTTTGCATACTCCTTTTATAGTCTTTTATGTTAGAGGCCAACCTTACAAAATGTAGATTTTGTAGTTTTTTTTGGGAGATGGTGTGACCAAAAGCATTTAGAAAAAGGAGTAGGTTGGGAGTTACAAGCAAAGGAAAATAAACCCAAAATATCCAAGAGAGGAGCCAAAATGCCATTTCAAGATGGTTGTTTGTATTTGATAGATGGGGAATACTAAGGGATGGCTAAGACATTAAAAAAACACGAAATTGAGATTTTGAGGGTACAAAAAAGGAAAAAATAAGTTACAGTAAAAAAAGAGGGGGAAAGGGAGACATTTTGGACATGTGATTGGAGCAGTGATCCCAAAATCTGAATCTAGATTTGATTGGGTTTTAAAAGTACATGGAGAATTAAAAAATGTTTTGGAATGCTTTCCTATAGTGAGATTTTTGGCTCTCAAAATCTGTAAATGTTTAACAACATCCCTAATAGTGTTTTTTTTTTACTATTGCAATTTAAGGAATGAGTTGTTGAACCTATTATAGGTAGATATGAAGTGTCTATGGCTCGAGAATCTTGTTATGGGAGAATAAAAGTTGATGAGTGAGTTTTTGTGCAAGTTGAGACTCCTTGTATGCTTTGAAAAGGCTTTTAAAATCTCATTCTCAAAGCAAAAAACCAATCCTTGTTTCAACTAGGCTCCATATAGCATTGTATTGTTTTTAAGAATATGTCATCATACTCACACTCTATATCCCTTTTCTCATTTCAACCAAATTTGAATTTAGTGCAAGTTATGTGCTTCCTAGTTAAAAATTTCCATTAAATTATAGATTTTTGACATTTTGTGCAAATGGCTTACAAAAGGGATGGGACTACTTAATTTGGGTAAATATAGGTTGGAAAGCTTATTTAGGTTGCTAAGAGAAGGTTTTACTTGATTGGACCCCCTATCCTAGACCACAACATATAATATCAGAGTTGATTGTAAATCTGGGATAAAGAAAAGTTGAAGTAGAAAGAAGTTGTTGGTTATAAGAATTGCTAAGAGGAATGTGCAAACAAAACACAGAACTTGACGTAGTCTGTGTGTGTGAGAGAGAGGATTTTATTTTCCATCATGTGTGGGTAGAAAATTATTTTAATGGAAAGTGGATAAGATCAAAAGATGCTATACTAAACCACTAAAACAAAGCACAATAGGAAGATCTGAAATAAATGTAGTAAAAATAATAAATAAAGACTTTTAATCTGTCTAAAATAGATGAATGAAAGTACCCTGAGACGTAGTCGTAGAAAATTGACAAAAGGGGTTTATAAATATGTACGTGATTTTTTACTCATGTAGGCTAAATGTACCGAGGAGGTCCAAAAATAATGTAGAATAAAATAAAATAAAATAAATGATTGCAATCTAAAGATTGCTTAAAATCACAATGTCCCAATAATGGTAGACCAATATCAAAATGTTTTGATAGAGGCTATTTGTCCCAAAGGTTGCAGTTTGGTTCCAACAATGGCATCATAGGTAAAATCGGTCTAAAACTCTGTGAATCCCTTTATCTGCACCTACTCAACATAAACCACTCCTAGATTAGCAATTTGGTGCACGAAAGTACCAAAATTCATTCTCATTTTGCTCAAGTCATAATCCACTCCAAAATATCATGCAAGGACATAAACAAATTTGGTATTGTTTTGAGGGGTTGCCTCAATCAGCCACATGTTCGATGACAAGTTGGAAATCAACACTCATTCAAGTCAACAAGCATATCCATGTATATGAATATTCCAACCCTTATCCCTATGTATGAGATGCTAGCAATTAGTTGATGCTATATGCTCTTTCACTAAACCTTCTTTTGGTATAAATGCAACAACACTTTAATAGATAAAAAATGCCGTAAGGAGCAGAGTGCAAGAGAATATTTATAATTGTGTGAGCATGTGTTGCACTTTCGTGATGTCAAATGCATTAAGGTGCCTTTTTATATATATACATATCAAATTCAAATTAAAACCTTATTAACGCCTAAGCTGACCTTGTGGAAGTGGGAATGTCGATAATCAAGGCACAATAAAACTTGATGTAACATGAGAAATTGACTAAAGGGACTCATGACCAACACAACCACTATCATAATGGTCTAATACATGTCAAACAAGTATTAGACTAATCTGATGATGGTCAAGGTGACTAAAACCCTATAAACAAATATTCTTAGGTTATTAGGAGTTTCTAAAAGTATCCCAAGGTAAACAAATGACACACTGAAGATATTCAAAAAATGAATGATGTTAAGGGAAGGTTATACAAGGACCAAAACAAAAGAAAATGTGTCAGTAAGAACCCAATTTGAATCAATGATCCATATGCATGAAAACATAGTAATAACATTAAAATTACAAGGCTTGTACGAAAATTATATGTTTGCATAATGTCCTACTTTAATGTGTATGTGTATATAATTAAAGTAAAATAAACAAGTGCACCTGAGATGGGCTGATGAAGAAGTTGTAGCCATACCCTATAAGATATGCTTGAAGTTAGTATTGGATATGAAAGTGATTTGAAAGTCAAAATGATGAGAGAGGTTATCTTATATAAGAGTCTAGCTCCAACAACAACAAAACACAAAAACCATGTCTCCTCACTATTAACATGAATGTATTAACTACCACTGAGGGTCCATAATCAATAATTAATACTCCAATGTTAGCATCTTTAATAAAGTGAAATGAAGAGCAAAACTATTGAATATAGAACTGAGTTACTTGCAGCAGGCAACCTCCCAAGTCCTTACAATAAGAAGAGAATTTTGAACAAATGATGACTAATATCCTAATGCTAGCTCCCATATATACCCTAATTAGGACATGGGAGATGCATAAACTAAAATACGCTGACTACTACCAAATGCAACCTAGAGATTATTAAATGATTAAGTTAAATGTTATGCTCACCACAAGTCAACGACACATATCCCAATACAATCCATAAGTTAAAGGCTAGAAAAGCACTATTAAAAAAGTTACATAGGGCCAAAAATCAAGTGGAAAAAAATGTTGATAACTCAATTAGAAATTAGCTCTCATCAACTTAAGTGTGAGACAAATTGACAAAGAATGCCAAAGGAAGAATGGGAAGAGAGAATACACATAGTTTTTATCTCAATGGCAATGTAGATAGAGTGGCACTACATTATGGAAGTTTTGGCTACAAAGATATTAGAATCAATTACATTGACACATTCGCAGTTGACTCATTGATTGCCCTCTTTAATGAGGCCAAATTAATGAAAGACAAATTATTTTCTCACAAAAATCAATGGTACGAGGTCCACCCTCATGAAATAAATGGATTTGTGTTATGCAATAGTTGGTCAATGTATGCATGCAACAGGGACTACATATTGTTAGTTTCTTTTTTGTTAGTCCCTGATGGTCCTGTAGACCTTGTTGTCACGTGGATGTTATTACAATCATTCATTCATTGTTAGTGGATTGAGAATAACTACAATGTGCATAAGCTTGACTTGAACTCTCTCTATAAAAATAATCTTGGAGTGCCCGATAGTAAGTCACCTATTTTGTAGACCTATATGTAGCATCTCTAGATTATAGTATTATTATGCATTTTGATTACACCAAGTTGCATTTAATAACTTTTCATACTTCAACAATGTTGAGACATGCAATATTCTGACTTAGGAATGTTCATTAAATTAATCAATTGTAGATATTGTATTTAAAATTTATCTTGATGTGACATTTATTGGTTGAGCATATTTTTATTCTAGTATGATGAATGATGATATAGTTTATTCAAGTTGTCATACAAGTATCGATATTTATTATGTCATGTTATACCATAGAGGTAACCCGATCTTATCTAGGTTATGTGCAATGCACACAATACCTCCATTGAAAAAGGTTGAAGGGGGTTACATGGTTTCACAATAGGGTAATTGAGTCTACCCAACATTAAGGCAACTCTAGTGATAGACATATTGAGACAACAAGGGTAAAGTAATGGGTTCCAATGACACCAAAAACACATTATTTATCAAAGCTATTGAGTTCTAGAGCAAAGTAAATTGACCAGTTTACAAGCCATAGCAAATAGTCACTAAAGTGGCGAAGATATATCAAAGGACAATAATTTTCTTTATACATTTTATAAGTTACAATTAAGTTGATCAAGTGTCACAAATAAGAATAACATAAAAATAGTGTTACATATTAAAAATAGAGATATAATTTAGTGAAGGGTTTATTGTACGAAAAACATGATGAAAAAGGAAGCAATGTAAACCATGGGCAAGTCTTAATTGAAAAAATATGATTTAATGCCCAGTGACAAAATTAGATAAACTGGCAAAAAGCTATGAATGTGTAAAAAGTCGATAATCATTGAAAGAATACTCACAAGCTTTTATTTGAAGAGAGTCGGAGAGTTCTCAAAAGTCCATTCTTGAATTAATGAATAAATCATATTCTCACAATTGAAAAATATCATTTAAGAAGGTTTATTCACTAAGAACAAGGTAGATGAGAATGGTTGAAAGCAAGTAGCATAAAAAGAATTGGATTGTGGAAAAGTAGTGTTAGAGCTATGTTTATCCACTACGTGTGAAAGATTGAAGACTATTTTTCTTTAGTCAATCTTCCTTTTTGTGGCTACATTTATTCAAAGTATTTCAATGTTGTGAATTCCTTTATGTTTTAAATCAAGTGTGTACGGTGTTGAGTCAAATAGATGCGTTATTTATTTATTTCCTTCTCCTTCCTTTATTGTTGCCATCCTTTGTGTGTTTTCGGGGTGGGGAGTGAGAGAGGAGGATATCATTCGGTATAGTTTCCACACACTGATATTCTATTATAAAAGTCACTTATAAATGTAGAGGCCTCCATTTATGTTGAATGGAGAGTACAACCTCAAGCCAATGCTTAGGTGTTACGCTGAGAGAGATGAGATACTTTTGCTAACAACCACTTCTATTCTCTGATTAAATTTATGTAAAGTGAGGGAGTACAAACTTAAACAAGAACATGTGGGTGCCTAGGTATGGAAGGACAAAAAACTATACAATAATATATTGCTTTATCTTGGATGGGCATGGAAGGGAGTAAAGCTATACAACTTATGTTTTGTTTAATATTTAAGAAGGATTTTTTAATTAAATAAACCACAATCACCTTGACATATGATTATTTTTTATTTCATTTGTGAAAGCTTTTAGTATTTTAATATTTTATTTGTGAAACTCCTTATGATTTATCATTTTTCTGCACTTTGTGCTATAATCTTTATGCATAGATTTATACTTCAAGTATATCCCCTTGAACCTCAAACTAATGAGATAAATGAGAAGTACACAATAGAAATTTTTATAAAAGTATGTTGAGAAAGGCATTGATTTGCTATGAGCATAAGCCAAGCAAAGGACACCAATATTGGAATATCAATTGGGATGAAATGTTTTTGTGAGCAACAAAGCAGGCCCCTACAAGGGTGGTCTCGTAAATAAGCAAAGCCACTTTTCTCCACCTTGGTGAGGAAAAAATAGAACTCGCTTGCGAGCATGTGGTTTCAATACACAATTCTCTATCTTTGTCCTTGCTTATTTAATTAGTTGTTATATACAAGTAAAAATGAAGTTATTTCCGATTGATTGATTTCAAATTAATGATTAAATAAATAAATTTACAGATTTTGTATCTGATATCTGTGAGTAAAGTGCTTATTATTTTCAATAGATTGCAAGGAATTGAATAGTATTAAATATAAGTAAAAGCATAATACTTTGATGAGTGTTATTGTGTAAGGATATTTGTATTTTTATCTATTATTTAAGCGTAAACTGCTGTGGAAATTAGTAGTATTTGAATGTTACTTTTTGCACATTTTTATTGTACAGGGCTTTGCCTTACTCATATGCATGAAGGCATTTGGAGTGATGTTTGATTTTATATTGCTTATTTTTGAGTATTTACCTGTAATCTAGCAACCATGAATAAAGGCTTGAAGCCAAACTTTGCAAAGTAAATGATGTCCCAATACATGTAAGTTGTAGAAATAATTGTCTATAAATTTAGTCAAGTTGAAGAGATTTGAGAGGTCCTCATTTGCAAGGGAGGTGTAATCATGCAAATTGGAGTTTGATTAAATGAAACATCCTTCTTTATATCTTATGAACATTGAGAGTACATTTTCATTCAAAAAGAAAAGGGTTTGTTAAAATAAATATACCCATTGATTGAGCAATGTCTATCTTATTTATAATTTTTTTTATTTTATTTTATTTTTTACTAAACATGGCATGAAAAGCTTCCACAAAATTAGTTTGTTGGACATTAAGGATGTGATTCCATTCGGCTTGCACATGTTTTTTTTAATAGCCTTTAATATTTTTTTATAACGTTATATTTCATCAAATAAAAAATATTTCCAGGGATTTTGTTTTAAATAGTAGCATTGTGAGGGTGTTGTAGGAAATATGAAAAATTAGTTACGTCGTCGAAGAATGTAGCTTAAGTTTTCTTGTGCAGTGTGAGGGTGTCCCTCAGTGCACATTTCTACCTAGATAAATGACCAACAATTATTGGTAGCTTAAAAGTCAAACACTATTACTACTTTAAAAATAGACCTATATTACCATTAAAACATACTAAATCTTCATCCTCGTTGGCATGAGAGAACTCTCACAACATCATCGTTGGCATGAGAGAACTCTCACAAGTACTTAGGCTATCCTCCCATGATTTTCTCGGCAGGTGCTGCTGAAAAAATTTAGGAGTCTTTTCGATCGCAGGATTTTTAATTCTTCTGTGCTGGGAAATTTTAGGTGAGACACTAAGAATTACATGCAAACAAGTGGTGCAGATTTTTATCAAATTTTAAAATCTGAAGAAATGCACCAAAGGTGCCATGTGGACAAGAAGTCCCTAAGCTAATAGGAGAAACTTTCAGCCCCCCTCTTTAGCAGTAACAGAAAGTCTGCTGGCTAAAACAGCGGAGCTCCTATTTTATAGGGAAGCATTAATTTTATTCCTGTAGCTGTATTGTTTCAATTCCATGACTCCAATCTCACAGTAAACTTAGAAAGCAATTATAAATAAAAGGTTTTAACCATTCACCCATTTGAAGTTGATTTTTTAGAAGAGAAAAAAAAATTCCATAAATAAGATGACCACATAATATACACATATTGATAATTATCTATCAATCTTGCAAGCTTCTGAATCTAGACAATAAATAGGCTCCATATACCGGAAGTATTGTCATTGAACAAAACAGTTATCTATTTTTTAAGTTTGTCCATTTACCAAAAACCATTTTATATAGTTTGTACAATGTCATCCATAAAGTGCACAACATTGCTGTTATACATGTGATAACAAAATTCCAGCAAGAAGAAGGCCAGTAGTAAGGATGAAGCAAACGAAAAAAGATACTAATTAGATGTCGAGGGTATTGGCCAACCTGCATAAACAAATATAGCATCTATTATTTCCGACAAATAAATAACAATAATCGAGGAAATTCAAAATGCAAATTAAAATATAAGAATACATTTCTAAACTCAAACCTTCTAAAATTTCATTCAGTTTGCAACAGAATTGGAAAACTCTATCATATTAGCCTCCTGTCTTTTATCATTTCTATATTCAGCAATGGTAAAGTTCTGAGGTTGGTGAGATTTTTCTTCCCAAATAAATATTTTCAGAAAGACAAAACAACCCTTGCTTTTTATTCATACCAAGAGAAGGCTGGATTCCAAATCCAATCGATTGAAACCACCCACATAAATCTTATATATATATATATATATATATATTTTAACTCTATTTTCATGATTGGTGCCAACCTTACTGCAAAAAAAATAGAATCATTGGAAATTATCACCTAAAATCACAAACCCTTTGACTCTACCCAAAGAGATCTTTGTCTACCATTAGAAATGCTGTATCATCAGTTTACAAATCAACATTTTAATATGATATAGACTAAGTTTTCATATGATGCCCATAGAATTAAGCTAAAGAATGATATAAATTTTGATATAGTTATTTGCTTTGTAAAAGCATCAATAAAACCATGGGTCAAATTCATATGGTTTCATCTTAAGTCACTCCATTCGAATTCACAGAGGATAAAATTCGAAAAAAAAATGCTAAAAAATCTGAGATAAAATTTGTGATTAAATTTGACTAAAAGAAATATTTTTTCTTTTAGATTAAATATTCAAAAACCAGTCCACAATTTTTAAAAAAAATCATATTTGATATAAGTAAACATGTCAAAATAACTTTCCAACAAGTAGCTATTGTAAATTAATTGAAATAAAAAACTTTGGAAAACATGTTGAATAACAAAATTTAAAACGTTTTCAAAAAGTTATAGATTAGATTCTTAAACTTTTCTATAGAATACGACCTACTTGTTATATCAAAAAACTCTAGATCATCAAGATTACTTAGCTCAATGTTATCATCACTAACATCGTCATTACGAACATCATTAATTTCACTTTCGCTCTCAAGCTCAGCACAAACAAAATCATGTTCTTCATCGGAAGAGTCTTCTAGAAAATGTTGAAGCTTCTTCTTAGAAGTACATGCACCTTTTGTCACTTTTCTCATAGTCAACCACAAATTGCTGCAAATATAAACAAGATCCCCTAGCATTCTTGATAACTTATTCTTTTGTTTGATTGAACACGGTCAAAATTGCTACAATTCCTCTCACACGTTGATGCACTTATTCTTTAACCCAAGACTCGAACTACAAAATTTTATAGTTCAAGAATATTTGCTCTATAGAATTGCCACCATTCATCTCCATCCATGACCTCATTGTCATCTACAACTGATTGCATTCCAAATAACTGTAAGAAGATGGCTCCTATGACTGTTTGAAAATAGGAAAGAATAGGGCAATAGGACTCAGTTGTGCAAATGATTTAGTGTGAGCTTGATAGGTGCTTGCTTGGTAATTGCTCGATGAATAATGAGTGGGTTTTGGTTTGTATTTATATCGTACATTTTGAAATAATCTCACAGAAGAATTAATTAAGACAAATAGGCCAACCCACACATGTCGAAAGATTTACAAATTTGAGCGTTTGCAAGGTACGAACAGTAGCATCATATCTAGGAAACTAACATCGACGCTAGTGTCCACATCTAGACTGTAGTGTCTAGGAGGATAGAAAGTTGTTGAAGGTCTGCAGCGGTTAGCGTAAGATATAAATGAAATTTTAAGTATACTTTGGGGCTACATGTGATCTAGGTAATAAGAATATCAAGGTTGGACCATATGATAAGTATTTAGGTACAATAAAATAGCAAACACGTGTCTTTTGGCAGCAAGAAAGTTAGGAACTGAAGGGTTGAACCATGAATAATATTTGTCAAGTGTACAAGACTAGTTTATCATGTAAAATCCAAATTTAGCATATACAATTTTTACATGCAAATGAGTATGCATCATCCTCAATCTTCTATCACAAATATCTCATATTTCATTGTATTCTGCTTCCACATTATTGAAAGCCTTTTAGATGACTACTTTACAACAATCCATAACCTCATAAACCATGACAATACAAGGAATGTTAACATCAACCATGTGAAGCATGTGAATTATGGGTGCACACATTTTTAGAACCTTAATATTATATGACGATTTGCTCTACATGCTTACCTTTAGAACCTTTTGCAAGAACAAAATCTTTCCACTCTTCGCTACAAACAACAAATCAAATAGCTTCTTTCTGCTCAACCACTCTTTTCAAATTGTTAAAGAAAGAGGCAAACCCTGTCTCACATGGCTTCAACAACTCCTTGACTACATGCTTTTTATATATACTAAATGTGAGATGATTTTTTATGAAATTGGCAATTGTTCTTCCTATTTGCACTACGTCATGTACCCAAGGAAACTTGACTAAGTCAGAGAGTAGTAAATCAATACAATGCATTGCACAAGGGTTCCAATAAATATGTGAGTATTTTTTTGCTATTAACTTTCTTGCCCCCACACAATTGTTGGCACTATTAATAACTTGGACCACATTTTATATACCAACTTTAAGAATTGTTTCATCCAAAATGTTGACAATATATTCAGAAGTTTTTGTACATTCCATTGCATCAATTACCTTAAGAATTAAAACGTCTTTGGAGCAATAGACCAACAAATTGATTAATGGCATTTAACATATATCTAAACAACCATCACTCATAATGGTACACCCATTGACTTCCAAGAGTCTTTAATGTTTGCCAACTTTTTAAAGACCCTATCTTTTGATCTCTTCTTCTCAGAGCTTCTAAACCTAGTGTTGTGTACCCTTTGTCAAATGAAATTAATTGTTAAATATCATTTTGAAAAATGACTCTCGACAACATTAAATGGAATCGCAGATTCATAAAAAAATCAACCCATGCATCATCAACCTGCTCATTTTCTATAGGCTTTCATTTAGTGTTGCTGCCCCACTAGCTTTTTGTGGCAATATTGAACTTGTGGACATGCCAGAGGAGTAAGATGTGTGGTGTATTTTGGACCTAAAAAGTCCCTCTTGAATTCGATGTCTTTTTTACTATGCTACTAATGCACTATCATAGTCTTTCTCCAATGTGTTTTTAATTTCAAGGATGACATTCGGACATACTTCAACACCACCTCCTTTACCCTCCAATATGCCAAGAAAATGGTCCATTACCCTTGTTAATGTCGTTATAAAATAATGCTGCCATAAAATGCACGTGATGTTATTAGTTCGACTCTCACGGTTCATATATTTCCACCCTTTTTTTGTTGATTTTGGGGGTGCCATATTAATGTAGGAATTTGTTTCTACATTTGTTTGTAATGACCCCAAATTGCGACGTGTAAAAAGGGGTTTCTTCCAAAACCCTTGTTAAACTGATATAATTTACTGAAAATTACAGCAAATCCTAGTTGCTGAAATTACAGCTCAATATTGACAATAAGATCAACAAATCCTAGTTGTAACAATCTCACCAAAATCACAATAAAATATTGCATACCCTCGTGAACAATTTAGAAAAGGAAGCAAGCAAGATTAAGGTCTTGGAATGGTAAATCGCCACTCAACCCTAGATGCCAATATTTAGAAAAATAATGTGATTAATTGCAGCTGTGCCAACCCAATTTCAGCTTCAATATATTTAGGAAAATGAAATTAAAGAATAAGTTTGCTGTAATAAATACCACTTCTTTTGGAATTATGATGCCAAAATTAAGAGAAATATTGCCGAATAATATTACCAATTTTATTATGATTTTTCTAACAAGTTTGAGGCCCAAAATGACCTTCAAAATATTTTCAATAATTAGGAATTATTCAAAAATAATATAGGAAATTTAGAAATATTATTTGGGCACAAAATAGCCCTCCAAACCCTAAAAATTCAGCTCCAAACTAATTCACCTTAGCTGGAACAATTTGAAAATAAATCCTCAAAACACTAAGAGAGAGTTTCCCTTTGTGGCGTAGCTCTTAACGGGGTCTTCTACCCTAGTGGTCAAGTTGCCACCCTTCTTAACCTACAAAACACAATCACCAAGCTCTCCAAGGTTCTCGTCAATCTTCCGAATCAAGGTGGTGTTTCAGAACACTTTTATAAGACCAATTGCTGGTGCAGTCCTTAACGATGTCTTCTACCCTAGTGATCAAGTCGCCACCCTTCTTAACCTACAAAACACAATCACCAAGCTCTCCAAAGTGCTCGTCAATTTTCAGAATGAAGGTGGTGTTTCAAGACACCTTTATAAGACCAATTGCATGCAACCATGCAAATCTAAAGCACAATTATGGTCCTTGAGTATCGATGCTTTTAATGAACGAATGAAAGTTTTCGTTCCCAAACCCTTCGTGCACTTAAAGTTTTTTGTTCTCAAATCACTTTGAACAAACTTGACATACTTGATCATCAATCCAATATCCAAAATTAACATAACCTCAAAAATGCATCCCTTGCTTCCAATAAATACCCTCTCAAGGGGGCAAACCATGTGAGGGAGTCCAATGCATGAATTAAAAATCATTGTCGACCTTTAATTACTCTTTTCCACTTTTGGATCCCACCCAAAGGGCAGCCTTCCAATTTGAAACAATTCAAAGACCGACAAAGTCACAATTCATTCTCTAATTATTAAATTAATTTGCCTTAATAAATAATAATAATTAAAATTACTTTTGGGACAAATAATCTAATAGTTAATTAAATTGCTCTATTTGCAAGAGTGATAAAAAAAACTTTTTGAGCAATTAATTAAAAATACTTTCCATTTATTTACCTAAATAACCTCAATTTTTGAAATGGTAAAAACCACTTTTCAAATAATTTAAATAATTAATCATGATAGTTCCATTATTCTAAGAGTCAAATAAAATTGCCTTAAAATAAATGATTAAAATCACTATTCGGACAACTCTAATTAATTATTAAAATAAATTTTCCTAATTACCATCCCTTAGCTTACGGAGAAAATTAGGCTAAAGGTCTTCAACCTGTTTTCCTTTATTTTGAAAAAGGGGACATTACATTGTTTGGAAAATAAAGATTAATAACAATGTCATTTGAAAAGTATTAAATGAAAAGTATTTAGCAATAGGTTTTTATATCCTTTAAAAAATAAAAATACTATAAATTTAAATTGCTACAACATAAAAAATTAAAAACATTATGTTTTATTTGACTTTCATAAGCCAAAAAAGAAACTAAATAGAAAAAATTTAAAAACCATATAATAAAATTATAAATTACAGTTTTCCTACTAGTGTCATACATTTAAAAAGCATTTACTACATATTTAAAAACTAATAATTAAAATATATATATAATTTTAAAAATAGGCTTGAGGGTTGGGTGCAGCTGTAGGAACTTGGGGCCTACCACCAAGCTGTCCCAAGGTCGAGTCACAAAAGTCGACTCCCTAATAGTGACCTCCAAAGTAAATTAACCAATTTTTTTTTTTTAAAGATAGATTAAATTTTAAATTAATATCCAAAACCTATCTAAAGATTTGAACACTAAACCCTAAATGACCAATTTATAAAGTTATTACTTTATAATTTTATTAAAAAAAACATATTAATGAATTTTGACTTACCCAAATGATGAAAAATGTCTCAAGGAGTTAGGACTCAAGATCGTCTACTCAGTGACTTAGAGCCATGAGGCATGCCAATGTAGCTTGATGAACTATAGACTCAAACTAAAACAACACAAGGCCCTGAGGGAAGTTTTGAACTGAATAGAGACTACATCATGCATGTGTCTCAATCGGCAAACACAATAGTGATAGGGTATAGCACAGTGTTTAGTGGACACAGTGTTTGAGCTTTGCCAGGTCCGTAGGGTCGTTGTGTCACCAAGGGTCATGATTCAATAGTTACAACAAGGTTTAATCACTCAAAACAAAAACACAAAACAAAAATACTAAATGCAACTTACTGAATGAAAACAAAACCAAAATACATATTTTTAGGTGTTTGCAAAGTTCAAACCCTAAAATACAAATGTCAATGCACTTTATCACGAATTTTTTAATCATATTCATCTTTGTGATACAAATCAAATCATGAATTTCAATGAATTTTTAGTGATGTCTTGAATTCAGTAATGATTTATTTCAATTTAATTCGTCGAATGCAATGACTTAGGTTTCATCCTAAAATAAATACTTACATAAGCTATAGATTCATTAAGGATTGTCACGTTTAACTTCAATGAGAATTAAGGTTTGGTCATACCATGTTCCTATAATAACCTTTTTAAAACCCTTAAGACAAAGTTAAATCAAGTTATTGAGATGGTGGAACAGGGGTCAAGGACATATGGGGATACCCCCCAAAACATGTTACTCATCCGAAAAGACAGAGCATTAAACATACACACTTCCAAGAGAGCACAAAGCTCACAAAGTTGAGATGATGTCTTGTGCCCATATAAGTTTAACTGGCCTAATAAAATTCCAAGTAAAAAATATGAATCTCTCTGCAATTTGATGACAGGGATTAGGAACTCCCAACTAATGTTTTTCATTTACAATCAACAAGCCCATTGCCAAGAGTGTGAAGATAAAATCTACATCTAATCGACATTGGGGACTTGCTTGACAAGAATGGAATCTGCCAATAAGCTTGATAACATACACAACTGGTGTGATAGTACAAATGCAAGGCAAACAAGTTCAGACAAATGTGTGTCAAGACTCAAATAATTTTGAAAACTTGAAGGTGGCATAAAATCCAACAAAGTTGTACCAAAATAAATCATCAAGTGGAGCAGTCAAGCTCAACCAAAAGATGGACAGCTGAAAATCCACCTCATGCCCTTTATCAACAATCTCGATAACATGACCAAATTAACCTAAATATATAAATACAATAGCAGTAGTTCACTGCCAATGACATGGGGGTGAGTTGGTTGAGTCACTTGATGTATCCAAGCCCACCAAGGGTTGATTCCCGCTGAGGCATGTGAGGCCGATTGTGGCTGTTAGTATAGGTATTATGGTAATGGATCGTAATCGGTTGTTGGTGGTCGGTGATGGTTCCCATGGAGCATGCAAGTGGGTCCCGTGGTAGAGGAGAAGATTTCGGTTGCTGGTAATGCTCGACGGTCGGTGCAACTTGCGGTTTGTGGGCTATAGCATTTCGTCGAGGTAATGTGGTCATTAATGGATTTCTCTTTGGGATATGGGCCCCCAATTTGTGTCCTAGACCAGTTGGTGCTCCGGTGATAAAAAAGCGGTTTCCAGTTCGTAGCTCTGGTCAAAAGCGAATACAAATAAATTTTTTTTTGCAGTAATTCACCTACTCATAAGAATTTAACTAGTTGCAAGGC
The DNA here is from genome assembly GCA_037957365.1 of Torreya grandis. Taxonomy (NCBI): domain Eukaryota; kingdom Viridiplantae; phylum Streptophyta; class Pinopsida; order Cupressales; family Taxaceae; genus Torreya; species Torreya grandis. Next base: position 2,287,887 of record JARHVA010000485.1, on the reverse strand, counting down.
TGCAATTAAGTAGATGAAGCAAGATTAAAGTCAATATCTTTTTGTTCCCCTTAATGACAAAGATGACGATATATATCATCTAACAAAAAATTAAAATAATTCAGTGTACCATTGCAGATTTGTAACATTGTGACGCAAAGCTTAGGAAAAACAAAACCTCTTCATCCTCCATCTAGAGATCAACTCAGAATCAGCCAGAACATGGCTCAAGGATGAATATTTCTTGTGACTAGACAAAATCACTGGTTAAGCCAAGGTGGTGGTTACAGAACCACCCCAGCAATTTCGTCCTAGAAACAGAACAGGTAATGGCAGAATGGCAGTGTCATTTCATTTCAAAGTCATTTGGGAGACATCTAGTGCATGAAAGGCATAGTTACCAAGTTTGGAAATCCTGATTTGTTCGGGAGGGCAAGGAAATCCGAAAATCTGGAATTCTTGAAAAAGTATAGAAAAATCCAATCCGGAATATATACATACGTGTGTGTGTGTGTGAGAGAGAGAGAACATAGTTTTATAAATATGAAAATTTGACAAATACAATGAAAAACATTAATAAAGCAATATAAAATGTTAATATTATATAATATTTATTGTTGCTGGGCATTTTTTTCCGCAAAAAACCTTTAAATTTTTTTTTTTTAATTTTTTTCAAAAAAAAGGCCAAAAAAACCGGATATGGCCGGATTTGATATCTATGATGAAATGATACTCCCTGAAGATGATTAATAAAATGCACAAATCCAATTGTTAGCATAAATGTAACTCAAAATTGGTGAGTTCAATGGGTTGTAGAGAGAGGAAGAAAGGTGCAAAGAGTGCGCTGAGTGAGCAAAGAGAAGGATGATTGATGTATTTTTTCAATTGTACTCTTGGTAAACTGTCTTTAGTCAGAAGAAGAAAGGCAAGATAAGCTATTGCGACTTATAGCTGGTTTTCCCCACGCTTGGGTTTCTAGGTTAAAAGTTTTTATGTCAATTGTCATTCTTATTTCTTGTTTGTTTTTCATGGTTGTTTTCATTCCTAATTCATTGCTGTGAGTTCAGTTTAAGTTTCCAACAACTCATTACACTAATCTAAGTCCTTATAAGCATTCAAAACTGTCAATTGAAATAGAATTCAAGGACAGCATCTTGTGATTTTGTGAAATCCAATTAACTACCCTTGAGAGTTTACATATCATCTTGGTAATAGAGTAAGTTTAGTTTTTTGAGTAAGGTGGATGGCTTGTGGTTGATTTGTATGACAGTAACAAGATCAAAGGAAGAAGAGTTGCTACATTGCGAACCTGAAAATTCTACAAGGAAGTAGAATCAAAAGGTAAAGGAAATGGCCAAAGAAAGTGAAGACAATCTTACTAAAATGGTCACTCCTAGCAACAAGCATGGAAAGTGTGATACAGTCCCAAGATATCATCACCAAGCATCCATATACATGGTGGTTTGTGCTCTAGCCAAGAAGTTTGGCATAGGAGAAGAGGAAGCCCCCTTGAAGTTAAGAAAGAAAAACATGAAGATGGTAGAGAGGAGCAGCCTTCCAAAAGACAGGCAAAAAGCCAAGGTAAAATCATCTGATAATTCTCCTTTCAAAGTTGAAATAAAATTTCATTTTAAAGGTTTTGAAGGGCAAGTAGACGTTGAAATGCTGGACAAATGGTTGAAGAAAAAAGAGGTTTAATTTAGTGTGCACAATGTTAGTGAAGCACAAAAGATTTCTTTATGCATCTCAAAATGGAAAGGTATGCACTAATTTGGTGGGAAAGTTATCTAGTCTTTTCTAAACAGAAGCAGCCAATTGCAGCTAGGTAGGGTGAATTCAGAGGATTTTATGTACGAATTTTTATTTTATTGGGCATTAAATTGAAAAAAAAAATTGACAATATTTCATGCAAGGAAGTGGTCAAATTGTGAAAGCCGTGTTGATGGGGTTGGACTTGAAAGATGAAGACAACTTCACCAAGTACATAGACAGTCTCCATTCACACATAAGGAGACAAGTCATATCAAGCAAGCCAAAAGACCTTGATGAGGCATGTGTACAAACACACTACACTGAGGAAGAGAAGAAGCAAGTAAAGGGGGAATCCTCAACTTAAAATCAGTCCAAAAAAGAGCAAAATCAGTCATCCGAATTCTACACAAAGGGTAAGTTGAAAGGTAAGAAAAATGCCACTAGTGTCAGGCCAAGAATGAAAAACAAATAAAATAATGTGAATTTGTTGCAAACCAAACTCATTGTATTAATTTAAAGAACAGAGATTACATTATTTATAGCCAAACAAATGACTATTCACTTCATCTGCCAAGAAGACTATTCAACATCCTACAAAGACTGACAATTTACCACTACGAGACAAAAGCTCTCCTATGATTAACATTATTATGTACAATGATGTAATATCTATAGGGGTTATTGAGAGACTAAGCATGCTTCTAAACTTTTCAAATTTTTCTTTTCCAAGCGTTTTTGTCAATATATTTGTTGGTTTGCTTTGCAATAGGACAATGTAGCAATTTTACATAGCCATCTTTCACAGAATGTTGAATTAGATGAAATTTGGTATTGATGTGCTTAGTTTAGTCATGAAAGGCTAGATTTTCACAGATTTACCCCTTTGAAGTACAACATTGTCTAAACCATGCTCATTACAATTTTATTCATTAGCTCAACTACTCCATTATGTTGAGAAGTGTAAGCGACTATTAGATGATACTTGTTTTAATTTTGCTTGAGATAGGTTTCAAACACCTTTGACGTGAATTCACCACCATTGTCAGTCTTGAGTGTCCCAATGTAGGGTTGAGTTTCATTTTCAACCATCGTTCAAAACTTTTGAAAAGTTTCAAGGCTTCTAATTTTTTCTTTAAAAAATATATCCAAGTCAATTTGTTGTAGTGATCAATGAACAACATAAAGTACTAGTGACCACCAACTGAAAAAAAATCGCAGAGAACACAGATCAGAGTGAACCAACTACAAATTTCTATCAGCTTTCCACTAACTTTTGAAACGATTCTCTATCGTGTTTGGCCAACATGCAGGCTTCACACTTTTCAATGTTTTTGGATAGTGTCAGCAAGCCTACAACACCATTTTATTGCATAGTGCAAATATTGTCATAGTGTGCGCCAAGATTTGACATGCTAGATAAGACTTGTTGGCATTCTTCCTTCAGCAAGATGAGCAAAATTTCTTGGCATTGAGTGCTCACCCCTAAGTTTTAACGTCTTCCTCATATCCAATTAGAACAACTATGCTATCACATTTTATTGTCACCTTCAACTCTCCATCATCCAACAAAATGGAGCGGCCTTGTCGAATTAGCACAAGGTACAAGAAATTTCTTTTCAACTGAAGAAGGTATGGTACATTTTAGAAAAATAAATCTGGAAGCCCTGATGACTTGGGTCAAATTGAACCTTTGCCTTGAGGTCGCAGACTTGTTTTATCTACTAAATATACTGGACCACAACTTTCTTCATGAAACTCCTCAAATAAGTCTCTTCGAAAAGTCATATGTTGTGTGGCACCAGTGTCTAGAACCCAAGCATTATCTTAGGTTGAACTCTCTGAGGCATTATTTGCTTCGTCAAAGATGAAAAGCACATATTCACAAAAAAACTGAACTAAATCTGGTTTTGAGTTTTTCTTCTTCTCTTTTTATGTATTTTGTTTTTTGTAGGTTTCAATTTTACTCGATGATGTTTTGCATTCATGGATCTCAGGAGTCCCTTTCCTTTCACAATGTTTGCAAAACAAATGTTGTCTGTCATTTTGCAGCTCTTAATGTTGACTATTGTTTTTGTCGATTTTGTCGCCTCGCCATTTGTTTTTTCCTTTTCCTTTATCATTCCCTGTATTTTTGAAAGAATCACCCCTTTCATTAGCATAACATATACTTTCTCATGTGGACTTTGTTTTTCTTCTAAAGGTTTTTATCTCTTTCAGCCATTTTCTCAAGGAGTTGATCAAATGTTAGTCTTCAACGGATCACTTGTTTGCAAAGACTCCAAGTAGGTTGAGTTTGTAGAAAGAAGAGCCTTTATGAAGGCAAACATCAATTTTTATACCACTTGCATCAACATCATGTTTGATTGAATGGATTTCAGAAGCCAAACTCATGACATCGTCATTTTTCAACTCAATATTGAATAGTTTCAACTGCAACTATATGAACTTCAACTCTAAGTGATAATCATACAGAGCCTTCAAATCGTGAAATGCTTCTCTAAGAGAGTTGTGCCCTTGTATGCGAGGAAAAACCTCTCCATCAACTGAAGCCCTCCTCAAGGCCAATGCTTTTAAATTCTTTTGCTTCTAAGATGGTATCTCATTTATTTTTTTAGGTTCAATGGGTTGTTCATCCCCATCACAAATGTTGAACCACAAGTCATTGAAGATGAGTGTATTCTCCACCTGTCTAGACCATTTTAACTAATTATCTTTTCCAATTAGAGCTATGCCAAAAATAGTTTTGACAGAATGCATGTTTGTTGTAAAGAAAGATGAAACGGTTCTTTATTGCTCCAAAAAGGTTACTTTTTCTATATACCACCTAACCGATATACCAAACATCTATATGCTCGTCCTTCCTATAATACCCATCGGTACATAAAAAAACTCGTTCGTTCTATATAGTCGGTGGTACGTGAAAGAGACGTTAAAGCACGTGAGAGCAGGATAGTACATGGAAACTAAATAGTATGTGAAAATGATTTGCTGTATCTACAACACCCGCTTAGCGAAAAGCCTTATACATCGCTGTGATGACTCTATATACTTGGAGAATTTTTGCTTTCGAGATTTACGTCTAGCGATAGTCGCCAATAGGTAACAAAAAATGGGAAAATGAAATTTTTGTTATTTCTCCTTGGCAGTTTATAGAGATGATACACAAATGCAGTTGTTGTAGCTATATTAGGCTATAAGTGCATTAGTTCGGTCGAGATGACATGACTCGTAAATGCAAATCAGAGGCACTATTGATACCGAACGCTACGATTTTGTTTTTATTTGCACAATTCGATTGTTTTTCCAGAATTTTGCTTGATTTTTAAAAAAAAGTTCTTAGTTTGCAAATGACTTATTTATTGTTTTTGAATAAATCTAAAAGGAAAAAATATATATTAATTATTATTCCCTTGTGGGAATATTCTCCATTCAAATTTGGCTTTTAATGGAAAAAAAGGCAAATGGTTTAAAAACAATAAACTTATCTCGTCAGTTTATTCTTTCCTTGGTCTTTGGCACCATATCCAAGAGACTGCCACATGAGAAAGAACGCCTTATGCAGGCCAGCACACCCATCAGCTTTTCAACGAGATTAGATGCTAGAGCACCCTTCAATAGAACACATTTCTATGCACTGCCAAATTAGAACAGAACGTCCTATGCGCAGCCAAATCAGAGGTGGAATGCAGTCAAGAGGCAGGATATTAATCATTCACAATCCAAAATGATGGTTGGCAGGTTACTGAAGCGCCATGCAAGTCTTAGAATAGTTGCCACGCAGTCCAAGAAACTGCCACACGCACTCAATGATGTTGAAACTCAGCAAATACATCCAATGAACAACAAGCAAGTCTGAAAAAGCAAGCATATAGACAAAATGCCTTGCTACACAGGATTTAAAAGACTGAATTTAAACCAGAATGCAGCCAACTAAACAGGGGTACAGTCCTAAGCAGCTACACAGCCAAAATGCCACCTGAATCATCGATATGCGGTCAACAAAAGTAAAAATTCTGCCAAGGCACAGTCCCTGGGGGGTAAAGACACCACGCAGCTGTTAAATCAGCATTCAAACTGCCAATATCAGATTTTTAACAGCAAAAAACGCCTTGTTCCTTGTAAAAACACCATTCAAACAGCTTAAATTTTCTACAAAATGTGTTTGAACAAATTGGCTTGCAATGAAGATTGCAACAAAGCGAATGAATGATGAAAAAAATACTTATAGAAACCTGTGCTTTGATACCAATGTTAGGCCAAGAATGGATAACAAATAAAATAACATGAATTTGGTAAAAACCAAACTTATTGCATTACTTTAAAGAAAAAAGATTACATTATTTATAGCCAAACAAATGACTATTCACTTAAATCTTCCAAAAAAAACTATTCAACTTCCTACGTAGATTATCTATCTACCACTATGAGACAAAAGCTCTCGTGCAATTACATAAGATTAACATTATTATGTACAATAAAATCACAACCGGTTGCATATTTGTAAGGATCCAAAGAATCATTGTAATCATTGTGTTAGAGATAGGCATACTATTGCAAAATGTTGGAAGTTGCATCCAAAATTGCATCCCAATAATCGTACGAAGGAAAACCCTATCAAGACCATGGAATCTTTGAAAGAACAATCAAATGTTGAGATAGAGGACAGTTTCGATGTTAATGAGAATTTGTGTTGCACCACTATCAATGCAACTAGCAAGTAATGAGAGAGAGAGAGAGAGACAGAGAGAGATGAACAAACTTTTCCAAATCCAAATCCAAATCAAGAAAGCAAAGGCAAATGAACTTGTTGATATTGGCTCGCAGTCACCAATTGTGATGGTATAGAAGGACAACTCTTGGAGAATGTACATAGGATGTAGAGACTTGAACAAGATCATTAAAAACAAGCAACCACTCCCACAAACTGATGCCCTGTTGGACCAGCTTCAGCATACCAAATACTTGATAAAGTTGGATCTCCAATTCGGGTGCCATCATCAAGTTCGTATGAAGGACAAGGATTTGTGGAAGACAAAATAGGGTTTGTATGAATGATTGGTTCTTCCATTTGATTTGTGTAATGCACTTGTTACTTTTATGAGATTCATGAATGACATATTAAAGCCTTTAATAGATATGTGTGCTATAGTGTATCTAGATAATATTTTGGTTTTCAATAATGCATAAAAAAACATCTAAGTCCTTTCAAAGCAAGTCTTGCAAGTGTTCAAAGAAAAACAACATTTGTGCAATATGAAAAAATGTGGATTTTCAAAACAATTACTAGTTGTAGACACCTAATTTTAGTACAAGACCCTTTCCTATAGCAACTTAGTTATGCTTTACCACACTTGGTACAATTGTGTACATTTGGCTACTTTCGGACACCGTCAGCGCACATTAGACTCCCCTCATCCTTGATTTATCTAGATTTCCTTATAAATGCCTCAAATCTATTAGTTGTCAACACCAATATCCTAGTCAACCATTCTCTGTTTAGTTGGATCTTTGTTTTGAGCTTTTCTGCCCTTTGGGTCATTTCCTTATAAACACCTCAAATATGTTAGTTGTCAACACCAAGATCCTAGTCAACCATCCTTTGTTTAGCTGGATCTTTGTTTTGAGTCTTTCTGCCCTTCGAGTGACAATCTACTGAATATCAATTCTAACCCTTGCCCTTTTGTGGGGACCTTTCTGCCTTGCTCTAATTCCCCACGCCTTGCTCAACTCTTGTCACTAGTTTCTAGGGTCGGCCTATAATCGAAGTGTCATTGGGAGTCCTATATTTACAAATCTACCCTTAGTCATTTATCACTTGGAAATCGATTCTGAATTTATTACAAGCCATTTATCTAGCACACAATCATCGAGCCTCATCAAGAATTATGCACATTCAGCCTACATTGCATCAACATCATTCCAAGTCTTCTACCATCACATCTTGTACTAAGAGAAAGTCATAACGAAGGGCATAATTGCATTTGATTATCTAGGGAGAGGAAGTGAAGTCCTCTCTCTCATTTGGAGTTGGGATTCTAATGCAAGAGCATCCTGGTGGACTTGTAATCTTACATCAACCAAAAAGACTAAGTGTAGAAATAAGCAACATGCAGTATTTTGCACATCTTTGCTTGCATGCAAGCCTTTGTGTTGTTTGCACAACTTTTGTGCTCATGTTTCGTTACTTCTAGGTAGTCTACTTTGCATGCAACCCAAAACATGAAGGACAGATTAAGGATGCTTGCAAACCTTTGGGCAAGCCAGTTTCAGTGTTGTGCAAATGTGCAAAAGTGAATTTATACAAGGCTGGAACACCAATGTGCAAGTTAGCTTTGCAAATCTTGTGATCTCCCAAAAGAGGAGTGGTGCACAACAATGCATTTTGGGAGGATCTTGCACAATTTCCATTTGCGAACAGTGACTTAGCTTCGGGAAGTGTGATCTCCACACAGCTTGCTTAGTGTGCAAGCCTTGCGAATTAATCTGGCCTTTGAAGAAAAGAACCATTGCAAGTTTCTAACCATTTCACATTTAATGTCTTAAACCACGAAAGGTTGATTAAGCGCATTAATATCTTTGTGATGTGTTATGGATGCGATGAGCTATGTTGCATTGGAACTATATTGAGCATTTTATGATTGTGATGCTTTATGAACATTTAATATTTGTGGCATTAATGGGTAGGTGAGAAAATTAATGCAAGTAGGTGGATCTTGTACCTATATAAATAGATCCCTACACTAGTAAAAGGGAAGAAACTTGTGAGGTAAGAGTCCAAAGTGCAGCCATTGGAGTGTCAGCAAGCAAATATTTTTGCATAGATCTAGGGAAAGGGCTAAAGGGTTGAATCACATCCCTGTGTGGACAAAGGGTAACACTGCGGAGTTTTGTAAGCCTGCAAACTATGTGTGTGACCCAGATTGGGTTAAGTGTGAACTCTTTCATTTTTTTATTAATAAAGATTTGTTTTTGTTGTTATTCCATTGCATTGATTGTTTATGGGCTGCACGGTATAAAGCATCTATTCACTGTGATGCCTAATTGTGACTGCATCATATTCACTCACAAGCATTAGATCTTCAAAGAGCCCTAATTCCAAGCATGTGGGATATGTCGTTGCAACTCCTCAAGAGGTTCCCTGGGCCAACTAACTTGCACACTCTCTTTTCTACATGCATCATTGAGTATTAGGTCAAGATCAAAGGAGAAGCCAATCAGACAATATTGTTCTTCAATTCAGCAAAGCGAAGCTGGAATCCATATCATCATTTGTCTACAAAGCAACTCTGAAGGTTACATAACCCCAAAAGCAATAGAGGGACACATTCAGAGAACAAAATCAGCCACCTGCCGATTCTAACATGATGACAATCGACTGCCTATCAATTCTAACCTAGGCACAATTGACACTCTGCCAATTTTGATCTTTTATTAGATCACAGTGAATTTCACAAGACATCTTTTGCTCTAATTTCTAATTTTGTTCTCAGTTCCATATTTCAGCGACAGTGCCCAGGTGTGTTAGTTTTAATCTTCTTTCTCTCTCTCTTTCCATTGTTACTGCTTGTTCAATCGTTTCTTTGTATTGTTAGTCAATATTTTAGGCATTAGGGCATCTTCAAACATGTAGTTTACTATATATCTATAGGTCTCCCTTGTGCCTTAGTTTTACCCATTTTGCATAGCAACATTTATCTATAGTATCATTATTTGGTAAAACAAATTAGTGAACCCCTCCACTCTTTGAACATCTACACCTTGGGTTTCCTTGTTCTTCATCACTCTAGACTCTGATTTCCACTTATCGGACCTAATTTTCAGATTTAGGTATTCCTGATTGTTTTATCATTAGCACTAGCTTCCTTTATGTTTCTCATGTTTACATCTTATGCCAATTAAAAAGGATTGACCTACAAACCATACTATGCCCAGTGCTAGATTGAGTGGCGTTGTGATTTGATTTAGCTTCTTTTGCTTGGTACTAGTGCTTACTTTGAATTCATAAATGACAGTTGTTAGTGACATTCCTCCCTCTTCCATTGTCGATAATGCAAATGTGAATAGCAAATATATACATGTTGATCATGATTATCATTCTTTTGATGATGAGGATTTGAATGAAAATGCATGGGATAATAATACCAATGCTTGTAATGATGATCTTGTTCATAATATTGATGTGCCAAACTATCTTAGGGGTGTCCCTAAAGAAATTGATGCTATGATCTATGTTGTTACTAAAGAACAAAATAAAAGAATAAGGGCTAAGGAATCCACACCTGAGAATGGATATGTTACCAGAGATCCTTTGAACGTTTCTAATCCGCCTATTGCAGGATCTCTTTCGACATCAGGAGGTGAGGCTAGTGCTCCTACTCATGTTTCTATGCCTCCACCTAGTGTTACTCCTCCTCAAGTTCATATCCCTATTCCTACGCAACCTACATATTTTGTATCTCCTACAGTTAATGTACCATCTCGGCCCGCTTCTAATGCTTTGCCTTTTAGTCTTTGCCTTTGTCAAAATACTAAAGCCTGTATTCCTATCAATGCTAATCATATGTTGGCTCATACACATGCTACTACATCTAAGGATGCATACATTCAACAATCTCTACAAGATATGCAAGTACAAGTTACACAACTTGTCTGAGGATGTGAAAAAATTAGTCATTTGGTCACTTTTCAAGATATATTATATAACCCATTAACTCATTGGGTCCCCACTCACTCCTAGCCTATCGGTTTTATAATGCCTAAATTTCATGTATATAATGGCAAGAGTGATACTTCATATCACATTTGATCTTTTTTTTACTCATGCTTTGGTTTTGCACATGATGAACTATTGATGACCAAACACTTTCTTAGAAGTCTCAAAGATTATGCCTTGTATTAGTTCTACACCTTACCTATGGGTTCTATGCTTCGATTTAATGAGTTGGCCAATATTGTTTTACCTCACTTTTCTATAAGCATTAGCCAAAAGGTCACATTTTCTCATATTGCTCAACTTAAACAAGGACCTAATGAGAATGTTAATATGTGATCTAATTCAAAAATATGCTTACAAAAATGCCTCACCAAATACTTGATAGTTAGTTGCAAAATATTTTCTCCAACAGTTTGCTTCAACCACTCAAAAACCAAGTCATGTTTAACACTTACCAATCTTTTGATGAGTTGTGCCAAATGGTTTGCAACTTTGAGATTAAACTTTAAGAGGCTACCATGCTCAAATATGGATCTATTACCCCTACCTCTATTACCAACTCCAAGTATCAAGGTAAATCAACATTCAAAGATAAGGCTAAAGATACTCCAACTTCCCAAGCTAAGAATGAGGCCAAAAATGCAAATGTGGTATCACAACCACCTAACAAGCTATAGTTCTTCTATCTTCTCAAGACCATAGGCAATTTACAAGGTTACCAAAGCCTCCTCACCAAGCACTTAAGAGCTTACTCAGATGCAACTTGATATCTTTACCTCCACAATGCGAGTTGGGTACACCTCAACCTTTGCCTAGAGGATATGATGTGAATCAATATTGTGACTACCAAGAGCTTTAAGACACACTACTAATAGATGTTATTCATTGAGACATAAGATACAAGATCTAATTACTAGTAATGTTATTCAAGTGGAACAACATAATACAACATTGAATGAACTTTTGTTACACCATATCAACATTTGCAAATCTTCAACAATCCACTTCCAAATCATGATACTAAGAAGCAAGACGATGTTCACATGGTACTACATACACATTAACCAACGATTTGTAATGAACATATCTTATAGATGGTATTAAAGGTATGGCCACCAATTCAAGAAAGTAAGTGCCATCTATTACATTTTCTGACCACGAGATTCCAAATGATGATACTAGCAATGGTCCACTCTATATACATGCTTTTGTCAGTTCACATTTCACGATTACTCATGGCATCATGATAGACAATGGTTAAAATCAAAACTTAATTGTGATATTGTTCCTAACTAGTAGAGGGTACACTCAACAAGACTTACTTGGAACAACCATGGTTCTTAAGAGTTATGATGGTCTTACACAAACACCCATCGGTGGTATCACATTACCAATCACCGTAGGTCCTAAGACCCTATCTGTCTGGTTCTATGTATCGTCAGATAGTGAAACATATGATCTATTATTTGGACACCCATGCCTATAACAAATGAGAGCGATCCCTTCCACATTACATCAATGTCTTAAGTTTGTGCATAATAAAAAACTATATTGTAATGTCCCTTTTAGGGCAAAATTTAGCAATTCTAGAATTTGGGATAAACCCTTAAAATGAAAATACAATTTCTGATTTTTTTAAAACCCTAACCACATAAATTTTCAAAATTATGGAAACACTTATTTTAGATCAAAATTCAATAATCATTGCCACAACCCCTTGGAAAATATCGAAATTCAAATATTAATTTTGGGGTGAAACCCTTGAACATCAAATCTGATTTTAGTCCAAATGCAAGCCTAAAAATAGAATTAAACATAACTGATAGTATGAGTGAAAAACAATACTATTCAAACCCTCAAACAGTGTCAAGGCCAATGTTTGACCCCTTTAGTGAAGTCTCCCCACTTCCAAAGGCTTCTTTGAGTTGCAGCCAGCTCCCAAACACTACCCTATGATTGCATCCACCTCAATCAACCCTCCAAACAGTTGTGTCCACCCTCAACTGGCTCCCAAATTGTTGTGCCACCCTTCAGTTAAGCCCTAGCTACCAACCAAGGTGATATTTTGCCCAACTACGACCCTTGAATGAAGTTTCCAAGATGAATTTGGGGGTTTTCATGCCCAAATCAGAAAGATAATGAGGGTTTTCATTCTCAATCGCTAAACATGCAAGCAAGCATGATTAGATTCAAAAGAATTGATTGTTAGATGATAGATAGATGCCAAAAATAGATCTCTCCACATTTTATACCTTTTTCCACTCAAACTCCAAACTTACTTTATTTTAATAATAGAATATAAGTTGCTGACGTTACTTTTTGGCCACTTAATCATATTATTAAGTTTGCTTTAAAGTATTTAAGAATACTTTTCATTTTAAAAATAATAATATTAAGTTACCCAAAAGATTAGAAATGACCGGGCCCAACTTAAATAATATTATTAATTATTTTAATCTAGAAAAGGGGACATTACATATATACTATTCACAGTATGCATTATGAGTTATCCATTAAACATCAAATACAATGTGATATATTGTTGAAGTGCTTCCTAAAAAGCAAATCGTTCAACCTCATGTGGAATCTGCTACAATTTCACTGCCTACAATTATGGTTCCCACATACATCTACAGTTCAGATTCCTCGAGTTACGTATCCTGGAGTTGCAACTCCTATAGTTGCACTATTGAGAGATATGGTACCTACTCATCCACATCCTAAGATAGTCTTATCACTATCTTTTGCATATATTCTTGCGCAAGCACTTACAAAGACTTTAGATATACAAAGAAAATCCAAACTAATAAGCATGCTTCTTTCCAAATAGGTTAAGGTGGATCCTATAGCCCATTCTCGCGATGACTACCTTAGTGATGATGATTCAAGGTATCATACAACTCGCGATTGCATGATCAATCCTACATCTTATGATATTTTTTCCGATACTTCTAGTGATGGATCTGACTCCCCGCGATCATGGACATTGTTCTATAGGCGGATAGACAGGATCATCAGTTAGCCATGCTAGCATATCCCTTGTGCTGCATCAATACATCTTATTGCACATAGCTTCTTTTAGCTCCTCCTTTTGTAAGTCGTGCCTTCCATATGCCTTCCTCGCTTGAGATTGCTCCTTGCCTCATCTTTCCTCCTAATTTGACATTATGTTTTTACCTTACTTTGCATTGACATTCTTCTAGACCCTTGGTTTAATGTTACTTCTTATGTTGTCGTGGCTCTTGCTCTTTGATTGCTGATCCCTTTTAGAATACTTGCACAAACTTCGCAATGATGACAACATATATATTAAGACCTTCTGTACCAACATGCATTGATTCCTAAGGGAAGTTGTAGGTTGTTTGGAATCCTTCGCTGCTTCTTTCTTTCAGATTTTTGCCCCCTTGATTTTCTTTTCTTGCTTAATTGAGTTAATCTTGCTTCTTCTAGCTTGTGCCCCTTGTCCTCCTCCTTGTGTGATCTCCTCCTAGAAATTAATAAAAATGCAAAAAACATTAGGAAACATATAAATCAAAAATTCATTTATCTTTATCTTTGTTGATGAATACACATCATGCTTATCTATCTTAGTGTTATACCTATACATGTTACACGCTTCTCATGGTATTCTTTGAAAGGGTGAGATGCAGAATATACAAGTTACATATGATCATGGACTTACAAATGTTATGTGGCTACATTTACACCCAAACCCGGGGGCATTCTCACATTGGTGGCATGTCTTATGGTGGGGGCATATGTTTATAGTGGGTCTCAAGTCACATCCTTCCTACTTTCCATTTATCATATAGAACTATCTATAACGACTACACTTATATTGTTCTAGCCTACACCTTGTGTGATACATAAATACATAGAGTGTTCTCATGTACCCTATGATTACTTGATTGCATGGATGGCCATTCTTGTACTTGTGTGTACTTATGCATATTGCTTGTCAATGTCTTGTCCACGCTGTCCATATAGAATCCTCTAGTTGTCATGTTGTGTCACTGATTTCTTGTAGGTCATATATGGTGTCCTATTCTACACATGATTCCCTGATTGTGCTTGATTGCATTGCCTATACTATGTGATATGCTATGTTTGGTGCCATGATCCATATCATGCATGCTCTTACTTCAGGTATACTATGTTTGTTTCCTACATTATCATGCTCTCTACCATGCATCTATTGAGGCATACTACTGCTATTGTGTGTGCTTCATTGCTATCTCTAGCGCACTTAGGGGCACAATACTACATTCAGGCATAATCTTTGTCCATACCTTATCATGCCATCAAGGCCACTGTGCCTTTAACTATTTCATGGGCTTAATTGATATTGTCTATACCTTGACATTGGGGGCATATCACCCACACATTCCTAGAGCTTATCATCCATATCTTACACATACGAAGCTTACTACACAATATGAGTGTGCATTGGTTAGGTTGGCTACAAAAGTATCTCGCAAAATGTTTTGAACACCGCAGTTGCCAAAAGCAATAAGCAATTAAAGGAAGTTGATAACAAGTGCACGCAAGTAGAACAAAAGGTAACAATAATGGAAATGAAAGTTTTGAAGCTTTGCCAACGAATCCTAAAAGAGGAACCAACAAAAGGAGTGAAGGATATTGATAAACTAATCCTAATGGTCAATAAGTTGTTGAAGAAGAAAGGCAAAAGCCTTACTATTGAGAAGGAAGAACAAAATGAAAAGGCAAAAGCACAACAAGAATTCAATGCTGAAAAACTGAGAGTTTGATGGCCGAACTCCAGGCCAAAGTAGACTTGGCTGACTAGGTATTTACAAGATTTGCACGCCAAATTGTTATTATCAATGCACATTTGCTCAATGACCGGACTAAGCAAAAAGAGTTGGGGGCAAAGGTCTTCAAAATCAAAGACATGGCTAAAAGGAATCAAACCCTTAAGGGTGTTGATGAACTAGGAAAGCAAATAGAGGAAAAGCACCATGAATTGGAAAAAGGCTTCAAAAATTTTCAGTGCAAGGCCATGGACGAAGAAAACACATTGCGGGAAACATATGAAGGACTAGTTTTGGGGGTGCAAGCTTCTAAACTGAAGGCACAAGAAGAAACAAATCAGCCAACCGCACTTGGGAATCTAACAATGGCAATGAGTATCAAGGTGCAATTACTACAAGTCGTGCTCTCAAGGTGGGGAATTTTTGAAGAAGAAATAAAGTGAGATGGCCATGAGTTTTTAGAGGAGCAGAAAGCAATAGATGGTTTGCCCGGGGACAAGGAACTGAATTAGTGTGGGGTGATGTTGGCCCCCAATTTTGGCTAAGTATGGAATTGCATGAGTTTATGTGGAACCCTCAAAAAGAGCAAATTTTGGAGACCTGATGCACAAATGTAAGGGACGCGAGACACAAATAGAATAGACAAAGGCCCCAATTTTGACAAAGTCCAACAAAGTGCCAACAAGATCAGAGGCAGACAAGGATGAGGTTGCATAGATGTACCAAAAAAACCCAGATGCACTCATAACAAAGGATTGACCAAGTCTTAGTATGTGCAAATGGTGGCAAGACGGTCGACGCAGAACAAGGAGTGCGATGAACAAGAAGGAGATTGTGCGAACCACAAAGTCAAAAAGGAGCACTACTTCGAGAAGTTGGTAGAGAATGAGTCATCTAGTATTCTAACATCAAAGCAAACCGTTGCCAGAAATAGTCTTGAGCAAATCTTGTGCAACATGGCACAAATATAAAAATTTGTTAAGCGAACCATTCATTGAAAATCAGTTGGAATATTGCTAATAAAATCTACCTATAGTCATTCATTACTTGGAAACTAAATCTAGATCTCTTATAAGCCATTTGCCTAGTGCACAATCATAAAGCCTTATTAAGAGTTTTGCATTCAGCCAAGGAGTCTGCACATTGAGCCTACATTGCATTAACATCAGTCCAAGTCTTGTACCACGTGGTCATAGTGAAGCATATAGTTGCATTTGATTATCTAGGGAGAGGAGGTTAAGTCCTTTCATTTGGGGTTGGGATTCACTCACAAGCACTAGAACTATATAGATCCCTAATACCAAGTGTGCAGGATATGTAACTGCAACTCCTCAAGGGTTGCCTAGGTAAACTAACTTGCACATTCTTTATGCATACATTGTTGAGGATTAGGTCAAGATCAAAGGAGAGGCCAATCAAAACATTATGACGATCATTTCAATGAAGCGAAGCTAGAATCAAGATCATCGTCTATCGGCAAAGCAACTCAGAAAGTTAGAAAACCCAAAAAGCAACATAAGATAAAATCGTCGTAGAGGGACACAACCAAACTCCTATCGATTTTGACCTTGACACAATTGATGCTCAACAGATTCTAACCTTTTGCCAAATCACAGTCAGATTCTCAAGACATCTTCTAGTTCCAGTTTCAAACTTTGTTCCAAGTTCCAGATTTCAACTATAGTGCCTAGTGTTTGTTTCAATCTTCTTTCTCTCTCTTTCCATTATCATTGCTTGTTCAATTGTTTCTTTGTATTGTTAGTATATATTTCAGACATTAGGGCATCTTCAAGCCTGTAGTTTACTGTATCTCTATAGTTCCCCCTTGTGCCTTAGTTTTACCCATTTTAAATAACATTTATGCATAGTGTCACTATTTGGTAAAACACTAGTCTATTTGGGGCATGTGGGGAGAGGAGGAGATATAAGAAAGGATCCAATAAAATTTGAGGCCATGACTAATTCGTTTGCACCTAAAAATGCTACAAATCCTAGGAACTTTCTTGGCGTGGTACAATAAATGAGGAACTTCATTCCAACTTTCTCAACAATTGAAACACCTCTATATAACATTGCAGCAAGTTGTAATAATTTTCATTGGGATAAGGAAAATGATAGTGTTTTTTATTCTTTCAAATATAAATTTGGCGATGCACTAATGCTTGCTCTTCCTAATTGGTAACAATCATTCGAGATTGAGACGGATACAAGTGAGTATACTATGGGGGTAGTTTTATTGCAGGAAGGTAAATTAGTTTGTTATCATTCTAAGGTATTTTATTCAACAATAAGAAGGTATCATATATATGATAAGGAAATGTATGCACTACTTCAAGAAATTAAGAAATGTAAGCATTATTTGCTGGTAAAGGAAACCATTGTCCATACTTAAAACCAGCCTCTTCAATATTTGCAATAAAAAAGTAAATTGCATCAAGCAAGACACAGGTGGATGGGTTTTCTCCAACAATTCCATTTGGTGATCAAGTACAAAAAAGGAAGCACAAATATTGTGGTGAATACGCTATCTAGGCCACAAATCTTAAAGCAATTTTCAGCTTTGCAAACAATTTCACAACTTGATCCTTTCACAAAAAAGGCCCTTGACAGCATATGCACAAGATGGAGACTTTGGGGAGACATTCCAACAATTGAAGGGAAAAAAAAAATTGATTTGGAAGGCAATGATGAAAGCAACCTCAAGGATGGGCAACCCTACAAGTTGGACAAATTGTGTGTGCCAAATCGAAAAAATACTTCCATTAATGAATGAAGCACATGATCCAAAGTTTCAGGCCATTTGCGGATGTAAAATGTGTTGTACAAGTAAGCCTAAGGTTAGAAAAGAAGGGATGTACATGCCTCTACCTGTGCTTGCTAAACCATGGGAAATCACCTCTAGGATTTTGTTGGAGGTTTTCCAATGTCTAAGCATGTGCATGACTATCTATATGTTGTCATAGATAGGTTTAGAAAATTGTGTGTTTTGATTCCATGTAAGAAGGCAATAAAAAGGCATAAGGCAGCTGAACTGTTCTTTTCTATTGTTTGGGTGCACTGTGGTTTGCTTAAGTCCATTATATCAAATCGGGATTCCAGGCTTTTCACAACGTTTTGGACCACCTTGTGGAGCCAAATGGCTACCAAGCTCCAAATAAGAACAACTTTCCATATTCTTAGACCAATGGGAAAATAAAAGTTTTAAATGTGACTTTGGTACAACATTAAGTGGTTATAACATCAAACATCCAAGGATTGGGGATAAGTCTTTGGCATGGATTCAACGCTCATACAATAGGGCAGTGCATACATCCACAAACACGTCACCTTTTGAAGCATGTTTGTGTTGTTAGCCAACTAACTCACTTGAAGTTGCAATAAGACAACAAAGAGAAGGGCAAGAATAAAACTCAGAGGTAACAAAATCAGCAAGATTCATCGAGAGTATTAGACAAATCCATCTCAAAGTGAAAGAACCGTAAGAGAAGTCTCAAGCCAAATACAAGGCTCTACATGATCAGCATCGAAACAAGCATATGCTCAAAGTAGGAGACAAGGTGTGGCAGTATTTGAGCAAACAAAGGTTTAAAAGGCAAGCTAGGAAACTCAAACCTCTAAGTTATGAGCCATTCACCATCTTGGAGCAGGTTGGAGAGAATGCTTTCAAGCTTGATTTTCCCCCGTTCATGTGGATGTACTTAGTAGTCAATTGTGAGAAGTTGCACCTATATGAGCCATTCATGTTGGATGAAGAAGAGGAAGGTCAGTTACTACCTTCTATAGAAGACTTTGTCTTGGATGCACATGAAAGTTGGAAAAGGATGTGGTGTTGCAGTGAAAATTCAAAGAGACTAGAATAGGGCCTCAAGAATCTTGGCAAGTCAACATCAAGGGGAACACCAAGCCAAAAAAAATGGTAGCTCAAGGAGAAAGTGGGAAAACTCTTCCCTCATCTCCTCGAGCACTAATATTTCTTTTGGACCAAAAGCCTCCTAGAAAGGAGGTACGATCCATAAGGATTGAGAAAAGCAAAACCTCTTCATCATCCAACCAGAGATCAACTGGGAATCAATTAGAACAGGGCTCAAGAATAAGTATTTCTTGTAACAAGAAGAAATTGTCGATTAAGACAAGGCGGTGGTTATGCAACCGCCCTGGCGGTTCCAAAACTACCCTAGCAGTTTTGTCCTACTGAAAGTGGTAGTTTTGCCCACATAAAAAGAACAAGTAACGGCAGAATGACTGCACCTCTTCAGTTCTGAGCCGTCTAGGATTCCTTTAGTGCACGAAAGGGAACTCCCAAAAAATGATAAATAAGAAACATGAATCCAATTGTAAGCATGAGTGTCTAAGAATGAAAGTCTGTGATTGCAATTGGTTGTAGAGGGAGGAAGAAAGGTGCAGAGATTGAGTTGAATGAGAAACACAAGGATGAGTGCAATATTTCTTCAATTGTACACTGTAAATTGTCTTTGGCTAGAAGAAGAAAGGGAATCAAAGTTATTGCCACTTTCAGCTGGTTTTACCAAAACTAGTGTTTCCAGGTTAAAATCTTTTGTGTCAATCATCATATCCTTGTTTCTTGTACATGGTTTTTTGCATTCATAATTCATTATTGCAAGTTCTATTTTATGTTTTCAACAACTCACTACACTAAATTGAGCACTTATAAGCATGGTTACCATGTTCAAAAAGTTCGAGTTGTTCGAAAGGGGAAAAAGTTCGGAAGTTCAGAATTTTGAAAAAAGTTTGGTTCGGTAGTTCAGTTAGGGTTTTTTTTTTAAATTATAAAAAATAAATATATCATACATATTTGTAAAACATATACATAAATAAGTTGATAACACACGATAGCAAAATCCAATAGAGTGTTAAACTTCAATGTTCATTGTTCAACATCATACATATAAAATATAACAATAAGAATGTGAAATATCCTTTGTTTAACATTAAAGTTTTCAGCATTAACTAAAAATAAGGATGAAATTTAAATAACTACAACTTCAAACCCTACATCTACACCAAAATCACTACTAGCAACATCATCTAATCCTATACCAGTAGGCTCATCAACAACGTCAATATTTTCTTCATCTTCAAAGCATGGTTCACCAAGGCGAGAGTTGTCATCTTCATTTGCAAGAGAGTGAGTAAGCAATCGTAAATTGCTATGAACAAACACAAGATCAGAGAGTTTTTGAGCCCCTAGTTGATTCCTCTTGTTGGTGTGGATTAAGTCGTGTGTCCTCCAGTTTCTTTCACATGCAAAAGCACTGGAACACGGGCTGAAGACGTGCACGGCAAGCCTCTACAATTGTGGAGTGGAAGCCCCATATAAGTCTGTCACCATTTAGATGGTTCCCACTTCACCTTGTTTCCCTTTGCTTTCTTGATGCCGAACATTTTCAGTTGGTTCTTGAAAACAATAAGTTGCTACCTCGTTGTTCCTTCTCTTCTTCATTAATAAGCAACCTATGTATTGCTGCAAATACACACTTCTCATTATCTCTTCATTTGCATCATGATTTACCTCTACTAATTTAGGATCTAGATAGCAAGATATCGCATGTAGAGGACGATGTAGCATAAACCATCGCTTGTCCACAATTTTCCAAATGCTCGACTTCTTCAACATTACTTGCAAGTAACTTTTGAATTTCTTCCTTTGCTTTGTCCATTACCTCGTACACAAAGCCCATGCAAGGTTGATTGCCATCAACCATTCTCAAAATTTTAACAAAAGGCTCAAACACCATTGTGATTTTCTTGGCCCCCTCCCAAAATGTGTCCCCTAAGATAATTCTTTCAATATCTTTTGAATGGGCTTCCTTGGAAAGCTTTGACTTTGTCCATTCATCAATAACCGTTACTTTTTTCAATGTTGTCATTTCCTCTACCTCCCTTTGCAAAGTAATGAAGCTAGTGGCAAATCTCGTTTCAACAGGAAATAGAAGCTCACGCTTTGAAAATGAACAATACAAGTTCAATGTCAAGCAGTGATTGAGGATAAACTTAGATATTTGTTTTCCTTCAATCACAATATTACTTACCCACTCCAGTTTTGATAGGTCTTCAAGCAAAATATCCAACACGTGTAGCACATGGTGTCCAAAAGAGATGAGGAAATCTATCCATGAGAATATAGCCTGCTTCTTTACAATTCGCTACATTATCTCTAATGATTTGAACAACATTCTCTTTTATCTCTAAAATCGTTGATTAGATGCATTGGAAAATGAAAAGAGAAGTTTTTTGTTCATTACTTGTATCGATTGATTTTATACACATAGCACCATCAAGGGATATTGCCAAAATATTTAGGAGGGGCCTTCTTCTTGAATCAAACCAACCACCACTTACTATTGTGCACCCTGTTCTTTTCCAATTTTTTTATTTCAGCCAACTCAATGGATATGGCTGGCACTTCCTCTTCAAGAAGACTAGTTCTTACTCTTTCATAGCAAGGTAATGTGTAAACCTTCCCAAATTCAATCGTTGCATCTAGAAAGATTTTGAAATGTGGGGAACGAATGACATTGAAAGGAATGGCCTCAACATAAAACAATCTCGCTGCCAACTTATCTACGTCATGCTTTTGTTGTGGCCACCACATGGACTTCAATGAACCCTGTGACTTTTCAACTTCACTTGCACTTCCACTAGTAAATGATGATGGGGCACCACTTGAACTATTGAATGAGCCAATTTGCGAGATAGAGTGTTGAATTTTAGCCTTCTTTGTTTCTGAAGCAAATGATCCAACACGACTCACATCATATTTAGCTTTCACTCGTTTTATGAAATCTGCATACTCCACTTCTTTTGAATTTTCATTTTCTACATTACAACGTTTCACCTCTGCAGATCCTCCAATGTAATGGTATCGAACTCTAGTGACATTACTTGTGATATTACCATTGCATAAGGTGCATTTCATATATATTTTTTTTACATCTCTCTAGATGATATATTTCATCTCTAATGAATGGCTAGACATGCAGCTCCCTGTATCCTCACTGCCTACTGCTCAACCTTGCATACACTGATCTAAATTTTCTCACTTTACCCTGGCCCTGCACTGCCCACTATTCACCCTTGCATACACTGTTATGAACCTCTGATTTTTGCATTGAAATTTAATAAAACATAGTCCCCTGTAAATGTAACATTTTAATTATTTTAAAATTTATATACTAAAACTTAAAAACGAAATTATCATTTATCTTAAGAATTAAATCCGCTATTTATATTTATAAACAAAAAAAGAAAAACTTAAATTTTAAGAAATAAAATTAAATTAAAAATAAAACAAACTTGAAGTTATTATTAGACACAAATTTTTAAAAAAAATATGTTATACAATATAACATATTAGTTTTAAAATTTTGTATAACTTATTAAGTTATTATTATTAATGATTTAATAAATAGTATAACAATATATAATACAGTCTAATATATCTTAGACTTAATAATATTTTATTATTTTAATGTTTAAAAGATTAATATCAATAATAAACTAACAGTATATTTATTATTAATAAATCTAATTTAAATTATTTACAGTTACAATTTTATGCATGTAAATTAGTAAAATTACTAAATAATAAAATACTGTTAAAAATTAAATCGAAACGTCGAAGAAATACCAATAAACAAGTTTTCCGATTTAGAGATTCTAATATTAGGTATTTAGAATATTTGAAATATCTGTTAAAAATTAAAGCGGAGAGTCAAAGACAGATTGCAAGGATGATTAGGAGTCAGTTCAATGCCGCTCTAGTCATATTAGCGAAGACAGAAATATGCGGCGAATCCCGACGAGCAAACCTTGTGAATCTCGGCGATGCAAATTTCGGCAAATCCTGACGATGGCATATGGCAGTGGAAGATAGCAAATGGCGGATGTTGTTCGAATCTTGCATTCGCGATAGGAGATGGCAAATGCAGCTTCGAGTCTTGTGTTCGCCATTCTTAGTTTCGTCATTCTCAATTCCACCGTTCTCAATTTGTTCTTGTCAACGAAAAAAATAACCAAGGGAATAGCATTTGCCTTTTGCGGCTTGCATTTAGGGTTTCAACATTCCACTTTGCATTGATGCAATTTTTTGGGGTTTTTTTAATTTAATTTTTAATCAAAAAAATAAAACAGGTGTTCGGTTGAACTTGATCGAACAAATCTGGTCACTACTATTTGTTCGGTTCGAACCGATCATAAGCCATGTTCGGTCGAACATGGCAACTATGCTTATAAGCACTCAAAATTGTCACTTGAAGTAGAATTCAAGTAGGAAAGTATCTTTTGATTCTGTAAAAATTCCAATTAAGAAACTACACTTAAGAGTTACAAATCATATTGCTCCCATTGAAAATGTGACACCAAATAAACTTCTTTGCTAGTTAGACATACGTGATCTATATTCAACTTGTGCAAAAAGTTTAAAGTGATGAACAGTTCCATATTGTTGTTTTTTCTTACCTATATAAAAAGTTCCATGCCCCAAAACTCAAGCACCTTGTTACATTTCAAGTCTTGAATTCCTTGCCTCATTTTTTGCAACTTTGATTCATCTGATAAATCTATATGCGTAAAAGCATTCATATGTAAAGAGATATTCACAAAATTACTTATTACCATTTTCATTTCTAAAGGGATTTTGAAATTTACTACCTTGGATCAGACAAGACTTTTACTGCCAACCTAAGGTCCTTGTTCCATCTTCCCCTGTCATCAAACACGATACCATGCTTTTTCTAGTGAACTAAGAGGACATGCACCAGATGTATTCCTTTTTCTTATTCATTTTTTCTCATATTTCTTGGTGCAATATCACATTTTTGTTTTAAAATACAATCCATAATTACAGCGGCACATACTCTAGAGTGTAAAGTCGTCCCACAGTGTATGCGACATTGACTCATAAAAAGGACTTAACTATAGCCCTTCTTACAATTCTACGTTACCAAGAAACAAAATTGGATATGGAAACAGAAACAGGATATGCAAATTTTCCAGCAACCCCCAGAAACAGAATGGCATGGAAACATGCATACAAAAATATGAAAAAAAAAGAAAAACATAATAGATTAAAAATGCACATATGTATTTCTTTAAATGCATTAAAACTTAAAAGCATTTAAAACCCCTTGAAATGCACTAGAAGCTATTGGAAGCAAATTGAAATTCCCTTGACGCAACTAGAAACGCCCTGGAAGCGACTGGAAACTCCTTGGAAACAAATAGAGACGCCCTTGAAATGGCCTGGAAATGTTGGGGAATATTTGGAAAGTATTGAAAATGTTCTGGTATATTTCTGAATATGCCTGGACATTTATAGGCATTTTCAAAACATTTCTAGGGCATTCAATTCTGTTTCAGAGATGGTAAAAGAGATACCTGCTATGGCATTTCCTGCAAGTTAGTTAAAAATACATGCTTTTTCACTACCTTTATTTACCTGGTGATGCAGGTGGTAGGTACATTACCCTTTAGAGACTAACCAAGAGTATCCAGTCTACTAGCAATCTATACGGAATAATAATTTATCTTAGGTCTTAAATTTTGATTGT
Source organism: Torreya grandis (assembly GCA_037957365.1). Lineage (NCBI taxonomy): Eukaryota > Viridiplantae > Streptophyta > Pinopsida > Cupressales > Taxaceae > Torreya > Torreya grandis. The sequence continues at coordinate 2,263,102 of JARHVA010000485.1, read as the reverse complement.
TTGTGGTTTTGGGATATTCCATTCATCTTTTCCCACCACGAGCAATGAGTCAGAAGATTTCTTCCCATCTGCCATTCATTTAAAAACAAATATTACATTCAATTGAGTTTGTTCATCAAGCACATTTCCATCTCCTATCTTTTACCAGCAATGGTGATAACATGACCACCTCTGACTAAATATTAATGCAACTAGAGTAATTGTTCCTACCCATAATAAATAAACAGTAGCACAGTTGCATCCAAACCAAAATTTTGATGTCTCCCTTGTTATTGTCAAAGATGATGATATATATCATCCAACAAACTTAACTGAATTGATGTAGTGTACCACAGCGAATATGTAACAATCTTCCTCTTGTAAAAAGAGACGCCAAGAAAACTTATTTGTCAGATATCTGCAATAAGGTTTATCCTTGACAACATTATCACAGCATGGGATGGAATTGAATGGGTAAGTGAGTCTCGTCAGAAAACTCCATTTTTGAATATTGACTTTGATAAAGCCTACGACTGGATAGAATGGGAAATCATCTTGAATATTTTGGATTGGTTGGGGTTTGGACCTTTTTTCACAAGGCAGTAGCTACTATTTCTTCACAAGGCAGTAGCTACTATTTTTTCACGGGCTTCTGCAAGGGTTAGTGTGAATGGCATTGCATCACATCCTATCCAATTGCAAAGGTTCAATTGACAGGGCTTCCTACTAACTCCTTATCTCTATGTCGTTGTTGCAGATACACTTGGTTATCAATTGGAAGTAGCTAGACTACAAGGAATATGAGGACTTTCTTTGCTAGGGAGAGCCAACTCCTGACTGTGAATTTTATCGAAGATTCGGTGTTAACTCTTGAGCTTTACTAAACAATCTATGGAAAAAAAAATACTTTATTTGGACACTTTTGTTGAGGCTGAAAAAGTTTGATAAGAAGTTGTAAGTTTGGAATGGTCTTGATCTTCCCCTTACTAAGATGGTTACAATTGTTGACAAAATCCTAGCAGCAGATCACTTGTTCTATTTTTATTGCCTCTTTCCCTCCCAATCAACATATAGAATGCTAGAAAAGGCTCTTCGAAGTTTTTTCTGGTGTAAACAAGGAGGGAGGGAGGGAATCCACTTGGTAGCAGGGGATGCTTGCACTCTTCTGAGAGATCAAGGGGGATTGAGAATTTCCGATATCAAAGTGCAAGATATGGCTTTGGCGGGTAAGTGGATTGGTAAAGCAGTTGGGGGTGAGGCACCTTAGCAACTTCTCCTTAGACACCGCCTTCTTACTAGACAGCATGTACAAAAACTCAAGGGCCCATTTCAGCTGTGTGATGTTGTTGTTAATGCTTAATCTTTTTGGTTAATGGGTCTGCATCGCTCAAGAGAATTTAGATTGCCTGGAAAACAGTCGCAGGCTTATTACATTGGCGATTTGATGACCCACGGAATTCTTGGGACCTAGCTTCGCAGAATATTTAAACCTTCCAAGAGTTGTAGGGAAAACGTGGGTTGTTACCCTCCCTCATAGACAAGCAGTGAACAAGGAAAGGATTTTTTTGTTGGTGTGATATGTGGAATTGGGAACTCCAACAGTGGCATTTCGGAGTGATCTAAATAGGACTCAAGAGTTAACTACAGCTGATAAAACTACTCATTAAAAGCTCTACAAAATGATTCTTGAAAACTATCTTTTCAAGCTGCAATCTAAGTGTTGGGTCCTTACTGGAGAGACTGGAACTACAATAATGGAAAATCCTTTTATAACTACAGGTCAGAAGCTTTGTATACTCATATCAGGCACGCCACAGATTTTGCCATATGCTTGACTAAGTGGTGGCGAGCCAAGGATCCTAAGTTTCGATCGCAGAGATGTTTCCATGCTATTTGGTCTGCAAGGACATCTTTCAAGCACTAAGTTTTGGGGTGGCTTGTGATTTATCAAAGACTAGCTGTTAAAGCAAGGTTGGGTAACGTGGGCATCACAGACTCTCTGTGCATCTTATGTGGGAGAGGGGAAACAATGGATCACAACTTTTGGAACTGCTCCGCAGCTAAACCATTTTGGGCTTGACTTCAAGCTGAATTGCATTTCCTCTTTCCTTCTCCCTTGTCTTAGAAATGAGTTCTTTTTGGAGACTTTTGTATGATTAGATGCAATGCCAAAAGTGTTTCGCATACTGTCTGTTTGGCCTCTATGAGCTTCTAGTGGAAAGCACAATGCAAATCTACTTTTGAGGTGAAATCTTCTCCACTCACCATGGAAAAGTTGAGACTCTTTAAGCAAGAGCTAGCTTTGATTGTTAAAGCTAACCAGCAATAGTTCCATAAAGATGTTGACTCTTTGTCCATCAGGTAACAGGCATGGGTATTTTCTTCCCTTGCTTTTATAAGGAAAGATTTTCCTTGAAACGTTTTTGCTCTGTGGATGTAAACTTCTTGTTTATTTTCGTAATATAAGATGTATTTTTCGAAAGAAAAAAATTGTACAAATAGTTTAAAACGATAAACAGTTCCATACTCTTGTTTTGTCTTCCATTAACAAAAAGCTCCATATCTCAAAACCGACACACCTTAGAGTTTGCATTCCAAGTTCTTATTCCATCTTCCCATCTCATCAACACATACCATGCTTTTGCTCATCGGCTAGGAAATGCAACTTCTGCATTCCTTTCTCTTATTCTTCTTTTCTTATCAAACTGATTCTCCTTGCCATCTTTTCCTGGCTCTGCCTTTCATCTTATCATCTAATGGTGAGATATCATCTTTTTGTTTTGGAATACAATCAATAATTGACATCAACACAAACTCTATAGTCTAGTCATCCTACAGTTGGAGTCTTTAACTCACAAAAAAAATTAACTATATCCCCTCTTAATAGTACATGATTTTTACCAGGTCTTTTACCATGCAGCGCAGGTAATAAATCACCCTTCAGGACCCAGCCAAGAGTATCCAACTTAACTAAAAACCACCATCTTTGACATACGCATTAGAATCACCCCATTAAGAATACTACGTCCAAATTTCTCTGAGTCTGAATGTTGAAGAGGTGCATGCAGAGAAGTGTTTTGATAAAAGAATCATTGTGAAAGAAACCTTCCATGCCAAAACAGAAGTGCAAGAGTAGAAATTTGATACTATCTGTGCATATTCACATTCTATCCTGTATAATAAAAGTATTTATGTTGTTTACAAATAATATATGTATGAAAATAGTTCCTTGCTTTATTACAATTAAACACACACTACAGAAAATGTTAGTAAAGGCTTACTGACCGGGAAAAGCAAGTCCAATGCTTCCCATGCAGCATGTCTAACAGCCCTTGTTGGGTACATTGGACCACCAGGAGATGTGAAGCTGTAAAGGCATGATTTGAGCCTTATGCTTGTTGTCATTCTTATCTCCTTTCCTGCAGGCAGTGAGTCCATTATGTCAAAAATCAGCTAAAAAAAAACAAGACCACCAATAAATGGACTAGACTTCCAACAAATTACACATGTTTGGTGTAAAAAAAATGAATGATTTGGGTCTCAAGTGTACTGATTTCTAAACACAAATCCAGGAATAAAATACACATTCAAATTGAAAGGGAAGCTGCTATCACCCTGAAGCACTCTCATAGTTTTGAGGTAGTTTAGTAACACTGGCTCCACCTTCAACTTTTGTAGCTGATATGTCACAAAAAACAACAGAAATGAAATACATGGACAGGAGTTTAACTTCCTACCAAATGAAATCATGGCTACAACTCAGAAGAAACGCAACAGCTTCACAATAAGCTTGTTTAAGATATAAGTAAGTACTTGCCTGATCAGTAAGCTCAATGACAAAAAAATCTGCCGGACCCCCAACTAAGAAAGCATTAGGAAAAGAAGGAAAGCGATTCAATAATATTTCCAGTCTGTCAGCTGTATGAGAAGGCTATCAGCAATACAATATCTGATAGTATAGTATCAATTATTATTTAATGGATCTCACACAAAAAATGATATCACCAAATACCTGGTTCATAGAAGAATAAAAATCTTGAAAGTAGCATGAAAAGATTTCGCCGAGCCTGAAAATATTAACATGCAGAAAGCTAAGTGTCTAAACACATATGGAAACCCTAAAGACATTAATGACTAGATTTAAGTAACAAACACAAGCACCAACCAATTTCAATATAGTTCAAAATAGAGAAGATGGCTGATGGTAAAAGGTAGAAATCCATGAGACAATAAAAGGATCAAATCAATGTAACTAGGAAAGGACACAATGATAAACAGGGATGGACAACGCAGGCACCTGTATAGGAATTTTAACCAGTCGGCTAGGCACCAACGCAACCTCTTCGAAAGTGTACTGCAAAAGTAAACATGTGCTAATATTACATTTATTGGCTGAAATAAAATCACTTGACCAACTAGCATTTTGAACTAAAATGTTAAAAGCTTACCAGAAAGAAAATTTAATTATCACTCAACTTCAACTCTAGCTAATAGCCTCTTTCAAATGACTAACCAAATAAAATGTTTGGCATATTAGCAAATTTATTTCATTCTATGTTTTAGCACCTATATTTATCAAAATAAACAACAAAACTTATCTTATAAGAAAGGACTCACATGGAAGAGAGAGAAAAAACGTCTTGTGTTGCTTTGAACATCAATCCTGCATACACAAGTTTATAAAGTACTTTCAGAAGACTGCCAAAATCAGAAAATTTTCCCATCATAGCCTTCAATGAAACTAGAACAGCCAGAGTAATTGAACAATTGAAACAGGAATCGACAGGCCTGAAAACAATTAATTATAAGAATTTCAAGTAAGAAGGATGCAAGCCAATGGACAAAATCACTGGCAGTTAATATGTGTAATAGAGAGCAATGCATGACGTTTAAGCTGTGTAAAATTAATAACTGTCTTTTGTAATACAAAATTTGAAAATAATTGTCAGCTATACTCTGCACACACAAACACTTCAAGAAGCATTTATGAGGACATTGGCACACAAACACTCTTTATATTCTTGAACAAAAGGTCTTGAAAGTCTATGGATTGTTTCCTTATATGGATTTAAGAACCGGATGCCATTTGGATTTGCTGAAGCTTCTAGACTCGATTTCGATACAAAGAGGCACTTGAGAGAATCCAAGAAGAATTGGATGAAGAAGTGGCACTATTAGGAGAAGAATCTGACTAAACTGCCTAGATTACCTTTCTAGAGGAGCATTCTCCCCTGAGAGAGAGCATGCCTAATCTGGATCCTAAGAGAAATCTGGGGTACAACAAACTAAGGTTGCAGAATTCGAAATGTGAAAAGATAACATGGAACCATTTATATAGAGAAACCAATGTTGACAAAAATCACTTAAATCAGACTTGTGATATTTCTACTCAGACTATTCAGACCCCCCCCAACGTGTTCTCCCTCAACATCGTGGCTCTACTCCTTCCCACCGACATGGCTCTGCCCCTTTCCAGTGACATGGATCTACTTCGTACCGGTTGCCCCCCAAACCACAGGGGCAGATTCATATTACGAGTTTCTTTTCCACTACAAGAAGTACATCGGCCTTGGATGGTAAGGGAGATTCTAGAGGAAGTGCTTTGTTTCCTCCTAGAATCCCCCAATTTGGGCCCTCTGACATTAGGTACTCCCCGACAAGCACTATTAGATCTTTACACAATGATCGATGATGGCTCAGATGGCTCCTCCACTACAGCCACAAACAGAGATACTCAATGATGTCTTCCAGGTTTCATCGGCACATGTTTTTTGGTCTCCACTATAGGGACAAACAAGGGTACTCAATGAAGTCGTCCAGGCTTCCTCGGCACGTGTTTTTATGGGGGCTCTTCTTTGCCCTTCATTGTTATTTGTATTGGTTCCACCACCGCTTTGTTAGTGACACATTACTTTACTTTGTTTTTAAGTACTTTATTCCTCTTTTTAGCTCTTCTAGGATTCTCTTTGTATAGCTTCCTAGAACTTTCTATAGTTAATTGTTGTATCCTCTAGTCCCATTGACCTGCATTTGGTCATCTTTGGACATTAATATAATTTCTTTCTTTCTTTCTTTTTGGGGAGATATGGAAAAGAAACTAGAAAGTACAACTATCTTCCAAAAAGTTTATGCAACTATCTTCCAAAAAGTATATACAATTATCTTTCAAGACATTCCTATATTCTATTTTTAGAATACAAAACATATTTATAATTTAATACATAAGTGCAGAATAGAAGCTTAAGAGATGCTGAAGGAAGATTACTGGTTCAACTTCTAGCATTAAGTTGATGTCATGATGGTTGGCCCTACACTCACTTAGCTTTGGTACCGGATGTCAGCACTGAGTGTGAAGATGTAGGAATGTGATCAGTGGTGCTGAAATCAATGCCTATGTTTCCGCCCCTTGACCTCATAAGGCAAACAAGGAAAACAATGAATGCTCTGCTTGGGCCTGCTGCACACTAAACCACCTGGATCAATGAAAGTTTCTAGAAAACTCATATAAATATTGCTGCTATTTTCTTTTGGTCGAAGATGAAAGATGTGATTGCCAATCATGGAGTTGAATGTAACACTTAACAGCAGAATGAAGCTGATAATTTTGATTACTTGGGTCTCCTATATGGTATAACCTGGTGATATTCCCCATCAAAAGTGGACAATCATTTCTATGGACTTTATCAATAGATTGCATCCATCTTAAGGGAATAATTTGGTTATCGTTTGTGCGGACAGGCTAGTAGATCAGTATTGGTACAAAACCACTTACAATTCCAATTTTCAAACAACACCCTTCAAAATATTATATAGCTATGAAATCCTCTCTCCAAAGGTAGTGTTAGCCAAAATTGGCCACCATGGATGAGTATCATTCAAAACTTTAGTCATAATGTTCCTAACCTGGTTGATAGTCATATGAAGTGCTTTGTCTTGGTCATAACGGATCTCATAGTGATAAACCTTGTGTGGTCCTTAGTAGTTTTCAGGGTCTACTAGAATGGTCTAGTTGGAAGTGAAGTCAAATCACTTAGTCTTGTTATCAAGGTCATTCAAGGTGGTCACTTCCAATGTGTTTAGCAGAAACTAAGGTAATTTTGAGAAAGTTAAGGTTTTTGGAAGGGTTACGGTTAATGTTTTGCCTAATTTAGGCCTTCCCAAAGCCTCTCTCCTGCACAAGTCTTCATTGTCATGAGTAATAGGGTCTAAGTCAACCAAGTGAACCTTGTCATGGATAAAAAAAGCATGTGAATGAAGTCACTTAAGTGAACCTCGAGTCTTATAGGTCATTTTGCATAGTACACGACTTTTCAAAGCCTTTTCATACTTGGTCAACGTCTTTCAAGCCTTGCAATAGCATCTATAAGTCAAATATAGTCATATATGTCTCTCTCACCCTTGTCGACCTTTGTAAGTCATTTACAACGTGAATATGATCAGATACAGGTCAGAGATGGCAGTCTTAAGCCTGAAAGAGCAATGATGGCCTGCAAAACCATTGCAAACACATTTGGTGAGCTATGAAAGAGATGCAAAATGCATTTTCAAGAAGTTATAGGTGCATGGGACGTTGCCTAAGATCCATCAAGGTCAAATAATGCTTGAACAAGTTTGCAGAAGTCCAAGAAAGCCAAAAACCCACTCCATTTCTCCATCGGGTTCCTTGCAGGCTCAAGAAGGCCAAGCGGTTTGTGGATGTTACACAGAGATGAGAGAGAGTTGGATTGAATGCTCTTGGGGGTTGATAGGGGCCCATATGCCCTTGAAATTCCAAGCATTAGTTCTGGGTTTAAAGGGCTATGCTCTATGAACAATCGTTAATAAAATAAGGTGTCTTTAAACCCTCCTAATACCCCACAGGCACAGTTTTCCTTGTCTCAGCGAGTTTGGAAGTTTATGGATGCAAATGGATAGTTATGTGAGCTTCTCAAAGGTTTGCATAGCCATCCCACATCATCCTTCACCATCACTTGGCACGTGTGGGCAGTCAAATAGCAAGAAAATGTTGTGTTTGTTGTTTTTGAAGATGGTAGGCAGGGTTGTTGAGGGTAAAAGATGTTTCATGCATGGAAATGATGGTTTTCATTTAGGAACCATTGTGTTTGGTCTCCTCCAGCCCTCTCAGGTTCTTTCAAGGCATTATCTGAGCCCAAACAGACCAAACATCAATAAAATGTGAAATTGTAGATTTGAAGGTGTTGAAAGGATGACTGTTTTCTACCAAAAAGGGTACTATTGAATGGTTTTGGGCTTGAAATGAAAGCCAAAACATTTAGTGCACATGTATACCAGCCTCTCACATCTCCTCCATCCTCATTCAAGCCTAGATCCATTCCCAAAATGTATTCTTGCACCAATTAAGGGTACAGTCCTCAAAGAGACAATATATACGCCTGTACGGTATGTTTTGGAGAGAGACTACAAGTTTTGTGTTAAATGTGAGAGATAAGAGTGTTAGTAATGAGCTATAACAACATAAATGACTTCAAAGAGTCTCTACAGTTCTCCCAAGCCTATATGAAGGCCCAAAACACCAATGATCACCTAAAGATTTCTATGCAAGATTGGCCAATATGACTGTGAAAGGCATGATAGAAACCAGTTGGGCTACTAAGGCTAACTTGCCTGGTCCAAAACATGTAGGAGAATAGAAAACATGTGTATCAAGTTCAAACGGTACCACTTATCACTTCCCAAGTCTCAGAGGTAAGGGAATGCAAGAAAATGCAAGAAAGTTTAATAGATATAAAGGCCTGAAAGAGCATTTCTGCTTGCGGATTCAACCTTCTCAAGAAACCAATAAAGATGATTGGTTTCTTGTTGCAAAGAGGATCTATTTCACCTCAGCAAAGTTTTGAAGAAGATTTCATAAAGTATGCAAGTCAGTGAACAACAACAAGAAGGTCCTTTTACTCAAGACAGCCTGGATTTGTATACACACACAGGCCTGCACATAAAGCTTGAGGAAAGTATGCAAATTTTTTAGGACAATTGATGTATGAAAGTTCTTGTAGGGTGATGAAAGCCTTGGCAGAGGGTCCTATAAGGTGTAGAATAAGTCTCATTGTCCATATGGTTGTTGGAAGAAGAACATACATACAAATGCAAGCTCAGTCAAGAAGCCTAAAAAATACACTTACAGGCCTGAATATGAGGACTGGACAAATATGCTTTTAGTGTCAAGCATGGAGCTCAAAGAAGTTATATTTGGTCTGAGGGATCATGAGGAAATCCTATAGTATTCAGACTTCCTGCCAACACTAGAAAGCACCACTCATGGAGAACCATGCTGAAGCCATAGCAAGATGACAGGCCTAAATGAAGACCTACAGGTCTGCCTACTAACAAGCATGGAAATATGTATTTTGTGTTTGGACTAGAAGCCTGAGGTTTGTGAGGGGTGTAAAAGGTCCTGGCAGATGCTTCCACTGAGGATGAAACCCTAGAAAAAGGAGGAAAAGACCAAAACAGGATTGCAAGGGTCAGATTGGCCTAATTGTCAACAAACCCTCATAGTGGACAACTCAGGTTCTAGAACTATTTGGAGAGTAAGTACCTTTTGAAAAACATTGGAAGACATCATGGGAAGTGTTTCAGATCCCTTGGAGGCATTTCAAAGCAAAGAAAAACGTTTGATGATCTGTTTAATCAAAAGGTTTCATCTTGACCCTGTTGCACGATCCTGCCATGCCCGAGAGGCTACATTTTTTAAGCCCAGAACTCCATTGACAAAATGCATGGGAGGGAATGGCTATTGGAGGTGTTGGGGAGGCCCTCATACTCTAATCTTATGGCATTGGTTGTTCCTCTGGGATTTTGTACAATATGAACAATCCCTAAGAAGTGAAACCACTCAAAACCCTCATGTCACCTTGCTAAAGGCTTGAGAAGGTCTAAAACTTTGCATAGAACTTCAGAGACAAAATGCATGGGACCAAAACCTCCTAGGGATAATTGAAGACCCCTATGCACTCAAATTCTGTGGCATTAGTCAGAGAATTGAATGCCTGGTCTTTATGAATGATTGCTAACAAGGTAGACACCTCCCAAGCTGCCAAGAGACCAAAAAGAGCCAGATGACTGTGTTTGCTCTTCAAATGACCTCAAATGCAATTGTTTGGTCTTGGGATGATTTGAGTGACCTCTGTAGGTCCTGAGAATACCTGAATAATCCATTTGGTGGCACGTGTGAAGGGTAAAAGGCACAAAAATGGCCTAAATTTGCAGGTTGCAGGCCTAAATCAGGGTATAGATATATATATGCAGACCTTTTGATCATTTTGGGAGATCTATTAAGCCTATACAAAGGTCTGTGAGTACCATAAGTCTTTCACAGGGATCTCAAGGTGCCAAAATGAGTTTTCAAGCTATACTAAGTCTTGTAGAAGACTACCTTCTTGCTAACATGAAGATCAAGAAGTTGCAAACCTGACTGAGGTCACTAAGGGCCTGAGATAAACATGAACTAAATGTCTTCAAGGGTAAGGGGAGTTGTATGCAATGAAGATCAAAACTACTACGTAGTGTGGAGGTGGCAACTAGGCTAAGAAGATCAGGGCCATGTGTCTGGCATTAATTACAATCAAGAAGACAGTTTCAAATGAGGATAAGTCATCCAAGAAGCTGAAGAGCCTCTCCTACGCCACCTTTGAGAAGACATCACTTCAACAAGATGACACATGTTGAAGGGAGTTCATAGACCTGCCTATTTGCAGACTTTCTTGTTTGTAACTTGCTTCATCATGAGATGGCACTTGTCATAGGCTTCTCCAACATCCATCTTCTCTCTCCTTCTCATTCTCTTCTATATGTACTACCTTGTTTGGCATGGTAATGGATCCTCAACCTGAGTATGGCAAAGCCCTGCACATGTAAACACTTGTACTTGCCTTTGATATGAATATAAGCTGATTTCCAGCCTTCTTAATGACGCAACTAGTGTATACTTCATGATGAGTTGATGAATGTTAGTAGTAGCGTACTATCTCTCTTTCATTTGTCCTATCTCCTTACCTATTTGCTGGTTGTAGTAATCTTAGCTAGTCATATGGAGTGTAGTACATGGTCTTACATTGACTAAGTGTGGAGATTGCTTCATTGGTGTTTGCTATGAGACCTCTTGATCATCCCCTCTTAGTTATTGTCTTGATTTGCACCTTCATACTGAAATACTAATGCTTAGAGGCTCATATTGAGTTAATGTGATAGGCTTCAGTCTTTGTTCATGCTCTTAGTGCAGTATAGTCAAGTGGAGGGTCTTAATTTGGTGCATCACCTCCTTGTTTTGTTTACTTTCTCTCTCTCTCCCTTTTCCTAGCAAGCAATAGGCTTAGTTGTAGTTTCAAGGTGAAGCATCAAGGGAGCTAGCCCTATCTAGAGATTCACCTCATTGATTAGGTCACCCACAGCCTAGAGGTGCCTCCATGCTATCACCTAAGTGAGGAGGCTTGAACAACCTCTTCAAGGGTGCAATTTAGTGTGATAACAAGTAGCATTATTCAGAATGCCCAAGTTTGTGCAACAAATAACCTACTCCAAGAATTACACTTCTCTTAAAGGATTGTCTTACAATTAAAGCAAATTGTATGAGGCACCAACCAACCCACATCATTATGAACAGAGCTTCGACATGGGAGATATGGTCTTTGTGCAACTTTAATGGCACATTATATAGATAGCAACTTTGTTCTTCAAAAATGTTTACGGAAGGCATGGCATGCCTCATCAAATCATTTCAATTTGTGATTCTGAAGTCCTGGACAACAATGTAAGACAAAACCACCACCCTAAAACAAATGGCCAAGCATAGGTTTCAATATACAAATGGCCTTGAAGGATATATTCAAATGTACTCGAGCAATTACCAATGGAAGTGAGTCAAGTGCCTCCACCTTTCATGGTATTGGTACAAAACCACTTACGATTCACTATTCAAATGGCACCCTTTAGAACATTGCATAGCTATGAAACCCCTCTCCAAAGGATAGGATAATTCAAGATGCTAAGGTTTCTACAGCAAACAAGGCACTCCAAGAAACGTATGGTATCTTTACCCTCTTAAAAGAAAGTTTTGCACTTGTAGCAAATCAAGTGAAGCAACAATCAAACCAACATCATTCTGCGCAGCAGTTTGAGCTAGAAGATATGGTCTTTGAAGTTTGTGCAACTCTAATCTTAGAAGCAGACTACCTTAAATCAAAAAGGCTGCCACAAGTTTCAACCAAAATTCAATGGGCCTTATGAGGTCAAGGAAAAGTTTAGCAAAGTTTCTTATGTACTGCATAATGTAGTTTGAGTGTCTTGTCTAAGAAACAATTGGGCAACCAGACAATGGTGCTGATTGAGCTGCCCAAAACTATGAGGAAGGAAACATTTTCCTAGATCCTGAATGCATTCTCAGCAGAGAAATAAGGATCGTATCATAAGCAAATTCCTTGTTACATAATGAAACCCAAGGGGTTTCCCAAGAAGGAAGCTCCTTAGAAATAGGAATCGTTCTTGCGACAACATAGAGAGGAGAGCAGAGGAGAACAATTCTGCATTCCTATGCTCAGATCTGCGTTACATTTATAGTATTCTTGATTGAATGAATTCTGAAACTAACTTGTAACTGATAACAGTAAACTAACTACTAACCTTCAACTATCTAATAACATATTAATGTCAATTAACTCATATCTAAGTACAATATGAACATTATATATACTCTAATACCCTCCCTCAGTGGTCATATAAGGGATTGCCCCAAGCTTATCTCTAAACTTGATGAATTTATCAAGTTCTAGAGATTTTGTCAAGAAGTCGGTTTTTGGCCCTTGAGTTGCACATATTGCAACTCAACTCTTTTCAACTCGCAATCAAACAAGAAGCATGGATGTCCCTAGTGGTTTATACACCTTAAATTCACTTTACAAAAATTCCTTTTGTCTAGGAATTGTTGGTGCATTAATCCCCCATATTCGGGTTGGGATGGCCCGATTTTGAGCCTGTGAGAAATGTGTTGTGGTTACTTGTCTACCACCTTCATACCTCCTATGATGTCTTCCTGAAATCTTGAAATTTGGCTGAGTCTAAATCTAAAGCGATCCTCCCAAAACTATCTTCTTCGTTATAACTCCTAGAGATCTAAAACCACTTAAACAATTTGAAAGTATATTTATAACACTAGCTCATATATCTAAAATACATATGTTAAAGGGCAAGAGATATCAACTTCGAGATGCCTATATAATACACAAAACCAACATTTAATATAAGCATCTCAAAGTTGACATCTCTCGGCATTTAATAGATACGTATTTAATATATTTGAGCCAGTTGCATCTACAACCATCTAAGGTAAAACAAAATGTTTATTGATCATGAATACACATTTAAGATTTTTTTGGTATATTAATTTATATAATGGGATATATTTAGATTAAAATATAACACGTGATATAGTAACAAAGGTTAAATCTTGCATTTTTGTTTTTTTAAGTCCTATATCAATTATGGCTTTGTAAGTGTCAAGCCATGTGATTTGTGGATTGTATTTTGCCACACTTATCAATTGGAGAGCTTTTTCATAGTTACCAAACAAGGGGAAAAATCACGATTAATCGTGAATCGTGCAAAAAAATGCATTTTTCCCTGCTTTAATCGCAGTTTATTCCCGATCAACGCTTGAAGGTCAAAAAAACGTTGAACATTCAAATTTAATCGCATTCTGTACGATTTAATCGGGAAAAAATTGCAATTTTCAAAAAAATGTGATTTAAACACGATTAATTCACCATTTACACTTACTCGGCACTTTTTTCATTTATAAGTACAAACAACGGGCATAAAACGTCAAAAAATTGTAGAGTTTTGAAGATTTTTTAAGAGCAAAATTTTGAGTTTCAACAGAGGGCAACATCAACGGAGAGCAAACTCAGCATAGAGATTTTCAAGTTTCAGAGGTTCAAGAATCTTCCGACTTTAGCAACAAAATCAAGAGTCTTCAGTAGCCTGTCAAATTTCCACGTAAGTTCATTTTTTTTTGTATATATCTTGTAATATGTAGATAAAAATTATAAAATTTAAAAAATCCCTAACCCTAGTTCTTTTTTTTGTATCTCTTTTAAAATGTAAATACCTATAAAAATTATAAAAATACCTAAGTTGATAAAAATTATAAAATTTAAAAAAATACCTAACCCTAACCCTAACCCTAACAGTTAATTTTTTTATATATGTTTTAAAATATAAATAACTATAAACATAAAAAAATACCTAACCCTAACCTAAATTTAGTTTTTTTATATATTTTTTAAAATGTAGTTAAAATTTTTTAAAATACCTAATATTAACCCTAACTCTAACCCTAACCCTAACCTAAATTCACTTTTTATTTTATATATTTTTAAATGTAAAAAAACCTATAAACATAAAAAAATACCTAACCCTAACCCTAACCTAAGTTCAGTTTTTTATAAAATTTTTAAAATGTAAATAAAAACTAAAAAAAATACCTAACCCTAACCCTAACCTAAGTTTAGTTTTTTACATATATTTTTTAAAATGTAAATAAAAACTATAAAAATAAAAAAATACCTAATGTACAGTTAGGGTTAGGGTTTTTTAATTAAAAAATAAAATTTGAACCTTACCCTAAATATTAATTATTTTTATATGATTATTTTTATGGTTAGGAATTAATATTTTTTTAAATATTTTTTTTAGTTTGTAATTAGACAGAACCAAGACCTTTCACGTAATATTTCTTTCAATGTCACTCTACTCTCACGTATCACTATACTCTCATGTACATCTCTTTTCCACGTACTATCATTCTTCCACGTATCTTCGAGTATATAAGAAGGTGAGATATATAAGGTTTGGTATATCGAGAAGGGTGGTATATCGAGAGAATTGCTCCTCTCGATAGGCGATTTAGCTATTAGAGATTTAGGTATATCGAAAGGCGGTAGTGATAAGTTGGAGTGATAAGGGTTTCTTCTAGGAGTGATAAAAAAAAACTAAACACCTTAAAAATATTTTAACACCTAAACAAACAATTTTATGCCACACTGCAGATTTGATTATATGCCACATGTTAAAAATTTTGCATGAAACTACTGCACCAAAGTCGAGCTAAGCAACGCAAACAAGGTGAAATGCAATTTTTGTGGACATATATGCAATGGAAGCATATACCACTTCAAGTGGCATTTGACAAGAAAATGAGGGCACAAAATTACACCTTGCACTAATGCATGACCTATAGATGTCACCAATCAAACTATAGCAGAATTCAAAAGATATTCAAATTCAGAGGCAAAAAGGGCAAGAACATGTACAAAAGTAGGTTCTAACTCTTCAAATGCAAGAGGTGATGAAGAATATGATGACATGTCTGGGCCATCAACAGAACGTGAAAAGGGGAAAGAGAGGTCTCATGTGGCACCTCCATCAGTATTTCATGAGCCAAACACAGGTGGTAGAAACATTCATGCCTTCTTTAGCCCCCACATTACACTTAGAGCGCAAACCACACTAAAAAGTACAGACTGAAAAAGAACTGTGCACGAGCAAGCAAAGAAGACAATCTCTAACTTTTGGTGCTCTTTCAACTTGTCGTTTAATGTGGCCAAATCTCCATACTAGCAAAGTATGGTGGATGCAATTGCAATTGCAAATCCAAGGTTTTCAACTCCATCATACGAGGCTTTGCAGACAAATTTGTTGAAAGACGTACAAAATGTGAGTGATGTCCTTGCAGAACATCACAAAGAATGGCCACAGTCGGGATGCACTATCATGTCAGATGAATGGACAAATAGAAGGGATCGCATGCTTATCAACTTCTTTGTGTCGTGTAACATTGGCACTGTGTTTCTTAAGAGTGGACACTCACAAATGACAAGGAACTTCTTTGACCATGGGTGACAAGGTTTGCAACCCACTTCTTTGACTTGCAGACTCTTTTCCAACAGCAAATGAATTTAAAACGAATGTTCATTTCAAGGTAGTGGGTGGAATGTTCTTTTGCAAAACATATAGATGGCAGAATGTTATATAACTATGTTTTCTCGTCGTCTTTTTGAAAAGAGATAGAACAAATTGTGTTATTCTTTGAGCCTCTAATTCGAGTTTTGAGACTTGTGGATGAAGATAAACCCCCAATGGGTTGTTTGTATGAAGCAATGGATAGGGCAAAAGAAGCTATTAAGGGTAGATTGGAGAATAACGAAACAAAATACATGTCATTATGGGAGATAGTTGATAACAAATAGAATCGACAAATACATTCTCCCTTCCATGCAACTGGATACTTCTTCAATCCAACATTGTTCTACAGCACCTCATTTCGAGATGATACAGAAGTCGCAGAGGGCCTACTTAAATACATGGAAAAAATGTTTTCTATTGAGCAAGAGTTTGAAGAAGCCATGGAAGAGTTGCCAATGTACAAACAGACAACAAGTTTCTTCTGTAGTAAGGTAGCCGTCTCAGGGAGAAAGACCTTCCAACTAGATAGAATTTTTTTCATACATATAGTTAAAGTGTTAAATTTTGACTGGATTGTGCAACTAGAAACAAAATTTTTTTTTGCAACACAATGGTGGGATTTCTTTGGCAAAGAAACCAAACACCTTTGAAAGATGGCGATGCGCATTTTGAGCCAGCCATGTAGTTAATTCGCTTGTGAGTGCAATTGGAGTGTACTTGAGCATATACACTCAAAAAAATGCAATCGATTCACTCAAGAACAGATGAATGATTTGACATTTGTTCACCACAATCTTAAAATGAAGAAAACTCAAAGTTAATAAATGTTGCATTTTTTATTTTCAATTCATATGAAAAGCCAATTTATATTCTTGTTACTTGTAAAATATTATTTGCAAAGTCATTAACATATGCATTGTATTGTATAATGTTAGGTGACCTTGATGAGATCAATCTATATTTTGAATGGCTCAAAAATAATAGTCTCTTTTTGAATATTGACTTTGATGTCATGGATGATGTTGGGATTGACATGGAGGCCGTCTCTCAAATTAGAAGGCAAAAACCCTGAAAATATGTTGAAGTGTAGATTTGTTGAACTATAGTCTACGTGCTACCATTTGTTCTCTCCTTTTTTTTTTGTTCCACTATGACAATAGTATGCATTTTGAATTGCAAATGTAATGAAATTTAAATATTTCAAAAAAGTAATGAAAGAAAACAATTGACTGATTTGGATGGTGTCCAATCTCATTTATCTTTCATGGTGGCATAATTGTATGATGTATCTATTCTCTAAGAAATTGAAATGTCTAATATGTATCTCGATGCAATGGAAATGCATTTAAATTTCTTTTTTTTTAAGTTTTTCTTTTTTTTCCACATTTTCTTAACGATTTTAAGTTTTTCAATTTTTTTCCGATTAATCACGATATTTTTAAAAACACTTACACTTTTGAAAAAATGATTTTTTCCTTAGACGATTAATGCTACTATGCTTTATTCATTTGTTCTTCACCCAAGTATTATGTATTCCAAGGTGCCTTCTTAACAAGATCCCTTTAACCTAAAATGTCAATCTCCTTCTCGTGTCCTGTAGATTTTTGTTGGATAACATCCTCATTTTCATCCTCTACTTCTCGTTGAAAATTGGTATTTGTTTTCATAATATGCTTTGCTTTTCAAGGATTATATTAAAATTCATATTCACTAATTATATTTGAAATTGAGTGTTTGCAAGTCGAATCATCTTTCATCTGGGCTTCTTGTTATCTTCGGTGTTGTTGCACATATTGTCTTCAACATTCTCTTTTTAGCTATTCATATTCTCTTATTTGCTCTTTATTTTCAAAAAGCATCCTAGGACGAGCCTTGTACAATCTTTGGTGATTCATTTGTTATTATTGCACAGTTTTGTCATGCACAATCAAAACAGCAAGAGAAGATTGTATGTTGAGTGGTACCCCTTATTAATCAATTAAAAAATAATAACTTTCATGTCTTTTCAATAATTTATATAAGCAAAGCAATATCTAAAGCTTCAAAAGTTAAAACAAACCTATACACTATGTTTTATACTTAGAAAGCGATAAATATTTCAGTTTTTCCCAACCTTTGGCAAGTAGATATATTCCAAATATAAAATATATTGCAATAACTCAGATCAATTAATTTGTAAATGTAAGTCCACAACAAACCGGGGTGCTTGGCAAGACACAACTTTTTAAATTTATTATAGCCTATTTTTTTAAATTTATTGTACCCTCTTTCAAGCAAAGGTTTTTAAGCTTGCTTGGCATAAAACATACCATTTACCTATTTGTGGGATTTAATGTCGTATTAATTAATTTGTAAATGTAATACCACACCAAACCCGAGTGCTTGGTAAGGCACTTAGAAATTTTTGGATGTATTGTAGCCTCTGTCAAGCAGAGGTTTTTAAGCTTGCTTGGCATAAAACATGCCATTTGCCAATTTTTGGGGATTCAAACTCAGATCAATTAACTTGTAAATGTAAGTCCACACTAAAACACCAAGCCAAGGTGCTTGGTAAGGCACTTACAAATTTGTTGATTTATTGTAGCCTCTCTCAAGCAGAGGTTTTTAAGTTTGCTTGGCCTAGAACATACCATTTGCCTATTTGTGGAATTCGAACTCAGATCGATTAACTTGTAAATGTAAGTCCATGCCAAAACACCAAACCAAGGTGCTTGGTAAGGCACTTCCATTTTTTTTAATTTAATGTGGCCTCTCTCAAGTGGACGTTTTTTATCTTTCTTGGCATAGAACATACCATTTGCCCATTTTTGGGATTTGAACACAGATCAATTAACTTGTAAATGTAATTTCACACCAAACTAGAGTGCTTGGTAAGGCATTTACGCTTTTTTTAAGTTATAGTAGCCTCTCTCAAGCAGAGGTTTTTATGCTTGCTTGTCATAGAACATGACATTTTCCCATTTGTGGGATTTGAACTTGGATCAATTAACTTGTAAATGTAAGTCCACACCAAAACATCAAGCCGGGGTAAGGCACTTACAATTTTTTTGATTTATTGTAGCCTCTCTCAAGTATGTAATTCCACACTAAAAAACCAAGATTTGAACTCAGATCAATTAATTTGCAAATGTAAGTCCACACAAAAACACCAAACCGGGGCACTTGGTAAGGCACTTAAAAATATTATGATTTATTGTAGCCTCTCTCAAGCGGAGATTTTCAAGCTTGCTTGGCATAGAACATGCCATTTTCCCATTTTTGGGATTTGAACTTGGATCAATTATGTTTTAAATGTAAATCCATACCAAAACACCAAACAAGGGTGCTTGGTAAGGAACTTACAAATTTTGGTAAGGATTTGAAAAGAGAAGATGGGAGCAACAAATAACTGCATGAAAGAATAAGAATATAAAAATAACAGCTGTAAAAAATATTTTAATAATATAATTTTAAAATATTTAAAATAAATCAAATAAACAAATAAAGAAAGAAATCAAATTGAAAAATATGAGTAGCCAAAAAAAAAAAGGATCAAACACCAAAACAAATCAACAATTGTAACGAAAATTATATAAATGAACTAATAGAAGAAAAACAAAACAAAAAAGTTTAACGTACAACCATGAAAGGTAAAATATTTGGAGGAAATCCCAAAACAATATTGGGAAGGACCGTGTTGTTAAGGATGAAAGAAAGAAAGAATGAAGAGAAATGGAAGGCACACTGAGATATTTGTGTGACTTGTGTTTAATTGATCAAAAAGAAGTTACAGTTCAAAAGCTTGAAAGCTGAATCATTAGTTATCAACTAATAGCTAATTAATATTTTTAATACCCTCCTTTAATGGCTAAACTAAAGACTACAATTTTGTCACGAAATTTTACAAATAAAATGGGACCAAGAGGTTTAGTCATTACATTTGCAGGTTGCTCCTTAGAGTGATAGAAGTGAAGAGAGATATCAACAAAATCAACTGTCATATGTAGTGACAATGAATCTCAACGTGTTTGGTGCAAGCATGATATACCGGATTCGTCATCATTTTTAATACACCCTAATTGTCACATGGAAAGTGGAGTAGGTGTAGTCCGAGAAAGCTGAAAATCAATCAAAATCTAACGTAGCCAAACTACTTCACAACTGGTACCGACAATTGCCTTGTATTCTATATCAATGGACGATAAAGCCACAATGTGTTGAAGCTTGCTCTGCCATGAAACAACTGCTGAACCAAAGGTAAAACTAAAAAAGATGCCCAGTGGTATGCCTTCAAGTATCTACTAAACCTCCCCAATCAGAGTTTGTGTCCCTGTCAGTATGAAATTTGTTGTATTCTAGTATAGGATGCCAAAGTCAAGAGTTCCTTTGACATATCGCACAACTCGTTTTGCTACTATCCAATGTATGAGATTCAATTGAGACAAAAACCGAGAAAGATAGCTAACAACAAAACATTGATGCAATTGTGTGGATGTAAGATATATCAGGTTGCACACCAATTGTCTGAATAGTGATTCATCGGCCAATGATGAATCATCATGGGCTGACAACTTCAGCCCAACCTCCATAAGTGTAAAAGAGGGATTGCAATTTGTCATGCCAAACTTTTTCAAGAGACTCACGGCATACTTAACCTGAGATCTGAAAATGAAATGGTCATGTTGCCAAAATTCTACGCCTAAGCAATAATGGAGGTGGCCTAGATGGGTCATCTCAAAAGTAG
Source organism: Torreya grandis (assembly GCA_037957365.1). Classification (NCBI taxonomy): domain Eukaryota; kingdom Viridiplantae; phylum Streptophyta; class Pinopsida; order Cupressales; family Taxaceae; genus Torreya; species Torreya grandis. The sequence continues at coordinate 2,242,425 of JARHVA010000485.1, read as the reverse complement.
CAGACAAGTCGGATTTTACTCATTGAATTGCAGTGGCCTTACTCCCTATGATGGCAAGATCATCAACATAGACAATAAGCATCACAATGTCATCATCGTTACTTTTGACATAAAGATTCAGATCAGAAAGACTCCTTCTGAATCCAAAATCTTGTAGATGTTGATCCATCTTAATATACCAAGCTCGAGGAGCCTGCTTAAGCCCGTGTAGAGACATAATCAACCTGCAAACTAGATGAACAGGACCACGTATCTAAAAACCTTCAAGTTGCACATGTAGACCTCCTCGTCCAAATCTTTGTTCAAGAAGATGCTCTTTACATCCATTGAAACACATTCCAACCAAACTGAGTTGTTATGGAGAGAAACAACCGAAATGTGACCATATTCATAGTAGGAGTAAAAGTCTCCTCAAAGTCTATTCCCTACAATTGGGAAAAGCCTTTCACAAAAAATGGACCTTGTACTTGTCCAAAGGACCATCAACTTTGCATTTGACTTTGTATGCCCATTGCATCCAATGGGTTGTTTACCTAGAGGTGATTCCACCAATTTCTAGGTATTGTTCTTCATCAAGGCATCATATTCAACATGCATGGAAGTCTCCCATTCAAGTTGCCCTTTTGCTTCAAAATATTTGTGGTTCAAGTACTATAAAAAAGATTAGAAACAAGAGCAAAATGAACATGCTCGATTGAATCAACAACTTTCTTTCTAGTCCTATGGGGCCATGCATCTAATTGAGGCATTTCATCCTCCCGTACATCCTATATAGTGGAGTAAAACCAGTTAGGCCTCCCTTGCACCAAAGAATCATGTGATAGCTAAATATCGGTCGAATTGTTGACCAACATAGGTTGGCATCATTGATATACTAGTGGAGTATTACAAATATCAACATGGGCTATTGCACTAGAGTTTATGAAGGAGTACTAGATGAACTATATTCATCATCTTTCAAAGGAACCATAACACTAGATTTAGATCCCTCAAAGATTGCTTGTTGGTTACAAACAAAGGATTTTGTCTCTTTCACGTCAACATCTCGACTAACAATTATCTTGTTAGTGAAAATATCAATGAGTCTATAAGCCTTAAATTGGTCACTATAGCCAGCAAAGAAATATCTAACACTCTTAGAATCTAATTTACTCATTTTTCTATTAGGAATCAAAGTATATGCAATAGAACCAAAAACACGAAAAAGTGGTACCTCGGGTTTGATTCTGGACCAAGCTTCCTCAAGTGTGACATATTGTAGAGCTTTGAAAGGACTCCTATTCAAGATATACAATGTCGTGTTAACTACTCCCCAATGTTTGTATGACACGCCCCTACTGTGCATTATGCATCGAGCCATATCCATGATAGTGCCATTACACCTCTCAACCACCCCATTTTTTATGGAGTGTACAAAGCTAACTGTCGATGAATATCTTCCTTGCTATAGTAATCTTGAACTGCTTGGAAGTGAATTCACCCCCATTGTCAGATCTTAGTGTCTTGATCCGTCTGCTTGTTTGGTTTTCCACCAATGCTTTGAACTTTTATAATGTTGCAAAACAGTCAGACTTCTTTTTCAAGAAGTTGACCCACATCTTCCTGGAGAAATCATCCACCAGCAACAGAGAATACCATGCTGAGGACTGTAGGTGATTTATAGGATGGTTCGCAAAGATCTACAGGAATGAGATCTAAGAGCCCCTTTGGACGCCAGGCACCTTCAATTGGAAATGGCTTCTGCTTCTGCTTGCCAGCCAACACCCTACACACATATCCCATTTTTCTTGGATAGTAGGAAAACCAAGAACCATGTTGGCTCTATTCGGTTTGGCTGAGTATTGAAGGTTGAGATGTCCAAATCTCTCATCCCACAAAATGTTGGTATTACCTAGCACAAATAATGCATGTAAGTTGATTGTGCGAGGGTCGACAAGCCTATACAAGGCACCTTGCCCAATGCCTAGGGCTGCAACTCTGTCCTATTTTACATCAAACACAATAAACTTCTTACTAGAGAAATTCACAAAACTATTGGGATTTTAAATTAACTAACTAATAGATAAAAGATTTTTATTCATTCTAAGAACACACCTAACACTTTTTACTATGAATTTTGCAGCATTATTGAATACCATGCATATATCTCCTATCCCTTCTACAAAATGTGATCTTCCCTCACCTAATGAAACTGAATCAAGAAAACTTGTTTGCAATAAATTTGACATACCATTCCTTACAACACATGAAATGTCTGGATGCGCTGTAATCAAAGAACCAAGAACTAGTACCACTTTCATCCGGGCATGATGCTATGAGAGCACTCTTCTTCAGAATCCCATTCAGCTTCAACTACTGCCACATTTTCTTGAAACCTCAATTTTTTGTTGTGAAAAAGTGCATACTATGGCTTCTTGTTATCCTTTTTGAAATGCCCGACCTTATGATAGTAATAGCACTTCACCTAATATTTGGAAGTAGATCCTTCAAGATTACTTTTCCAATTGCCCTTCGACTGAGCAGCAAATGCACTCTCTATTTGTCTAGAGCTGGACTCACTTCTTTGTGTTTCCTTGCATTCCTTTTGAAAAAAATAAGAACTAACTTGATCAAAGGTCAAGGTCTAGCTTTCTGCCATCAAGTAAAAAACCTTGACAAATGATTCATAGGAGGATGTCAAGTTCTTCAGAACAAGAGCAACCAGGTAGTTATCATCCACCTTTTTGTTTATAGCAAGGAACTAGTCTCAAAGATTTGTCATCCGAAGAAGATGTTCTGACAAGGAACCACCCTCATTCATCTTTGAGGAAAACAATAGATTCTTCAGGTACAAGACCCGGCTTTTCTCTGAGGTTTGATACTTGTCTTGAAGACTGGTCCAAAGATCACTTACCACAATGGCACTCTGGACCTCAGAGATTAAATCCTCTGACACAAACAAATTCAACAACATAAGAGCCTCCTTATGACGTTTGTCATGGTAGGATTCATAGCAGTTCTTAATTCCTTTTTGAGAATAAGCTGACTGCAATCCCGATAGTCCGCAATCATGAGTATCTTGTGACTCCAAACCATGCAGTTCTAGTTACACAATATTTGTGCTTCCAGCAGAACCAAGTTCTGAATATTGGCCATTATATGCACGGGTGTTGACCTCTAACCCATAAATCAATTCAAAAAGAAATGCAGAATCTATAAAGCAATTCGCTTGATGCTACAGTATAATTTGAGTTCGCATAATTTAAAATTACTTACAATCTCAAGCCTCCTGGTCAGGAATGGAAAATGGAAATGACTACAATACAAAAAACCCTTCGGCCATGCCCTAATGTGATTCTTGTTTGTAAATTTGTCTGCTGCAACTGCCGTCAACAGTCTAAAATCGTGTCTTATGTTTTGTCTCCCGTCCATGCTTCAATATCACGTGTCTTCCAATCTTGTTTCCTTCACTGTTTGCAAATCGTTTATCCTTCTCTGGTCTTGGTCTGCACTTTCCTACAGCCTCCTATTTCACCATCGTCCTTCCTGATGGCATTATTCTCTTTGTTCAGGTTCAATCTTCGACTCACAAACCTCTGATCTGCCCTAGTGTTCCCTGCACATCTGCAACTACGCGCATTTGAAACGAGCTTTCTGCAGATCTTCAAATTACGACTTTGCAAGGATGTCCTCTTGGTCATGCCCCCCTGCTCTTCAACATTTACAGCCTCCTCATAATGGAGATCATGTTCGTGACTTGGCATGGACTTTGTCTCTACACTTGCAAATCTTCCTGTGTTCATCTTTAGAACCTCTTCAACTTTGCAGTTCGTACCCTGCTATGACTTCCCTTAACAGCTGCTCTGATACCAATGTTGGTAAGGATGAATGGAAGAATGAAGAGAACTGGAAGGCACAATGACATATTTGTGTGGCCTGTGTTTTATTAATCAAAAAGAAGATACATTAAGTTCAGGAGGTTGATATTGAATCATTAGTAAATAAATAACTAATAGCTAATTAATATTTTTTATAGAATATAGTAGATATATTTCTATAATGGCAAACAATATTAAGCTTCTTTTTTTTTTCCCACAGATCTTGGAGGAATTTGTATGGAAAGAGGTGTGGCAGTTATGTGTGGAAGAGGGATAGGAGGTGCAGGAAGAAGATGGTTGCACAACTGAGGTTGTATAAAATTTATTTAAAATATATATCTAGTCTTTAATGATATTTCTACAATCTGAATAGTCGCAGCGTTTTGAGGGCCATATGGAGTAGAATGCAAAAATGGTGACGCTGAGATAGGTGTGAGAAAAGAAAAAGTGCAAGTCCAGAGCGGGTGAAGGATTGTTGGGCAACAGATGCATAATGAATGTTACTTTTGTTGCATCAATATAGCCAGGAGAAAAAAAATTGTGCCAATACAAACCCAACAGTAAAAAATTAAGCAAATAACAGCCCTAAAAATTAAGCAGAGTTGAGAGTAGCAGCACTGATGGGAGCAATAGCTTACAGAAGGATTATATTTTCACCTTCACTTATTTCATACTTCTTTTGTGTTTTCTTGGCACTAAAACAATTTATGTTATGATTTGATATGATTTAAATCTTTTTGTCTTTGTAATGTTTTTATTATTAATTAGGTTATTACAGTCAGCTATTCTTTTTAGTTTAATTATTGATATGATGTCGACCATTAATTGTTTACGCACGGACATTACAGCCCACCACCACCCCGCCTCCCAGCTGTCACTGTTGGAACGCCTCTCAGTATAATAAAGTATAAGAATATATTCTTATACTTCTTTTTATTTTTATTGAAAAGCGTACATTCTTATACTTGAATGTTTATTTTATAAATATACTTTCAGGAAATAGCCAGCCAAAATGAGTATGTCTACATTCTGTACCCATGTTTATAGGATGAATCCTAGACATTTCTAAATGAGAAAGAAGACCAAAAACTTCTACTCAGCCTGTGCTCGCAAATCCTCTTAGGGAAGTTTAAGAAGAATAGAATAAAAGAACTTTGCTGAAGAAAGACAAGTTGCAATAAGGGCCTTGGAGATTGGTGCAGTGTAGAACAGGAGAGCCAAATGAATAGAAACCTTATCCTAGCAGCCAAAGTAACCCATCAAATTTGTTGAAGAAGAATTTACAGAGGGAAAGAAGCTCATTCATTTTTGCAATCAGCTTTACAAACTCCTTATAGAAGGCACAGTCTTAGGAGCCAAGCAAAATGTCCAAAAGTGATACCGAAATGGATCTTGATTCGTATCTCTCCCATTTGAACCTCCTCCAAAAGAAAAGAGCAACCCTTTTGCATCATCCTCGTCTCTTTGAAGACACCCAATTCTTGAAATGCCCAGGATGAGAAGACCAAAAGATTCCGACTGTTACTCTTACAATTCAACTGCGGCAAGCGAAATTGCCGCTTAACATAGATCCACAATTTCGTAACCACCCCTTGCACACGTCGACTATTTCATCACCATAGGGGGAAATGCTCAACTTGAGCCTTGTTTGCTAGCTCAAACTGATTGCTCTTTGGTCCTTGGAGTTTGCTGGAGTTCAAAAGTTTCACAAGAATCGTAATGGATCAACTTCTACAATGCAACAAATGAAAACACACTAACATGTTCGCCATGACACACTACTACATATTTTTGGTTGATGCAAGATTGCACATCATTCCTAGATGCTCCTGCATCAATAATTCAAGAATACGAACTACAATGGCGAAGTTCACCAAGACTTTGGAGTCCCCAAATGCCATCTACTTAGGGTTTCTTCTATCCATCTTGACTCCATCTACAAATGTGTATTGAATATGAATGATGTATGTTCCATATCATTTATGTATAGAAAGAAAGAAGTTATATTTATGTCCACGAGTGACCAAAATAGGTCAGTGAGATTCAAGAGTACAAACAATTAAGGTATAAAAGTAGGGTAAGGACCTTAGGATCAAAACTAACTAGAAACCAAGAACTAAAGCAATGAAAATGAACAAGAGGGGTAAACCTAAAGCAATGACACCCCAAACCACATGGTCAAGTACAAGTATAAGAAGTCCATATGAGGGAAGGACCCTCCAATGAAGGACAAGGTCTATAAGCAAGCCAAAACAAGATGTAAAAATGCATCGTATATTTGTAACAAAACTCAAGTCAAAAGAAATTTCAGTGCCATCATTTGCCAACTTTGTAACAAGACTTGGACTAGAAGAGTCCTTGACGCCTTCATCTATCACTATCAAAGGACCAATATAGAATATGATAATGCTCATCGAGGAGTGCCCAAGGTTTTGGGGACCAAGCTGGGTGATCCTAGGATGAGTAGGGTACTCGCCTAGAGCCTCAACTAACATCCAAGGTCGAGGAAGCTCTGACGACAAAGGAAAAACCAATAGTGTGAATCTGTCCCTGTGGCCCGAGAAGCGGGCAAGGGGGACGAAGGGGCCCCCAACATAGAGACGGAGCTGATCTACGGTGTTAAGAGCGTGCATCGTAGCACCCTAGTAGCAATAGTGTGCAAACATGGGCATCATCTCACTGACCTATCCCATTCAGTGTGTGAAGCAACACTATTCAAAGAGCATTTGACACCTCCAACCTCTGCGATGGGCTCAAAGAAATGGGTGATTGGCCTAGTAACTCTAAGGGTCCCCTGCAAGGATCTATGTCAAAGGGTGACAACATCTCAAAGAAAAAGAGTCAAGCACTGTTGGTTCTAGTACTGAAAGAAAGTGGAAAGAGTCCACCAAGTCTCTATATAGATAGTGATATCTCCCCCTGATCTCAAATATAAAAGGCATCTGAAAATGAAATGATTCTCAGTATCCACTTCCTGGAAGGGGCAAAGGCGACAAATCCAGTCCCCATGCAAAATATGATGATCAGTTTCCACCTGCAATTGATGGGAGCACACCCTCAACTAATCGAGGGCAAACCTCAAGTCATGTGACCAATGGCGTTGGACATAGGTACAGAGAAGAATGCCACCATCCACCATCTGTATGAAATTATCAGCATAAAAACAAGCTAAGGATTGAGTTGCTAAGGAGGAGAGGTCAAAGTAACATGAATGTACTACCTTTAAATATCCTCTTTGACAACTTTATTGATGACTTCCTTCAAGGGAAGAAGTTGAGGGGCATCTAAAGTGTACCTAAAAGTAGGTAGATTATCAATAGAGATGTCGATAGACTATAAAAGCTAGCTAGTCTCAGAGTACCAACAACATCGGCATCCAATGGGTCCCAATGATGGAATTAACTCTGAAGAACAAAGGACCAACAATGGATACCTCACACAGCGTAAAGTTGAATCCCCAAAAATTTTGAGTCTATTAATATAGAAAGTAAGCTTGAAGATACTCTCAAGGCGAAGATGTCGAGCAACAAACTTTGCTTGGACAATGCAATAAGGAATCGTCTACTTGCAACAAATCATACATTTTAGCATGAGAGTCTGGACCTTCTCAATACAAGCCCAATCAATGGTCCCCAAACCTTGGACCCATACATAACCATAGAATTAATGACAGTATTGAAAAGGCACATCTTCAAAGGTATACCCTGGAAATGGATTTGAAAACATTGTCGCTCCAAAACAGAAAGACAAGTATATCCCTTACAAAGACAAGAATGGGAGGCAAACTTCATATGAAAAGACAAGCCAAAAAACTAGACCCCTGAGTAAGTATAGGATGATGTGATCTCTAGAGCTTCTCCTTTGTAGAGGAAATGGAACCGGGAAAGGGAATCTTTGGAGGTGTTGAATATCATGACCTTAGTTTTGCTAAGGTTGATCACCAACTAACGGAATTCACATAAACAAACAATGGTGTCAAGTTGTCTTTGTAAACCATTAGCAAAGTGAGAGAGGAGGACATCATCAACAAAAATGATACAAAACTGCATGTAGTACAATTGTGTCATACAAATGCATGTAATGCAACCACGTGTGTCGTACTGTACGAACACCCCGAAAAACGTGTGATGTATTGTACATGCCATACTTTAGGTCCAAACATGTCATATTGTACTGTCGTCAACTACGCTTTTAATGCTGGAAGAATAAAACTGACTTCAGATACCAACAATCTCCCACTTCAAGTCAGATTTCTACCTTGCGAATAACTCCTCTTACTAAAAGACCAATGCCCATGCTACCAATCATTAATTAATGTGCAAGCCTAGAGAAATTATGCACCAAATGAACTTCTCTCTACCAATGAGCTTCATCAACATAACTGTTGGGTTTATATCTGTGTATATGAGCCAAAGAGATCTGTCCTTTTTCCACCACATCACGTACAAAGTGATATTGTACATCAATATGCTTCCTTCTAGCAGGATATGTTGTGTTCCCTGCTAAGTGCAAAGCACTCTAACTATCCCAATGCAACACCATGTTATCTTGCTTGACCTAAAATTCACCTAAAATTCTAAGTAGCCAAATTGCCTCTTAACAAACCCGCATCGCTGCCATATATTCAGCTTCGATAGTAGACAAGGCCACCACTGACTGCAACTTTGAGATCTAGCTAACTACACTTCCTGCTAAGGAGAAAACATACCCTGTAGTGGACTTTCTCCTATCCTTGTCTCCACCAAAATCCATATCCAAATACCCATCAACTTGAAGACTACTCCCACTTTAACAAATAGCAGCATCAAAAGTGCCCCTCAAATCCCTGAGAACCACTTCATAGTCGTCCAATGCTCACAACCCAGATTCCCCATGTAACGATTGACTACTCCCAACTACCTATGCAATGTCTGGTCTGGTGCACACCATGGCGAACAAAAACTACCAACTGTTGATGAGTACAGTACACAAGAAATCTTCATCCTCTCCGCTTCAGTGCTAGGGCAATGCTCCGAAGACCATTGGTTGTGCATTTTGCTTATTAAAGTGCTGCAAAACATTTTCTAAATAAGTCTTTTGTAACAACCAAAGCTTCTTGTTCTTTCTGTATATGTGCATCCTCATCCCAAGACTCTGATTTGCACCTCCTAAGTCCTTCACCTCAAACCCCCTAGCACGCTGAGCTTTCAATTTGATTATTATGTGTGTGTTGGGACTTGCTACCAACATATCATCAACATTAAAAAACAAAATAATGAAATTGCCATCATCATACCTTTGAAAGTAGGCACAATAATCAACCTCACATCTGCTAAAACCCAAGCTCATCATGAAGGAATCAAATTGCTTGTACCAACACCTTGGCACATGTTTCAAACCATACAACGATTTGTTCAACCTACAAACAAGATTCTCCTTGTCTCTTTCCTCAAAACCTTCAAGTTGTTGCATATAAATATCCTCAAAAAGATCGTCGTGGTTGTTTTAACATCTAACTGTTCTAGCTCCAAATCAAGACTAGCAACAAGAGCCAAAACAACTCTAACTGTAGTTAGTTGTACAACAGGTGAAAATATTTTATCAAAATCAATACCAGATTTATGTGCATACCCCTTGGCCACCAACCGAGCTTTATACTGCTCCACATTATCATCTATGTCCCTTTTCAGTTTGAAGACCCACTTGTTCCCTATAGTTTTTCACCCCTTAGGCAATGGCACAAGCTCCCACGTCTTATTTTTATGTAGAGCTTCCATCTCCTCCTCCATGGTAGCTCTCCATTTTCTTGCATCTTCAGCTTTGCAAGCCTCCTGATATGAGCTAGGCTCACCAATATCAGTGTCTCATCTGGTTGCTATACCTGATCTTGATTGTTATCGTGTTGATTTTCATGGACAAGTGGCTGATTTTCATCTTGCACCTCCATATCAGCATCATACTTTTCCACCTCTACTAGAACAGCAGCTGTAATTTGTTGTTCTTTACTTCTTTCCACTGATTTTTAATTCAAACGAACATCTCGGCTACTAACAAGCTTGCGGGCAGAAACAGCCCACAACTTTTATCCTTTTGTACCATTTGCGTAGCCAAGAAAAATACATTTTGTGGACTTTATGTCCCGCATGTTTCTTTTCTCTTTAGGAATGTGAGCATATACATCAAAACCAAAAACACGAAGAAAAGAATGATCAACAAGGTCACCCGTCCATACTTCTTCAAGGATTTTAAGATATAAAGCTCTAGTGGGTGGTCTATTAATCAAGAAATAGGCTGTGGTAACAGCCTCACCCCAAATTTATGCTCCAATCCAGCAGTGCTCAGCGTACATCTAGCTCGCTCCATGATTGTATGGTTCATCCGTTTGGCAACACCATTTTGTTGTGGTGTTCTAGCAACCATCAACTACCTTGCTATGCCATGCTCACTGCAAAACTGATTAAATTCCCTTGAGCAAAATTGCCCTCTGTTGTCTGTTTCAAAACATTTTATTGTCTTACCCTTATGATTTTCTACTAGAGCTTTAAATTTCTTAAAACAAGAAAATGCATCAGATTTCTTCTTGAGAAGATAAATCCACACCTTACGAAAGTGATCATCTATAAATGAAACAAAATATGATGAACTCCCGATAGATGCAACAAGTGCTTGCCAAGTATCTAAATGAATTAATTGTAGAATTTCCTTACTTTTGGTAGTGCATCTAGAAAAATGCAGTCTATTCTATTTTCCAAACAAACAATGCTCACAATAATTCAAAACTAGAGATTTTACACTTGGGAGAAGGTTTCTATCCAATAGTACCTTAAAACCATGTTCACTCATCTGGACCAGCCACTGATGCCAAGTTGACAATGACTCCATTGCCTCATCCGACACCACTGCAGCCTCTCCAATACAAGTTTCTCCAACCAGCCTAAAGAGATTGCCCACCTTTTCTCCCTTTAGCACCACGAATGCTCCCTTTGTTGCCTTGAGACAGCTATTTTCCCCACTGAATCCGTAACCACGTTCATTGAATACTCCAAGTGACAGCAGATTTTTCTTCAATCCTGGTACATGTCTGACATGTTGAACAGTCCTCAATGCTCATCAAACATCTTGATTTTGACATCTCCTTCACTAATAGCTTTGCATGGGTTGTCATTTCCCATGTAAACCACACCTCCATCACATGGCCGGTAAGAAGAAAACCGGTCCCTATGAGGAGTCATGTGAAAAGAGGCTCTGGGATCAATAAGCCAAACATGATGCAATGGACCTCTCAGATTAGCAAACAAAACCTCTCCATCTTCCAACGGTGCTTCAACTTTTGTTGTACTTTCCTCGAATGGTTGCAAGCTAGGATTTTCTTTGTTTGCCTTCAACATTCTGCAATCCTTTTTGACATTCCCTGATTTTCCGTAGTTCCAACATTTGACTCTTTTCCAACCCTTAGATTTTGACCTAGTCTATCCATGCTCAATTTTCCCTCTCTCCAAAATTCTACACCTTGCAACGAAGGCTTCATTGGAAATAGGCAATGTCTTTTGCCTTGACCCTTCAAAAATCGCTGTGTCCACTACATCTTCAAACGCTAGTTTCCCCTACAGTGTTGAGTTACTAAGCACCATAACTAGCTGATCCCAAGATTCAGGCAAAGAGCACAATAACATAGCAACCTTGTCCTCTTCTTCAATTTTCACCTCTACTGAAGCCAACTTGCTAATCACTATGTTGATATCATTGAGATGATCTACGACTAATGAATTGTCAAGCATCCTCAGGGTATACAATGGCCAACATAACAAAATCTTGTTTGCTAATGACTTGGTCTCATACAGCGTTTCGAGCTTATTCCACAAATCATGTGTCGTTTTTTCCTCTGCAACATTGAACAAAACCGAATCAACCAGAGATAACTGGATTGTTGGCCTAGCCATGGCATCCTTCTCATCCCAATTCGTCTGATCCATGGCTGCAAGTTTTGACACTACCCCTTTGAGAGCTAAGGTGCATCTATCCTTCACCAATAGGGCTTATCAATTTCCACAAAGCAAAATTGGAACCATCAAATTTCTCGACGTCAAATCTAGTAATTATGCTTCTTGTCATTCTTCACTTCTCACAAAAAAACTTTTTGCACTAAACCAAGCACTGATACCCACTATTAATAAAGGAAATAGCACAAAAAAATACAATCACAGTGAAAAACAATAAAAATGGACAAATCAGAAGTACACACATATTTACATGGAAAACTTGTTAGTGTTCCAGGAAAAACCACGAGGCAAGGGTCTCTCAATATTTTATTAATATCAAGAATCAATCCATTGTTGCATCAATGGCATAACCACTCTCTAGCTCCAATAACTAACAACCGTACTACTATATCTTTCTCCTAGTCCACGAGTTCCTTTTATAGAAGGAACTCGAATTAAAAACTATGGTACAAAACCACATGTAGTACAACCATGTGTCGTACAAATGCGTGTAGTACAACCGCATGTGTTGTACTATACAAACGCCTCGAAAAATGCATGGAACTGCTCTATTAATGCTGGAAGAATAAAACTGACTTCACATACCAACACCGAGTTGGGGAATCATGCTATGGAATATCCACGTGGATTATGGATCGAACAAGATACCTTCCGGCATGAGCATAATACACCACGTTGGAGCCTCCACCATTAAGGAAATAAGGGAATTTGTTAGAGTTAGGGAAACAGGGTAGCCCATTAAGAATTTAAAGACCATGCAACTCCCTCAGCTGAAGAAGTTATCTCCCATAAGTTGTGATAGGATTATACCCATCTATTGATGCTCTATGTGACCCAAACTTTCTTGAATCTAATTCTTGGACGCCTAGCTCATTCTCTGCAAAATCATGTCTAGATGTTTGGTGAGACCTTGTATGAGCATTAAAGTCACGCAAAAGAATAACATCACCTAACAAGGAGTAATGAGAGATCTCTGTATAGACATCAAACAATGGATTCCCATCAATATGTAGCACAAAGGAAGATGAAATAAGGGCAAGTAACAAATAGTAATAAAGGCATCCCTAAGGGGGCGGTCACCTCCAAACCTGGAACCACATGTTTTTGGAATATATATCTGAGGCCAACAAGGATACCATTGACTAGAGGTTGTCCCAGATGAGGCAAGCCACGCCACTAGAACCACAAACATCACCAAATCTACGAGTCCCACGAAGGCAGGTTGTGACAGAAAGATAACATGTGACTAGAGGTGTAATCGTAATTCCTCTTACCCTATTCCTCCCGATGATTACACATCTACTCGTCATTCATACTATCAAACACTAAGTGACCAATTTGTCCCTAAACAATCATTTGGAGAGTTCTCTAGCCTTTGTGCACCCTTTCGGGACTCCCCACACTCCGTCAGACCTTCTCGCACTGCACTGAGCCCTTCTAGGCTTTCCCGCACCTTGCATGGCCCTTTCCTGAACATGTTTGGACCCTGCAAGCACTTGGGCAAACTAGGTCGCCCGTTTGCCTACTTACCCGTAACCAAAGCTTCAACTTACCCATAATGTGTCCATTACGTTGCCAAACGGCTAGAATCCGACTTGGGGCAGCCTTATATTAGGTGCAAACATGCATCTCAACCCCTTTCTTCTTGATTCTTCTAGATTCTTCTTGGTCTGGTAGCTCTTCATCTCTCTTGAGTTTCATTCCTTGATCCTCTTGACATCTTGATAGCTCTTCATCTCTCTTGAGCTTTTCTTGATCTCTTGGAAATTCTTCACCTCTCTTGAGCTCCTCTACTACACACTACATGGTTCCTCAGCACTCTTGAACTTTCCCTTTTGGAAATTCACAAATTCACTAGCTAATTCAAATTGGATTGATTCACTTGCTGCTCAATTGTTCTTGTTCCTATTGTATTAGCTCGTGTTCTGCATCAGTTAGCCTTGCATCTAATTTGTTAACTTGGTTTAGCCCCCTCACATCTCCTGTTAGTTCCTGCCTCAATCTCTCTCTTGGATTGGTAGCATTGGATTGGATAGAGCTCTGCATTGTAGCTTAATCTTCATCTAATCAAGATCAAACTTGGACTCTCTATTGGTGGTTTTCTTGCATGTTTGATTGAGCACAATCTGAGGGCACTTTGCTTGCAAAGTGACATCATTCATTTGTTTAGTGTAGTATTATTGCTAGGGTTAGAGATTACATGCTAGGGTTAGTTCTATTTTGAACAAGCACTTAGCATAGATTCTTAAAATTGATTGCATTTCCCTTTGAAAACATCTTTCTTTCGAAATCGTCTTTCATTTCCTAGGTTTGCATGCTTCTAAATCATTATTTCATTCTGAAATTGCTTATTTGCTTACATAGTTTGGCTTTCCTTTCTAAAATGCATTGTTTCTTTCCTTCAGCTACTTGCATTATTGTGGTTAGACTATTGATTCTGATTTTATATTTGAACAAAGTTTAAATGCCAAACATAAAAATACTCAAGGAAAATACTTAGACAATAACTATACAAATAATAATCGCACACTTTATATTATTTTTGTTGTATATAAAACCATACGGGAATACATAATATATAAGAAAGTCATTCCTATATTTGGAGAGATCAAAACTCATACAACCAAACTCCCAACAACCCACTATAATCAAATATATTGTGACTAATAATATATTCGACTAACACATACTAATAAATCTAACCTATTAACTATGAACTTAACATTGTTATAGCAACAATATTTACGTCATTACATTAATAATGTGAACACACTATATCTCAACATTCACCCCCTTGTGAACATAATTAATCATATCCTACACCCCCTTAATGTGAACATGGAAAAAACAACTCTCCCATATCTACACCTATAATCATGACTCAGTGATTTTCAGAGGACAATTACAACTCAACACGATAGTTTTAAAAATCGCTGACCAACAACCAAAACAGTAGTTTTACAAATGGCTAACCAGAGACCACAAAACAATTCCCGATGGTTTTACAGATGGCTAACCAACAACCAAAACAGTGGTTTTACAAGTGGCTAACCGGAAACCATAAAACAATGGTTTTACAAGTGGTTTACCATAAACCAAGTCATAATGTGCAATATAGATTCTAGCTCTCATCATTCTCATTTCAGAGCAGTTACATAGGAATATACAATTCACTTATGAAAAACGTGAACCGAAATACATCTATTCTTATTTGAAATCACACTATGCTGAAATCAAACACACCACACAACTGAAAAGAAAAACTTCACTAAATCAAAAAGTGGCCCCCTCGCTAGTGGCTAACAAGAAGCTATGAAACCTCCAACCTCCGTTTCCTCCTTCCTCTAATTGAAAAAGCTGCTTCACTCAATCGAAGTGTTGATGAAGCTCAGATGCATGATTTTGTCAAGGAAAAATCCCCCCATAATCTCCTATAATAGTACGAGATATCAACCACCTAACTAAACAAATCAACTCATATATTATTGTTATGCATAACAATAATAAACCAACAAAACTCTAATAATGTAATATTCATAATTATGTTATTCACAATTAATAATGTGAGCACCATACCTTATCCCAAAAAAATACTTTGACTAGACATAAGTGAACTAGATAAAGTTCCACTTAACGACTTCAGCGTTGCCAATAAAATATTACTATGCAAAAATAAAACCTGTTCATAGTACCTATTAAATGAAGCATTTAAGAGCCTATTAACTATAGCTTTCCGCTATTTGACATAAAAAATACATATCTACAACTTTTTTTTAAAAATGACTACCCAATATTGAAGACTGAACAAGATTGAGACTAGCAAGCTGCATGCAAAGAAAAAAATGTATGGAAATGACAGGTAGGAGAACAATACGGTATATCACGGGGGTAGATTTCTAATCATAGACCATACATGATAGAATTTGAGTGATGTCAGATGCATAGTAGATCAAAGTAGAATGACGCCGAATAGCAAAGCTGAAGACCACCAAGACTGCGGAGAGTTCTGTGTAATAGGACAGCGAACAAGATGATGTTGAAACGTTCTACACGGATCTACATGGCGCATGCATCTGTTGAGATGTACACGAACAAAAGTAGTTGTAGCTTCTAATCAAAAAATAGCAGCAGCTGGTTATTGAGATGGCTGCAACTAAACATGCACAGGAAAAAATTGAACATTCTAAATCAAACGCTTATCAACAAATGATAAACATAATTCGGGACAACAAATAATAATACAGCTGCCCCTCCAAATCATTTATCCTCCCATCACAAGGCAAGACTAAGACTGCTCTAATACCAGATATTGATTATGGTTTTATATTTGAACAATGTTTAAATGCCAAACATAAAATACTCAAGGAAAATACTCAAACAATAACAATACAAATAATAATCGCACTCTATATTATTTATGTTGTATATAAAACCATACGGGAATACATAATATATAGGAAAATCATTCCTATATTTGGGAAGATCAAATTTCCACGAAAATCTCATACAACCAAACCCCCAACAACCCACTATATTCGAATATATTGTGACTAACAATATATTCAACTAACACACTAATAAATATAACCTATTAACTATGCACGTAATATTGTTATAACAACAATATTTACGTCATCACATTAATAATGTGAACACACTATGCCTCAAAATAGACCAGTTAAAGATACCTACTCCTTTGTGTGTTTGATCACGCTAGCCCTAACTTGTTTCTGTAAGTTCATCTTTGGCCTAGTGCAAGTCGGCAAACCAGATGGCTACCATAGACCTCTAGTGGCTTCCTAAATCCTTCGGCCCATTAGGTGTTTGCTTATTCCCCCTCTGACAAACCCTAGTGGCTCGTTTGGATTCTTGAAGCTATATTTCGGCACACTCGGTGGGACCTTCTATAAGGTTTCATTCTAGTTCTAACATGTTTAAAGCTTTCCTAGCCCAATTCCCGCAGATAGCCGCAAGGCTTTGTTTTCAGTTGTGTTTTGGCTCCCTCTCTAGTTGTTTGACCTTGCTTTGGTTGTCTCCTCTTGCCCACTGGTTCTCCAACAATTTGCCTCTTTTGTTGCTTTCCTAGTTGTTGTTTGTCTACATCCATGGCCAGCCTCCCGCCTCTGGGATGTTATTCCCACTGCATTCAAGGGCAAGCCCCTGAGCTCACTCTTGAGCACACTGAGACCCCAATGGAACGACATAGAGCCTCTAGGATTAAAAAGGTACCCAAGCCCCAACCTAGTGACCACAACCCTCTCTTGTTCCCCACGGAACGAGATTGGCAAGTGCATAACCAACAGGGTCACTCTCCTTTTCTACAATTTGAGTTTTACCTGTCTGAGGATGCCTCCCCACATCTTCATACCACTTTTCATTCACCCGAAAGGGGTGAGGACGATCCCCTTCTACATTTGACCCCTAAAGACCTATGTGTGATCATCAAGAATTGCCGCATACATCTTCACGTAAATGCAGAGCTCTGCTCTTCCCAAAGGAGTAGGCAGTGAGCTGCCTCTAGAGATAGCGCCAACACCCATTCTCACTCGAGTGCCTCAACCAATTCCCGTTTGAGTTCCCCACCTCCCTCTCGGTGGGAAACTCTACAAAGAGAACCCACTATCATCCCCATTGATAGACATAGGCATCCGGACTCAGTTCAGCATCCATATCATGCAGAGATTTCTCATCTTCCTAGTCCTTCCTTTAGGGTCTTCGACGATTGCGTTGATTTCAACTGCCATTTGGGGACTAGGAATCCATGGGATGCCTATCCCAAACATAAGCGCCCTCGAGTGGACCCTTGTCTTGTCGTGCATGGCCAATACCATGGGGATTTGGGTCATTGCAACCACTCCCCTTTCGTGCCGCATCACCTCATTGTCCCCATATGGAGAGATTCCCTTCCCATGGTCGTTTGCCACCACGTGTTTGGGAAGATCCCGATCATGTGCATCCCCCACCCCAAGAGTTGCCTCAACATCACTTCCCACATGCCCAAGGTCGCGATGATCCCTACTTGCGTAGGTAACATCATGATCCCTACAAGCCTCCTTGCGAAGCTTGTTGCCAACCCGCCATTAATCATGCCTATGAGGATCTCTGTAGGAACCCTCTTGCCCCTTCAGTGCGCGCCATTCCCCTTCCCACTCCGATCCCTGAACTTCCCAAGTTCAGCGAAAGTTGGGACGCTAGTCCCATGGAGCATATCATGGCCTTCATGATGGCATGTATGGATTGGGAAGATGACAAAGGCATGATGTTGAAGCTCTTTGCTCGCACCCTGCGAGCTAAGGCTTTGGTGTGGTTCCATAATCTAGTCCAGATTCTCTATCTGTTTTCCCCACCTTGCTGGATGATTTCCTCTAGTACTTCGACATCTCAAGACCGTTTAACCTCGGCATCCAATCACTCACTTCCATGGTCTAGGCCAAAGGTGAGTCGAACTTTCACTTTGTGCATAGATGGCGTTCAATCATCCACACGTGCAAGATGAGGTTCATGGATGATCTGATTTATGACATGTTCACACGAGCATTAAGGCAGGAGGTTCACCTTGAGGTCCTCAAGCATGAGCCCACCTCTTCCAATGAAGTTGTTAACGAGTGTCTGAAGTTCGAAGTCTTTGAGGTGCATGCAAGCATTAGGCCTATGCCAACTCAAAAATCATCCACCTCACATGATCGCAACCACAATGCGACTGGCGATGATCTCACTAATTTTCCGTTAGAGGACAAGAAGGATGGCTGCGAGGTCAACACTCTTAAGTAAGAGGCCAACTAAAAAGAAGGCCCCTGAAAAGAGCGTCGGAGGGCAACAAGTGTCATATCCTTACAATCCTACCAAGTTCTACAATTTTCATAAGATGAAGGGGCATTCTGACAAGGAATGTGTTGCCCAACAATCTGATGCTAACACCCAGTATGCTCCCCAAATCTCTCCACTTGCCAAGTCCAACCACAAGTAGAAGAAGAAGAAGAAATTAAGGCCAAGGCCCATCGCTTTCCTTCTCAATCTTCCACCTCTTCTAGTTCCTCTTCCTCAATTGACCCGAAAGGGAAGGCTAAGCGTGAAAGTAGAGAGGTCATTGTTGTTATTGACATATCCCCTATTGGTTATGAGTGCTTTGTCAACATGTGCTCTAGTCAGGCAACCAACCCCATTGGAGATACTAGTGGAGCAAGTCTCACGAGCCCGCCCGCGGTGGTAGGAAATCCCAAAGTCAGGTTTGATTTTCGACGTAATATCCCTCCCTAGGCTAGGCAACATCCTTACTCTAAGGAGCTACAGTCCCTCTCTACCAAGATCTCCATCTGGGACCTTCGCCTTTGCCCTAAGCAAAGGGACCTCATCTTCGATGAGCTTGGTCTCTCCAGCAAGGTGCCACTAGGGGATGACACTGAGGTGTTGTTCAACTCATACATCCCTCATTGCCCTCACCAACCTACCTTGTCCTTTGACCCCGCCTCCTTGCCAAACCCTTCCATTCTGGTAAAGAGGGCTAAATTGCCACTCTACATCAAGACCTCGATTGACGATTGCCGCATCAAGAGATGCATTGTCGACAAGGGTGTCGTGTTGAACATCATGCCTTTGCAGGGGTTCAACGAGTTGGGTATTATCCACAAAAAGCTTTATGACTCTCACCACAACAGTGTTGACTTCAACAAGGACACAATTGCATCGATGGGCAATGTGAAGCTTCAGGTCAAGTTCGGACCAAAGACAGTTAGGATTGAGTTTTGTGTTAGACTTAGATCTCTCATAAAACATATATGTGGTCGTCCCTAGACCGCTACCATGTAGGTCGTTGCATCTGCAACATTTCATGTCGTCCAATTCATGCATGAAGGCGAAGTTCATACCTTGGAGGTTGACCCAAAAACCTGGGCATAGCTATATGCTAAGACAAAGTTCTATGATGAGACTTCGTCTATCTCCTCGCAAGCCCTTGTTGCTTTGCCCAAGGCACCCATTGATGAATCTTTCTTTCTCAAAGATGAACAGTTTGATCTTGCTGACTATTGATCGACATTCACTCTTCCTTCGCTTGTTGCACACCCTTCGTCGCCCCCACTCTCTTTCAGGCATCAAGGAGGTTTTGTGCTCTTTGTCGCCCCCACTATCTTTGGACTTCTCCGTCATGGCATCAACACTCTTAATGCCTCCCCCACAAAGGCCTCTAAAGTAGTTTTTTCTGATCTCGAGCACCATTTCATCCCTGTCACGACATGCAACTCATTCAATGGGAGGGATTACAAAAAGCTCATAACGACACATCGCAAGCACCGCCACCCTCTTACTCGTCTGGATTTAGAGATATCACTAACCAACGATGGCCCTACCTCCGAAGTTCCTATGGTTTGGGTTATGACTGGTGACCCTGAGGAGTTGGATGCTTTGTTTTCATACTTGCCGCATTCCTCTTTTGTTTGGCCTCTTTTTGGGCCTATGTAGGGATTTTCTGGTCCTCCCGAGGATAGGCCATGGCTTAGCAAGCTAATCAATGGCTTGCCTTTGGGTCAGGCTACGAATTAGAGTTAAGCAGCACCCTGCCCTTGAGACAAATCCTGACCTGGCTGTCGGTGGCTTGGTAAGCCCTAGAGCTTGCCGGAACACCCTCCCCAGGCCCCCATTCGGCGGATCATCCCTCTTACAACATCCATTGTCAAACCTTGTAGGTCTCTTTGGCCTTTTGGCATGAGCACTCCTCAGATGCACCTCGAGATAGGAGCAAAGTCTTTTGCTTCTTTTAGTCAGTAGTTCTACTACTTGTTTGTAGTTAGTCCTCTATTGACTCCCTCTTTCTCCTTCACTGTGGTTTTTGTAGGTGGTGGTTGTTCGGGAGTTGCTCTAGTCTTCTCTGGCTAGTCTTCGTCTCTCACGGGCCTCCTACCACCCCTCTTTGCCTCTCACCACGACTTGCATTGCTCTCCCTCCGATTGCGACTTTGTCATGTTCTTTGTCTCCCTCGTGCAGCTTGCTTACCTTGACTTGTGCCAAGATAGTCCCCCTGTGTTGTGTCTTGTGTCCTTGACCCCCATCATGGTGCACCATTTTGTGGTGATTCACACCGATGGCGGTAGTCGAGGTAACCCAGGACCTACAACTACAGCTTGGACTATTGATGACCCATGAGGCCATGAGCTTGTTGAAGTTGGTTTCTTCTTACTAGTGAGACGAACAATGTTGTTGAGTATCACACGATCATTGGAATTGTTGACAAATCTTCCACAAGTCAGATTGTCTCTTGCCATTTGGAAAGTTCTCGTCTCTAGCCAAGGAAGGAAGAATACATTGTTTTCCTTGGTAAGGGGCCTTTGCTACAATAGGAAAATTCCGAAGGAATGGTTCATCAAAAGGATTTGGCTAAAGACAGGTCTTCGAAGAGGCCCTTCAGACAAAAGTCCGAAGGAAATTACAAAGGGGAGCCTATAAGCAAAAGGAAGTAATTCCTTCGGACTTGTGTCCGAAGGAATACTTCGGAGAATCCAAAAGTCCATTCAAACAAGCAAGGGAAAGCCAAGACCCTTTGGAAGGGTCATTTTCAACAATCCCGAAGGGCACCTACCATTCCGGAAGGTATGGGAACAAGTTCGAAACTTTTGCGTAAAACCCGGGAGCCCTACAATTTTCCCGAAGTGCACAGAGTGTGAGCTACTAGCCCTTGCAGAGGGCACTTGGTCGGTGACAGGTCCACTGTGTCTTTTCCGGAAGGGCATTTCGTAGGCAATGAGCAAAAGCAAAGGCAAGAAGGATTTATTCCTTTGGGTTTTTTGTCCGAAGGAATTCCTTCGGACAAAAAGTCAGAAGAAATTCGGAGTAAGCAAAGAGAAAGCAAATGAAATCCAAAGGCTGCGGAAAAAAGCGAAGGACAAGGACATAATTCCTTCGGACTTTTTCCCTTCGGACAAAAAGTCCGAAGAAATTCGGAAGGCTACGAGCAAGAAAGTCCGAAGAAAAACAAGTGAAACGAAGGCAAAGCAAAAGGAAAGATATCCTTCGAACAAAAGTCCGAATAAATTCGACCGCCAAACAATGAGGACTCGACTAAGACAAAAGCCCGTGGAGAAAATGCACAAGCAAAGGAAATAGAAAAGAAAGATATCCTTCGAGAAAAAGTCCGAAGGAATTCCTTTGGACTTTTTGTCTGAAAAAATACTTCGGAGAATAAATCCGAAAGAAAGAAATGCCACAGGAAATTCAAGGAAAAGCTTATATTCTGAAGGAAATCCAAAGCTTCAAAAAGGTTGTCAGCATCCTGGAGGAAATATAGACTAATACATCCAAACAGAGAATCCCGCCAAAAATAGACATGAACAAGCAAACCAAAACAGGGTAAAATACATGCAAGCAAGGGCTATTTTTGAACGCTGGTCAAAGCTTCAGTTGACTAGTTATTGAAGTCCCGCTCATCTCCGAATCAACTCCATGCATCCGAGAGTCCAACTCAACTTCAACCAAAGTCCAAATTTGAATGTCGAGTTGACCGTTCCAAATTCAGAGTTGGCTAATTGTTAAACGCCACATCCACTAGGAGCTTTCCATGTGAGGGAGAATGATCTCTTCGTCCAACTCAACATACCAAACAGTCAACTCAACCGATCTCTTCATCCAACTCAGCTTACCAAACGGTTAACTCAACTTTCAAACGTTCACATAGAGTTCTAAAATTAACATTGGCATGGATTTCCATGCAAAGAGAAGTGGGCGGTTCATAACAAAGACAAGTTCACTTCCTCAAGCGCAAGAAGCTTCATCCAAAGACAAAAGAAAACATATTTTATTGAAAGGCCAAGTCAGCCTTGAGTTAACCTAAGTGAATCCTTCTCTTCAAATTTTCTACGCCAATCTTTGGCCTTTTGTAATTCTCTATAAAATGGCTTTCAGCCTTGTTTAAAAATTATCCAATCCCTCTCTTGGCTAGACTAGACTCTGTCATTGGTGAGTTGTGTAACCTCTTCAATCAATAGGACTGTACTTTCAGATTTCAAGTGTTGGCATAGTGTATATTTCTTCAGCAATTTGCATAAGTGATAGATTTCTCTCCCTTCTCAAATTCTGATTCGTACCTAGTTGCTAGACTATCCTTATGCAAGTCATGTTCAGTGTTCTTTATTGTCTTTTGTTGAAGATGTAAGTGGATGTTAGTTGGCTGCAAAGTGTCTTGCATCGGACCTCTCTCCATAGTTTTCCCTCAGGTTTTGGTCATTGGATCGAACCTCTTCATGAAATATTTATGCATAAGTGATTGATTGAAATCTAAGGTCTTCCTTTTCCCTTGATCATTCAGTGTTCCTCTTCTCACCGTTGAGGCACCCACCCTCGTGAGAAGATCCCATTGTTTCAGCCGGATAGAGAACTGGCCATTTCGTGCACGTCTTCGATTCAAGGCGCAACTCCAAGTTGACAACAGGAACCTTGATCGATGCCCATGTGCTAGACGTGTCATGTGTAGTCGTTCTCCAACTCACTCTTAGTCATGTCTCTGCTCACCGAGGTCTACAACGTCCTTAGCACTGAGTTGTTCCCCCTCTTCAAGGCAACATGTGCGTTGCTTTCGTCTTTTGAGGACTTCCAGATTTCCCACATCCCTCATTCATCTTGGATTACCTGGTTTGATGTCACTTTTTATCCCTTCTTATGAAGGAGGTGGAGCTAGACTCAAATCACGTGGAGCTCAAACTTGTCCCCATTGGATCACGTCGTCGACTTTTCATCTGTCGCTATTCCTATTAGGTGAGTACAGGGGATGTTCTCTTTTTTTCCTTTTTGGCTCTCTTTTTGCTTTGGCTTCCAGGTACTGCACAACACTCCTTGTTTCTTTGAACATTGACTGCTTGTACCTCGGGGGCATATGTAATTGTGATTTCTCTTACCCTATTCCTCCCAAAGATTACGCATTTGCTCATCATGCATGCTACCAAACATTGAGAGACCAATTTGTCCCTAAAAAGACATTTTCAAGAGTTATCTAGCCTTTCTACACCCTTCTAGGCCTCCCCACACTCCATTGGATCTTCCCACACTGCACCAAGCCCTTCTAGACCTTCTCACACCATGCATGGCCCATTTTGGACCCTATTTGGACCATGCAGGCACTAGGCCGCCCGTTTGCCTGCTTACCTGCAGCCCATGCCATAACTTACCCAAAATGTGTTCGTTTCGCTCTCGATCATTAGAAACGGCCATTTTTTGGTAAATCCGACTTGGGGCAGCCCTATATTAGGTCCAAACATACCTCTCAACCCCTTTCTTCTTGAATCTTGTAGATTCTTCTTGGTCTGATAGTTCTTCATCTCTCTTGAGCTTCACTCCTTGATCCTCTTGACATCTTGATAACTCTTCATCTCTCTTGGGCTCTTCTTGATCTCTTGGCACTTCTTCACCTCTCTTGAGCTCCTCTACTACACACGACATCGTTCCTCAACTCTCTTGAACTTTACCCCTTGGAAATTCATAGATTCACTAGTTGATTCAACTTGGATTGACTCAATTGCTGTTGAGTTGTTCTTGCTCCTGTTGTATTAGCTCATGTGCTGCAACAGTTACCTTTGCACCCGATTTGTGCACTTGGTTTGGCCCTCACATCCCCTATTGGTTCCTGCCTCACTCTCTATCCTGGATTGGTAGCATTGGATTGGATAGAGCTCTACACTGCAGCTTAATCTTCATCTAATCAAGATCAAACTTAGACTCATGGTTGGTGGTTTTCTTGCATGTTTGAATGAGCACAATTTGAGGGCATGTTGCTTGCAAAGTGGCATCATTCATTTGTTTAGTGTAGTATTATTGCTAGGGTTAGAGATTACATGCTAGGGTTAGCTCTATTTTGAACAAGCACTTAGCATGGATTCTGATAAGTTATTGCATTTCCCTTTGAAGATGTCTTTCATTTCCTAGATTTGCATGCTTTTGAATGGTCATTTCATTATGAAATTGATTGTTTGTTTACATGGTTTAGCTTTCCCTTCTGAAATGCATTGTTTCATTCCTTCAGGTACTGGCATTATTGTGGTTATACCAGTTAGAGATACATGCTCCTTTGTGTGCTTGATCACACTAGCCCTAACCTGGTTCTGTAAGTCCGTCTTTGGCCTGGTGCAAGCCGGCAAACGTGATAGCTACCATGGACCCCTAGTGGCTTCTTGCAT
This sequence comes from Torreya grandis, assembly GCA_037957365.1. NCBI lineage: Eukaryota > Viridiplantae > Streptophyta > Pinopsida > Cupressales > Taxaceae > Torreya > Torreya grandis. The sequence goes on along the minus strand of JARHVA010000485.1, from coordinate 2,217,435 downwards.
CCTTCGGCCCATTAGGTGTTTGTTTATTCCCCCTCTGCCAAGCCCTAGTGGCTCGTTTGGATTCTTAGACCAAATCTACGAGTCACATGAAGGTAGGTTGTGACGCAAACATAACATGTGATTGGAGGGAGGGCCCGCTTGGGGCCCTTGTGAATCTCAATGAGAAAGATGATATCAGTGCAACAACAAAATCATGAACGGTATCTGGGGAAGACCATAAAGTATTATTGCAATTCCAACAAGTAAATGAGATGCCACCATTGCCTATTAAGACCCAAGGTCTCCATAATGCAAACAGACCAGAGCGTGACCACCCAAGAGGGGAAGAATCGCAAATAGCCCTATAGTCTCGAATAACAAACCATTTTTTCTTCTTCTTGGCAGCTATAACTCGAACATGAGTTTTCCAAAGCTCCTCCACTTTTTGTTGTATGACATCTATATCTAAATAAGTTTTTTTGTGGGAGAAACAAATGTTTCTTTTTAACCTTAAAAGCCTGCAAACGCTCTTCTGCAGATCAGAATTGGCTTAAAAGGGTGATGTCTGATAGTGTCCAAGCTATGTCAAGGGAGATAACCCTCAACTCTAAGGATTCGTGCAACATTCAATGACCTGCATGTTAGGGATCAGCTGGCTTAGGGAGGCCACGAACCCGAAAGTTGAGTGCCTCGGTTTGTGATGCCCTTTCTTCTTCAAGCTTCACTTGGAGAACCATCTCAACTACTGAAGGTGCCTTCTTCCCTTTAACCACTTGCACCCATGAGTTTTGTCCTTGACCTATTTTTGAAAAGATTATTGTTGGGTTGTGATTTCGCTTTTCAGGTTCTCGTGTTGAATGATTATCTTTAATTTGATAGTTTTTGATTTCTGAAACCACTTGAAAGCACAGGGAATCAATGGGTGTGGCTTGGAATTGCTCAAGTTTAGTGATTCTTGCCTGCCAGTTGGCAATAATACCATTTTTCTCCTGTAACTATTTTTGGAATAGCAACAAAAGGTCTCGAAGTTTGGATCCCCTATTGTCTCAATCCAGATGTCCGGATCCATAGTCTAGTACATTTAACTTTTGGTGACAAACCGTCTGCAGTAGAGGGGTTTTAAACCCATGTGTTAGAGGGAACTAAATGTGGGAGGACATACAGAGCGCAGCCTCTGTTTTCTATAGAAACCTGCAGACTTGAATACTTTAGGTCCCTGAATTTCTCTGATTTCAACTCGATACCTGATAGACAATTCATCAAACACTTGGATGACACTTTTATCCTGAAAACGTGGCCCAGAACCTTTGAAAAGGAGAGGGAGGGAAGCGAATGGGTTGCAGAGGGACAGAAGGTGATGGGGTTGCAAAGGGATGCGAGAAGAATACAATGTTTGACATGAGCAAAGGCAGAAAATGCCATGCTTGACACAAGAAAAGGCAGAGAGAGGCAGGCACTTGCAATGTCTATAGCACATGTTTGTTATCATTTACATTACAAGTTTATTGTTATCTTTACTTTATCATGGCTTGCATTTACCACGATCCCTGACCTAAATGCCTTAGCTCTTGCTTATTACCAGGTTATATGCCAGCTCTAGTTAGTATTCTACCCTTCTCTCTAAATAGAGGTTACATGTGTAGGTACCGATTACTAGACCCATCACAACCCTCAATTACAATCTAGATTATTACTGCATTACACAATAGTGGCCTCTTTCCTACAGCCTAAAACCACACTGTGGTTTGTCATGTGTATATTTTGGATCTAGAACAGCCTTGTACCTTTTACCTATTTAGAGGTTTGTATATGTAGAGCGTCGTTTCTAGGCCCCATACAGTTTAAAGCCATATATTCTTGAAAAAGCTCTGAATCCAATGACAAATAAACAATAAATTAAATTTCCTATGGAAAAAATCTTACCAAAAAACATTTGTAGCCCCTAGAACAAAAGCAGATGTATGTCGTAGAAGTCTGTCCAACTTTTCAGGTGCCAAATCAAATAGCTGTAAACATATCCAATACAATAAACAAGCTTCATAGATCAACAAGAAACTTGGGTAGATACTTCTTGTTTATTGATATTTGTAAAAATCGAAATAACATCAAAGCTAGCAAACCAATTTGGAGGAACACGCAAACCCAACAAACAACTTTGTATTTGAGCAAGCATTTCAGGAAATATAAATATCTCTTTAGATCTATATGATAATGTTTTGGAAGCCCTTTGAGGAAGAACCTGTATAAGAAAAGAAGTTATTTAAGAAAAATACAGAAGAGGCTTAACAACAAGAATGTATCGGTCGTTTTCTTCCAATCATAGTACACAAAAAGGCAGTCAGATCTTAGCTCATGAAAATAACTTTCAAATATATTTAAATTAGTTAAAATGAAGTGAAAACTGTTTTGTTTAACTTTGACAAGGAAAATAGAGCATGGAGCAGATTTCAATTCTAAAATTATGCATCTATAAAAAGCAAATGCAATCATTCAACATATACAACACTATTAAATGAACAATTAGAAGTAGGAAGAAGCGCACTAAATGTGCAAAAGAAACTGAAATCATGTACCGTGGTTATCTAGGTTCTTGCACCTAAACTACAGGTTTGTCAAACCAAGGTTACACAAATGTTTTGCACCTGAGACACCTCTCATATTCAACCTACAACGGTAGGTCCGATTTCACTCTACAATGTAATATATTGAGTTTATTACTATTATAGAAGTTACAATCTATATCATCAAAGTTTTTCTGGATGAACCTCGTAGAAGCTTTTATGCACAAAATCTTTTCTAGGCATTCGCTGCAGAAAACTGTGATTTCTTCTACTCTGGCTGCCCCCACAGCTTCCGGTACCATCAAGCAACGGATAGAATATCATCAGTTGCAAGCTGAGAAGCAGCATCTACAGGAAAATATACGGTCAAAAGGAGTGAGATATTAAAGCATTAAGGACAAAAATACCTTTCATTTTAAAATATGGAGTCAACAAGAAGCGTAACCCCAAGAGTCATAAAGCTAAGGGCATGACTTGACTTCAGCTGCAGTGGATGACGAAAGATCCGTAAATGAACAGACAAAGACAGCGTTCACAACAGAGAAAGATGACCTTAATGCAAAGTTGCACAAGGCTTATGGGGTAGCCAAGCTTTGGTAAATGCAATTTTAAGGTCAGACGGTGAAACTAAGAGGTTATGAGTTTACTTGCAGCCACTTCGCCATAGTCGGTAGCTTCTATAGCCACAGCCTAGAAATTGGGCAGTATTTGCAGAACCCTGTGCTTTCTTCTACTTTGGCCACCCCAATAGCTGCCCCAGTTTCTTCTGCTGACGAACCTTGGAGGGAGGGGGGGAAGAAGGTGGGTTGGGGTCAATGAATCCTCTTTCGCTTGGACCAGGAGATTTCTCACTGTGTGATCTGCCATTATTGAGTCCAAAAAATCTCAATTTGCTTGGATGATAAATTGGTTCATATGGGTATCCCCAGTCCCAAATGCCATGCATTTGGTCAAATTGAGTCGCTCAAGCACGTCTCTTGATTTTGTGTGCGACCTCAACAGGCTTGGAGGTGCATTCATTTTTTCTTCATACCATTCAGCCCTGAACCCCTCAATTGGAACATAGTCCTTCCTGAGGATTGTGTCTTGTTCCCTGCACTTGCAGAATACAGGGAAATGTGGCATATCTTTTACATTGAAACTCTCTTTCAGCTTTGGAAGGAAAAAATTATGCAGTTTTCAATCATATGCAGATTAAAAAATAATTTACTGTTACTAACAGAACTTCTGTCTTATCAAATGTTATGTTCAAAATTCTAGTGCAAGTAGAAAAAGTGACCTTGGTGGCAGAGCACTTCCACACACTGACTGGCCATTGGGGCAAGAGTTCTTCCTAACTCCCCACGCATGACTCTCCTAAAACAAGGGCAAGGTCACAGGAAATGTGGTCAGGGTCGGCATAGGTCTCGCAGCCACTATAGTTTTTCCACACGTCCCCCATCCCCCTGTTCAAATCGCCGGTCAGCATTTACCAACAGGAAAATTGAAATCATAGAGGTTGGCCTTCCCCACAGGGTGGAGGCTATGGACCAACAGATCGGGAGTCACAAGGCAAATTTCTTTGGCTCAATTTTGCTCTTTCTCCTCCTAGGCCTCAAACCATAGAGGGAGAGGAAGAAAAAAATGCAAAACAAGAAGGTTGGGGGCCCATACCTGATACTGCTCATCCTTTTGGAGGTGGTGGTTGGAGAGACAAACCAGACAATCCGCTGCTTCCTCCTCTGCCTTTGGCTGGTTTGTTGGCATTGTTATTGCTTTTTTATGGTTGTTTGTACATTTAGCACTGGCTTGTGGACACTTGGCCTTTTGTGATTGGTTGTAATTTTGGTGGCCTAGGGCCTTGTGGTTTTAATCTTGGTTGTATATCCAATTTGAAACTTTTAAGATTTTGATCGGGGTATGATATCTCTCCACCCGCCTTTTTGACCAGGCATGTATTTATGTTTTAAATTAATAGAATATAATAGCATACATTCAATCAAAAAAAGGGTGGGTTGGGTTTGATGTAAGCATCAGATTTGAATAGAAGTAAAACAGATTTTTTTTATTTTTTCTTTGACATTATGTTTAATAGAGTACTGGCATATTGTGTCCGATCGAACTAGTATTGTATAATGTACAAGTACTCAGTTAATTTTTCTGATTAGTCATGGTTGGCATTTGTGCTCGATGCATGCTGGTCACCATTTGTATGTAAAGTTATTCCTTTTTATTCAATGCATCCTTTGACTTCATCTAAAACAGATTTTAATTTTTTATGTAACCCCATTTATGACATTTAAAAATGTGTGCACAGGAATTTCCCTAATAGCTAGCTAACTTAAAACATTTTATGGGATTGAATATCCTCATGATTTAATATAGTTGTGTTTCTGTCATATTTGTCAATTGTACTTAAATACAATGTTAAACGCTAGGTTTGAACACAATATGGAAAGAAAAAATAAATAGATTATATTGATGTCAATGAGTGACTAAAGTATGTCAATAGGAGTTAAAAATACCTCTAGTTACGGTAGAAAAGTACTACGGTAAAAGGAACCCTTTGAGCTGAAAAAGTAACTAAAAACTAAAACAATGTAAACAAAACTAATGAAGATAAACCTAAACCATGGTATTCAAGTACAAATATAAATATCCATGCGGGTGATTGTTGTCAACGTGGAGTTGCACCCTGAATCGAAGACGTGCTAAAATGGCCAATCCTCTCTTCAGTTGAAACAATGGGATCTTCTCACGAGGGTGGGTGCCTCAATGGTGAGAAGAACCTCCAAAGAAGGTTGGTTCCTGTAAGATGTATCAATGGATCTCTACTCTATGCTACGAATCTACCATGGAAAAGGGAGAAAGAAACTTGAAAGGGAAATCCTACCTAATGACGGTTATACACCAAAATGTTGATCCACTCTACTTGGAACCTTGAACACTGAATCAAACAAGGGAAAAGGAAGACCTTTGATTTCAATTGATCACTATGCATAAATATTTCATGAGAAGTTTCGATCCAATGACAAAAATGTGAGGAAAAACGATGGAGAGGTCTGATACAAAACACTTTGCAGCCACCTAACATCCACTTATAGCTTCAACGAAAGATATATAGAACATTGAACATGACCTGCATAACATGGTGAGCTAGCAACTAGGTACGAATCAGAATTTGGGAAGGGAGAGAAATCTACCACGTATGCAAATTGCCAAATGAATGTACACTATGCCAGCACTTAAAATATGAAAGTACAGTCTTTCTGTTGATTGAAGAGGTTACACAACTCACCAATAGTAGAGTCTGGTCTTACCAAGAGAGGGATCGATTTTTACAAGGCTGAAAAGCCATTAATATAGAAATTTACAACAAGCCAAGAGATTGGCATTGAAAATAGAGAGGGAGTAAACTCAAACCAACTTAGCCTTTACAAAAGTCTATTTTGTCTTGCATGAAAATTCCTTTAGTTGAAAAAAAAAGAGGAAGAAGACAAAATTTGGATGCATGACACCTACGAATAAATGTCTTGACTTAAAAACTAGTCAAACTTCAAAACAAGAGTAGTTGAATTCACTCGAACTGCTGGTACGTTTAAAAGTCTCTCATTTGCATGAAATCAATGCAAATGTCAAATTAAGAATTGCATTTGAACCGTCGAAACGTTTCAAGCTTTCGAGACAAGCGAGAGTGCGTGCATGGAATTTCTTGTTGTTTGAAACATTCAACGTTTTGCCTGTTCATCATGCAAGACAACTCTATTTTCAGAACTGAAGCATGCTTGCTTTCTTAAACACGTTCACTTCGTTGGAGTCACTTCACGTTAATCTATGCATGATCTTTGTTTATCCTGCCTTTGTCTTTATTTTGCGTTTGTTTTATTCGTTGTTTATGCTTATGTCCATGTTCAGTTCTGCTTTAATCTTTGCTCATGCATCTATTTCTATGTTTGTCTTTCTTCTTGTTCAGTTCTGGTTCAATGTTGTTTCTGCTTATGTCTCTGTTCATGCTATCGATCATGCTCAATGCACTTCGTGTTTTCTCTGGCTTTTTCCGTATTCTACTTTAATTCAAGAATCAGGCTTTATTTTAGCTTTTTCACCCTTCGAACAAATTGTTCGAATGACTCTGTCTTTTCTCTCTCTGTCTCTTCTTTGTTTTTTTCTCTTTCTTTGGCCTTTGCTTATGCTTTTGTCTTTTCTATCAGGTTTTTTTGAGACTGTCCTTATTCCTTCAGACTTTTTGCCCGAAGGAATTCGTTTCCTTGCCAATTTCCCCAAATTTATTCCTTTAGGCTCCTTATATCTTCGGACTTTTGCTGACTTCAAATTCCCGCAGATTTCCTATTTGACAATTATTCTGAAGGATCCTTCTTTGCCTTTGATCTTTTATTTTCCACGGGTTTTTTATCCTCCCGAATTTCTTCAGACTTTTTGTCCGAAGGAATTCGTCTCATTTGCTTATGTGTTTGCCCTCCGCAAGGGCAGGTGTCCTTTAGATAAATGAATTTTATCCTTCAAAATTTTGCCAAGGTCTTCTTCGTGCTTGAAGTGCCCCCCGCAAGGGCACATACCCTTCGAGGAAATTGTAAATGTCCCTACGTGACGCCTAGATGTCCTCCGCAAGGGTTGCTTCCAGGAGTGCCCTTTGAAAGAATTGAAAAGGTCCACTTCACCGACCAAGTGCCCTCCGCAAGGGCATGGCTGCCTTCAAAAGTGGCTTTTCGAAAGAATTGAAGGGCACTCGGGCTTTTTGTAGGTCACCTGGGCTTTTTGTAAGGCACCAAGGCTTTTTGTAAGGCACCCGAGCTTTTTGTAACTATCCTTATTCCTTTGGATTTTTGTCCAAAGGAATTCCTTTGGACAAAAAGTCCGAAGGAATTTGTTTCTTGACTTGAAAACCGGTCTTCCCAACTGTGTTTTTCTCCTTTCTTCTAGACAAAAAGCCCGAAAAAAAAAAACCTTGAACGATTGCCACTTAGTCAATTTTTTCGGACTTTTACATGGTCCTTTGAGAGCTCTTTCTCTCAGACAAAATGTCTGAAGAAATAGTCCACCTCTTATACCCAAAAAATTCCTTGGGAAGACAAAACAAATAAACTTACAACTTGTAATCTTCGCTGTATTTGCACATTTGGCTATAATCAAACAAGCTCCTTGGAAACCTCTGCATGACTAAACTTCACCTGGTTGTAGATGGCCACTTGGGTGGCTGTGTATGCTCATTTAGGGACCCCAAAACTGATTCACAAGACAAACTTGGCACCATAGCAAATTTTCGAAGCGTAGGGGTGACAATTTTGCCCTGTGGGGGCAAAAAATCGTCAACAATGACTAAATGGAAACAAGGAAACAATGAAGGCCGAAGTTGGACACTGAGGCTGGATACCAACAATGTCATGTATCTTTATCAATATTCGGAGCAAACGAAAAACCAACAAGATCATTACCCACAATCACAATAGGGCCATGCAAGATCCAGTGATATCCACAGAAGAATTTTCTAAGCTAAAGAGGCTAGGTTGGACAAACCTAGGAGGAAGCACGAAACTTCCCTAGATACACCAAGGCCAAAGAATCATGAGTGCTAGACAAAAATCTAGTGAGTTGTTGAACACAACTATCTACTGAGAGGGGGGTGAATCAGTAGATCAGCTAAAACTAGTTCATTAAACATTTTAGAGAAGATACAAATGCATATGCATATTAAAGATCAAATGCAAAAGATCACACACACACAAAAATATATTACACCAGATTTATACGTGGAAAACCCAAAGGCAAAAAATCACAGTGAGAATAGCTGCTAGAATCTATTGTTCTAATCCAACCTCACAATTAAACACCTCACTTGCAAAACCACACTGGTTACATCTATGAACACCCATCCTAAGGACACCAATCCCCTAACTGAGCACCAACTCAGTTTATCTGACGACACCAACCAATCAAGTCTATGCAGTTACAACTCCAGTATACAAGACAGATTCATAAATGAATCTAGTTTTATTTCTCTGTTACAAGTATGGTCTGTAACTGCTCAATCTCTGCACATTCTCTGTGTGCCCTTTCTTCCTCTCTGCCTCACTCTCTTTGTGTCTAGATATATCTTAATTAGATACACTTAATCTCTCTGTCCCTCTAACTTTTACTTGGTGTCTGCATGCGTCTCCAATCGACACACTTCGAGTCGCTCTAGTAGCTCCTTTGGAAATTACGACAGCAGCATATGACAATGTTCTAGATGTATATATGGACAATGAATCTAGGGTTTCATGTCTTCAATGTGTTCACACTTCGACTACACTCATTTATCTCCATTAAGGACTTTTCTCCATTATGACTTGCCCTGTTGATTTTCCACGTCTCAGTTCATGTTTCAAACCGTAATGTTCAGTTCTTTTTACTATCTATGGCAGCTGCTGGATTCAAGTCATAAATGCGCAGCCTCCTTAATCGTAGATTGATCGGTTGGATCGATCAATCTCAAGCTCCATGTATAAATATCGAGTTCATTCACAAATTCTGTCTATTCCTCCACTTAACCGTTAGAACTATCAAATGCGGGCCTTTGATTTCTTTCTTCGTGCCATCTCTAAGCTCTTTTGCTCCGTTGATCTTTGTGTGTTTTTGTTCCAACTTTGAAACTGTCTGTCGATCTTTCCATCCAAGCTCTGCATGTTGTTAGATATTCAAGCTTGCATGGACTTTATTGCTGCCTTTCATTAACCATCGCGCTTTTTCGTGCATCTCACTACTCCCTATATTTTGGTTCGCTTCCACTCCTTTCGATATACTCTAATATGCTCAATCTTTAGCTCTCTATTGTGCCGTTAACTATAGGTCACTTTGCTTCACTGACTCCACTTTGCTTTGTTGGATCTTTCTTATCAAGCTTCCGCGTGTCATCCGATTTCAAAAGATATATTATTTTTATCACATCTTGATCGTTATCCTTCGATATGTTGACTTCATCTCGCTTTCTTTGGTGTCTATGTATTGCTTTCACTCCTTTGATCTCTTCAGACTTGCTCGACCTTTATCTTGCCTTGATACTTCGGCGCTTGTGAAAGTGCCCTGCACTTCTTCCGAATTATCCTTCGGAGACTTTGTAATGGTCCTTCAGAGCTTCTCAAGGTGCCCTTTGGAACCTTTTGTTGCAGCGTTTTTGTTTAAAGGGCTCCAAGACAATTTCCTCGACAAAATGCCAAGTGCTCTTTTTCCTTCAACTTTTTCTTTCAGTATTTTTGCAATGTACCTTTCGGGGCTTTTCAAAATGCCCTTCGGAAACTTTGCAAGATACCCTTTGGAACTTGTGCAAAAGTCCACATACCCCTCGGAAACTTTGTTTTGGGTCACTTACCCTTCGGCTCTTTTGTAAAGCTTCCTTCGAAACTTTTGATTGGGACACATACCATTCAGAGCATATCCTTCGGAAAAATTGTTATGGAACAATTGTTGTAGGCTTTGTGTCAAGGGGACTTAGACAGAAATCCCGAAAGAAATCATCAGGACTTATTTCCTTCAGAAACTTTGTTGCGGACATTTTGTCCGACAAGGTCCAGACCATTTTCCCAAAAGAATTCCCAAGCTTGTAAAAACGACTAAGTGAGGAGACCAAACATTTTCCCCAATCACTCTTTCCGAACAAATGCAAATTTGTAAAAACAAGTGTTCAAACACTGTTCAAATTCCTGGGAGCCCTACTTTGCATCTGCATAACTTTTGCTTCTCTCATCCGCAAGACATGAAACTTGGTCCACCAAGACTAGGCACAAACCTGAGTACCCTGGTGTGATTGTTTCCTTTAGATGCTTCCATCTATGCAAATGCTGTCACCAAAAAAAAAACTGTGTACTCAGCCATATCCAAACAAAATCATAAAGGCATTCATATGATTGTTCTTGGAATTCAAGGTACACACACAACTCCATGAGGTCTCGGCAACTTGACCATTCAGCTCAACACCTTTGTTATTAATACATAATAGCACATGCTGCCTTTGACATCAATGACAATCCTTCATATATCAATGACTATGTCCAACATGAGCAACATCAAAAATCTAGAGCTCCACAATCAAACATTGTTACACAAATTAGCATGGAGATCAATAACCTCCCCAAATGCACTTTGGACAAGGAAAAAAGGAAGAAAATTATCATTTTATGTCCGTGAATGACGAAAGTAGGTCAATGGGACTTAAGGGTACAAGAAATTGCGATAGTTAATATTCATATTCTTTTGAAAAATACATGAATACATTAAATTATTGTAAAAATGGCATCCTCTTGTCCAATGAAACCAAACAAGCTGATATGATTTGGAGACTTCTTACATCAAATATCCCTTGCATATTCAGATAATGGCATATATCCCTATCATTTTTAGCATCAACCAGCTCAAACAGAAAAACATTTGCCTACGTTTTATACATATTATATGCAGTAGAAGCGTTAACTGAGAATAACAATGGCATACTGTATTCCAATGAAACCAAATTAGCTAATATGTCCAGGAGGCTCCTTATGTCAAAGATTCCTTGCATATTCAAATAATGGCATATCCCTATCATATTTTAGTATCAACCAGCTCAAACAGAAAATTATTTGTCTTGGATAAACACATTCCAGTCTCAAAGCGCCAATTAAACTCTTATTTGACTTCTTTGAACAAGCATATAAGTATGGAAAATAGAAAATTTTCAATTGAGTTCTTGGATAGGCCTATATCCTTGCAGGGAGTTCTGCAGATCAATCTGGTCAGCTTGTTTGTCCTCTCCACACTTTATGTATATTTAATAATTTATATACATAAAGAATGGAGCCCACAGGGCAATTTTCTTCCATTTACCTTATATAATGTTCAGATCTTATACTCTTGGGTTTCAATCTCACGATTAAGCTAGGGAGTAGACCGGCTGTTGCCAATCAAACTATGTCAGGAATACAATCAAATTATGCTAGGAGTAAAAAGAATGGCTAACCATAGTCCAAGGAAACCAAACGTGTTAATATGACCAAGAGGCTCCTTATGCTCAAGATTCCTTGCATATTCTCCAAATATTTTTAGCATTGACCAGATCAAACAGAAAATATTTTCCTTGGATGAACATGTTCCAGTCTCAAAGAGAAAAATAGTCTCTTATTTGACTTAATTTTAGTGCATACTTACGATTTAACTACACAAAACTTTAAGAGTCTATCTCCAAGTTTGTGAAGGAAATTACCTGCAGGACATGAAGACTATATCAATGTATAACAAGATCGATAAATTTTCAGAAGAAAAATATAAGGCCCCAAAACACTGATATTGGTTCAATACATACAAGAAACTAAAATGGCATGGATAAAACAATAAATTTTATTCAACAAAAAAATATATTCTTTCCAATAGCAGTTATGTCCATACCCATTTGTAAAAAAGAAGTGCAAAAATTTGTGATGCAAATGACTGGCTCCAAAGCTGGACAATTAAACTGAGAATAGGCTCTCCATTTTCTGGCATCTGGAGATAGTGTTCAGCAAGCACTTCATAGAAGCACGGAGAGCTTCTGATTCCATATTCTTCAGGTTTTATAGTATCTTCATTCTGATCGAACAGGATAGCTGTTTCGCATTTGAATGGCATACATGTTAGATATAATATAAAGTGTCTGGCCTTCAAAATAAAATCTGATTGAATGCCAAGAAATTGCATGTCTGAATGGAGGTATCCACTTTCAACTAGGTAAAGAAATATATAATTTGTATTTATCATAAAAAAGAAAAGACCCCTCCTCCACGATCTCAAACTACTACTAAAAAGGAGGGCTTACTTTGAATCAATGAGCTCTATATGGAGGCCAGATATTAGACAATGACAGAGATTAGACAATGACAATGCATAGTTTCAAACAACTCTATTAATCAATCACAAAAATACACAATTTTTACACATTCTATTCCATTTGTATTGCTTCCAATAGTCAATTAACAAATTGACGATGATAATGGCTGCATCGTTGGACTCCTCTTTATGGAATAATATGGTTGGTCTCAAGTGCACCACATGGAGGAGCACAATACCCACAAGGCCCAGCATGGTTAGCCACATTTGATGATCACCGACACTGTAAAGAGTGGCTCACTTTAGAGTTCATACCTTCACATCCCGCCTTCCATCACCAAGGCATGTACCTCATGCCTTCCTGCCTCCCAGCTAAGGATATAGCTAAGGCTCAATACCCAATGATTTTGGTTGTGAGCACCCTTTAATTGGTTATTTCAACTACGGCCAATCTCCCTAAACCTCCCTTAAGCCAAAGATTCTCCTTGGAAAATCGAAAGTGATTTGAGAGGTTGTCCCCAAGGGGGCACATACATATATGCAATATCACAAAGACAATATTGCAGAACTATGCTTATAAGGTCATCAGGGGTTCATTAAATTGAGGATAGGAGAACTTAATAGGATGTTCTGACCAGCATGATTCCTACATATACCCGTATACTGTAAAATGATAAAAATCACAGAATGCTACATCCTCACAGCATCTATTCTCATCAAGTTCATATGGCATACCATGCATTCCTCCATCTAATAGTATCCTCATTAGAATTCTGTCATAATAGTGGCACAGAAACTCAAGAGTCAAATCTATAGTTTAGAGTCCTATCAAAGAGTAGGAGGTGGAGAGGGAAAGAGGAGAGGCTCTGGCTCCCCTCTTCCACAAGCGACTTCTCCAGGGAGAGGGTTGTGTTTTACGAAAGGGCTGTGGAAAGGCCCCTTGTGTGCATAGAATGTAAGTTCTTGTTTGCAAGTGCTTGCAGATGCAGCGGCGGCAAGTATATGGCCCTCATTGCAGGCCTTTATGATTTCAGTTGGATTTTATTATAGTTCAGTAATGGCTACAATGGCTCGGGCTCCTTGGATTCTCCTATAGCTAAGTCCCCTCCATAGGGCCCTTAAAATTAGACAGCAGTTCCAAGTTTGTGGATTTTGAGCAGTGGGCTATTGGACAGCATCAAAAAAAATGTAGGAAGTGATATTGCCGACATTTTGGCATGTGCCTAAGATGTTTACCCCAGCAAACTACCATAGTAACAAGGTTCAACCGAACGTCAAGGATATTCACTGAACCTTGAATGTATTAAGACGTCCGAGCTTATTGGATCGAATCTATCATTACAAGTCAACACATTGGCTGTAACATCAACCCCCATTTTTGTCACCTAAACTCTATCCCTCAGCCTGGGTGATTTGAAACCCATGATGAGCATAGTGAGTGTTGTGATTGTAGTGCAGATGCACTGGATCAAGATGTTGGCCCTCATTCTATTAATGATCATGTAGAAAGTTACTGTTTTGAAGATGTTTGAATTGTAAAATTTAGAGCCTAGTGGCCCTAAGACCTAGACATGGAGACTCGAGCAAGTGCCAGTCTCTAATATTGTATGATCATGTGATGTACCAAATTTTGAAATACTGTGAACATTGAGCATTGAAATAGTTTCTTTATATCAATTTCATATTCTATTTCTGTGATTATGCATAATCTTGTACGTTATATAGTTTCATATCTTTCCAAACCTTTTTGAAAGTCCGAATATTAGCAAACCTTTCACCTCTCAAAGCCCACTGATCTTTTCGAACCTTGTTACCATGCAAACTAGTTTGGGGGTAGATTTTGTCACCTGTTTTGAAGGTTTTGGACCATGCCTTTTCCCAAGCATGGATTCCTATGTTTTGCAGGCAGCTTTATGTCTATCTGGTTGGCTTCTTACCAATTTAGTCGGTGTTTTTTACTTCAGTGCTCATGTTTTCAACATTCTGCTACTCAAAGGCTTTGCCTCTTGCAGACATGTATTTTTTAGGAAGATAAGCATGAACTATAATGACTATTAATGAAATTAGCAATATTTCTTAAAAATAATCCAATCATAAGTCCATTACCATTCCATAGCAAACATTTTGCATATCACATAATATCATCCTACAATAGCCTGAAGACATAATGCATCATCCATTAGGGTGAGGAGAACATATTTTACCAAGAAAACGACATTTTTAAGCATACAGAATGCATCAGCCCTCATGGGAACTGCCATAACGGCCTTAAGTTTCACTGATGTACGAAGTCCATCTTAGCAAATATAAGAAGGGATAAAACAACAGAATTGTGCATCTAGATGTACCACCCTTCTAGGTTAAGAAAAATTAAGACATTCCTCAACTGAGCCATCACCTTCTAGACTAACAAGCTCTACTTTTAACAGTAAGCAACAGTTCTGATTCCTTTCCAAAATCGTTGTGCTATAGGACGAATGAAATTTAACATGTGATGGGGACTTGAGGGGAAAGCGACCATGAAGTATTTATACCACGGGTTGTAAAGTGGCCTGAATTGGCCATCACACTCATCAATGCTTATGTCATTGTAAATGGAACTTATTTATGAATTATTATTTGTCCTCATGTGGGGCCCATGACCTTCCTATTGGTTTCTTACCTTTTCCTATGGAGCATTTTATCTATAATAAAATAATTGCAGATTACTTGCAATTGTTTTGATTAATTACTGTTTTAATTTTTTCAGCCATACATTTACTTCAGAGTCGCCTGGAGACATGTGAGTACAGGTATGGCAACGGGGATGCCATTCCAAATCAGGATAAGTTAGTATATGAATAAGGGTACACACCAATATTATATACAAATATAATCACCAAAATATGTGGGTACGGGGATGTGGATGCAATCCTCGTCACTATATTGGAGTCCCCTAGTGACTAGGGTTTACTTTATAAATTTCAGGAAAAAAAATTGTGATTTTCTCAATAAATCACAGTTTCTCAAAATCACAATAAGGTGAAATCATGGAAGTAAAACAAATTATGTTATCAGTCTTTTCTCATTTTTTCCGGCTTCACATTTTTTCCATGCTTGACTTATTTTTTGGAGTATCTTCTAGTGTGAGAATATACTATTGCTTAGATATTTTGATCAATATAGTTGCCTTTCTTTTAAGGAACTTTATACATTTTATCATTTTACTGGAATTTCCTTGTTTTCTTATTCATTTCTTGATCTATCATTTTTTTACCCTATCAAAAGCTCTTTTTCACCACACAATGGCTCTGTTTAATCCAAATTGTGATATTACATGCCCTTTCAAACACTAAGTGGCCCAGATTTGCACAAACTTGATATCGTATTGATCATTTTATAGCCATAACAACAGGATTACCTCGAACAGCTAGCTTTTACTTTTTTCAAAACTGACTTGATCCAACCAATCGGATCTAAATTTTGCTATATGTGTCTTGACATGTCATTTAGAAACACTGACCCCCTTTTGGACAATCACCTGAAAGAAACATGCAGACATCTCATTGCAGACTAGATCACTTGTAATCACTACCCACGGACTTACTCCAATCCACCGTATGACTCTATCTTCAAATTCCTCCCAAGTATAACAAAGAGAGTCACCATCAGAGATCTTACTTTGGCCATCACAGTCAATAAAATCTCAGACTTTGACAAATGGAAACAGATCATAACTTCTTAACATTATCCATCTAACCAAATCCATCAGTTTTGTGAGCATAATAAAAATTATGCTTGCTGATATAGAATTGTCACAATTTGGTTTATTCTATGATCCATTTATCCGGTTCAGCATTATCCTCAGCCTAAAGTTCTAGCACGCCTTCATGGACATCAGTATTTTTAAGAAATTGGACTTTCCACAGTGCAAAATTCTTAAGATATTTATTTTTTTGGCTTTTTAACTGTGTGATGTTTCATACTCAAATCATCCTTTGATGACCTATTTCCCTTGAGTAATAATTTCTTCAAGATCTTTCTCTTTATGTAGATTTGTATTAATCACAAGACAAGGGGACCCACAAGCACACAAGCACCTCTAAGTGATCTTATTACCTGAAAGGAAGAGGATGCTAACATATCATCCTAAGGACTTTCAACCAAAAGCCTGCTTCCAGATTGGAAAAGCTTTCGGTGCATGCAATGCCTTATAAACCTGCTTTATCTCACAATTAATATTAATGTGGGATAATCCACATCCCACTTCTGTACTTTTAAGTGGAGTTTCTGCAGGACAAAATTATTTAGATATTTTATTTTTGTGGGACTTTTAAATGCATGAAGTATTAAATACTTGAGTCATCCTTTGATGATCTATTTAAAATGAGTATTCAATTGTTCTATGACCTCACTCAAGTACATTGGTAGTAATCAAGACTTCTTTGTTCAGAATTGCATTGCAAAGCTAAAGTCATAAAATTTCTAACATGTCTTGAAGTTACAAAACCAAACAAAAGTTGCAATTTACCCCAAGGGACTCATAAAGAAGAGACAAGAAAAGAAAACTTTAAGAGAGCAAATGAGGTGATGGTTTCTTTTTAAAAGATAGGGTTCATTGAAGAACCAAATATGTCTCCAAAAAGTAGTGTGATTGTCATTGTTGGTTTGATTTGTAAGGATTCTGATATAATAAGTTTGTGGGCAACAGGTCCATAGTAATGTTGGCATAATATCAGTCGATTGGTTGAGTTGACAAGGTAGTTGTTTGCTAATTTTAAGAGTATATTTGCTGCAAATGGCGATGTTTCCTTCGGACATCCTTCTGCTACCATAAATCGCATGTGGATGGCTGGTTATACATCCATTCTGGGTATGCCTTGAGCACTTGAAAAACTTTTGCATTTGTTCATGAGAGGATATAGACAAACTTCCTGCAAAGTAGTCATTGGGCTTTGGGCACATTTTAAAATGGAGTTATATGTGAGTATAATAGGCACACCTGCCCACAGACTTGCGGCAATTGTTCATCTTGTAGAGTTGACCACTCGGAACTAAAGCAGGGGTGACAGGTGTGAATGCATATCAGTTAAACTAGCATTGCACCAGCTAAAATAAAATTGTGTTTTCAACTGAGGATTCTGTAGAGCAATATAACAAAGGAAACAACTCACATATGCACACAAAAACTAGGGAAAGGTAGATAAAAGAAATTGAATGGATATAAAATGACATAATAACTAATGTTGGCCATCAAATCCATAGATTTTAAAAGTACAAATTTCTTTGCTAACACAACCCAGCAAAGATAAATACTTACAATTGCATAATTTATTATTAATTATATATATGCTACAGAGAAGCTATTATGTGTTCAAAAGTAAATGTAAACGATATAGCAATAAAAGAGAACTTTCTTATTATTACCCTGAGCTCGCAAATCAACCTCTAATGCTACATCTGTGAATAATTCTTGCAAAAGATCAGTTCGTTGAGTTGGGGAATCTAGAGCCTGCAAAATGCCACGAAGCTATGTGATGACACTGTTTAAGCTCTAATCATGTAATCAAAAGAGTTATTGCCCATTGACAAATATCGAAAAACAACATGGTCGTTTATAAATACACTAGCATACTAAGTTCATAACAAAGTATTGTATAGCCTATTTTGCTCAAGTCATATGAATTATCTGATCTTAACTTTTAAGGCATCTACCACATTCATGCTTTGTAAATTTTTCTTATGCTGCAAAAGGATTTATAGCATTCAATAAATGTCACCTAAGGAAATGTTTTGTTGGTTAAAACTGTGAAAGGGTTTCCTGGTAATGAGTGTTGAAAAATGAGTTGTCTTTAAATGCTATATTGTGTACTTTCATTTCTTTGTTGTGGCACTAATCCTTATAATTCTGATTTGGGGCCTAGGGAGAAACTTGGTAGACAACACTCTAAATAAGGATCTAGATGTGTTATAAAGATATAAGAATTTCAATAATTAAAAAACAACACAAATATATCAAATCGCCAGTAAAGGATTTATAGCATTCAATAGATGTCAACTAACGAAATGTTTTGTTGGTTAAAATTGTCAAAGGGTTTCATGCTAACGAGTGTTTAACTTTGAGTTGTCTTTAACTACCATATTGTGTACTTTCACTTCTTTGTTGTGGCACTAATCCTTCTAATTTTTATATCAAGCCCAAGAGGAAACCCAGTAAACAACACTCTAAATAAGGATCTAGATGTGTTATATGCATATGCAAAAGCTATAATAGATAACATGCACACAGAGAGAGAGAGACAATCGAATTGGAACAGAAAATGTTTTATTTCTCTATGCATCCCATACATGACATACTCTTAAGAAAGAAAGAAAGAAAATATATTAATAGCCACGAATGACCAAAATTAGGTCAATGGGACTCAAAAATACACCCAATTACAATAGAAAAAACTAGGGTAAAAGCAACCTAGGAACAATGACTAACTAAATAAAAGAAGAAAAAAGCACTAGAAGTAAACGTGACATAAGCCCAATGCAAGAAAATCCCCCAACCCATATGGGTAGTTGTCATGTCCCTCTTTTTATAAGGACATCTTTGAAGACCCTTAGCCTTAACTAATTCCCAAGGGCTAAGGGACAAGTAAAAAGGGAAAGAGAATTATGTGATTCTGATTGAATATATGTAAAAAGTACCTTTTGAAAGGTACTTTATGTTTTAAGAATCACTTAAGTTGGGGCCCTTTAAGGGTCATAAGAATTTTAAAAAGGTAATCCCACTTATGATTTGAATTTGTATTTCCCTCCCAATTGGGCGTGCCCCTTGGAGAAAGTGGTATAAAAAAGAAAAAAGGATTTCAATTGAAGGTATGTTATTATTGATATTCAAATATTGGTCATTAAGCACAAAACGCTTGAGCCATTGCCTTGAAGACGAAAACCTTCAAGCAAAGGAGTGAGGATGCCAATCTTCATTTCTCAATTAGAGCAACTTCAACTTGAGGTTGTGCTTGCCCATAATATTCAAAAAATGCAAAAATATTGCATTTGGAGTGGGGCGACTAGGGTTTGGAACCTGAAGAGCTGTTTGAAAAGGACAAAGACCCGTCATTGGAGGGTTGTGTGGATTGTGGTGCTGGAATTGATTATTTCGAGCTAAGGCGAATTGACTTGAGAGCTGGTTTGTAGGGTTTGCAAGGGTTTTGAGACCTATTTCGGGTCAAAACATATTTTGATTTTATTCCAATAATTCTGCAATGTGGCGACTTGATTTGTGAGGTATTTCAGTATATTTTGAGGATCATCTTGCCCTAAAAATATTCAATAAATATTATATTTATTTTTTCAGCTTTGGCGATTTGATTTAAGGGGCTTGTGGCTCCAAATACATTCAGATTTTCATCATAGATTCTGCTTATTAATTCTGTAATTTTTATGCAAATTTATGAGAGTTTCATTGGAATAATTCAGCTACAAATTGATATTAAAATCCAACTTGGAGGCGTCTAAGTTTGAGGGTTATTCAGTGCTTAAGTCGGGATAAATTTGCTTGTTTGGATCAGCGAATTGTTTCTTAGGGTTTAACATCATTTTGTGCCATTTTTGAAATTATTTGGCAGCTAGATTTTCTGTCAAAAAAATCAAAATTTGCATTTTTGGCTAAAGTTTCCAAATAAATCCAAAATTCATAAAATTGTCTTATTTGAGGACATTACAGTGGTATCAAAGCCAAATTCTTGGCCAACTGTGGAGTGTGAGTGACTTCGATGGATTGGCAACCTAGGTTTTGGACAATAGAGGAATACAAAGATCCCATTCCAAAAGTAGGAATGAAGAAGAGGACAATGGAGGAAACCATGGATGAATTGTTGCAAGCTATGGAGAATTATTAGAGGGAACTAAAGGCAATAAGTCCCAAGGTTGTGGCAAAGTCTATGGGGTTAAGCCCTAGACCTCAAAGGTCTCTTCTAGAAGAAGAGAAGATTGAACTATATGTGAATGATGAGCTTCAAAAATCAGAAAATAAAAGGCAGCCAAGGATTGAATTTTCTGAGCCATAAGAATTAGAAATTCAAGGGCAGTTTAGTGCAGGTTTCCAACAAGCTATGGAGCAAACAATGGAGCTGCAAAGAGTAGACACTAAGGAGTGAGTAACAGAAAAAATAGAACTTTTCAAGGTGAAATAAGATGTTGTTCAGCAACTTCATGAGCCATCAAAAGAACAAGAAAAAGAGGAAGAAATCAATGAGCATGAACTAAAAGTAGCGCAAGGTAAAGATCTTTTATTAGTAGATGTCCATTTATCTTCTAATGATTGTATGCATGACAGTGAAGTCACAGAGGATGAAAACAAAGAGCTTGAGCCAAAGAAAGATGAAATTGAAGCAAAAAGAGCATCACTTGTATATAAAGGGTTCAAGCTTGAAAAACTTGCACCAACATTCGAATATCCATTGACTGATTTTCGGAACAGCCCTACAAAGAATCATGTGATCAAAGAAAATATTGGAAATTTTGAGGATATAAGGGTTGGAGGTATCTCCACAAACCCTACTTCATCAAGGGAGAACAAGTTTTTCATCACTCCGAGGTATGGGAAGGTTGGTAACACTTTAGATTTGTTGTTTCATGCTATGCCATTTTAGTTTTGTTGTCCTCATAGGAAGCATGCAAGAAAAGGTGATAAAATGAAGGTTATGGTTTGCAATATGAGGCATGAGAACTCCTTGATTCAAGTTCACAATTCTTGGCACCAATAAGTATGGGATCCTAGCATGCACAAGTTGACATTGGAAGGTTAGCATACAAAAAGAAGCTTATTATTTGAAAACCGTAGTATTCGCAAAGTTGGGGGTGTCGAAGACATCTCAACCCATGTCTATTCAACAAAGAAAGATGAGCATTATGGGAGCAACCAAAGGTATGCAAACAATTCAAATTTATGGCTTACACTTATGTCATCACTATATTTTTGTCATCTTGGACAGCATGCACATGTTTTGGTGATTGGAGGTAACTATCCTTTAGTCAAGTTCCAAAGCATGTTGAATGGGACCGCAACATTCTCCTTTCACATTGGTTTTGGTTCCACTGATAAGCATACTCATGAAAGAAGAAATGTGAGTTATAGGGATGACAATGTTCTGTTGGCAAAGAGAGACAAGCATGCTAATCATAAACTAAGGTATAGAAGTCTTCTAGATTTGGTTTTATCACTAAATTATGGTCATCATGGGCAACATGCCAAGATGGATGTTAGAGGCCCTAATTTCAATATGATTAATAAGTTCCATCTTATACATCCAAATAAAATTCATAAGGGATCATACATGGAGTGTAGTGATTTCTAATAATTTTGTGAAACGCCAATACACACAATTCATGAGTCATTCAATGGAGCCAAATTGTAAGCTTCCTGCCATGCAAGTAGTTGCAGTCATTAAGATGAGAAATTTTCAGTTTGAAGTTACTTTTAAAGGAATTTCAATCACAGAGTGTGAAGAGAACTCCAAGGGGAATGTATTGCTTCAAAAGACCTTTAATATTGCAAGTAAAAAGGCTGCTGCCATCATCATTTCCGGGCAGCGCAAGAACTTGTATGCAATCCTACAAATAAATTCAGTCATACATTGGGATAATCTTTCAATTGTTGATATTGTTGGAGCATTTTTAGCCATTGTATGGTTGGTCCCAGCCACCATTATCATAATTTTGCATGAGATGATGCATTGCTACAGCCATGATATGATGATACTCTCTATTTCGCATGTTGCAAGGCTAGTGTTTCTTTGGAAAGCTGTAATTTGGGAAGTTTGATGATGTTTCCTTGGTTTAAAATGTTGCATGAAGGAATTTCGACAGGGGCAGCAAGGCAAGTTACTTTTCCTAAGATGGAGCAGCCAACTCTCATGGATAAAATTGGTCACATGCATGGCTTGTTGAGTAGAGCAAAGATGGAAGAGAGTTACCCTTACAAAGAGATCAATAAATTGGTCATAAGGCAGCCTTTAAGGTATGTAAAAAACTATCAAATTTGTCTTTGTATGAGCTGGTTTCTAAGGCATGAGGGGCAAATCTAAAATTTGCATAAAAGACCAATTTAAGGGATGCAAACAAAAATCAGATTTGGCTGCAAAATTTCAAAGTCTTTTGGATTATAAGGATGGCGAGTTTGGAGGGACAAATCCGCTGACTATTGAGGTCAAATTTTTATTTTTTTTAAGCACCTTACAGCCCTTAGCCCATTCTAAAAATGTCATCTCAAGGTCTGAATTTTGGTACTTAAAAAATTCTGAGTGGTTAGGGCAGGTCCAGCCACCTTATAAGGACAAAAATGTTGATTTTTTTAGCATGCTACAGCCCATGGCGAATTCCGAAAAGTCATACTCAAGATCTGAAATTTATTACTCAGAAATGTCTGAGTTGATAAAGACAGTTCAGCCACCTATAGAAGGTAAAAAAGTTAAAAAGTGAGGTAAACTACAGCCCCTAACAAGGAGGAACCTACAGTGGCAGGTAAGAGTGATCAAGGATTTGTTGAAAGGAGACCATGCTAGTTTGCACACCAAGAATGAAGGACAAAGGGACTTTTCCATATTGGACAGCGAGGTATTATTTTCCAAATGTTTTTATTTTGGCAAATCTAGTTCCCTTTTCATGAAGTTTGTGCTTTTAAGGACATCCTCCAAGTTCATGAATAACAACGAGTTCAATTTGGGCTATACAAGAAGGCAATCTCCTTGATGAAGGGACTTTGGACTTTGGTGACAAATTGGGAGCTTCCAGCCCTTAGGGGACATGTTTGGGGAAGCTTGAAGCATGTTTGGGAGAGTTGGGGGCATGGTCATGAATATTGAATGATTTGGCATGAGAAAACAAAAGAGGAAAAGCTGCTGTAACATCTCTTCTTGTCATATTTACCATAACAAATTCAGCTCATCAGTGGTAAGACATGACTCCAATAATGCTTCCCTTAAAATTGCATACATGTTTGGCACATGCAGACCAATGGGCAAGGGGAAAGTGAGGGAGGGAATTTCCAAGAACCATTGCAAGGCTGAAAGTTACAATTGCAGCCCTCTAATCATCATACATAGATTCCCTTGCAAAGCACCCCATTCCAAAATCGGAGGATCTCGGGACATGAGGACCAAGGAGTGGAGAATCATCTTGTGGGAAGGATTTCCAACCTATAGAAGACACTACGAAACACCATGGGGAGCTTTCATTTTCACTAATGTGTTTGCTTCTTGTGTAGGTGATGGCATAAGGGCAAGCAATGCCCAAATATTTGAAGATCACATGGCTGTAATGCATTTTTCCAGCCACTTTAGTAATGCCAATTCTGAAATTTTCATTGCTTTCACCATTTTATGGGCAGTTTTGAGGCATATGGGCTCTATGGCAAGAGGAAAAAAGATATGGTACTGCTTTTTTTACAAATTCAGTTTGCATAAACAACAAATAATCCTCATGAACAGCAGTATAAGGCTTCTCCAAGAGAGTTCTTTCCCATGGGATGGACCAAGGTTCGAATTGTGCACAAAATCTATGGTGGGGACAGCCCTATGGGTGCTTCAATTGTTTGACAACAATCAATTTTGGGCAGGGAGGATTGTCATGTCCCTCTTTTGATAGGGACATCTTTGAAGACCCTTAGCCTTAATTAATTCCCGGGGGCTAAGGGACTAAGGGACAGTAAAAAGGGAAAGAGAATTAAGTGATTTTGATTGAAAATATGTAAACGGTACCTTTTGAAAGTTACTTTATTTTTAATAATCACTTAAGTTGGGGCCCTTTAAGGGTTATGAGCATTTTAAAAAAGTAATCTCACTTATGATTTAAATTTGTATTTCCCTCCCAATTGGGCATGCCCCTTGGGGAAAGTGGTATAAAAAGGAAACGAGGATTTCAATTGAAAGTATGTTATTATTGACATTCAAATATTGGTCATTAAGCACAAAACGTCGGAGACATTACCTTGAAGACGAAAACCTTCAAGCAAGGAAGGAGTGGGAATGCCAAACCCCATTTCTCAACTAGGGCAACTTCACCCCGAGATTGAATTTGTGCATAATATTCAGAAAATACAAAAATATTGCATTTGGAATGAGGCGACTAGGGCTTGGAACCTTGAGAGCTATTTGAAAAGGACGAAGACCCCTCACTAGAGGGTTGTGTGGATTGTGGTGCTGGAATTGATTATTTACAGCTAGAGCGAATTGACTTGAGAGCTAGTTTGTAGGGTTTGCAAGGGTTTTGAGACCTATTTCAAATCAAAACATATTCTGATTTTATTCCAATAATTTTGCAATGTGGCGACTTGCTTTGTGAGGTATTTCGGTATATTTTGAGGGTAAGCTTGCCCTAAAAATATTCAATAAATATTATATTTATTTTTCTAGCCTTGGCAATTTGATTTGAGGGGCTTGTGGCTCCAAATCCGTTCATATTTTCATCATAAATTCTGCGTTTAATTCTGTAATTTTATGCAAATTTATGACGGTTTCATTGGAATAATTCAGCTGCAAATTGATATTAAAATCCAGCTTGGAGGCGTCTAGGTTTGAGGGTTATTCCTTGCTTATGGAAGGATAAAATTGCTTGTTTGGATCAGCCAATTTTTGCTTAGGGTTTAGCATAATTGTGTGTTATTTTTGGAGTTATTTGGCAGCTAGGGTTTGTTGTCACATAAACCAAAATTTACATTTTTGGCTAGGGTTTCCAAATAAATCCAAAATTCAAAAAATTGTCCTGTTTGGGAACATTACTAGTAACAATACAAACAGCCATGTGGGGGGAGTAAGAACCCCGAAGAGCATTGGCTTATATAAGTCGAAAGTCGGAAACACTAGATGGTAGTCACATCAAACATCTGTGACCATGCCCGAGATAGAGGAATCATGTGTCATTGTCTATCACTATGAAAGGGTCAATGCAAGATCTGATAATGATCCTCGAAAAGTGGTTAGGGTAGAAGGGACCAAATTGGGTAATCCTAGGAGGAAGAAAAGCACAACCCTGAGAATCCCTTCTAACATCCAAAGCCAAATAAGCTCCTATGGCACGAAAGAAACTCGTAATGTGTGTGCTTGCCTCTGTAGCCCAAAAAGCGGCCATGAAGAAGCAAATCCACGACACCAAGGAGCAAATCCATGATGTTAAGCAGGAGTGGATCCTTGTTGCCGAGAGCAAGCGTGTTGGGGTACCTTAAGAGTGGTGTTATGCAAATATGAGCATTGCCTGACTGACCTAACCCCCTCAATGTGCAAAGCAACAGTGCACAAAGGGCACTTAACACCACCAACCTCTATGAGGGACTGAATGAAGTGATCTATCTTCTACTCTAATTGCTAACTAAAGCTACAAATGTTTACACATATTACAAAGCCACAAATGTTGAAGGATCTATTACAAAAGTTGAAGCAATTGAGCTTCTATGTGACTTCACATTCCAATGGTTGTGTTGATCGGCATCAAAAGTAATGCTCAACATGCACTACCCTCAACCCCACACTGGCTAAGCCTTTGAAGAATATAGGATTTGTGCCTATCAAGATAGATACATCAAGTTGTCAGCGCCTATCGATACCACACAGTGTGAATTGTCCTTTGCGGTTTGGTATGAAGGTGTTTCAAACCCTATTGAAGTCGATGGTATGTACCAAAAAAGGTTTAACATACGCATGGGTAGCGCCATGTCCGATCTACACCAATTGCAATGCAGCACTACTGAAGTTTGTGCACCATCTGTTGGAGATAGGATGGTGATATTAGAGGTACAACAAACCTCTAGATATGGTTGTAGAGTACCACAAACCATCAAGCAAGGACCGTAGTTACCGCAAGCTACGAGAACATACTTGGTGGTATCACTGAAACTGTTGTTGGGAGATCGTCCTAGATTAGTTGCCCCTCCTTGCAAAGTAATAGTCCCAATTGTGTTAAGTCAAGGAAGCAGGTATGGAACCTTCTCCATAAACCATTTGGCGTGTTGGGGGAGCTGACCTGCTCTAAAAACTTTCAACACTAGAATCAAATAGTTGTGTATACATTGGTTTCTAGGCTCTAATTTGTCTTTGTTGATTGAAGTCATGCGTCAATAGGAGGTTATGTTCTGAATGCTAAATATGCATAGTTGTATAGCACAATCTTCTTGAGAGTTAGTGCAACATGGTTAAAACATGGAATCACATCAGGAATCCAATATATCTCTTAATTCCCATTGATACAATTACACTATAAGGATTGGTAGTGTACACATACTAGCGACCCTGAGTACACACCACAAACATCAATTGGCACTACATTACAAGCTAACTCTTCTTGGAAAGGATAGATAAGATATGAGAACCACCATTGGAGAGTGACGCATATACCTTTGTTATTGCAAGAACTAAACAATCAATTTGTATGGCTATGGATGAGGCATGGTTGGCAGATTTAGTTGCTTGATGATTGCTTCAAAGATGAGGTTCTTCATGCTACCGGCATCAATTAGAAAATCCAATGGCTGGCCTTGAACTCACATCTATCAATGGAATAGGTGTTTTGCTTTAGCATCTTGCATTGTTGGTTTGCCTATGCAATGGCTACTAAAACATTTGGATCTATGTCAATGATTCCATCAGAGAGCTTGACTCCATAATCTTTTGTTTATGCTTGTGTAACCAAACTCTTCTAAGTATAGCACTCTACATTGGAGTGGTTGTTACTTTTCTTCTTGTCACACCATTTACCTGTCTTAGATTGTAGTTTCTTTTTGTCTGAAGAAGGCAATTTTTTTGGTGCAGACGATGTGTCCCACTTTCCCTTCTACTTGAACTCTTCCGCAAAGGTTGTTGCATAGTGATAGGCTTCTCCATCATCTTGACCTTAGCCAACTTCATTTTAGACTAAATGGATGATCGTAGACCACTATGGTACTTGAGGACTCTATGTTGCTCTGACTGAAATGAGCCCAATCTTGCATACAAGTCATGGAAGGCATCAGTGTAGACTTGGACTAACTAGTCACGTCCTTGTCGCAGTTGTTGCCACCGAATGTAGGGATCATCATACGTGTCTTTAGGATAATATTCATCCTTGAAGGCTTCCAAGAATTTATCCCATGTTGGGTCAAATTCCTCTTTCGTTTGGTCTTTCTCCCAAAGCAAATGAGCTTGCCACCGCCTCTTGACAAGGGAAGAGACTTTCAAAGGTGCAATCTTGATTTTCTCTTCATCAAAAAAAGTCATTCATAGAGAAATATGACTTTAACTGATCTAACCAACTATCTACTACATTTGCATTAATTTTTCCCTTAAACACAGGAACGTCTAGATTTACTCGAAACCTGGGGGGACTCAACCCAAACGTTTCCCTGATTTGTGAGTTGATGGAACCACCCATTCGAGTACTTCAGCCAATTGGTTGAACAAAAATGTCTTTTGCTCTTAGAGTGCTTTTTGGATGTTGATATTGATCATCTCTTGGATTGCATCTTGTAAGTCTTCCGACATTTGAATTTGCATAAAATGGCACGATAGGTAATTTGATGGGTCTCATGGTTTGACACTAAGCTTCAGATACTCTAACCTGGTTCGAAGGGACATGCAAGAACAAGATGAAGCACTCTAATAACACTGATTTGAGGCCCAAGAGGATACCTGATGAACACTCAAAATGAGGATCTATGTCTATTATATGCGTATGCAAAAGCTATATTAAATAATATGCAAAGAATTGAGAGAAAGAGAGAAATAATAGAACTAGGACTATAAATGTTTTATTTATCTGTGTGTCCTATACATGGCATGATCTTAAGAAATGTGTATGGTTGTCTGTCTTCTACTTTGATTACTAACTAAAGCTATAAATGTGTACATGTATATTACGAAGGCACAAACGCAGAAAGAACCGTTACAGAAGTTGAAATAATTGAACTTCTATGTGACTCTTCAGCGTCCAACGATTGCGCTCATTGGCGTTAGAAGTAATCCTCAACATTTTGGCACATTGCATTGCCCCATGAAAGGGGGCAATGCCCCTCTACCCAGCATCGACTAAGCCTTTGAGAACACACGCTTCGCACCTGTTAAGATGGAGTCAACAAATTATTGGCACCTAGCAGTTTTGCGCATGCAAGTTGTCCTTTGCAATTTGGTAGGAAGGTGTGTTAAACCTTGCTAAAGCCGATGATAGGTAACACAAAAGGTTTTTGTGTATACATCAGTTTCTAGAATCCGATTTGTCTTTGTCAATTGAAGTTGTGTGTCACTAGGTGGTGATGTTTTGTTGACCCCAAATAAGGGCTTCATGTTTGGCAATGACCACGTCATGTCGAGAGAAGGGGGCAAAAGGAATGCCTTAAATGCCACTAAAACCTGCCAACTTGCAATATGTCTGGATAGGCTATGAGATACGAGCAGATCACATCCCAACTACCACACAACCATGGTAAAGGCTTTGAAAGAAGACAAATAGGAAGCGGCAGTTGAAGTAAATATAGGCGGCGAAGGAGATGGCACTAAGCTCGATGCCATGATTAATGGCAAGATAAGCGGGAGAATAAAGAGGTAGTATTCAAATTTTAAACAAGGATGACGCTAGTTGTCTTCCCACTTCATCTAAGCCCTATAAATTACCAACCATGGCAAGATAAGTCGTTGTTGATGGTATTGTTAGGGTTGTTGATCACTATTATGAAGGTTGTTGATTATCAAGGCTGGTGTTGTTGCAAAGATTACTAGTGTTTCTATCGTGGAATGGAGAGAAAGAACAATAGCGGCATGTTGCTCGAATTAGGACTATAGGAGCTTATGTGTACCCCACCTTGATGTAAATATATTGTAATTGTTTATTAATACAATCATGGTCCTATGCTAGCAAAGTAGCATGATGTTCTTGTTTTCTTTCTTTGGTTATAAGCTATTAAGGAAATGAATGTCTATTGAATTAGTTACATTGTCTAGGGTAATTGCAGATGTCTATTGATAGCATAACCAAGTGCCTAGGGTAAGTCTGGATTAACCCATATGCCCTTCCATTGATAACATCATTGGCAACTAATCTTGACCCAACCTAGTTACTCTGATTTGTGCCTCAAGTGAGCTCGGGGAATGCTTTCCTCAAGATATGTCAGCACAAGGGAGATTGTCATTGGGCGCATAGATTGGTGTGTTGGCGCCCAAGTCTAATGATCCAGGCAACAATTTAGGCGACAATTCGAGTGACAGTTCCACCCCAATTGATGACGGAACTTTCGGGAGCCATAACTTTTGCACCGTAGCTCCAAATGACTCGCCGTTTGAACCGTTGGAAAGCTAAGAATGAGAACGTCGTGAAATGGCATAAAACTCTGCTCGATGAAGTTTGACCCCTGAAAACCCAACGGAAGTGCCTTAAATTTCAATTTTAATTGTCCAGTCTAAAAATAGTAAGTTTCTAAAAATAGTAATTCCTTGAATTTTGTATTGTTTCAAATATTAGAAGTCGTATCACTTCATCTCCCTCGAGATTGGTGACCTTCCACATCCTCCCCATGCTTTCAAATTGTGTATAAATGAAGAGGTAACCCAAAATGTGAAGACAGACATCTCTTCCCAGAGATAAGCATATATTTGTATTGCGATCTTGAGTAATACATCTCTTCTCAGAGAATTCATTGTTACTGTGTTATTTCTATGTTATTGAGATATTTATCAACCAGAACCTCTGAGTTTTGGATCAGTGGTATCAGAGCGGTTTGTCTTGAGAGTGTATGATCCCGAGGACGAGGTCAGGCTACAAGAAGCTTGGGTGGGAAACAACAGAGCTTCCAAATTTTCCACCTGTTCGCTCCAAACGACTTCAAATGGCGGACGACACCGAGACATCCGATCATTTTAAGGAAATGGTGAATGAGGCCCTCCAACGGCAACAAGCGCAGATGCTACAACAATTTGCCCAAATTCTTCAAACACTTCCAATGGGAAATCCGGGCTCTGCGGCTCCACTTCCTGGCTCCTCATCTAGGGATCGTCTTTTTAGTGCCCCAACACCCTTCAAGGTCCAGGTAAATTTTGATATTCCTACATTTGAAGGCAAAATCAATGCTGATACAGTAAAAAATTGGTTGGATCAACTGTCTTCCTACTCTGTAAATAAATTCACCAATGGAGAAAAGATTACTTTTGCTCTTTTGAAATCAACATTGTCTATGAAAAACTGGTGGGAAGTATACAAAAAGAGGTTCAGTACAGATGACATTGGCCTTGCGATGGAATCTACCTGGGATGATTTTGTGGAAGCGGTGAAAGAAGAATACTATCCCATCGGAGCATATGATGATCTTTACATACAATGGCAACAACTTCGCCAAGGTAAGGACCATTCTGTTCAAGATTACACAGACACTTTTCATTCTTTGTTTGCAAGATTGGGCATTCAAGACAATGAGAAACATAAGACTCTCAAATATCGTGGTGGACTGCAATGGTACATACGGGGGGAAATGGAACTCTTCAATTTGGAAACCCTCGGTGAGGCATACAAATTTGCAGTGAAGATTGAACAGAAGCATGGCAGAAAGAATACTAAGAGTCAACCCTCAAAATGGAAAAGTGACAAGGAAGGTCAAACACGAGGCCCAAATTGGAAGCAAAAGGAGTTTCAAGATAAGAAATCCCAAAAAGGGAAGGCTGGAAAATGGTGTGATTACCACAAAACTGGAACTCACTCCAAAGAAGAATGTCGAGCCATCAAGTCATTGATTTCTGAGTCACAATACTCGACGTCTACTACTCTGCCTCATACACAACCCACAGTCGAAGAGGACGAAGAAGAAATTGTAAATGCTGAGCCTGACACCATTGTCGCTTCATCACAAAACCGTGAGGAAAGACCAAATGACAAGGAAAGATGTTTCACTCCAAATTATGGGTAAAAGGTAAGCCTTTACATTTCATTCTTGATAGTGGGAGTCAAAAGTTGTGAAAAGTCTAAATCTATCCATGAAGCCTCATCCAAAGCCCTACAGTATTGGATGGTTGAGCCCAGGAAGAGACCTCCGTGTCACCCATCAGTGTCTTCTTTCATATGCTATAAAACCATTCCAAAATGAAGTCTTGTGTGATGTGGTCAATCTAGATGTTTGTGATGTACTCCTTGGTCAGCCATTCATGTATGAGCGACATGGCATCTATGAGTCACGAACCCGAAGGATCACCCTCACTCTTGGAACACGGCGCTATAGGGTACTAGAGGTACCACCTCCCACATTTGTCTCCCTGATCAGTGTGAAGCAATGCAAGAGATTGGTGGAGAAAACAAAGCAATTTGTTCTCATGGTGGTCAAGCCACAGAAATCCAAGAAGGCCGATGTTGCAGTCCTGACTACACAATCAACACAACAAAAGCAGATAGGACGAATCACAGGAGAATATGATGACTTATTCAAGTCACCCACAGGAGTTCCACTGCATTGCCAGGTAAAACATTCTATCGATTTGATCCCAGGGTCACCTTTGCCTAACAATCCTGTGTATCGCAGATCAGTTTTGGAGAATGATGAGATAAAAAGACAGATTCAAGAATTGATCCAAAAGGGTCACATCAAGCCAAGCTCTTCACCTTGTGGTAGCCCAATTGTCTTGGCACCGAATAAAGATGGAACATGGAGGCTTTGCATTGACTATCGAGCCCTGAATAAAATCTCCGTGAAGAATCGCTATCCTCTCTCCAGGATTGATGCCCTGTTATACCAGCTCCATGGTGTGAAGTTCTTCACCAAAATTGATCTCAAATCTGGTTATCACCAAATTCCCATCGATCCCACTGATGTCTGGAAGACTGCATTCAAATCTAAGGAGGGGCTCTTTGAATGGTTGGTTATGCCTTTTGGCTTAACTAACGCACCTGCAACCTTCATGAGGATGATGGATGACATCCTACGACCCTTCACCAACTCATTTGTGGTTGTCTACTTAGATGACATACTCATCTATAGCAGAACATGGGAAGAACATTTGCAACATGTTCGTAAGGTGCTTCAAACTCTTTGGGAGCACAAGTTGTATGCAAATCTTGACAAATGCACATTCGGGATGACAACAATTTAGTACCTCGGGTACGTTGTGAATGAGGAAGGGGTCCATGTTGATCCAGAAAAGATTCGGGTTATTCGAGAATGGCCCACACCAAGGACCCTCACAGAGCTTCGCGGCTTTTTGGGTCTTGCAAATTTCTACCGCAAGTTTGTTCTTGGCTTTTCACATGTTGCTTGGTCACTAACCCAAGTGACTAAAAGGGGAGCTAAAGCTACATTTTGGCGGGGTGAAATACAACAAAGGGCATTTGAGAATTTGAAAAACAGACTTTGCTCAGCCCCTGTTCTTGCCTTGCCAGATTTGCATCAACCTTTTGAGTTGATGACAGAGGCATCTGAATATGCCATGGGCGCTGTCATCATGCAACATGGCCATCCTGTTGCATATCACAGTGAAACTTTCACTGATACAATTAGGAAATATCCAACATATGATAAGGAGCTCTATGCCATTGTGCAAGCCTGCAAACAATGGAAACACTACATCTTGGGGAAAGAAACGGTCATCCACACTGACCACAGACCATTGGAATTCATCCAGACGCAAAGCAAGCTCCAAAATGAGAGGCATCAAAAGAGGGCCACATATCTTCAGCAATTCCACCTAATAATCAAACACAAAAAGGGGAGCTCAAATACAGCTATAGATTGTCTAAGCCGCCCACCAATTACTGCACTCACAACAATTCTGGACCTGTGCGGACATGAGACTGTGACTTGGGGTGCCCTGTATGAAGCAGATCCTACCTTTGCTGATACATATCAAGCACTTCAAAAAGGTACACATGTTTCTGATTTCTATTTGCAAGATAATGTCCTCTGTCATGTGGGGCATATCTGTGTTCCAGTTGCAGAGCAACAAAAGATGATATGGGAAGCACACTTCAGTAGGACAGCTGGACACTTTGGTATTGAGAAGACATTGGCAGTTCTTCAAAAACACTTCTACTGGCCTCATATGCGAAAGGATGTGGAAAGATATCTCAAATCTTGCACCCCATGTGCGATAGCCAAGCCAACAAATAAGAAGCAAGGATTGTACACGCCATTGCCAAAACCAACCAGGTCTTGGGAATCTGTCTCAATGGATTTTCTCTTAGGTTTGCCCACTTCAAAACATGGTAAGAATTGTATTTTTGTGGTAGTTGATCGTTTTTCAAAAATGGCTATCATGATTGCCTGTAAAAAAAATATATCTGCTAAGGAAACTGCTCAATTATATTTTAGTCATGTATGGCTTCATTTTGGTCTTCCCAAGTCCATTGTCTCAGATCGAGATAGCAGGTTCTTGAGCATCTTCTGGTCCACTCTATGGAAAATGATGGATACTAAGCTGTGAAGTCCACAGCCTTCCATCCACAGACTGATGGTCAAACAGAGGTGGTAAACCGCTTGATTGTTCACATGATTTGGATGTATCACTCCAAACATCCACGCACATGGGATGAGGGACTTCTTTTCATACAACATGGATACAATCGGGCACTGCACAGCTCGACCAAGCACAGTGCATTCCAAGTATGTTTTGGGTTCCAACCCATGGCCCCAGTTGATATAGCTGTTCCATTTTCCACCATGGAATACACACCTCATGGAAGATTTGAGGCAGCAAAAGCTACAAAGTTTATTGAACAAATGCAACACCTCCAGCAACAAGTTCATGACATCCTGGAGAAGATGAATCAAAAGTATAAGCAACGCCATGACAAACACAGGATTGCACACCATTTTGTTGTGGGTGACAAAGTTTGGTTGCGGCTTCAGAAGGAATGACTTGCAAGCCCACACAAAAAAATTCGGCCTCTGCGATATGGTCCCTACACCATCACCAGAAGAGTTGGAGAAAATGCTTTTGAGTTGAACCTACCAGCCTACCTTGGTCTGCATCCAATATTCAATGTGGAGCTCCTCAAACCATATCATCCACCTCTCTTGGACACTTCAGTTGTAGCAGAACAACTCAACATTGATAAGCTTGATCCACAGAGTTTTGTTCCAGTAGAAGAGGATCAGATTGTGGATACTTAGATGAAGACAACAAGAGGATGCTCTATTCCGCTTTATCGAGTGGTCAAAAGGGGCCAGCTTAGCCATCAAGGTGAGTGGCTCACAGAGAATCAAATCAAGAAACAACTACCACATTTGATGGGGATTATTGACGCAATGGGAACCATTGCTTTTCAAGGAGGGAGGAATGATCCAGGGAACAATTTAGGCGACAATTCGGGTGACAGTTCCACCCCAATTGATGACGAAACTTCCAGGAGCCATAACTTTTGCACCGTAGCTCCAATTGACTCGCAGTTTGAACCATTGGAAAGCTAAGAATGAGGAGAACGTCATGAAATGGCATGGAGCTCCACTTGATGAAGTTTGACCCCCGAAAACCCAACGGAAGTGCCTCAAATTTCAATTTTAATTGTGCAGTGTAAAAATAGTAAGTTTCTAAAAATAGTAATTCCTCGAATTTTGTATTTAAATATTGGAAGTCGTACCACTTCATCTCCCTCGAGATTGGTGACCTTCCACATCCTCCCATGCTTTCAAATTGTGTATAAATGAAGAGGTAACCCGAAATGTGAAGACAGACATCTCTTCTCAGAGATAAGCATATATTTGTATTGCGATCTTGAGTAATACTACATCTCTTCTCAGAGAATTCATTGTTACTGTGTCATTTCTATGTTATTGAGATATTTATCAACCAGAACTTCTGAGTTTTGGATCATCTAAGGAAATGATTTTGTTGCCGAGACGGGTCGCATTTCATTGAGCAATGATGATGAGTAATGATTTGAATCTCTTTAGAAAATATTGAGCAATAGTTGGAGCAGACGGAGCAAAAGTTTGTTGAAGGCCACCCTAGCTATAGAGGTCAAACACCAAAGAAGTGGGTCGAAGAAAACTTGTATGATGTTTTGTATGCAATATTTTTCTGTGAATTACCAAGGCACCTTTATCCATGGTTTGTGGCATATGCTCTGAATAAGACGAGAAATCGAGGACGAAAGCATCCATGGACAAAATAGCGATTGGAGTAGCTACGAAATTTGGATGCAGTTTGGACTCAAGTTGTGGACGTGTTGTGGCTTGGTACATTGAACAGTTATGTGTTAGAGTTTGCTCTATCCACGTATTCTTGCCCTGATGAAGATGAGTACCAATTCCTTCGTGAACCTAGGGGTTCCTACCTTAGAAAGCTACCCTTGGAGATCAAGAAGTTGATGGTAGATAGTGGCATTGAAGATCTACCAATGGCCAGCTAAGTAACACTGCACGCAAGCAACGAGATGAATGGGGATGGAGGTGTTGTAACTCGGAGAAAGAGGAATTGTAAAGGAGACCCCAATAGGAGGCTAGATTGACTTAGAATCGAGAAGGCGCGAGCATCCGAAAAAGGAGAACATTGTCGACCTTAAAGAAAAAAGGGAAGGGTTCAACTCCAATGTGTCGCGAGTACCCACAAGGAGAGGGGGAGGCATGAGGACTCTTGTGCGTAGGAATTGCGCCCTCCCACAAAGAATTTCGGCGACAAAAGGGGGGATAAGAGTTGAGGTCATTCTTGGAAAAGTTGTTGAGAGATAACCGGGAAGCACCTAACCAACCCATCTGACTTGCTCGCTCGAGTGCATTCTTCAAAACTATAAACCAAGAGTTGTGATCAAGTAACGATTAAAAAGGGTTAGAAAATTAGAAGTGTGGTATTTTTCTTTATGAATATGCAGATTCGAGGATTGGCAATTGGAGTAGCGGGACCAACAACCCCAATAGGTGGAAAGATACAAAGTGGGGCAACCGACACTGGTGGAACAATTGTTGCCCCTTCAGACTACGCAAGTAACAATCAGAACAACCACAACGCCCATCGCAAGGGGCAGTGGAACCAACTCAAGCACACAAGGAAGCGCTCCAACCCCGATGGCGCAAGTCATCTATGAGATGTCTCTCAACTTACCAGAATATCAAGGAATGAAGAACACCGTTGAGCATGTCAAAAAGTGCGAGCTCATCTGGCGTGCAAAGGGAATCACGCAGTCAGATCGAAAGGCAAGTCAATTCACCACAACATTGCAGGACCATGCCCACAATTGGTATAAGAAGTGTGATCCGACCCAAAGCATCATGGATTGTGACCTTTTGAAGGCGAAAATTTTGAAGGAATTTGATACTTCAGAGTTTGAACAACAAAGCATTACAGAGCTGAAGGAGATCAGACAGGATCCGTCCAAGAATGTTCATGCCCATGATGCCAAATTTAGGAACCTAGTAGGAAAGCTATCCTATGTGCTTCCCCCGCTACAACATGCCTACTAGTTCATCGACGGACTACTCGCTCCTTACTGACACGCCTTGGCAATGAGGAACATCACGGAGCCACGTGAAGCCTTGGAACGTTGCACTGAAAGCCGAGATGGTACGAAGTGTTGATTTCGAGGTTAGCCCAACATTGAAGCACAAATTGCATCTATGAGCGCGATGTTGCATAAGGTGATGACCACTGGCACACTAGATAATTGGAGGGGCTATGGTGTGTGGATTGTAGGGTAGGAGGACATTCGACCCAGAACTATCCAAGGAAAAGCATGCGCATGCTCATAACATCCTGTGAATTATGTGGAGAGGGCCATGACGTGCGTAGTTGCCCCCTGTTGCCCCAAGCAACTCAACCAAGATGTGCAACATATTGTAATATCTGCAACACCTCCTTGCACAAGACTCTCCCCAATGAGAAGGTTTGACCAGGACATGAACCACGCAGAGGTGAAACCTCAAGGCAGCATCTAGACCCCCGTGGAGCACCATACCCAAATGGCACACGATAGAAGGCCATATTCCAAGAAGCACTACATGTTATCCACAATCTGCAAGGTGAGCTTCAACATGTTATTGATCTAGAGGAGAAGACAAGGCAAAAGTCCCAACCCAGGGTACGCAAACCTAGAACCTAAGATGATTTGTTTGAAGAATTATCCCTTTTACGACTAGATGGAATGGCACCTATGTTGAGGGAGCTACTCTCCGACCACCAGGCCAAACAACCCGTGAACATATCAAGGCCGAACATGGCTAGAGGACGAGATCTCTAGGTGATGATGAATTCTAGCTATGACCAAGAATTGTTGTTGGATGCCAACATTAATGGATGGCAGGTTTGTGATATCCTATTAGATATTGGCACTAAGGTTAATATCCTGACTGAGGATGTCAGGCGGAAGATGGGAAGCCCACCCTTGCGGCCTTCACCACACATTTTATCCATGGCAAATAAGACTAAGGCCCAACTGTTGGGAATACTCCCTGACATCAGCCTGGAAATCATGGGAGTAAATTTCCAAGCCGACTTCGAAGTAATTGAGTTGGAGAGTCCAATAACTACCTTGCCCTACTTGGTAGGTTGTGGTGTTATGCCAATAACGCAGACATGCGCTTTAAGCAATGCTTTATGAGTTTTGAAAATGGGAAGGAACATGTGGTTATTCCACTAGCCACAGAGTTGGGGCCTCCATACGAAGAAAGTGTAGATATGGAGGACAAGATCAATAACATCTATAATATCACTGCTACAGGACTAGAGAACCTTGAGCTGAATGCAGAAGGCATACTTCGCTGGGATGATGCCTAGTCAGTCTCTGGTACCCACACTGTCGCTTGCAACTGATTGGTTCAAGAGTCTTACGAAAAGATTGGACGAAGTTGCAGCATCATCAAAATACTCCATAAGAGAGGTGCAATGGCCAAGGAAAACATCCAGAATATTTGTCAAATAAAGGTCTAGGTCCCATGTGCAAGGAAGGCAGCCAAGAGGGTGTCACACATCAGCAAAGGTCGCCTCACAAAATTAGGTCGTTTCACTGGGACAGGCGACCTAGAGCCATATATTCAGGACCTTGAGGCAGGTATTCCAAATGAACAAGAGCACACGAATACCATGGAATAGACACTAAAGAGTATTGAGGTGTGTTGATTCGCTAAGTCTAACCTTCCCACCTGGGTAGGCATCAAGGAAGCTATGTGTGCTCGGTTTAGGCCAACAAACCACTAATAGAAGCTGCCTACGTATAGTGGAAGCTCGGACCCCAACATACATATTCAGGCATGGGAGAATGTGTGGGTTAGAAGTCCTTCCTATTTACTCATTCAACTCTAGGTCCATGCCTTCTACTGGACATTAACCACCTGGACGCGTGCATGGTATATTATCACAAAAACGCGAATAGAGACGACCACATGGGAAATGTTGAAATCGGTGTTTGTTCACGTCTTCACCTTCAAAGCCAAAGATCCAAGGTTGACCAAGCCCCTTCAACAACTCCATCATGCCATATTCACGGATGAGGCAGCGATAGAAGAACAAGTACTACCCCTGTATAAAGAGAAAGGGGCGAGCCTTTTATAAAAATTGAGAATCAAAGTACAAACAGTGATTCAAGTGAAGATGGGGAAACATGGAAAGATGGGAACTGGCAATACAAGGGAAAAGAGAAAATAATACGCGAGGTTGAAAAAGACCTCGATTAGGGTGAGCCAAGTCATCTGCAAATTGAGACCACTCACGGCGAGCAACAAGTAATGGCCACACCCTCATAACAACACCAATGCTAAAGAGAGCCCTTGAAGACTATTAAGGCAAATAAGGACACAAAAGAGGAACCCAAGATCGCCACCATTGGATACTACTACTCTGATGCAGAACTTGCCCGCATTATGGAGTTGCTTCGAAAATTCTCAAACATGTTCACCAGGAGCTTCATGGAGGTGAAAGGGGTGCACTCCTCACTAGGAAAGATGAAGATCACATTGGTCGAGGGCGTGAGCGGCCTGTCAAGAAACGGCCCTACCGAAGAGTCCGAATGGTTAAGCCCCATGGTCATCAGCATCAAGAAGGATAGGCACATTTGGATTTGTGTCGACTATCATCTTTTGAATGTAGCCTATGTCATAGACCCCTTTACCACTCCCTTCACTAAAGAAATTCTTAAAAGAGTGGTAGTTTGTGAGATATACACTTTCATAGACAGCTTCTCAAGATATCACCAAGTCTAGATCGAAGAGGAAGATAAGCCCAAAACCACCTTTGCAACCAAGTGGGGAGCATTTGCATACAATGCCATGCCCTTTGGGCTCGAGAATGCACCTACCATATTCTCACGCATTGTGATCACAGCAGGGTTCAAAGATTTTGTCCACCAATTTCTCCATGTACACCTGGATGATTGGACAGTATATGAGCTCATGAAGGACCACCATGATAATTTGAGACTCATGTTTGAACAGTGCCAACAACTGTAGATTTCCCTCAACTCGAAGAAATACATATTCACCACATCATTTCGCAGCCTACTCGACCATGTCATTTGCAAAAACGGACTTCGATGGATCCCGCAAAAGTGGCAATCATACTTCAACTTGAGGTGCCTACCAGTCAACGTGAGGTACGCACAGTCCTAAGACACACCAGGTATTACCAAAAATTCATCCGACATTATGCAAAGATAGCTGCGCCCCTGGAACAACTCCTATGGAGAGATAAGCCATTTAAATGGGGAAGAGCACAGGAGGAAGCTTTTGAGACACTGAAGCAGAAGTCCGCCAGCGCACCTATCTTGCAGGGTTTGAACTGGAGCACCCCATTCCATGTCCATGTGGATGCCTCTAGAACAGCGATTGGCGCTATTTTAGCCCAACCTGGGGAGAACAAGATTGATCACCTAATCTACTTCGCTAGCCAAAAGCTTACTCCTGCAGAACAAAAATATACGACAACTGAAAGGGAAGCGTTGCATATGATCTATGCTCTCTAGAAGTTCAAGCAATACTTATTGGCCACCCTTTTGTGTTCTTCATAGACCATGAGGCCCTGAAAATACTTGGTCAATAAACCCATTCTTCATGGACGAATTTGCCAATGGATAATATTGTTCCAGGAATTCCAGTTCACAGTACTAGTGGTTATATCGAGAAAACAAAATCTCGGACCAAACCACCTTTCTCAGCGTACCACTAGCGATGTTGCCCAGCCTATTGAGGATGTCATGCCCGATGCACAGCTATATAAGATACAACACGCGGCAAAAGAACTTGTTGATATCACAACATTTCTAACTTTAGGGATCGCACCAGAGAACCTAACCAACAAAGAGAAAAGTACCTAGCCCTTCTCGCTGCCCCTCTCACAACTCATTGGCAGAGAACTATACAAGAAATGACGCGATGAAGTATTGTGGCAAAGTGTACTTCCACATGAGCACACAACCATCTTGTGAGAAGCCCATGAAGAAGTCGTTGGAGGACACTTCGTCGAGGAGGCAACCGCTCGAAAGATCCTCTTCTCAAGACCATGGTGGCAAATTATTTTTCATGATGCCAAGTAGTACGGCCAAAAATACGATGTTTGCCAAAGGATCATGATGTAGAGCATCACTAAAGAACAAAGCATGTAAATATGTTTTAGAGTTCATTGTGACCATTTTTGGTCTTGTTTGGGTGTGATGGGTCTTATAGGGTCCCCTAGGTTGCATTAGAGTCATTAAGAGTCTTTGAACTAGTGTGTTTCTAGGCCTTCTTCATTTTCCCGCCAAAATCAAGAATTTAAAATTTTGAATTTCTCGCTAGGCTTTGTAAGGTGTTTTGGAGTTTGATGTGTAATCCAAAGGTGGGTGAATGTTTGTTATGACCCCAGAAGGTCCTAGGAAGGTGTGTGGATGTATTTCAACGCCCAACTCATGGCAAGAGTAATGTAATTCGGGAATCAAGAAGTGTAACTGCCATTCCTACGTGGGAAATGGCAAGAAAAAGAGAGTTAGTTTGCATGTTAGCATAATAAGAGGTGGAGAATTGCATGAAAAGGTGAGTGTGTGTGGTAGTAGGTTAGTAGGGAGGAGAACCTCAAAGATGACAGAGGTAGAATGCCAAGAAAAATCAAGAATGAACTTTGGCTCCCTTTGTAAACTTTTGCGTATAATGGTTTGGTGTGCAATGTGAGTAGTGAGAAGAATAGAAATGCATATTGAAGAGTAGTGTGTTGTAGTAGTAAGTAGTAGAGAGAGGTAGAAAAGAGTAGTAGAAGAGAACTTTAAAAAAGAATAAGAAAAGATCAAGAATAGATCAAGAAATAGAGGAGAATACTTTGTTCTGTTGTAGGTGGTAATCCTATGTATTGTTTTTGTCAAGAATTGAATGAATTTGCATCTTATAAAGTCCTTGTTGATTCTTATGAATCTTGATGCATGAGATTAAGTCATAAACACTATCCCTCATCTATATTTAATGTTACTCCAGTTGATCTCTAGTGATACGAAATGGAAGCTACAACATGGCCTAATCTTGAAGAAGTATGTGCATACACAATTAGCAAAATAGGGTAATTTCTGGTTTTGGAAGATTGTCAAGTTTTATTTGAACCGGTATACGATGTTTTCCTAATAAAGAATCTCCAATTGTGCCAAGGAACCTTGGAAGGACTT
The DNA here is from genome assembly GCA_037957365.1 of Torreya grandis. Taxonomy (NCBI): domain Eukaryota; kingdom Viridiplantae; phylum Streptophyta; class Pinopsida; order Cupressales; family Taxaceae; genus Torreya; species Torreya grandis. Next base: position 2,175,577 of record JARHVA010000485.1, on the reverse strand, counting down.
TTAGTAGAGAAGATTGAAATCATAGTATCACTCCCATTACACAATCCTTTATAAGGAACCCAGAATTCTGTAGCTATGCATTTTGTGAACTTTTGTTGATTGTTTAAGAGCTAAAAGCTATTGGATAAGGTGAAGGGCATTGGGATAGGCCTAGCCCAAGTCTCAGAGTTTCTTAAAGTTGAATAGGATTCAATTAAAACCATTATGTTCCCTCTCAGGCACCTACAACCCTGAGTAACAACTAGGGTTTCAAGATTGAAACGTGAAAAACTGGAGATTCCACCATACCATTTCCTTCAAACTTTGGAATCTTATGTTCTCTGACCGACTCTAGAGGATGGATGAGGTTTTAGGTCAATACCTAACCGTATTGTATGGGTTCTTGAACTGTGTGAGTGATTAGGCCTAAGAGAGACTTGATTAGGAGAAGGGGGTGTTGAGTTAAGGGATCTACCTTGAGAGTTGAGCCTTGAAACTTTAGGTGGAGTTGAATAAGGATAAAGAGTACCTAAAAATGGTTTTGGTTTGTTGAGAGCCTCTGTAGTTTGTCCAATCCTAGGAGCTTTGTGTCAAAATAGGGCTACAAGCCATTAGGCCTTAAGAGAGGTAAAGAGGAATGTATGAAGAGTTCTTGGTTGAGGTTTGGGTTGTTTGTTTGGACATGTAAAAGGAGTACAAGGAGACAGATAAATAATTATAGGATACCTAAGGTGGAGTCAACAAAGCATAGAACCAAGAATTAGGCTTTGAGACATAAGAACAAGATGAGAATGTACAAAGATGAACCAAGTAAAAGAGAGTGAAGTAATGGAATTTGAGCGAGAGAGGATGGTGTCAATTCTAAAAGAAGAGAATATAGAGGTATATGATGAAGAGATTGTTGTGTCTTCAAGAGGGAGGAGATTAATGCCCAAGAAGAAGCTTAGAAGCCTAGTGTTGTCAAGAGAGAGATTGATCAAGAATAGAGTTCATGATGCAAGTAAGTACTTGCAAGAAGGAATCAGAGATCAAGTCCGAGATAAATGTAGTTATTAAAGTCAGAGATCAGAGCCAAAACAATGAATGAGGCATGTGTAGGCATAGGCCCTACATCAGATCAAGAAGTCAAACCATCGAGATAAGATGCCACTTGTCCCAATCCTCGCGTAGGCCCCCTTTGAAAAATGGGCCATTGACTTTGTAGGGCCTATTGCACTTGTCACGCGACAGACTGGCACGCGCTACAGCACCATCGCAACCGACTACTTCACCCAATAGGCCAAGGCCATGACTACGAAGAATTGCACTGTAGCCATAGTTGCCTGATCACTATGGGAAACTATTATTAGCAGGTATGGATGCCTTCTGAGCTTGACTAGTGATCAAGGCACACATTTCATCAACGAGATGATGCAGATCCTCTTATCACAATTCATGATCGCCCACCACAAGACCACGCCCTACCACCCACAGGGTAATGACACTACAAAAGCCTTCAACAAAATTCTAGGCCATTGCCTCATGAAGACTTGTGGCGTTGGACACACAAACTAGGATAATCAAGTATCAATTGTCCCATGGGCATACCGCACAAACTATAAGCAACTCAACAAGTCTACTCCTTTTCAGTTGGTATTCGGCATGGAGGCGGTACTTCTTATTGAATTCTTGGTTCCATCTCTTCGCATAGCCCAAATTGGTTGCCTGGATGACCCTGAATACCTCACAGCGTGACTTGAAGAATTACAAAAGCTAGATGAGAGGCACATCTTGGCCAAGTGGAGCCATGCCACTGAGAAGGCACAACAAAAGGCATGGCATGACCGACATATCAAGGGAAAAGTACTGATTGAACGCACTCAAGTCCTATATGATTCTAAATACCTCAAGCGCCTTGGTAAGTTGCAAATCTGTTGGCTTGTGCCATATATAATTGATAGCATTCTGAAAACTGGTGCATGTAAGCTTCCAACTCTCGATGGGGAAATGCTTCCTCCGCATTTCAATGGTAACCAACTCAAGCCATATCGTGTCTAATACCAACCATGTAATTTAATAATAAGGCGTATGCCACTTCTTTTGTTTTCCTATTTGTTTGGTTTCTTTGGGTTAGTTTAGATTCGTTTTGGCATCACGATTGATGCATTGCTTGGGGTACTACCTTGCGCACTCCTCTTAATACAGTCGAGTGAGCCGAGCAGGGACTTTCTTCGGAAGGTCGCCATGTCAGGCATCTAAGTATTTCTAGTGAGGAGAACCATGCACCAATTTTGGGCAAAGCTCTATCAAGAAATCCCTATGCAGCAGTATCTTGAATATTTATAAACTATTGTTCTCCTTCTTTGCCCTCTAAATAGCTGTAACAATCCTTGCCCAATCTGCCCTTAATTGTCTCAATTTGCTGCCTTGTAATTTTTTTCAAACACTTTGTATGCAAAGTGCTTCTTGCTGGTTTTTATCACAGTTTGATGATTTGTTTGAATGACGATGGATTAAAGCTTCAAGTGTTTATAGAACAATGCAAGAATGACAATGCTAAGTTCTAGATGCAAGAATGACTTCTTTTTTTGTTCTTTTCTATGAAATTAGATGAATTCACAAAGCAAACTAATCACCCACAGCCAATGGACATTTAGTCGAACAGTTGGCATGCAACCTACTATCTCAATTCAAATGCTCAAAAGATAATTATAAATGACCAGCAACTTGTGATTCTTATTTGTATTGATGATTTGATACAATGCTCGACTAAACTAGCCAAGGCTATTGGCATAAACAAGAATTACAATTATATGGTATGCTAGTATGAAAGATGCACACCTATTGCTGCAAATATAAGCTATACTAAAGGATGAATTGTATGCAATGAAAGCTGGTTGCATTGGGGCGCCCTTGGAAATAGATGGAGCAAGCAATTTCCAAGTGAAAGGATGATCTCCCAAGCCAAATTGAATCTTCCAAGCCAGCCACCCCTGTTTTGCTTTGATCTCAAATTTAAAGTAATATGCAATGAATATGCGATGTCTCAAGCATCTAATATCATCTCCATGCTCCAAGGAAGTGGGCGCACCAAGCCAAGCAAAGAATCAATGCAAATTGGAACCCCCACAAGCAAAAACGTCCCTCCTAATGGCGTCCTTCCTTGACTGTAAATATCTGGTTTTTATATCAGATTTCTCTACAATGCAATTTGCTCTCTTAACCAAGGAAAATCGATGGCAAGCTATATAGAAACCAACACCAAAAGATAGCTATGCAACCTCCACAAATTCACCAAATCGATTTCTCCAAAATTGGTCAATGGCCACAAATTTTGTTTCAATTGAGATGACTGAAATATCACCTCCAAAATGCAACCCTTCAAGAGATATTTCACTCCCTCAATTATGCTATCAATGGGAGTTATCGTTCCCAAAGACAAATTGATTCACTGCAAAACACTCTAGGCTCCACAAGCATACCACAACAAAGATAACATCAAATCTAGATGATTCATAATGCCAGCCCACACCTCCCTTTATACTTTTTTTTTTTCTTTCCTTCATTTGGGAAGCTTCTAGAAACATCATAATATTTTATTATTATTTTTCCCTTTTAATATATTATATTTGCACTTTAATATAAAATAATGAATTATAACAAAGTACAAATATAACATCATTTTGTAACATGAGGTTTCTAAAAATAGAAACATTTTAATAAATCATTAGAAAACCTCCAGAATATGTCGAAACCTCCCCAAAGAAACCAACTACCATTTGGGTAATTGCAGAGAAGACCCTCTAACCATGCCGTATTAGCCTACGAGGGCCACTGATAGGCTAATCATGCCAAAAGTACAATGTCTAGCTAGAAGGGGACATTACAATTGCTCATACGTGTCTTGCATATTTTTGTTTTTACGCCAGACGACCGGACACACGATTTAGCATGAGGTAAGGAAAGGAAACCCCAGAGTAAGACAACTAAGTAAACTACCTCAAACGGGAAAAAACACGATACAGGTGTAAAATCAAAATTTCAAGACTTCAACCAACCTAACAACTGGCACAAGCACAATGACAATGGAAGACCACGCGTGGGAAGAGACAAGATCGCTACATCAACTACGTAGCACAATGAAGAGGGGAGTCTCGAAAAAAGTGGCAAGATCAACAAAGAGGGAAACAAGCACAGGGTATCCCTTCACCCGAAAAAGAAATCTAGGAAGAAGATATGGAGCAAAGAAGGGCAAAAGACTTTGAATCTAGGGCCGAGCAAGGACATCAAGGGTAGAAGCTAGGAATAAATTTGGGAAGGACTGTAATCGAGTATGAGACCAAAGGCAAAAGTGTCAAAGAAAAATAATCATACCCCAGATATCAAATTTGGGACCCCTAAAGTCGAGGATACAGGAACCACCTCAAAAGAAGCAAGGGTTGAGGAGCCCCCAATGGCAGGAAGAGGAACAACATAAACCAAAAGAGGTAAAAGGAACTGGCCAACAGGGGAAAGGGCTAGGAAACAAGCTGAAACTGCAACCACTTCACAACCCAAAAAGATGGACTACTCATAGATGCAATATCCAAATATAACGGAACATGCAAAAGAATGGGAATCTAGGGTGGATACATGCAAAGTAGAGGATGCCAACCACCGCAACGCACACCATGAAGCTCAACTACACCACAACTATTTGATAGACACCAGGAGAAGAAGCGACGATGGGAATCCCATTTACGACGTTCGTGTGAGGTGTCTGGACGAAGTCGGCACATTTCAACTCTAGGAGCTTCCCTTTTTTCGGCAAAGCGTAAGAACTGGTAAGGTTTCTTATCTCCCAAATTCATGAGGATAGAATGTAATTTGCAAGGAGAAGCATGCACATCACAACAACGTATATTCATAAGGCCACAAGACTAGCTCAAGCTGGGGTTGACATAGGGAAAGCATTGGGAAACCAAGCGGAAATTGACCTAACGACCCACTTGTTCAAATACAAGAAAGCAGGATATGCATTTCATGTCCCCAACATAATGTTAGCACCACTAGGGTGGCAACACAATTGGTAAGCGCCAAGTTAGCCCAACAAGACGATGGGAGGAGATCAGTCGGAACTTCCTATATATAGCATATGAAATGGCAAAAGAAACCCATTTCAATATGGCCAAATATGTGGCAAACCCTCATCATTGAGGAGGCAGAGATGGCACAAAGGGGGGAAGGCAATTTTACATTCGATGATGTCCTCATGATACTAGTATTCAATGAGATTGAAGTCCCTGAAGGGAGAAATGGGGGAGAGGGATGGACTTTCCCTGAACACCACACATCCCCTGTGATCAAGTATCACGATTTTACCTACCCGAGGATGGTCACCTCAAAATACAAAGCAAGGCTCGCGCTGATCCGGGCAACAATTTGGGTGACCATTCGGTGACAGTTAATTCCTCGAATTTTGTATTGTTCTCATTTTGTATTGTCGGTGGCAATCTTGTCCTCGAGCGATTATGTCCTCGAGCGTTGTATTGTTTTAATGCTGGGACGTATGTCCTCGAGCGTTGTATTGTTTTAATGCTGGGACGTTAAATCGTCACCCGTTAATTCCTCGAGCCACGCAATCTCTCGAGGTTGTTTTCAAAAATATGTATAAATGCATTGTAACCCAAAAGGGGAAGGCAGACATCTCTTCTCAGAGATAAGCGTATGTTTTGCAAGACATCTCTTCTCAGAGATAAGCATATGTTTTGTATTGCGGTTGTTAAGTAATATGACGTCTCTTCTCAGAGAATCCATTGTTATTGTATTATTTATGTGCTATTGAAATATTCGTCAACCAGAACTTCTGAGTTTTGGATCAGTGGTATCAGAGCGGTTTGTCTTGAGAGTGTATGTTCCCGAAGACGAGGTCAGGATACAGGAAACTTGGGTGGGAAGCGACAGAGCTTCCAAACGCTCCACTTGTGCGCCCCAAACGACCTCAAATGGCGGACGACACCGAGACATCCGATCCTTTCAAGGAAATGGTGAATGAAGCCCTCCAGCGGCAACAAGCGCAGATGATCCAACAATTTGCTCAAATTCTTCAAACACTTTCGATGGGAAATTCTGGCTCCGCGGCTACACATCCGGGCTCCTCATCGAGGGAGCTTCCTTTCAGTGCCCCAACACCCTTCAAGGTTCAGGTAAATTTTGATATTTCCACATTTGAAGGCAAAATCAATGCTGATGCAGTGGAAAATTGGTTGGATCAACTGTCGTCCTACTTCTCTGTAAATAAGTTCACCGATGGAGAAAAGATCACTTTTGCTATTTTGAAATCATCATTGCCCGTGAAAAACTAGTGGGAAGTGTACAAAAAGAGGTTCAGTACAGATATCATTGGCCTGGGGTGGAACCCAACTAGGATGATTTTACAGAAGCAGTAAAAGAAGAATACAATCCCATCGGCACGTATGATGATCTGTACATACAGTGGCAACAACTTCGCTAAGGCAAGGACCAATCTGTGCAAAATTACACAGACACTTTCCATTCTTTGTCTGCAAGACTGGGCATTCAAGAAAGTGAGAAACATAAAACTCTCAAATATCATGGTGGACTACAATGGTACATTCGGGGGGAAATGGAATTCTTCAATTTGGAAACCATCGGTGAGGCATACAAGTTCGCAGTAAAGATTGAGCAAAAGCATGGAAGAATGGATATAAAGAATCAGTCTTCAAAATGGAAAAGTGATAAAGAAGGTCAAACACGAGGCCAAAATTGGAAGCAAAAGGAAGGAAAGACCGGGAAGTGGTGTGGTTATCACAAATCTGGAACTCACTCCAAAGAAGAATGTCGAGCTATCAAATCACTGCTTTCTAAGTCACCATCCTCAACATCTACTGCTCTACCTCATACAGACCCTGCAGTCGAAGAGGTTGAAAAAGAAATTATAGATGATGATCCTGAAGCCATTGTAGCTTCATCACAGACACACGATGAGATGTTAGATGACAAGGAAAGGTTGTTTCACTCTAAGTTATGGGTGAAAGGTAAGCCTCTGCATTTCATTCTTGATAGCGAAAGTCAAAAGAATCTAATCTCTACTAATGTTGTGAAAAGCCTAAATCTGTCCATGAAGCCTCACCCAAAACCATACAGTATTGGATGGTTGAGCCCAGGGAGAGACCTCCATGTCACCCACCAATGTCTTCTCTCATATGCAATACAACCTTTCCAAGATGAGGTCTTATGTGATGTGATCAATCTAGATGTTTGTGATGTACTCTTTGGTCAGCCATTCATGTATGATCGACATGGTATATATGAATCAAGAACTAGACGAATCACTCTCACTCTTGGAACACGGCGCTACAGAGTACCAGAAGTACCACCTTCCACATTTGTCTCTCTGCTTAGCACCAAGAAATTTGTTTTCATGGTGGTCAAGCCACAGGAATCCAAAAGGGCCGATGTTACAGCCCTGACAACACAACAACAAAAGCAAATAGATACCACACTGAAGAAGTTCACAGCTTTCCATCCACAGACTAATGGTCACACAGAAATGGCGAACAATCAGGCCCCGCACAGTTCCATAAACCACAACCCCTTCCAAGTGTGCATCGGGAATCAAATCAAGACACAACTACCACACCTGATGGGGAATGGTGACGCAATGGGGACCATTGCTTTTCAAGGAGGGAGGAATGATCCGGGCAACAATTTGGGTGACCATTCAGTGACAGTTAATTCCTCGAATTTTGTATTGTTCTCATTTTGTATTGTCAGTGGCAGTCTTGTCCTCAAGCGATTATGTCCTCGAGCGTTGTATTGTTTTAATGCTGGGACGTATGTCCTCGAGCATTGTATTGTTTTAATGCTGGGACGTTAAATCGTCACCCGTTAATTCCTCGAGCCACGCAATCCCCCGAGGTTGTTTTCAAAAATATGTATAAATGCATTGTAACCCAAAAGGGGAAGGCAGACATCTCTTCTCAGAGATAAGCGTATGTTTTGCAAGGCATCTCTTCTTAGAGATAAGCGTATGTTTTGTATTGCGGTTGTTAAGTAATACGACGTCTCTTCTTAGAGAATCCATTGTTATTGTGTTATTTATGTGCTATTGAAATATTCGTCAACCAGAACTTCTGAGTTTTGGATCACGCGCAATGGAACACACGCTTGAGAGAAGCCCCAAGAGAAGAATGGTGTATCCCGAGGATGCTACCTAAAATGGTGAAGGGCCATGCTCAATTTATGGTGATGCAACATTTGACCGTGGCTCAAATCAAGCTTAAGGGTGGGAATATGTCTCCTTGGCTCAAGTTACCCTATGGATTCACCGCACAATACTTCATGGATGCAGTTAATGGCATCAAAGACACAGAGAAGGTTAGAGTGGACACCTAGAGAATCGATGTTGACATACACACAATGCATGCCACTTATGTGAAACAAGGAAGAATGGCCATGAGAGAAGCCGATGAAGTGGAAAGGCAAGAATGTGAAATTCTTCAAGTCACCCCTATCCACGACAAGCCTTATCGACTGCACTACTACTTGAAGCCATTAAAACGACACGAGGATATGAGGATCGAAATGTCAAAAATATCTTCGGCCTCCAGATCTCAGCCAAGAGGCTCAAGCACCCGTGTAAGCCACAAAGAAGAAAGCGAAAGGAGAGGAGTTCAATGACCTTCAACAACACCAAGTGGGTCAAGAGAAGGGGAGCTGGATGAAAGGCTCAAAAGAAGACGAGGAAGAGAAGAAAGGAATGCCTCCAGAAAGGAGCTAGAAGGGAGGCAGGAACAGCCTACCATGCAAACACCCAAAAGTCGCGAAGAAGCAAAAGCTACGAATGAAGCCTTGGAGCAAGAAGAGGTGCGAAGATAGAGATTGAAGAAGAAGAGGTGGGAATTGTCGATCCTTGCGCCCGAATTAGAGGACCCTTATTCAGAAAAAACTTCTAACCAAAAAGAGAACAAAGCGGGAGGAAGTACCTCAATCACCCCCTCATGAAACTAAACGATGAACGACGCCAAGACCAAAAGGAAGGGCCTCATCCCCACCAATCAAAGAAGAGAAGGGAAAGGGTTCGATGGGCACAGGGAAATCAAAGGGACCGTCTGGCCAATAAAAAGAAGTACGCGAGATGAAAGAAGGCCATGATGGGCATATGACCCAGATGGAGAATGCCCCGTAAAGGGTCCTGTCTAGCCAAATAGACAAAGAGATATTGGAGGAACCCACAGGGAATGCAATAGAGAGCCCAGAGGAGGAGATTAATCTCCCAAGTGGATTTGAGGATGGGCAGCTACAAGATGAGGGGAGTGAACGACTACACGCTGAACTAGGAAGAGAAGGAGAACAACGAAGGTTGGGGGAGGATGAGGCTAGCCTCATAGAAGATAGCCCCCACGACAAAGCACAAAAACAACTAGGGGGAATGAAGCAAGACCATTCGAGAGCGATTACAGAGCGAGGTGAAGGATGAGCACCTATATTTTTGGGATGTCCTAGTGCCATATCAGGGTTCCTTAACAACCCAACAATAGTTGTCCTTTGCCTTAGAATATTTTAGGGAGGAACCCATTCATGAGGTGCCCAATAAAGCTAAGGTCCCATCCAACAAATTTAGCCATCCAGGACCAAGGATGTTCCTCATAAACCCTAAGACATCCATCAAGGCACACGTTGGGAACACTCTCCTAAAGCTGGCTACCGAAGTAACTTGACAGAATTTGATAAATGCAAGGACCTATCGACAACAAGGAGTTGTAAGAGTGCTAGCTAGTGCCCTCCAAGAAGAAGGAAAAAAGCACCTATTAATCGAGCAATCCCTTGAACTAGCCAGGGAAGGGTAGAATGGGGCAAAACAACTACTGAGCAAGAAGCGAGCAAAGCGGGAAAGGATTAAATACTAACTCCAGGAAATAAAAGTTACGGTCATGAACCTATGTGACAAGATTGTCAAAACTTGGACCAACCTCTTGGACATGATTGATGTCGCACATGACGATCCAATGAGTAATTTAGGGGTCCTGACGGACATGCTCATTGAAAGGGAGAAACAGTCTACAAGGCCCTAGGACAGATTAGAAGAGGCCTAGCTAGAATGTGTTGAGCTACTGAAAGATTGTGAGGACGCAATAAAGACCCTTGTTGATTGTGCAGCGGACGCAGAACGCTTGATTGGGAACTTTTTCGAGCAAGCCAGGGTAATCCAGTCGCAACTATCCTCCCAAGAAGATGAGCAGAAAACTTTGGTTGCATTGGTCTACATAAAAAATAACAAGGAGCGATCCTCCTTGCTGAAAGAGGCAGAAGCCTTAGCCCAAGAAATAAGCGTTGCAAAAAGGGAATTAGAGCTATAATTTTCGGAGCTTCAAGGAAGAACCTTGGATGAAGAAAACCTTCTGCAAGAAATCCTAAAAGAAGGGTTGGAGAAGCTTGGCAAGATAAAGCAACAGGTTGAACCCCTCCCTGCTACGATCACTGCCTTCTAAAAGACAAGCATCGAGATAGTCGCAACAAAAGATACCATTCAACTTGCCATGTGCAGATGAGATGAATTTCAAAGAGAGTTGCGTAAAAGCATTCCAGAGCTTTATGCTTCCCCTCCTGACCGTCAAACTCCAAGAGGAAGGTGAATGGTTGACCAAGGACAGACAACCAAGTTAGTGTGGGGTAAATGTTGACCCCGGATAATGGGCTTCACATTTGGTGGCGGCCACGACATCTTGAAAGAAGGGTGCAGAAGGAATGAGAGTTAAATGCCACTAAAAGCCTACCAACTCATAGTATGTCTGAACAGGGGATGAGATCTGAGCGGATCACATCCCAACTACCCCACAACCATGGTAAGGGCTCTGAAAGAAGACGGCAGAAAGGAAGCGGCAGAGGAAGTAAATATAGGCGGCAGAGGAGATGGCACTAAGCTCGATGCCATGATTAATGGCAAGATATGCAAGAGAATGAAGAGGGAGTATTCAAATTTTTAAAAAGGATGATGTCAGTTGTCTTGCTCCATCTAAGCCCCCTATAAATTACCAACCCATAACAAGATAAGTGGTTGATGATGGTATTGTTAGGGTTGTTGTTGATCATTGTTATGAAGGTTGCTAATTACCAATGCTGGTGTTATCGCGGAGATTACTGCTATTTCTGTCATGGAATGAAGAGAAGGAACAGTAGTGGTATGCTACTCAAATAGGACTGTAGGAGCTTGTGTGTACCCCGCCTTGGTTTAAATCTATTCTAATTGGTTATTAATACAATCATGGTCCTATGCTAGCAATGTAGCATGGTATCCCTGTTTTCTTTCTTTGGTTATAATGCTCTTATAGAAATGAATGTATGTTCAAATAGTTACATTGTCGAGGGTAACTGCATGTCTATTGATAGCATAGCCAAGTGCCTTGGGTAAGTCTGGATTGACCCATCTACCCTTCCATTGATAACATCATTGCCAACTAACCCCAACCCAACCTAGTTACTCTACTATGTGCCTCGAGTGAGCTCGGGGAATGCTTTCCTTGTGATATGCCGACACAAGGGAGATTGTCATTGGGCGTATAGACTAGCGCGTTGCCACTCAAGTCTAAGGAAAAAGCACCAACATGTTATGAATGTTGAATATGCATAGTTGTATGGCACAATCTTCTTGGGAGTTGGCGCAATATGGTTAGAGCATGGAATCATAGCAAGAATCTAATATCTCTTATTGTCCACTAATATAACTATGCTATGAGGATTGGTAGTGTACACACTCTGGAGAATATGCATGCATGGGTGCCCAAGGAGTACATCACAAACATCAATTGGTGCTACATCACAAACTCTTCTTTCAAAGGATAAATAGAATATGAGAAGCAACACTGGAGAGAAACGTGTATACCTTTGTTGTTACAAAAACTAAACCATCACAATTTGTAAGGCAGCAGAAGAGGCATGGTTGACAGATTCAATCGCTTGACGATTGATTCAAAGATGAGGTTTTTCATGCTAATGCCATCAATCAAAAAATCCAATGGATGCACTTATAACCACATCTGTGAATGGAAAAGGTGTTATGCTTCAACATCTTGTGCTAATGGTGTTGCCTATGTAGTGGCTACTCAAACATTTGGATTTGTGTCAATGATTCCATCAGAGAGATTGACTTTATAATCTTTTGTGTATTGTCGCGTAAGCAAACTCTTTTGAGCATGGCACTTTGCATTGGAGTGGTTGTTGCTTTTGTGCTTGTCACACCATTTACATGTCTTAGACTGCAATTGCTTTCTGTATGAAGAAGGTAGTTTCTTTGGTGCAAATGATGTGTCCTGCTCGCCCTTCTACTTGAACTCTTCCTCAATGGTTGCCACATAGTGATAGGCTTCTCCCATCATCTTGACCTTAGCCTACTTCAAATTAGACTAAATGGATGGTCGTAGGCCACTATGGTACTTGAGTACTCTATGCTACTCTAACTAGAATGAACCCAATCTTGCATATAGGTCATGGATAGCATCAGTGTAGGCTCGGACTAACTGGTCATGTCCTTGCCGCAATTGTTGCCATAGATTGTAGGGATCATCGTAAACATCTTCAAGATAATATTCATCTTTGAAGGCTTCCAGTAATCTATATCAACTTGGGTCAAATTCTTCTTTTGTCTGAGCTTTCTCCCAAAGCGAATGAGTTTGCCACCACCTCTTGAAAGGGGAAGAGACTTTAAAAAGTGCAATCTTGATTTTCTCTTCATTAAAAAATTCATTCATAGAGAAATATGACTCTAACTAATCTAACCAACTATCTACTGCATTTGCATTAATTTTTCCCTTAAACACAAGAATGTCTAGATTTACTTGAAACTTGTGGGGGGCTCAACCACCAAAAGCTTCACTTAATTTGTGAGTGTCAATGGAGCCACTCATTCGAGTACTTCAGCAAACTAGTTGAACCAAAATGTCTTTTCCTCTTGAAGTGCTTTTTGGATGATGTCATTTATCATCTCTTAGATTGCATCTTGTGAATCTTTCGCCATCTAAACTTGCTTGAAACAACACGACAAGTAATCTAATGGGTCTTATGGTTTGACACTAAGCTTCGAATACCCAGCCCTAGTTCGAATCGACATGCAAGAACAAGATGAACTACTTTGATACCATTGATCTGAGGCCCAAAGAGGACGCCCCATGGGCAAGACTCTAAATAACGATCTAGATGTGTCATATGCGTATGCAGAAGCTATATGAAATAACATGCAAAGAATCAAGAGAGAGATAATAAAACTGGAACAATAAATGTTTTATTTATCTATGCATCTTGTGCATGGCATACTCTTGAGCAAGATGCATGGTTGTCTATCTTCTACTTGGATTGCTAACTAATGTTACAGATGTAACATATTACAAAGGCGCAAAGACAAAAACAATTGTTACAGAAGTTGAAACGGTTGAGCTTCTATGTAACTTTGCCATCTAATGATTGCGCTAATCAACGTCAAAAGTAACGCTCGACATTTTGGCACATGGCGTTGCCCCATGAGAGGGGGCACTTCCCCTCTACCTAGCACCAACTAAGCCTTTGAAGAGCACACGCTCCGCACCAATCAAGATGTTGGCAGCAAGCTATTAGCACCTAGCAATCCCACGCATGTGAGTTGTCCTTTGTGATTTGGTATGAAGGAGTGTTAGACCCTATTGAAGCCAATTGTAGGTACTGCATAAGATTTGGTGCATGCATGGGTGGCGCATGCATGGGTGGCACATGTCCAATTTGTGCAGATTGCATTGCGCAAGTACTAAAGTGTGTGCAACATCTATTGGAGACATGATGATAATATTGGAGGTACCACAAACCTTTGGATGTGGTTCTAAACTATCACATACCATTGAGCAAGAACTACAAGCTGTGAGAATAGGCTTGGTAGCATCACTAGAACCATTGTTGGGAGATCCTCCTAGATCAAATTCCTAAGCTCACAACATTCTCAAAAACCCTATATAATGTATTCAGGGTTCTCTGGTTGTCTCAATTTTTAGTGCTAACATTATGGTTTCTGTTATTTATTTTAAGGTTATTTAAAATTAAGGGGGCTCGGTTTTTAAGTTTATGATCTTCTATGTATCTAAGTGGAGGAATCTCGCTATTATATTTTTCATTATTTTAATATTTTTTTAAAGACTAATTAATTGTTTGTCTAAGCAATAATTGTTTCCTAAAGTACTCTAAGGTGTCATTTCGCAGTTGGAGTTTCTTGTTCATTACATTCCTAAGTTTTGATACTAATGTCTACTCTAACTTAAATCCCTAAGATGCAAAATTATAGTAGAAACTATATTTTCTTCACCAACTTCATATAAATAAATGATGTATAATGGATCAAAGTTTTGGTTAGAGGGAAAGTGAGAACAAGTGGAAGGCACCACTTGATGTTAACTAGCTTGATAGCAAGAGATGACATAATGATGAGCTTGAAGCTACTACCAGACCCCTAGAATCAAGTCCTCTAAGCCAGAGACACTTGATATCCAATTTTCTCGACCTCAGGATCATAAAATGAAAACCCATGTTTTCTCAATTGTACGTGTAAAATGCTCATTTTTTGAGAGGGAGTCGACACTGAAACATTTTCTCTCTAACCTTTTTATTGACCCTAAATCAAAAATTCCATTTGAAAAGAATTCTGTATTTGAATTTTCTTGGTTTTCTAACTTTTTTTTCTTGAAATTTTTTGCTCAAAGATATTTCGTGTTTTTTTTTACCTCATACTTTGCTTTTTACAAACATGGTTAGGATGCTCAAGATAGAAGTCAGAATACCTGCCACTTTCACATTCCCACCAGGCAAGAACATTCTGATTTCTGGTGATATTACCTGATTTCATTGGTAATGTCATGAAACCAACAGTAATGTCAATAAGGGGAGTTGAATGAGTTGGAAGGAAAAGTGAGACTTGTAACATCAAAAGTTTCGAGTTGAAGCAGGTTTGGGAATTTCAATTAGGAAAAATCCAAACCATCAAACTTTATCAATAAATGCATTCAGGTTTGCCAAAAGTGGGTGGGTGGGTGTGTTTGTGTGTCTGAGGTGGTTCTTTAGGCTATTTTCGCAATAGTAAAGAAGGAATTGAGCAGAGATCAAAAGGTCTGAGACAGAGTACGTCATTGTCGCATTCCAAAAAGGAGTCACATGACAATTTTGTTCCACAAACAGCAATCTCTATATTTCAAAGGTAACAATCCTTTTTTCCATGTAGCACTTCTAAATCATAGCCAGGGTGTAGCATTTGGGAGTCACAAAGCTAGACATTCCAAGTAATTCTAGAATACGTTGTAATTTGTTCATGTGATGTCCCCAAATGGGATGAATTAGGGCAAAAGGGGTTTTCTCCAAAATCCCTAAAGCTGAAATGAAAATCAGCAAGCCCTAAATTTGAGAATTTAATTTTCAAAACCCTTATTTGATTTCAAAAACCCTAGGCACCAAAAAGAGGAGGGTTTTATAGAGAATTTTTGCCAATAAATTGTCTTGAAATAATCTGAAAATAAGCAGTAAAATTCCAGATTTAAATCCACATAAATAAATACTTTTTTCTCTCTTTTTTGTACCTTCCACACCACAAATAGATGAACGAAAAATCAGATTTAATATCTAATTTTCTGTTGCTATTCAGAACATAAAAGATCTTCAAAACCCTTGCCAAAATTGCTGCCAACCTCCAAAAAATATAGGAAAAATACCGACAACTTATTTTGACATAAAAATCACCAAATTGACCCTCCTAGATCAATCGCCCCTCTCAAAAAGTCTGGAAAAATAGCAAACAAATAGAGGCACTAATCTTGTCTTCTATAAGGAAGAAAATCTTCAAAAACCTGTAAAAAATTTGATAATAATTCTGCAAATTATTTATTAGTTTTTTGTCTTCAAAATCTTTCATAAATCATCCAAAATTTTGCAACAATAATCGAAAAAATATTAAATAATTGTAGATAATTATTTTGTTAATATTTTGACCAAATAGAGCCTTCAAACCTTAGCACCAACCTTCCCAAGTGGTTCACTCTACTTGAAAAATTAATATAATAATTTAGCAAGCCAAAAATGCAATTAAAATATCACCAAACCCTCAGGAACAAGCATCAAAACCCTCCAAAGTAGTTCACCCCACTCCTTAGGGCATAAATAAGCTTTCATTTCACAAGGTGGTGTCAATAGACACCTTTGTAAGATTGATCAATCATCAAAGCAGAGTACTTCTATTGGACATGCATCCCAATAGTCTTTTTCACGCAGGAAGAACAAGAATATCAATTTCAGCATATCCTCTATTGTAGCCTTCGCCATGTATTTATAATTTTCAAAAGGATTTGAACCCCTTTGAAAAAATAAAACACCTTTCCTTATCTTCACTTTAGCTCCCATGCCAAAAATCTCTTTTTTGAATAATATATTAAATATTGGTCTTAATTACAATTACTCTAAGGCAAATATATTAATATTTAATTCACTTAAGCACTTTAGTGATGAAAACCACTTTTTAAAATATTTTATTAATTAATTAATAATTGACTTGTGATAAAAATCACTATTTTAACAATTAATAAATAACTAATAAAATAGCATTCCCCAAAAAATGGCTCCATTAGTCTATGGAGAGATAGACTAAAGGTCTCCATACCTGTTTATTTAAGAGGGAAAAATGGAGACATTACAGTTCCAGGGCAAATAAAGCAATAAGCTAATACCAAAAAAGGTTTTTCTCCACATAAATTTGTTGTCACTATTGTGTGTGATGTTGTTCGGTATTTTCTTTGAATGTAATTTGATTATTTGCTACATGGCAGAAGTTTTCAATTGAACACTTTAAATTCAAGTTCAACATTTTTAGCAGCATTTTCATGCATTTCAGCCGTGCACATTGAAAACAGCAACATAATATTGAACACATTTGTGTAGGGAATTGTATAGGTTATAAGTTGTGCAATCACTGAACAAATTTGCTACCAGAAAAAAATTCTAGGCCTTGTGGAGGGTTTGCAACGGCCATGGTAAGAGGAAAGGAGAGGTAAATTACATGGAAGAGATTTGAAGATTCAGGTGCTCTCGTACAAGAGTCAGAAGCTGCAAAAACAGGACCAACTTCCAAAGAAATTAATCAAAAGTTGCAGACTGAGTTTGAAATCCAGAATGATTTCCTTGTTGATGGATATGTACATAGTGAAGTTCAAATATGTGGGTGAGACCATCTTTGGGCAATTGGACCACGTAGAAAGTAAGTGTGTACACAAGCCACGAAAAAGATACAACAAGAATTGGTTGCAAAGGAGAAAGTGTGGGCGACGCTCCAGGTCAAAGGTCAAGAAACACAGAGGAATGAGGGGTATTCCATTTGAAGGAATCCAAGCTCAACATAAGAGACCCATACAATGATGAAAGAGAGTACAGTACGCCCCTCAAAATTTGGCCTTCCTTGAATTGAACCATTGTTTGAGTCTTAAGGTAGTTTTGAATTGCACACCAGAGCAATAGTCTCCAAGTTATTAAAAAGATGGGTTATAATGACCCCCACTGAGGTTGAACCAAGACCCCAGTATGTAGGTTTTGGGTATTTTTGATGCAACTACAAAGGCCTCTTCATGAAATGCCAATGGAGGAAAGTTGCCTTCAGCTCCTGTATGAATCAGGATTTTTCCATTCCCGCATGAATTTTAGAATCCATCTGTTATTAAAAAGATTAAAAAAAAAAGTTTTTAATATTTATCTACATCGAAGCTTACTCTGGGAAGAGAAATTGCAGGATATGCTTAAATTGATGTCAATTTCAAACTAAACCAACCACTTCCAAAGCCCATCACTCCTCAAACGGAAGGCTTTGAATGGTTTAACTAATTGAATATGAGAAAATATAATAAATGTGGAGATCTCTACAAGGATTGCCCATTAGTGCCAAAACCAATCGAGAGAAGAAAAGATTCAAAAATCCCAAGAAAGAGTTAATTATTAAGAAAAAAATTTAAAAAGCAACAAGCACTGATTGATCAAAGCAATTATCTACAATGAAATAGAAGGAAATTATTCCTCTGATGGGGAGGAGCTGGTTACTTGAAACAGAAGATACGGTGGTTAAGGTTGATAATCTGGAAGAGACTACAGAAAACGCAAGAAGGCAGATTAGGTAGCAATATAATTGAGGAAGACAATGAGGATATGATTAAGCAAGGGTATATGAAGAGACCAAGGCATATGGAGGATACCCAGAAAAGCAAAAAGAGCTTGAAATGAATATCAAGCAGACAATCAACAAATAGAAAACAACACACACAGAGGCAGGCACAAAAGATTCAGAGATTCAACCCGAGGAAGAATCCAGAAGGAAACCATGGAAAAAGTTGAAGTCAGATTCCAATCAAAACTAGATGGGTTTGTAGGCAATTGAATACTCTTCTGAGAAAAAGTACTTAAAAGCGTAATTACCAGGTCCTGCAGACACCAGACCAGTTTCAGTCTGTCCCAAACTTTTTGGCCAGACCAAACCAGACATGAAAAACATGGGAAAGGGTTCCCTGCTCCTTTTGGGCAATCATCAATGCTCCCTCCTCCCATGCATGGCTTCTCACAAGCAGACTGAGAATAACTTTGAGAGACTTGTTGAGTGGGAGAGGCGGTGAGCAAAGAGGGGAGGAAGGCAATGGGCAAAAGAGGGGGGAGAAGGAGAGTGTCAGAGGTGAACAAGGGTGGCGGGGAGGGGTGTTGGCATGAAACAAACACATTCTGTATTAGTTATGAGTAAAATAAAAGGAAATGGCGAGAGATGTCATCAATCACATTGCCAAGCAGCAATGCCTATTGTTAAATTAACTCGGCTATGGCGATAAAAGCAACTCCCAGAGGATATTTAGCCATTATATGCTTACAATCATGCGCCATGTAGAGAATTTCTCAACCTAACAAAAACATGGAATCCCATTTGCCAAAGGCCTTCTCAGCATCATGAAGAGCTACAAAATCTCAATTGGTGACTGACCTTTTGATGCTCTCCTCTTCTTCCAAGTATCGTAAAACGGTGTTGTTACTTTGTTCTCGCTACGATGGTCTTCACGTGTCTTCCACTGGGGCTCAGACCCCAGACCCCACAGACAGAGCCGTCTGGATTTTGTTTGATGTTGACGGCTAATCCCTTGGTTTCGTCAATCTGTACGCTTCCAACTAGGCCAACTGGTAAAACCACAGGCAACGAGCTGAATTGCAAGCGATGTGATGAAAATATTGCATCTCTCAGGAAAACAGACAGCTCTTTTGCAGCCAAATTCCACCTTATATTATGATTTATACATCCCAATCTCACCTTGTACCATATTTTGAGCTTTCTGAGAAAGCACGGAGATTATAGCCTCCTTACAGATTCAAAAATCAAATTTATCTAAAGTGGGTGTCAAATCATGCATGAAATCACCTTAAAAGCTAGGTTTACAAAACCTGGTCTCCCTATATATAATCAGAGGTTTAATTTCACTATCTTAAAAAACGATTTCAATGGCCAAAATTGGCATTTATCATAACTAATTCCCGAATCCAACCTTACAATAAACAGGAAAACCCACAAACAAAAGAGGATGTAATCCATACACCCAAAAATCTATAGAAATCAAATTCGTGGAGATCAATCCAAGGCAATCACAGAGAATTCAAATGGACCCATGAGCTGAAAATTGTTTAAAACGGCAAAAAGATATAGAGAATCCTGCAGGCAGACAATCTGAAGCTTACCTTCTGAAGCTTTCGCTGAATCCGCTGAGTGAGAGCAGTCAGATAAGCAGATCTCCCAGCAGGCAAACTCTGTGACATTCTGAAGTAAACTAACTGCAATCCAATCTTCACATCCAGTCCTCCTTTTCGTCTATATTTCCTCCAAATTCAAACAAAACCCACAAAATTCCCTCCACAATCTATCCTCTAATTTGACCCACTTCCAAATTCAACGCCCAAATGCCTCGAACAAATAATCATAATCTGCTATTCTCGGAACATTTGGGATCAATATTTTTTTTCTTTTAGATGTGGGCACCAATGATACTCGTATAGATAAAGGGACATTTGCCTTTGCCTTCGAGGGTCGTTCAATTTCACAAATGAGAAATGCTTTGTAAAGCAATCCAAGAGATTTTGTTACATCTTTGACGGGTACGCATCGTCAAACTATATTCCATGATTGCGAAAGTGGACAATTAATTTTAAATTGACAGATATATTGATAAATAAATAGCTGCATATATTATTAAATACACCTTATCTCGAATGATGAATACCAATAACTTCCATGACACCGGCCATCTAATTTTAAATATGGTTACCATTCGTCACTAAATGACATTTGGAATGGGACGATTTGTTTATAACCAGTACAAATATCTTAACTGCACCTATTTCAAATCAAACGTCTATATCATTTTGAAGACAACTGACATTGAGATTGGGGTGTCCTTTTTATTGATTGGAACATATATCTTGATATCAGGTCTCATATTGGGTCATCTTAAAGATATAACTTATGTGTTTAGGGATTGGATTGTATGTTTTGATAAAGTGATGTTTTTAATACAAATGATTGTAAAGCGGT
The DNA here is from genome assembly GCA_037957365.1 of Torreya grandis. Classification (NCBI taxonomy): domain Eukaryota; kingdom Viridiplantae; phylum Streptophyta; class Pinopsida; order Cupressales; family Taxaceae; genus Torreya; species Torreya grandis. Next base: position 2,155,023 of record JARHVA010000485.1, on the reverse strand, counting down.
GTAATTTTCCTAATGAACGAGATGAAGTGTATGAAATATTTTTATTAAAATGATGGCAAAATTTTACATTGGTTGTAAATATAGTAAAAGAGGTTTTACAATGGCTCATGCTTTTTCTTCTTTTATGGGTTATACATATTTACTATCATTCATTTTTACATAGGAGTCGAAGGTAAATGTAATAGAGATATAAATATCGTACAACATACTTTTGATATTTCGTTGAAGGTTAATCCTCGATGATCAGTATTGATGATATCAATTGTTGTATTATTGAATCATTCTTTGTGCATTGTGTATGGTTAATGCCCATACAATTTTGAGCAACATATATCATTGATTACTCCATGTAACAAGAAGAAATGGCAGATATGTCGTATTGCTACTATCATATAAGGGATCGGAGTATTTTTTAAAGGCAACAATGACATTCATGAGTAAGTCAAGTGGTTATTAACCTCAATTGTAGACAATGTGAATAATTTTTCGAACAGGTCCATTAACTAACCTTGTTTTAACCCACAAATTGGATGTCAACATAATCTCTTGACCTTTGCACAAAAACACTGTTGGCTTCAGTTGAGTGTCGTTGAGGTTAGGTGCAGTGTATTTTTTGGTATGCTCTACTTTGCTTATTACAATTAAAATGTTTAACAATTTTAGCATTTGCTCATTATGCAATGTAGCTAAGTTATTAGTCGCGTCCAAATGTGTTGATATTTTAAGGGTTTGTTGTTCTTCGGGAGACATGAAGGACTATGTTCTTGAGATAAGAATATTCCAATCCTATTTTGTCAAGTTTGCATTTCTAATGTTGGTTAATAAAAATTTTGGACATTAGTTGTTGTGTTGTCCACCCTTGTTGATGAAAATTTGTGTCTAATGTTATACCTATGTCAAATGTTTGTCATAGTGTGTGACCAAATGACTTTTCCACATACATTGGTATTGCGTTTATAGGGGGTAACTAACTAGGATGCCAAAAAGCATAATTGAACAACCACCAAATTTTTTTTGTGATTTTGAGGAAATGCCTCACACAATTAGTTGTTTATATTGTTGATCATTTTTGGGCCTTTAAAGCTCGTTTCATCAATAAGAATATATTATATGTGTCTCATTTATTCTTGAAAACTTATTAGTGTGTGTCACGCCAATGCCTTCATTTATTGGATAGGAATTTAAAGGTCTAAATATATAGTCAACACATTTATGTTGAATGTCTTTACACCTATTAGAATGAGGATAAGAAGATGAGACCTAGTTTTGCTTGTGAGCCTGATTACTCCACATTTGATGTTGTCAATCAAGTATGATTTACCTATACTTATTGTTCCTTGAGTAATCATCTTCGGTGGCAGAGACTATGTTTTTTTGTGGGCATGGTATACAACAATTATGAAGGTGGTTTATTATTTATCTGACAACTCATTTGGCATAGGTTGGCTTTAGCACTCGTCATTTAAAATTTGGGTGCCTCTTATGTAATCACTGTTAGGGGTCTCAATGAAGAGACACCTTCACCACGTAGTGTTTAAAATTATAAAGTGAAAATAATGCAAACAAATGCAATAAAAAATCAACATAGTTCTTTTTAGATTTCAATGGCTAAAAATACAACTTACACACACAATAACAACATAACTCTACGTGATCCCAACTTAGATGTGTTTACAATATGAGATCTCTATAGATATATACATGCTAACTTGCAGTCTTTGCAAGTATAGTTATATCTTTGAATCAATGTGATCTATCCTTAAGCTCACTAACTCTATGGCTTAAGCAGAGGATCATGTTTATATAAGCATAAGACCCATCTACTTACAATAATTCTCAACAACCCATTAACATCATTAAACAATTGTAGCACATCATTGTGCACCACCAACATCAAGTGTTCATTACAATTCCAATGCACCTTAACACATCACTGCATAAGGCATCATGATGAAGCATATCACAAAGTGATATTAAATGAGTTTGCAACAACCTTCCATGTTTCAAGGAATAAAATGTAAATGGTTAAGAATTGAAACGGTCCTTTCCTCATAACACACCATAAGAACATATGCACCCAAACCAAGCTACGCATAAGACAAGTCACACGGATGTTGCAACCTTGCAAGACTAAGTTGCATTACTTTGTAACTAAAGGTTGCACAACCCAATATTATTCCACTTCAACTTATTGTAAGTTCCTTTCAAAAATATTTCTTCTCTCAAGTGTCATAAGACTAAGTCTCTGACTTGATACTCCACTTCTCTTATCTAATATCTACACATTGTTTGTAATGTGCACTTCTTCTCTCTAACTATTTATGCACTTGTTGATGTAAGTCATGCATATACTCTAACTCAATGGGCTAGCTCGTGTAGTTGAGTGTTGAGTGTGACAAATGGGAGGTCTTGGGGTATATTCCCCCGAGGTAGCCACCTCTATCATGTTAGGCATTACATATTGTACATGATGTCCCCGTTAGGTCAGGCACACTTAGTTTACACCAAAGGGACCTTTGAGTAGGCCTAACGGCTATAAGTCCTAGGACCTGGATTTATTTATAAGGAGTAGCCCCCTAAAAAAATGTGAACCTTATTTTTAAAAAGTCATGCATATACTCAACAAAATCATTTGCTTTAGCACTTTTCCTTCGCTCATCTCTAATGTCACATAATTTTGTGAGTCTTCTTGGACTTAAGCCATACACAATCTATAATGGTGTCTTTTTATTACTTTTAGTAACTGGATTTTTATAAGCAAACTCAACTTGCACTATAATTAAATCCCACATTCATGTTTTTCCTTCAATCAAACACTGTAATGAATTTTTCAAACTTTTGTTGACTACCTCCATCTTTCCATCCAAGGATGATACACTAAATTGAATTGTAGCTTAGTATTCAACTTCTTCTATAATGGCCTCCAGAAATGTTCAACAAATTTCACATCATTGTCTAATACTATGTTACATAGTTATCCATGTAATCGCACAACTTCCTTGAAAAAAAAGTTACCAATATATCTCCCATCACTATCTTTTTATAATCAATGAAATGTACCATCTTCAAAAATCTATCGACAATCACAACTATGGAATCGTGCCACCTCTATGTCCTAGGCAATCCTCAAATAAATCCATGTTGATATCTTCCCCTGGGTCCAAAAAAAGGGATCCGTCTTAAAAAAAGGTCCAATGGTCCATTTCAAGAAATTCCAAAGGAATTGGTCTTTCGAGAAAAAATTCCCAAAGGAATTCCTTCGAGATTAAATTCAGAGGAAATGGCCACTTTTAAAAAAGCCAATGGTCCAATCTTTTTAAAAGCCAATGGTCCATTTTCAAATTCTAAAGGGTTCTTTACAAGGAATCTGAAAGGCACTTCTCGGCATAAAGGGTCACATTCTTTCGAAAAAGGACCATTTCAAAAGTTTCGAATACCGAAATAACTTTTATGAGGGTCACCTTCTCTTTGGAATAGGTCACTTTCAATTTTTCTAAATGTCATTTCAAAAAGCCCAAAGGCCTTTTCAACTTTTTCGAAGGGTCACTTTCCAAGGAAAAGGTACTTTTCAAGGTTCTTGAAGGGTTCTTTCCTTTTGGAAAAGTCCATTTCACAAAAGCTGAAGGGATCTTTCCTTTCAGGAAGGTCCATTTTAAGAAAGTTGAAGGGTATCTTTGAAAAAGGTCATTTTCAAAGTTGCGAGTGGACCAAACATTTTTCGAAGGGTAATAAACAAAAGTCCGAAGGGCACATTTCAATAATCTAAGGGACCATTTTTAAAAGCCTGAAGGTATGAATTCCTATGGATAACTTATCTACAGAAAAATGATTATCAAAAAGCTTCAAACAAATTATTTACGAGAAATGGACCAAGCAAATTATCCAAAGAAATAATTTTGGGAAAGTGAACGAAGACAAGGGTTCAAGAGGAAAGACCGAAGGAAATAAATGAAGAAATATTATCCATGGGAATAGACAAAAATAACTCTAAAAGGAATACAAATAGAAACAAAAAGCCCAAACAAATGTCAAAGGAATACATGCAGAGCATGCAAAGTGGCCCAAGCTCAATTAGACGTGTCCAAGACAAGCACAAACATGCAAAAACCCAATAAAGATATTGTTTTTTCCATATATAAGAAGATCTATAGCCTAAGACTGCAATAAAGAGCATACCAAATAATAAATGCAATAATCAAATCATTCACACTTGGCAAAGACATGTAGCTGGCTTCAGGCATGACTCTCTCAGTTCGAAAAGGGAGACTTGAATGCATAAAGGGCTTAAAGAGTTTAGCATTGGATGATGGTTCAAGGAGCTAACATGGAGTTTCAACGTTGCATACCTAATCTTAATATGGAATTTCATGCATGCACTCTTGTTTATCTTATTAATCAAAGTTTTTTCAAACACTACCAAACTCAACTTCAAGTGTTTGAAGATTGGCGTAGCATCATGTATGAAGAAAATTGAATTACCAAAGATCCATGCATGTTTGATAAATTTTGAAGAATTTAATGTTTTTTCTAAATAATGATTATGAAATGCGCTCTCCATCATTTTCAATGCTAAAGAGCTTCTCATGCAAGACATAAGTCAGAAGGATATTATCAGAAGGCTTGGTTATCTTGGCATAGTTGAAGTTGGACTTGGGGTGATGTGGGAGTTGATTTCCTCTTCTATTTTTAGCGCCAATCTCTTGGCTTTTGTATGTTTTTTCTATATAAGTTATCTTTTTTAGCCTTGAATGAGATCCCTCTTTTGGCAAGACCAGACTCTGCCAAAATTTGAGTTTTGTAACCTTTTTCAAATAAATAGAAGGACTACTTTAAGATTTCAGGATGTTGGTATAGTGTATTTATGTCAATGATTTGCATATGTGATAAAATTTCCTTCCTTGTCAAGTCCTGATTCTTACCTAGTAGTTTAGTTAATCATATTATGCAGGTCTTGTTCTATGTTTGATGTCTTTTGGCTGAGTTCATAGTGGATATAAGTGGTTGGTTAGTGCCTTGAATCAGGCCTATTCCATCATTTCCCTCAAGCTTTGATCATCAAATAAAAATCTTTTCATGAAATACTGGTGCATAGGAGTCAATTGGAGTTTAAAGTTCAATTTTTTCTCGTCTAATCAGTGTTTTTAGAAGCTCAAATTGAGTGGATGAACCAAAATATAGGTGTATCACTATCATTAGATAGGATGTCCTTTCAATTTTCTTTCTTACCTTTTTCCTGATAGTTTATAGTGTACAGTAGAGATCCTAATTGACACACCAAAGGAAGCTAGCCCTTAGAATCTAGAGATTCAATCTGCTAATTTGGCCACCCACAGCCTAGGATTGTTTCCATATTTCAACAAACTGTGAAGGCCTGAAACTACATTCACAAGGTGCGAGTCTGGTTGACAATAATTCCAATGCATAGGGTTTTAGCAAAGGGAAACCCTTATATTTTCAAGGTCATCCCATGGTAGGGGAGAAGGATTTAGGTAAAGGAGACACTCCAAAGTCCTCCTTCTCCCACCCCCATAGTGTGGAGAGTGGAAATTCTCATCCACAATAGGTGAGTGTGGAGTCTTGATAAGAATTGTTTCTTTTTGGTTGTCATGTGTGTTTTGTACCTTTTTTATGAGAGTTATTTTCTTGATGTTACGTGTTTTTAGTTTTGGGTGACTATGGAATGCTCTTGCTATAAGGATATTGTTAGTTGAGAGTCATAGTTGTATATCTACTTGAGTTTGTTAGATTGCCATTATCCATGTCCTTCTTTCCTTATATTACCTTACCTTGATCCCTTGTTGTCATGTATACTTGGATATGGGAATCTTAGGCTCAAGGTGCCTAGATTAGTCACCTGATGATGGTAAAAATATGGGAGGTGAGCCCCTTCTTGGCTTGGTCTTACAAGTGCACTCAGGAGCTTGCTTGGAGGTTATATTTCTTTCATGGCTTTGCGAACGTAAATGTTGTAAAAAAACCATTAGCTAGTTTTAAGCCATATGAATGTAGTAATGTGATATAGAAGGAACAAAATCTTTGATGTAAATAATATGAGTTATTGTCCATTACTATCCATTAAAGTGTTAGTTGAAAGAAGAGAAGGGTAAATGTAATGGGAAAAATAATGATTTAAAAGTCAAGTTGGAAAATTGATATGAATAATATAATTCACTATTTTTTACAGTATATAAAAAATAAAGTTAAAAACTTGTTTCATATTGCTCATTTGTATGGAATTCATTAAAGCCCAATAAGGGCTAGTTCATGTGAACAATTCTTATAAAATTATAATTTTCTTAAATTTTATTTTTAATAAAAAGTATGAGTAATATGGGTTTTATTGCAATTTGTGATTTAATTTTAGGATTTATAGTTTTATTGTTATGAATTTTTGAAGATAATGTACTATTCTGCCGAAATTCTTTAAGAAAGTAAACAAAATTAAAGTAATGTTTGTGCATGCAATTTGATATTAATTTGAATTCAAAAATAATTTAGAATAAAATACGTAAAATTTATGACCCAACATAGTTCTTTTCATGAATTTTGGGTTTACGGTTTGGCCTTTAGGAATTTTTAAAATTTGGGTGTATGTAGGGTAGCTAAAGGTTATATAGGGTCCTTGGAAGGGCACAAGCTCCTTTGTGTAGGGCAACCCATAATTTAAGTCGGTAGTCACCCATGTGAATACACATTGAGTTGTTTAAATCTCTAGGGGCCAATGAAATGATTTCAATGGTAACTGCTACAATTATGATAAGCAACGGTGCCATGTGAGCATCATCATAATTTTCTTAATTGCTAGGAAAGTCGTGTGGCTTAAAAGCTTTGCAGTTAGCCCCCAATCATAACCTTCAATAAGGCAAGGGGAGGTCAATAGTCATTGACCGCCACCTAACCATCGACAGCGATAAACTGCTCAATTTTTTTTTAATATTATTTGTTTAAACGTTTTACATTTCTAAAAGTTCTAAAACTGCATATTATTTATAAAACCCAAACTATTTTGCCCATGATAATTTTTTTATGTAGTTGTTTATATCAACCAGGAAACCCAAAGGTGGGGTGACCCAAAAAGGACCCCCCCATAGTCTTTTCCCTCTTCCACATGGAAGAAATTTTAGGGCATGAAACTTCATATTTTTTAAGACATGGCTCATTTTTTTAAGAGAGGTCCTTTTTTAGCTTTTTAAAGTTTGTGGGCTCCTAGAATCCCCTATTACATGAACTAAAAATCAAGCATGAAATTGAAAATAATAAGTAGTTTCTTCTTTAACCTTTTTGCTGTCCATTAATGGTTACAATGGAGCTTGAAGCTCTCAAATGCCTTTTTGAAAACTATGGGATCTGGAACCAACTTAAGACTTTCTAAGAAGATGGGCACTTGCAAAACCAACCCTAGGATGTTTTTATCAAGACAAATTTACAAAATTAAATAATATGTAAAAATATTAAGAGCTTGGGGACTCTATTAATGGCAATCATATTAAGGTTGAGGAAGGAGAAGAGGGATGGCTATGGATAAGGCATCCTCCAAAACCTCCTTCCTCTTCTTACAAATTTGAAATAGAACATTAAGAATGATTTGAAACCTTCATTTCCCTCCTTAAATACTTATAAGGTTTCTTCGCATTGATTAGATCCAATGGTCAAGATAGAAAGGATCCAAAGGCTGAGATGGAGTGATCCATCCTCAAAGAGCTAAGTAATGACACTTTAGACACCTTTTGAGGTCATATGGGGGGTCTAAGTCCTACTTGCTAAGCACTTTTCTTAAACAGTAAGTTGACATGAAAATAGATTGAAGTTGTAGCATCAGATGTGAATCAAACACTATTTCTGGTTGGAATCACTTAGGGTTATCTTTGAACCCCATTGAGAGTTAAAATGAATTGTTTGAGTAAGAGGTTGCTCAAACCCACCTCAATTTAGTCAAGTGTCCATTTTAGACCTTGGGTTTATCAGGCTACTTTGTTCACTTCAAGTTTTTTAGGCTTGTTTGAGACCTTATAGGTCGATTAAAGCAAGTGAGGCTTACATGGTCACATAACGACTATGTGACCAATTGCACAATGCCACTTGTGTTGTTTAGGCATGTGAGTTCATTTCAACTTGTTGAGTATCTATTTCGATGAAGATGGATAGCCAATGGGTGATGTAGTTGTATATAATGTGCAATTTACATTTTAAAAATAAAATGATATATTTTATGTGGTTTTAGTCATGCAATTTTTTATGCATGACATTTTGGTATCAGAGCACAGTTTAAACATTGAGAGCTATGGGTATTATTGTTCAATAATGATTCTTCTCTAATGAATTGATGTGTGTACTTGTTGGATGATATACCTCATTAAAGAGGTAGTGACATTACACATGAATAATTCCTTGGACCATGGACTATGCGGTCAAGTAATAAAATCTTGGCTCCTTTAATTTGTCTCCATACCTGATGGACGCATATCACAATTTATTGGATAACCACCCATCTAGTATAGTGGGTGAGGGTTGGTGATGGCTTGGAACAAAGGTCAAAACTAGGTATTGGGAAGTTAGATGGCCGTGAGGGCCAAGTGACCATTAGATCGTGAGCAAGTTGTTATGTGCTAGGCTGATGTGACTTCCCCATCATCTAAGACATATGCATCCTAACTTTGAGGACTTGATAGATAATTTATTGGGATAGATTGATATTGATTTTCAAGACCATGAGGTTTGATCATAGCTAGACCATGGAGTGTCATGTGGACCTAGGGTTGAGATGGGCCCTTTTAGGTTAAGTGACCACCCCTTTCAAGAAAAAAATCACCTTGCCACTCAAGTGAAGTGTGCTCAAGGGTTGTTCAATGTTCTATCACTACAAATGATGAATTTGGGAATGAATTGGGATGTATTTTAGTGAGGCCATCCCAATTTCCTTATTTTTAACACTTGCCTTACGAGCAGGTCTAAGAAGAGTTGGGCATAGTCCCTCTTTAGGTTGAAAGACTCATCTCAATAGACCATAAAGGGTTATAGAGACCTTTGGACATGTTTGGTCCACATAAAGGAATAAGAGCCTCATTATGTTGCACATGGATTTCTGCTTGAAACATGTATGTGTACATATGAGTGTTGTTTGATATTGTATTCACTTACGTGATGGACTAATGATAACACGTGGATGATCTTGTTTGGGAGCCTTGTTTGGGTCACTTTTTTTTACCTATCCTTATGGTGAATGACTCTTGTATCTTTTGGTAGTGAGATATGCCTTGTTTATAGCCACATAATGGAGTGAATTTATATTGGAGTTGGACATTAGTGATGGTTGGTGAGGAACATGTGGGCCTTATGTGGCATCTTGGCACCAAACAATGTGGTCATTGAATTAATCAACTTATAACTATGTTAGAGTGGTATTATTGCCCTTGTTGCATGTTTTCTTGATACCCAAGGCATTCAAATCTAATAAGAGATTTGATGTTTCCGCAGTCCATAAGAGTAAGCATATAATTTATGGGATTGTAAGTGTGTGCACTATTTTTACTTGATGCATTTCGAATCACTACCCATGATTTATCACCAGGAATTATTCACGAACAATTCCTGGTGATGAATCACAGGCAGTGATTTGAAATGCACCGAGTAAAAATAGTGCACATAGTTATAATCCTAGAAATTGTATGCTTACATACAGATATAATTTGGATGTTGATATCCAAATGCTATATTCAACAACCCCTTTGAGGTTATGACCCCCTTTCTTGGAGTATTTACATAGAGAACACCCTTGTGTTAAACCAATGGTGGCTTGTAAGTGACCTTGTTGGTAGGGATTCTCTAGAGGAACATGATTTATATTCCATCATTACTAATAAGGTTTATGCGTACCTTTCCACTTGTGGAACATCTTGAATTGATCGATGTATCTACTATAGTTTTTGTTCCTTGATAATAGTTAGATAATTTCCTCATAGAATTTTTTTTCCCCATGGTGGTGACACCTAATTGAGTGTGTTGCCTATGAGTGTTAATAACATTGATGAAAGATAAGTTTCTTTCAAATCCATGGGTAACATTAAAACCTAAGTGGATGTACCTCCTTATTTATTAAACATGTTCATAAAAATAATATGCTTTTTTCTTTTGTAGCTTGTATGCTAGTTGCCTAGAGCATGCAGTTTAGCATGGATTGTAACATCTAATGGGAGTAGCCCATATTTTGAAAGAGCACAAGCTCAATTGGATTCTAATTCAAATTTAGCATCTTATTCAATACCACACAATTACATATAAAGTGAAGATATCTCTTATACACAAGGAGATCTTCCTCATCTTATCTAATAAATATCCCTAAATCACTCAACATATCCCCTAAATCTCTCACAAATATATCTCCTATAATCTCTCACCTAATATCTCTAATAAATCCTATAAAATCCCATTTTAATGTGATTATTGCTCATGTAATAATCACTTACATTATTTGCCCCACTTATTGTTTACACACACACACACACACACACACACACACACACACACACACACACACACACACACACACACACACACACACATACAAATCAACTAAAATTATAATGTGAAGCACCTAAGTCCTAAGTAGCCATATGAGGCCTAAACCTAACATTTTTCCCCTAATGTGAACATGGGGAGAGGAACTACATCCTAAAAATACAATGCAATCTTATCTTGAGGTTGATATCATCTAGTCAACAAATTTGGTGTGGAGGCACAAGTATTAAATTTTGAATGTCAATTTCGACCAATATTACATTTGATTACAATTTTTTCAAAAAAATAAAAAGAAATTAACCTTTTAAAAAAAATGAAAAATAAGTCCCCCTACTTATCACAAAAAAAAGTCCATATAAAAAAATACATTCCTCCATTAGAAAATTGATCCTTAAATAAAATTTCCTCACCTACAACTTAAAATAAATAACTCAAAAATACCATTGAAAAAAATCCTAGAAAAAGAAATTTTCACAAAAACTTATGCTTTGGGATTCTTAGAGGGAGCCGACCCTCAAATTACCTTCTACCATAGTGATTAGCAAAATGTTGTCAGCAGTCCGCCCACCAAACCCTTTAACTATATGTATGGATGATTTTATTATTATCTTTTAAAATCATGAGTTGATTTTCAAAATAAATATAATACTTATTAGGGTTGGAATTTGGTCAAATGATATTTTATTATTGTGTTGAAGCGATGTGAGCTGAGGAAAGTCAGATGAGCCTACCATTGTGAACATTGTTGGGGGGTTTGGGAACATGTGTAACCAAGTCTAAGTCTGAGGTGAAGAACTAATCTCAATAGGACTATTAACCATGTTAGACAAACTCAGATAGATCTAAGTTAAATTCGAGGGGTCTATGATAGGTCTGAAGGATTTTAGGGTGAACATAAGGACCAAGTAGCCAAGCTTATCAAGTTATGAGGTGGGAACTCACCAAGAGTGCTCGAGAGGATGCAAAGGTTGTCAAGTGTAGGATGTCATTTAAAGCACAACTAAAAAATGGATTTCACCAAATTTTGTGATAAATGATATATTGCAGTAACGGACTTATCATATTATGACCAAGCTTCATGTGAAGCTTTGTGTATTGATCCAAAAGGCTTCAATGCAGGGGGTCATTTTGACTAGTATAACAATTATGACTTGTGGCCTCATACAAACCCTGTATGGCCAAAACAAAACAAAATTATTATATATATATATATATATATATATATATATATATATATAATTTGATCTAAAAACCTCCAAATGAGAGATCACACCCAATAGAGACTATAGTTGCTCTTCAAAGATAATTTTTATCGTTTGTTGTTCTAATTTCTTATGAATATCAAATTTTCTCTAAAATCCTACTAGAAATAATATAAACCCATGAGAGTGTTCACATATACACAAAAATTTAGCTAAACACACATAATTATAAGCATGAACATAATGAACAAAATAGATGAAAATTATTGATAGAGTTTAAATGATGGAAGAATTAGATGATGTAGTCTATGGTATCTATTATTACCATTGACAAAGTGTAATAAGGGTAGACAATACAAACTCCAAATTTCACGCGAGGTTTGTGGTATCCTCTAGTCCTTTATTTTCATCATTTGTGTAGACATCTGAATCTACTTGCCTTTATCATTCAACTAATCTCACCAATTATCTCAACTAATTTAGTTTAAGCTAAATAACCCAATTCCACTAATTAACCCCCTTTCTAATCATTTTCTAACATCACCTTTATTCGTCTTATCATACACTAACATTATAATTCCCACATACAATTAATCCTCCCTTAACTAAATCCCACTTATCACTTAACACCTACTTAACCATCATATTTGCAAATTTTAAATTCACAATCCACCTACCAACCTTTTCATAAGTTTTCCTACAAACCTACTCCCCATTCCTAACATAACCTTCTTATTAATCTCATCTAAACCCCTAATCTAATCATCATTAATCTCTAATGAAGTCTAGAGTTCTTTAACTCTAGAAACTTCATATAATCTCTTTACTCCTCTAGAACACTCTAAATCTAAAGGATTCACATGAATTTTAAATTCCTTTTTATTTTATCCACCACCCATATAAATAAACCATGCAAGACCTTTGGTTAGACTAATTGGAAATATACACAAGCTCGCATAGCCTTCATACTCTCTATCACATTGCATCTATAATCCTTATTTTACATTTAAAATCCATCAATCCTTTTGCATCCATCTTGAAGTCTTGAACCCACCTTATCTCATAATTCAATATAACACAATCAACTTATCTTTGGAGAAACAATTGAGGATCTTGGATGGAAGATTCAAGGAAGTAAGGTGATGGTAAGAGTATTTTTTATTAAATCCTGATTGATTCCTCATTCTCTCTCATTGATCTTTTTGTGAATTTTGACTTGATTTACCTTATTTTATGTGTTTAAATATATTATTCAAAATTTACATTCATATATTAGCGACTATAATGGGAGCCATCCTTTTGGACTGACTAGGTGTTTGTAAGTTTGTGAAATTAGCTTACAGGTTATACTTAGGATGAAGTTGGGCTCAAAATTTCAAAAAAATCTCTTGTTCTAGGTGAAAAGCAATTTTGCTCCACAACTATTGATTTTGCAGTCACGATTTTGCCCTCAACAGTCATGATTTTGCATCAAACTACCACATTAATAGTTAGTTATTAGGTTGACTTAGCCATTTCATTTTTGGTTAGACAAAATCACTTATTGTTAGTTGTGATTTTTAATATGCAGTTGGGATTTTGATTTTCTAGTAGCGATTTTGATTTGTAGTTACAATTTTGGATATGTAAAAGTGATTTTGATTCATACTTACAATTTTAACTTATCTAGTTGGGATGTTTCTCTTAAGTTCATAAACTATTTTAATCCATACTATCAGGGGTTATAATCTAGTTTTTATACTATTTTGTGCTCTCTGTCTGATCTAATTTGTTGTAGGAACAGGCCAAGGCTCTATCAAACATAATTCATGAGTCTTTACTTCAATGTAAAATCACTTATAGACAAAAACGATCTTGATTCTCAGTCGCATTTTTGACACTGGTAGTCCCGATTTTGTTTAGTGGATAATTTGTAAAGCTTTCAGTCTATTATCTATTTTTGTATCATATATATATATATATATATGTATGTATGTATACATATACATAGACACACACATATATATGTACACACACACACACACACACACACACACACACACACACACACACACACATATACAGCTTGATGACTTATAGTGAACCATTTTCAAAGAGCCGCTAATAGTATTGTAGGAGCTAAGCTAGCATGTAGATTAACTTAGAAATTTTGAACTAAAAAATTTCAAAGATCAGATATTTCAAATGGTCTCCTAATCATCTTTTAGTTGTGAAATTCATAGGTTTTCCATGTCACAATCTACCTATCAACAATCAAATACTAGGTTTTGGACACCAATGAACCTACCTAAAAATTTTAGACATTGATCCAGGGTTCCCTTTGTGGAGTGTTCTCTCTTCACACTATCTTTATACTATAACAACTACAAATCACTCACCTTTCATTCATTCAACAAGTTTATAGACTAAATAACCTAGTATACATATATATAGAATGATAATTTTTTTAAAAATTAAAAGACCATAACTTTATAAATTTTCTCAGCATATTTTGATTTAAAATACCATATGTTGAACATAATAGATAATGAGGATCATATTAAGAATAGGATCATGGTGCAATGGGACACACATATAGCTTACAGAGCTTACACAATATATAGCAGAGTAATTACAACAGACATATCATAAATAACATTTTTTTAAAAAGTTTATGATTCACAAGATCCCACAAAGAGGGCAAGTGAAGAGCATACAATTTTTCCTAACTTGCTACGACTCAACTATCAGGGTAAAACTCTAAACTTGACTCTAGGCATTTAATGTTTATGACATGAAGAACTCCTCATATTTATAGGATGAAATGAGAAGATCAACAGTTGACACAAAGATGTCAAATCAATGGATAGAAGGCAAGATGCCAAAAGTTAGTGGGTTATGGGCCCACTACACACCACTTATCAAAAAAATAAGAAATCTGTCAACACAGCTAACAGGCTACCACATTTTAAAAGTGGTGAGGTCCATAAAAAACAAGAGAGGGTTATCGTACCCATATTCACAGCTACAGACAGACCCTATAACTAGTCTTTATATTAAATCAGTCATCATCATTGAATTCATATTCTCCTTGGGGAGAATAATGGTTATCAACATCAGAATCAAAGTCGGTGTGGTACATGTATAAAGCTGATGGAATCCTTAAGATATGATCGTTAGGTGTAGGATGAAATATAGCTTGATGACTTATAGTGAACTATTTCCAAAAAGCCACTAATGGTTGTGTAGGAGCTAAGCTAGCATGTAGATTAACTTAGAAATTTTGAACTAAAAATATTTTAAACTTAATATTGAAACGTATCCTTAAAATAATAAATATATTTCTCCCTTGATATGGAGGGATACAAATAACAGGATCATCAGAAGCTTTCGTTGGCATAATATAATCCAAAAATTTAAATAAATAATTTGGTATTTCAGTAGATGATCAGAAATTCTCTGTAACAGAGTTAAAACTTGGCCAGAAGGTAGACCATTGGATTAAGAATTCAAAACTATGCCTACAAATAAAATTCTTAAATAGATTATTTATACTAGTAATCTTTGGATTATTAGCTTCATGATATAACATTATTATTGAACACCACCTTTTGCCATCAGGTTCTTGAAACTAAGGTGTCCATGCCAAATAAATATTATTGAGTTATGTAGAAGTTTCATGAATTTTTTTGGTGAGAGCATTGATTTTATGAGTTAACTGATTAACAACAGATGGAGTGGATCTTCATATATGCTAATGAAATTCTTCATAGACTTTAGTAACTATTACTACCATGATTGACCATTCTGAATTATCTGAATTAAATTTTTTAGATATAAAATCAACAAGACAATTCTTTTTTTGAAGAATATGCTTAACAAAAAAATCAAAGTCTGATAGAAATGTTGCTCATCTAATTAACATGCTCATAGATCCTTTCTTTAGATTATCAGTAGAATGAAGAATACTCATAAAGTTATTTAAATTAGATCTAACAAGAATTTTTTTTGATCTCACAAGAAACATAAAAGTTTGAATAGCCTTAATAACAACAAGAATTTCTTTGTGAGTAGAATGATAATTTTTTTGAGCCTATTTAAAATTTCTCGAAGCAAATTTGTAAGGTTTTTTTGAACTATCTGATAGTCTTTCTTTAAGAACTACACCCCAATATAATTTTGAAGCATCTATTTCAATAATCTTTAGACTATTACCAGGTAAAACTAAAGGTGGTAAATTCTAACAATTTTGTTTTATCCTTTGAACAGCTTTTGTCATTTCATTTGATCATGCTGGAGGATTCTTTGTTAGCCTTTTATTTAGAAGAATTTTGTCTTATGCAATATTATAATAATAACTTGCTACGTAGTTTACACATCCAAGAAATTTTTTATTTTTGAGCTCATCAAAGAAATTTTTAATATTTTTTAAAACATGTTCTTAAACTGCAACTTCTCCTGATTTTATAATAACTCCTAAAAAATCATCTCATCTTTGAAAATTGACATTTTTCTCTTAGACATAACTAGACCATTGTCAAACACAATCTGATAGAATTATTCTAGATGATTTAGATGATCTTTAAGAGATTTTGAAAAGACTAATATATCATCTATATAAACAATGATAAAATCAGAATATACTGAGAAAATTTTATTCTTCATTGCTTGAAATATGCTAGGAGCAGTCTTCAAGCTAAAGGGTAGGACATTTCATTCATATTGTCTAAATAGAGTAACAAATGCAGTCTTGTACCAGTCTTGTTTTACTAGTTATGTCTACCAAAATATTGATTTTAAATCAAATTTATTGTAAACTTTGCTTCTATTTATTCTTTGTAAGATTTTATCTTTTGAAAGAATAGGATGCTAAACAGTTAAAATATATTTAAGAGGAACATAACTTATAACTAATATCTTTTTACCCTTTATTTGCTCTAATCTTTTATTTACATAAAATACTTCATAAATTCAAGCGCTATTAGAATCTCTTATCAAACCTTATTCCTTTAATTGCTTTATTTTTTGAAAACATTTTTCTCTAAGTGAAAGAGACATTCTCTAATGATGTACCTTAAACTTGGGTTCTATTTCTTTGCCATTTCTATCTTTTACCATCTTCAATTCAATTCTACATTCATGTATTTTCCTATCTCTGAATACCAAAGGATTTTTAGAGCAATAATCTTTTTTAAGTTTTTAAATTATTGATTCAATGCTAGCATGGCAAAGATTTACCTTCTGCTATTCCCATCTGGTATCAACTTATTTTTTTGGCTTTTCTTTCATAAGAATTTTGCATCTATATTTAGATTTCTTGTATAAAAAATATTTTTATGTAAAAATTATTTCATGTGGTTGAATTGTGATAGGGTAGAAAGTAGCCAAATTATTTGAACCAATCATCATATCATAGATTGCCATTTTATGTCATACTATCTTAAAATGATAGATAGAGTCACCAAGCATAATAAGAATAACTATAAAGAATTCTGAAACTATAGTTTTTATATTGAAAATTAACCTATGAAAATCAACTTTCCACATATTAGTAGAAATAAAATGATATCTAGCAAGAAAGATATCAACACCTGTATTAAAAAAGACATCCAAGCTATGTGGTTTAAAACCATCCCATTTAATCTAAATTTTACAAGCTAGATTATTAGTATTGTATACTGATATCTGATGTATGTTTGAATTATTATGAGAGGTTTCTCTCCCCTTAAAATGATATTCTATCTCGTTAGTTACTTGGAGTAATTATTCTTCAAATAGGTGTTCATGTTCATCAACAAAATCTTCTTCTTTCAAAATATTTTGTAATTCAATCTGAGCTTTATCTAAGACGAGCTGAAGTTGATAGATACACTTATTTCACCAAGTAGCTCTGTCATGTGTCAGGTTGATAGACAACTTCAACTAGAGGAACTTTCTAGTTTTTGAACTGAAATTCTTGGAACAAAATATATTTTTTGCCTTTTTTGTTGAGCTAAATGGAGAGAATATTTTTGATCAACAACTAAAATTTGTTATTGTAAAAACATTCTTTCAAAGATCATATAGGCAAGAGTTTTAGCATATCTTTCTTCGAGGAAAGAAATTTGTTGGGATAAACTCAAGGTGTTTGGAAAAGGAGCATAAATCATATGAATATAAAATATTATATCAAAATCATAATCAAATGATTCATTTTTTTATTTATTTTTAACTAAATTCATATTTATTTGATTATTGGATTCATCACTATCAAATTTTTCACAAAATATCTAACTCATATTCAAGTTCATCTTCATCTAAAAATAGAACATATTCATCTTCATTGATTTCATGGATATTAAATATATATATATATATATATATATATATATATATATATATATATATATATATATATATATATATATATATTCTTTTCTCTTATTAGAACATTTATTTATATAATGATCACTTTGACAGATGAAACATTTGACAGGGTTCTTTTAGAACCCATGTTTTTTTTTTTGAATATCCTTCTTGGATCAATTTTTTTTTTAGATTTATATTTAGGCTTTCAAGGTTTATTATAAGTAAATTCTTTTTCTGAGGAACATTTTATGAATGAGATATGTTTTTCTTTTTATACTGCCTATATCTATGCACATCCATACAATTAAAATTATCATTAATAAAACTACAAAATTTTGCATCAATTTGTTTGTAAAAGTTTATAGTTTCTTTCTGTGCCTTTTTTATACACATAACCTTTCATTGATTGCTTTAATATTTTGATTTATCCTTTAAAAGGACATGGTCAAAAGATTGTCACCTATAGCAGCTTTATATTTGGTAGCAAGATTTCAAGAAATGATTCTATATACCTAATCTTGTATACTAGATTAAAGATTTTTTTAGTATTATAAAATAGATTCTTCATATAGCACATATATTCATTTAGTCTGGTCATATCACATCATTGGATTTTAAAAAACTTTGCTTTATTTACCTCTTTATCATTATCAAGTGTGCCAATAAATTTAGAAAGTAAATTATTACAGAGTGCAGAGACAAGTTTTTGATGAGTGTATATGCTTTCATGAAATAATGGACTACTAACATCCCATCATTTTTTGATATTTCCTATGAACCCATTTGCAATTTGTTGACTAACACTAAAAAGATCTTTTTTAAGATCATGATTTTGTACACTGGCCCAAGCTAGCATTGCATAAATCATTTCTTTTCTTTTTTCTGGTGGTTCATAATTGAATTTCTAAAAGAAAGGTTGAAGGTTAAATGTCTTTATTTAGAATCTAGTGGAGGTTTAGACTTTGAAGATTCTCCTATATCAAAATAACTTCAATTTCGACAGTTTCAATCTTAGCCATTCTTACTTGGAAGATCTTATCAAGAGATTTTTTAGAATCAGGCAGACTTTTTTGATCTAGATTTTGTGAATGATTCTCTTTGTATTTTTAAAATATTTTGTCAAAAATGGGTATTTTGATTGTAATCAATATGTTTTGAGACAACAATTTCTACTTGTGCTAGAGAAGATTGTCTTTTATCTTTTAGTGAATTTAGAATATCAGAAATAGAAAATAAGCTAAAATTTTAGTTTATAATTTCTTTAGCTATGCTATCAAAAAATTAAGATAGTTGTTTGATTTTTTGATGTACTTCTTGTTTTGTCTCAAGAGTAGCAATTTGAGTTTTTAAATCTGTCTCTATAGAAACCATACTAGTCTTAAGCTAATCTTGTCTTTGACTGATAACTTTTTTCTCAGTAATCATATCATCTAATTTTATTTCAACAAATTATTGTTGTAGTCTAATGCTACTGGATTCATTATCTATTTTTTGAATAAGCTGATTATGATAGGTAATAATATTATCATTCAAAACATTAATGGCTCGAGTAATTTCTCCTTTTTGATATAACTTAATACTCCTTAACATCTTAGAAACTTGATAAAAACTTTGTTATATTTTTAAAACTTTATTATTTAAACATTTAGTTGTAAGATTATTTCAATTCATTAACTTAACTTCTGTAGACTGATCAAAACTTTTATCAGACGTTCTGAGATAATACAGTTTTGCTCTATATTTTCTGTTGAGTGAATATTGATTGAAATCAACAAGCTTTAGAAATCCTTTTTTTGTGTATAATTCATCTCATAGAAGAGTTTTTCATATATGACCTTTCTCTTCTTCTTTTTTAGTCTTTTCTCTAATTTTTTTTTTTACATTAATTTTTTTGACTTCAACAAGTAACTTATTTTTCTCAAGTAGTTCTTGTATGGCTAAATCTCTTTTAACTATGTGAATACTAGATTGATCCGGATGACTTATGATTTTTTGATAATCAATACAATAATATGAATCTATTTGAGGGTCATGGACTTTCTTTAGATGCAAACAGTGAGGATTGATTGGAGGCAAGGGTTGATGTAATTATATGTTCAATATATGGTATTTTAAATCATTATGAGAGTCAAATCTGATAATATATTTGTTTGGCAAATATTTTATAGATGTAGCAAATGATAATGATTTTCTAAGCTTTTGAACAAAGTCTGTGTCTACTATCTATTTTTTTAAAAACTTAAGATCTAACCAAGAAATTGATTTAATAAAGATTATCTGACTATTTTTTGTTGCACGATACACTATGATTTTGCCTTATGCAAGAGTACACTTGATCGCCAGGTGAAGAGTATGAGTTGGACGATACATGACTTGATATTTAATAGTAAAATGACAAGATCTAGGGATCATATCTGATCCATGAGTTTGAAGGAAAAGCTTCAGTACTTTATTTAGATTTTTTTTTTGATGACTGATGATTGGATAATTTAGATACACAATTGTGAAAATTGAACCATCATGAAAACCAATTTGAATAGTATTTTTTAAAAAAACACTAAAATTGGTATGTCTATTATCAAGTAAATATCTTAAAATACTGACATTTAGACTTCGAAATTAAAAAAAATACCAATAATAATGACACCAATATACAAAAACTTATATTTAAATTAAGATTTTAACTGATGGATAATTTTGTCATCAACTATTTGCAAGTGGTTTATAGTGTATATAATTTAATGAAGAACATATTATAAAGTTATTTAAATCAGATCTAACAAGAATTTTCTTTGATCTCATAAAAAATATAAAAGCTTGAATAGCCTTAATACTAGTAAGAATTTTTTTGTGAGTAGAATGATAATTTTTCTAAGCTTGTTTAAATTTTTTTGAAGCAAATATGTAATGTTCTTTTGAATCATTTGACATTCTTTTTTTAAGAACTGCACCTCGATATAATTCTAAAGCATATGTTTCAATAATATTTAGATCATTACCAGGTGAAACTAAAAGTGAAATTTTTTGACAATTTTGTTTTATCCTTTGAACAACGTTTATTATTTCATCTGACCATGCTGGAGGATTTTTTGTTAAACTTTTATTTAGAAGAATTTTATCCTGTGTAATATTATAATAATAACCTGCTACATAGTTTACACAACCAAGAAATCTTTGTAACAATTTTTTATCTTTGAACTCATCAAGAAAATTTTTAATATTTTTTAAAATATGTTTTTAAACTGTAACTTTTTTTGATTTTATAATAATTATTAAAAAATTAATTTTATTTTTGAAAACTGATATTTTTTCTCAAATAAAACTAAACCATTATCAAACACAATCTGATAGAATTGTTCTAGATGATTTAGATGATCTTTAAGAGATTTTGAAAAGACTAATGTATCATCTATATAGATAATGATAAAATCAAAATATGCTAAGAAAATTTATAAAATTATATGTACTATAAATCTTTATAAAATTATTATTATCTATTTTGTCTATCCTCTCTGATATATCTGTTGGTTCATTTTTTTTCTATAAATGAAGCACTATAGAATTGAATGAAGAAAATCTTAGCCCTGAATGAAAGTTCCCTACTCTTAAAGCCACAAATGTGTATGATAAACTTTCACCATTTTATCTAATTACTAAAACCACCATAAAAATATCTGAAAATATTATCTAAGTTAAGAAAAATGATGGTTATAAATATTACTTACAAATAGTTGATGATAAAACTATCTGTCAGTTAAAATTCCAGTTTAAATATAAAATTTTGCATATTGATACCGTTATTGTTGGTATTTTTCTTTTATTCAAAAAATATCTGAATGTCAATATTTTAAGATGTTTACTTGATAATAGACATATCAACTTTAGTGCTTGTTTACAAAATATTGTTCAAATTGGTTTTCATGATGGTCTAATTTTCACAACTATGTATCCAAATTATCCAATCATCATTCATCAAGAAAAAAACTTAAATAAATTACTAAAACTTTTCCTTCAAACTCATGAATTAGATATGATCCCTCGATCTTGTTCTCTTACTATTAAATATCTGGTCATGTATCATCTAACCAATACCCTTCACCCTGTCATCAAGCATACTCTCATGTAAGATAAAAGTGTGGTGTGTTGTACAACAAAAAATAGTCAGATAATATTAGCTAAATCAATTTCTTGATCATATTTTAAGTTTCTCAGAAAATGGATAGTAGACATAGACTTTGTTCAGAAGCCTAAAAAATTCTTATCATTTATTACATCTGTAAAAAAATTGTTAAACAAATTTATTATCAGATTTAACTCTCAAAATGATTTAAAATATCATATACTGAACATACAATTGTAGCAATCCTTGTCTCCAATCAATCCTCACTATCTGCATCTAAAGAAAGTCTATGACCCTCAAATAGATTCATATTACTATATTGATTACCAAAAAATCATAACTTATCCAGATCAATGCAATAATCACATGGTTAAAAGAGATTTAGTCATACAAGAACTACTTGAAAAAAATTAGAAGTTACTTGTTGAAGCCAAAAAAATTAATATGGAAGAAACTTTTGGAGAAAAGACTTAAAAAAAGAAGAGAAAGGTCATATATGAAAAACTTCTCTACGAGATGAATTATACAAAAAATAGGATTTCTAAACCTTTTGATTTCAATCAATATTCATCCGATGAGAAATATAGGGCATAAATGTATTATCTAAGAACATCTGACAAAAGTCTTGATCAGTTTATAGAAGTTAAGTTGATGAATTAGAATAATCTTGCAACTAAATATTTAAATAATAAAGTTTCAAAAATACAACAAAGTCTTGATCAAATTTCTAAAATGTTAAGGAGTATTGAGTTATATTAGAAAAGTGAAATTGCTAGAGTCATCAATGTTTTGAATGATAATATTACTACTCATCATAATCAACTTATTCAAAAAATAAATAATGAATCCAACAACATTAGACTACAACAACAATCTATTAAAATAAAAGTATATGATATGATTACTGAGAAAAAAGTTATCAGTCAAAGTCAAGATCAGTTTAAGATTAGTATGGTTTCTATTGAGATAGATTTAAAAACTTAAATTGCTACTCTTGAGATAAAATAAGAAGCACATCAAAAAATTAGATAGCTATTTTCAGCTTCTGATAACATAGATAAAGAAATTGTAAACCAAAATTTTAGCTTATCTTCTATTCCTGATATTCTAAATTCACTAAAAGATAAAAGAAAATCTTCTCAGCCACAGTAAAAAATTGTTGTCTTAAAACATATTGATTATAATCAAAATATCCATTTCTAGTAAAATATTTTAAAAATACAAAGAGAATCATTCATGAAATCTAAATTAAAAAGTTTGTCTAATTTAAAAAAAATTCTTGATAAGATCTTCCAAGTAGGAATGAATAAGATTGAACCTACCAAAACTGAAAGTTATTTTGATATAGGAGAATCTTCAAAGTCTAGATCTTCACTAGATTCTTAAATAATAACATTAAACTTTTAAACTTTTTTCTAAAAATTCAATTGTGAATCACCAGAAAAAAATGATTCATACAATGTTAGCTTGAACTAGTGTACAAATTCATGGTCTTAAGAAATTGTTTTTTAGTGTTAATCAACAAATTGTAAATAGATTCATAAGAAATATCAAAGAATAGTGGGATGCCAGTGGTCTAGTGTTTCTTGAAAGCATATACACTCATGTAGAACCTATCTCTGCACTCTGCAATTCTTTATTTTATGAATTTATTGGCATACTTGATAACAATAAAGAGGCAAACAAAACAAAGTTTTTTAAAGCTCAATTGTGTGATATGACCAAGATAAATGAATATATGTGTTATATAGAGAATTTGTTCTATAATACTGAAAAAATCTTTAATTCAACATACAATATTAAGTATATAGAATCATTTCTTGAATATTTTACTACCAAATATAAAGTTGCTATGGGTGACAATCTTTCAACCATATTTTTTAGAAGGATAAATTAGAATATTAAAGTAGTCAATGAAAAATTATGTGCAAAAAAAAAGGCACAGAAAGAAATTATGAAATTTCATAAACAAATTGGTGTAAAATTCTGTAATTTTATCAATGATAATTTTGGTTGTATAGATATACATAAATATAGACAGTATAAAAAGAAAAAGAAATCTTATTTTTGTAAATATTTCTCAAAAGTTTTTTTTACTTATAATAAACCTTGGAAGTCTAGATATAAATCTAGAAAAAAGAAATTTGGTTTGAGAAGGATATTCAGAAAAAAGAAACATGGGTTCCAAAAGAAGCTTGTAAAATATTTCATTTGTCAAGGTGATCATTATGTAAATAAATGTTCTAATAAGAGAAAAAAATTCAAAAAGATTAATTTTTTGAATATTCATAGAATTAATGAAGATGAATATGTTTTAGTTTCAGATGAAGATGAACTTCAATATGAGTCAAATATTTTTTGGGAAGCTTCTGATAGTGATAAATCTGATAATCAAGTAAATATGAATCTAGCTGACATTGAATCAGAAGATGAATCATCTGATTATGATTTTGATATAAGATTTTAGATTCATATAATTTTTATTTATTTTTTAGACGCCTTGAGTTTATCCTAATAAATATCTTTTCTCAAAGAAAGATATGCTAAAACTCCTGTCTAGATAATTTTTGAAAGAATATTTTTACAATAACAAATTGCAGCTACTGAGCAAAAATATTCTCTCTATTTAGCTCAATAAAAAAGCAAAAAGATATTTTGTCTCAATAATTTTAATCTAAATATTAAAAAGCTCCTCTGGTTGAAGTTGTCTATTAACCTAACACATATGATAGAGTTACTTGGTAAAAGAAGCACATATATCAACTTCAGTTTTTCTTAGCTAAATCTCAAATTGAATTATAAAATTTTCTGAAAGAAGACACTTTTGTTGATGAACATGAACACCTCTTTGAAGAATAATTACTCCAAGTAACTAATGAGATAGAATCTCATTTGGAGGGGGGGAGAAACCTCTTATAATAATTCAAATATACATCAAATATTAGTATATAATACTGATAATTTAGTATGTAAAATTCAAATTAAATAGAATGGTTTTAAATCATATAGCTTGGATGTCTTACTTGATATATGTGTTGATATTTATCTTACTAGATATCATTTTATTCTTGTTGATATGTGAAAAGATAATTTTCATATATTAACTTACAATACAAAAATTATAGTTTCAAAATTATCTGTAGTTATTTTTGTTATACTTGGTGACTTTATCTATCATTTTAAGATAGTATAATATGAAATGTCAATGTATGATATGATGATTGGCTCAGATAATTTGACTACTTTCTACTCTATCATAATTCAATCACATGAAATAATTTTTGCACAAAAATATTTTTTTTATAAAAAATTCAAATATGAATGTAGAATTTATATGAAAGAGAAGTTAAAGAAAACAATTGATACTAGATAGATACAATAAAAAGTAAATTTTTGCCATGCTAGTATCTAACCAATAATTGAAAATTTTTAAAAATATTGTTGCTCTAAAAATCTTTTGGCATTCAGAGATAGGAAAATACATGAATGCAAAATCGAATTGAAGATGGTAAAGGACATAAATGATTAAAAAAATAGAACCCAAGTTTAAGATATATCTTTTAAGAATGCATCTTTCACTTAGAGAAGAATGTTTTCAGGGGATAAAGCAATTAAAAGAACAAGGTTTGATAATATATTTTAATAGCCCTTGAGCTTGTGTAGCATTTCATTTAAATAAAAAATCAGAGCAAATAAGAGGTGAAAAGAGACTAGTTATAAATTATGTTTTTTTTAATAAATATATTTTATCTGTTCAACATTTTATTCCTTCAAAAGATGAAATTTCATAGAGAATAAGTAGAAGCAAAATTTATAGTAAGTTTGATTTAAAATCAAGATTTTGATACATACAAGTAGTAGAACAAGATAGGTATAAGATTGCATTTGTTACTCTATTTAAAAAATATGAATCAAATGTCTTACCTTTTGATTTGAAGAATGCTCTTAGCATATTTTAAGAAATGATGAATAATTTTTTTTCAACATATTTTGTTTTTATCATTGTCTATATACATGATATATTAGTCTTTTCAAAATCTCTTAAAGATCATCTAAATCATCTAGAACAATTCTATCAGATTGTGTTTGACAATGGTCTAGTTCTATCTGAGAGAAAAATATCAATATTCAAAGATAAGATTGAGTTTTTAAGAATTACTATAAAATCAAGAGAAATTGCAGTTCAGAAACATGTTTTAAAGAATATTAAATTTTTTTGTGATGAACTCAAAGATCAAAAAAAATTGCTACAATTTTTTTTAGCTATATAAACTATGTAGCAAGTTATTATTATAATATTATATAGGACATAATTCTTCTAAATAAAAGGATAACAAAGAATCCTACAACATGATCAGATGAAATGACAAAAGCTGTTCAAAGGATAAAACAAAATTGTCAATTTTGTTTACTTTTAGTTTTACCTTATAATAGTCTAAAAATTATTGAAATAGATGCTTCAGAATTATATTAGGGTGCAGTTCTTAAAGAAAGACAGTCAAATGGTTTAGAATTTTTTTTAGATTTGCTTTAAATTTTTTAAAACAAACTCAAAAAAATTATCATTCTACTCACAAATAAATTCTTATTGTTATTAAGTCTATTTAAGCTTTTATTTTTTTTATGAGATCAATTTTTTTTTTGTTATATCTGATTTAAATAACTTTATGAGTATTTTTTATTCTACTGATAATTTAAAGAAAAGATTTATGAGCAAATTAATCAGGTGGGTAACATTTCTGTCAGACCAATTTGACTTTTCTGTTGAACATATTCTTGAAAAAAAGAATTATTTTACTGATTTTATATCTAGAGAATTCAATTTAGATAATTCAAAATGGTCAGTCATGACAGGAACAATTACTGAAGTTTATAAAAAATTTCATCAGCATATATGGAGATCCACTCTATCTATTGCTAATCAGTTAACTCATGAAATCGATGCTCTCACCAAAAAATCTTATGAATCTTTTAAAGAACTCAATAATACTCATTTAGCATAGACATCTCAGTTTTAAAAATCTGATGGCAAAAAGTGGTGTTCAACAATAATGTTATATCATGAAGTTAATAATCTAAAAATTACTAGTATAAATAATCAATTTAAAAAATTTATTTGTAGGCATGGTTTTTAATTCATAATCTAATAGTCTACTTTTTGACCAAGTTTTAATCTTATTACAAAGAATTTTTGGTCATCTGTTACAATATTAGATTATCTGTTTAAATTTTTGGATTATATTATGCTAATGAAAGTTTTTGATGACCCTGTTATTCGTATCCTTCCAGATCAAGTGAGAAATATTTTTATTGTTTTAAGGATACCTTTCAGGATTAAGTTTGAAATATTTTTAGTTCAAAAATTTTAAGTTAATCTATATACTAGCTTAGCTCTTGTATAATCGTTAGTGGCTCTTTGGAAATGATTCATTATAAGTCAAGTTATGGTTCTTCCTACATCTGGTGGTCATATCTTAAATATTCTATCAACTTTATACATGAACCACACCGACTTTGATTATGATAATGACAACCATTATTCTCCCCAAGGAGAATATGAATTCAATGATGATGATTGATTTAATATAAAAACTAGTTACTGAGTCTGTCCGTAGCCATGAATGTGGGCATAATAACCCTCTCTTATTTTTTGTGGCCTCACCACTTTTAAAAGGTGATAACCTATCGATTATATCGACAGATTCCTTATTTTTTCTTGATAGGCGGTGCGTAGTGGGCCCATAACCCATTAAATTTTGGTATCTTACCTTTTGTTCATTGATTCGAAATCTTTGTGTCGTCTATTGATCTTCTCATTTTATCTTATAAATATGAGGACTTTTTTATGTCATAAGCATTAAATTTTTAGAGTAAAGTCTAAAGTTTTAGCCTTGTAGTTGAGTCATAACAAGTCAGAAAAAAGCGTATGCTTTTTGTTTGTCCTCTTTGTGAGATCTTGTGAATCAAAAACTTTTCTTAAAAATGTTATTTATGATATGTCTATTGTAATTACTCTGTTACATATTGCGTAAGCTCTCTATGTGTCTCATTTCACCATGATCGTGTTCTTAATGGTATCATCTTTAGACAACAGGGAAGGAAATGATCCTGTAAAGCCATGAGAAAGGCGTGATAAAGGATCTGTATAGTATCGATGATATGAAGACTATGAATGCATCAAACCAGATAATTCCAGATACTATAGGTACATATGATGTCTATAGTCTCTCTAATATATTTATTGGTTCATTCTTTCCTATAAATAAAGTAACTGTAAAATTTAATTAAGAAAATCATTGTCTTGAATAAAAGCTTCCTGCTCTTAAGGCCACAAATGTGTATGATAAACTTTCACCATTTCATTTAATTGATAAAACCACCATAAAAGTTTTTAAAAATGTTATCCAAGTTAAGTAAAATGATGATTATAAATACCACTTACAAATAGTTGATGATAAAACTATCTATCAGTTAAAATCTTAGTTTAAATATAAGTTTTTGTATATTGGTGCTATTATTATTGGTGTTTTCTTTTTTATTTCTAAAAGCTCTGAATATCAATATTTTAAGATGTTTACTTGAGAATAGATATATCAACTTCAGTACTTGTTTATAAAATATTGTTCAAATTGGTCTTCATGGTGGTCTGATTTTTACAATTGTGTATCCAAATTATCCAGTCAACATTCATCAAAAAGTAAGTCTAAATAAAGTATTGAAGCTTTTTCTTCAAACTCATATATTAGATATGATCCCTGGATCTTATTCTATTACTATTAACTATCAGGTCATGTATTGTCTAATGAATACCTTTCATCCTATCGTCAAACATACTCCCACGCAAGGCAAAAGTGTGGTGTGTCGCACAACAAAAAATAATCAGATAATCTTAATTGAATCAATTTTTTGGTTAGATCTTAAGTTTCTCCGAAAATAAATAGTAGACATAGACTTTGTTCAGAAGACCAAAAAATTCTTATCATTTTTTACATTTGTAAAAAAAATGCCAAACAAATCTATTATCAGATTTGACTCTTAAAATGATTTAAAGGAACATATGCTGAACATATAATTACAACAACCCTTGCCTCCAATCAATCCTCACTGTCTACATCTAAAGAAAGTCCATAACTCTTAAATAGATTCATATTACTGTATTAATTGTGAAAAAATTATAAGTCATCCAGATCAATCTAGTATTCACATGGTTAAAAGAGATTTAGCCATACAAGAACTGCTTGAAAAAAAAAGAAGCTATTTGTTAAAGCCAAAAAAATTAATATAGAAAGAACTTCTAGAAAAAATACTAAAAAAAAAGAAGAGGAAGGTCATATATGGAAAACTCCTTTACGAGATGAATCATAAAAAAAAAAAGATTCTCAAAACCTACTGAATTCAATCAATATTCATCCGATAGAAAATATAGGATATAAATGTTTTATCTCAGAATGTTTGACAAAAGTCTTGATCAGTCTACAGAAGTTAAATTAATGAATTAGAATAATCTTGAAACTAAATGTTTGAATAATAAAGTTTTAAAAATATAACAAAGTCTTGATCAGGTTTTTAAGATATTAAGGAGTATTGAGTTATATCAGAAAGAAGAAATTGTTAGAACCATCAATATTTTGAATTATAATATTACTATCCATCATAGTCAGCTTATTCAAAAAATAGATAATAAATCTAGCAGCATTAGAATACAACAATCTGTTAAAATAAAAATAGATGATATAATTGTTGAAGAAAAGGTTATCAATCAAAGCTAAGATCAACTTAAAACTAGTATGTTTTCTATTGAGACAGATTTAAAAACTCAAATTACTACTCTTGGGACAAAACATGAAGAATCAAATCAAGAAATCAGATAGCTATCTTCCATTTCTGATAGCATAACTAAAAAAATTGTAAACCAAAATTCTAGCTTATCTTCTATTCTTTATATTCTAGATTCATTAAAAGATAAAGGATAATCTTCTCAACCACATCCAAAAATTGTTATTTCAGAACATATTGATTATAGTCAAAATATTCATTCTTGAAAAAATATTTTAAAAATACAAAGAGAATCATTAATGAAATCTAAATCAAAAAGTTTGCTTGATTCTGAAAAATCTCTTGATAAGATCTTTTAAGTAGGAATGGCTAAGATTGAACTTGCCGAAACTGAAAGTTCTTTTAATATAAAAAAATCTTTAAAGTCTAGACCTCCACTAGATTCTCAAATAAGGACATTGAACTTTCAACCTTTTTTTTTTAGAAATTCAATTGTGAACCACAAAAAAAGAAAAAAATGATTCATAAAATGTTAGCTTGGATCAGTGTATAAATTTATGGTCTTAAAAAAGATCTTTTCAGTGTTAATTAGCAAATTACAAATGAGTTCATAAGAAATATAAAAAAATGGTGGTATGTTAGTGGTCCAGTGTTTCATGAAAGTGTATACACTCATCTAGAATCTATCTCTGCACTCTGTAATACTTTACTTTCTAAAATTTTTGACATATTTGATAATGATAAAGAGGTAAATAAAATAAAAAAATTTAAAGTCCAATTGTGTGATATGATCAGGGTAGATGAATATATGTGCTACATAGAGAATCTGTTCTATAATACTAGAGAAATCTTTAATCCAACATACAAGATATATAATCATTTTTTGAATATTTTATTATCAAATATAAAGCTGTTATGGGTGATAATCTTGCAACCATGTCTTTTGGAAGGATAAATCAGAATATTAAAACCGTCAATGAAAACTTATGTGCAAAAAAAAAAGCACAGAAAAAAATTATAAAATTTCACAAATAAATTAGTATAAAATTTTGTAATTCTATCAATGATAGTTTTAGTTGTATGGATGTGCATAGATATAAACAGTATAAAGAGAAAAATAAATCTAGTTTTTGTAAATATTCTTTAGAAAAATAATTTACTTATAATAAGCTTTAGAAGCCTAAATATAAATCTAGAAAAAAAAATTTGATCCGAGAAGAATATTAAAAAAACAACATGAGTTCCAAAAGAAGCCTGTCAAATGTTTCATCTATCAAGGTGATCATTATGCAAATAAATGTCTTAATAAGAAAAAAGAATCCAAGAAGATTAATTTTTTGAATAACCATGAAATCAATGAAGATGAATATGTTCTAGTTTCAGACGAAGATGAACTTTAATATGAGTAAGATATTTTGTGAAAAACATTTGATAGTGATGAATTTGATAATCAAGTAAATACGAATTTAGTTGACACTAAATCAGAAGATGAATTATCTGATTATGATTTTGATATGGGATTTTAAATTTATATGATTTTTACTTTTTTTATAGACGCCTTGAGTTTATCCCAATAAATATCTTTTCTAAAAGAAAGATATGCTAAAACACCTACCTATATGATCTCTAAAAGAATATTTTTACAACAAATTATAGTTGTTGAGCAAAAATATTCTCTAATTAACTGAACAAAATAGGTAAAAATATATTTTGTTCTAAGAATTTCAGTCTAAAGATTAAAAAGTTCATTCAATTGAAGCTACCTATCAACCTGACATATGATAGAGCTACTTGACAAAAGAAGTGCATCTATCAACTTTAACTCTTCTTAGCTAAAGCTCAGACTGAATTACAAAATCTTCTGAAAGAAAAATCTTTTTTTGATGAACATAAACACCTCTTTGAAGAAGAATTGCTCCAAGTATCCAATGAGATAGAATCTCACTTTAAGGCGGGGAACCTCTCATAATACATCAAATATACATCAGATGTCAGTATATAATACTGATAATCCAATATGTAAAATTCAAATTAAATAAGATGGTTTTAAATCATATAGCTTAGATGTCCTACTTGATACAAGTGTTGATATCTCTCTTGCTAGATATCATTCTATTCTTACTGATATATGGAAAACTAATTTTTATAATTTAATTTTTAATAAAAAAATTATAGTTTCAAAATTATCTACAGTTATTCCTGTTATGCTTGGTGACTATCATTGTAAGATAGTACAACATGAAATGCCAATGTATGATATGATGATTGGTTCATATAACTTGACTACTTTCTACCCTATCACAATTCAATTGCACGAAATAATTCTTACACAAAAAAATTTTTTATACAAGAAATCTAGGTATGAATGTAAAAATTTTATGAAAAAAAATCAAAGAAATCAGTTGATACCAAATAAATACAACAGAAGGTAAATCTTTGCCATGCTAACATTGAACTAATAATTAAAAAACTTAAAAAAGATTGTTGCTCTGAAAATCCTTTGACATTCAGAGATAAGAAAATACATGAATGCAGAATCGAATTGAAGATGGTAAATGATAGAAATGACAAAGGAATATAACCCAAGTTTAAGGCACATCATTCAGGAATGTCTCACTCACTTAGAGAAAAATATTTTTAGGAGATAAAATAATTAAAGAAATAAAATTTGATAAGAGATTCTAATAGCCCTTGAGTTTTTAAAATATTTTATGTAAATAAAAAATCAGACCAAATAAAGGGTAAAAAAAGATTAGTTATAAATTATATTCTTAATAAATATATTTTATCTGTTCAGCATCCTATTCTTTCAAAAGATAAAATCTTGTAGAGAACAAGTAAAAACAAAGTTTACAATAAATTTGATTTAAAATTAAGATTTTAACACATATAAGTAACAAAACAAGACAGGTCTAATACTACATTTGTTACTCTATTTAGACAATATGAATGGAATGTCCTACCCTTTGGCTTGAAAACTATCCCTAATATATTTCAAAAAATGATGAATAAAATTTTCTTAGCATATTCTAATTTTATCATTGTCTATATAGATGATATATTAATCTTTTTAAAATCTCATAAAAATCATTTAAATTATCTAGAATAATTCTATCATATTGTGTTTGATAATGATCTAATTTTATTTGAAAAAAATATCAATTTTTAAAGATAAGATTGAGTTTTTAAGAGTTACTATAAAATCAAGAAAAGTTGCAATTCAGGAACATGTTTTAAAGAATATTAATTTTTTTTTGGATTAATTCAAAGATAAAAAATTGCTACAAAGATTTTTTGACTGTGTAAACTATGTAGCATGTTATTATTATAATATTGTATAAGACAAAAAAAATTTAAATAAAAGGTTAACAAAGAATCCTTCAACATGATTAGATGAAATGACAAAAGTTGTTCAAAAAATAAAACAAAATTGTTAGAATTTGTCATCTTTAGTTTTACCTGGTAATGATCTAAAAATTATTAAAATAGATAGTTCATAATTATATTGGGATGCAGTGCTTAAAAAAGATTGTCAAACGATTCAAAAAAAGTTTACAGATTTGCTTTAATTTTTTTTAAATAAGCTCAAAAAAATTATCATTCTACTCACAAAGATTTTTTTGTTGTTATTAAGGTTATTCAGGCTTTTATGTTTTTTGTGAGATAAAAAAAAATTCTTGTTAGATCTGATTTAAATAAATTTATGAGTATTCTTCATTCTATTGATAATTTAAAGAAAAGATCTGTGAGCAGGTTAACTAGATAGGCAATATTTCTGTCAGACTTTGACTTCTTTGTTGAGCATATTCTTAGAAAAAAGAATTATCTTACTGATTTTATATCTAAAAAATTCAATTCATATAATTTAGAATGATTACTCATGGTAGTAACAGTTATTAAAGTTTGTAAAATTTTTTATCAGCATATATAGAGATCCACTCTATTTATTGCTAATCAGTTAACTCATGAAATTGATGCTCTCACCAAAAAATCTCATGAAGCTTCTGTAGAACTCAATAATACTCATTAGGCATGGACATCTTAATTTCAAGAACCTAATGACAAAAGATGGTGTTCAACAACAATGTTATATCATGAAACTAATAATCTAAAGATTACTAGTATAAATAATTCATTTAAAAAATTTATTTGTAGACATGGTTTTGAATTTCTAATTCAATAGTCTATCTTCTGACCAAGTTTTAACTCTACTATAGAGAATTTCTGATTATCTACAGAAATACTAAATTATTTGTTTGAATTTTTAGATTATATTATGCTAATAAAAGCTTCTGAGGATCCTGTTGTTTGTATCCCTCCAAATCAAGTGAAAAATATATTTATTACTTTAAAGATACCTTTCAAGATTAAGTTTGAAATATTTTTAGTTCAAAATTTCCAAGTTAATCTACATGCTAGCTTAACTCGTATACAACTGTTAGTGGCTCTTTAGAAACGATTCACTATAAGTCATCAATCTATGTTTTCTTCTACACCTGGTGGTCGTATTTTAAAGATTTCATCAGATTTATACATGGACCACACTGACTTTGATTCTGATGATGACAACCATTATTCTTCCCAAGAATAATAAGAATTCAATGATGATGATTGATTTAATTTAAAAACTAGTTACGGGGTATGTCCGTGGTTGTGAATGTGGGCACGATAATCTTCTCTTATTTTTTGTGGATCTCACCACTTTTAAAAGGTGGTAGCCTATCAGTCATGTTGACAGATTCCTTATTTTTTATTGATAGACAGTGTGCAGCGGGCCCATAACCCACTAACTTTTGGCATCTTACCTTCTATCCATTGATTCAACATCTTTATGTTGACCAATTATCTTCTCATTTTATCTTATAAATATGAAGATTTATTCGTGTCATAAGCATTGAATACCTAGAGTCAAGTCTTGAGTTTTAGCCTAGTAGTTGAGTCGTAGCAAGTCAGAAAAAAATGTATGCTTTTCACTTGCCCTCTTTGTGAGATCCTGTGAACCAAAAACTTTTTCTAAAAATGTTATTTATGATATGTCTATTGTAATTACTCTGTTAGATGTTGTGTAAGGTTTATAAGCTCTCTGTGTATCCCATTGCACCACGATCCTATTCTTAATGGTATCAGAACCATATCAATATTCTGTCAGGATTATGTTCAAATTATGTTATTTCTTTAATACCTCCCTGATATATCAATAAAATTACACTTTCATCTCTTACTATTTATATCTATCTTATTGTTATTTTGGTCTTTTGTCTCCTTATCATCTTCAAATAATAGAGAAGGGAATAATCGCGTAAAGCCATAGAAAAATGTGATAGAAGATTTATATAGTATTGATGATAAGAAGATTATGGATGCATCAAATCAGATAACTCCAAATACTACAGATACATATAATGTCTATACTTTTTTCGATATATCTATTAGTTCATTTTTTTTTGCAAATGAATCAATTATAGAATTTAATGAAGAAAATCCTAGTCTTGAATTGAAGCTCCCTACTCTTAAAGCCACAGATGTGTATGATAAACTTTCACCATTTCGTCTAATTGCTAAAACCACTATAAAAGTTTCTAAAAATATTATCCAAGTTAAGCAGAATTATGATGATAAATACCACTTGCAAATAATTAATGACAAAACTATCCATCAATAAAATTCCAATTTAAATATAAGTTTTTGCATATTGATGTCATTATCATTAGTGTTTTCTCTTTATTCAAAAGAGGTCTGAATGTCAGTATTTTAAGATGTTTACTTGATAATAGACATACCAAATTTAGTGTTTGTTTATAAAATATTATTCAAATTGATCTTCATGATGGTCTGATTTTTACAACTGTGTATTCAAATTATTCAGTCACCATTCATCAAGAAGAAAATCTAAATAAAGTATTGAAGCTTTTCTTTCAAACTCATGGATTAGATATGATCCTTGGATCTTATCTTCTTATTATTAAATATCAAGTCATGTATCTTTTAACTAATACCCTTCACCCTACCATCAAGCATACTCTCGCACAAGGTAAAAGTGTGGTATGTCATGCAATAAAAAATAGTCATATAATCCCAATTAAATCAATTTCTTGAACAAATCTTAAGTTTTCCAAAAAATAAATAGTAGACACATAATTTGTTTAGAAACCTGAAAAATCTTTATCATTTAGTACATCTATAAAAGATTTATTAAATAAATTTATTATCAGTTTTGACTCTCAAAATGATTTAAAAGACCATATACTGAACATACAATTACAACAACCCTTGCCTCCAATCAATCATCACTGTCTGTATCTAAAGAACGTCTATGACCCTCAAATAAATTCATATTACTGTATTGATTGCCAAAAAATCATAAGTCATTCAGATCAATCCAATATTCACATGATTAAAAGAGATTTAACCATTCAATAATTGGTTGATAAAAATAATAAGTTACTTGCTAAAGCCAAAAAAATTAATATGAAAAGAACTTTTGGAGAAAAGACTAAAAAAAAGAGGAATGTCATATATGAAAAACTCCTATAAGGTATGAATCATACACCGAAAAAAGATTCCCAAACCTTGTTAATTTCAATCAATATTCACTTAATAAAAAAATAGGGTACACATGTATTATCTCAAAATGTTTGACATAAGTTTTGATCAGTCTAAAAAAGTTAAGTTAATGAATTAGAATAATCTTGCAACTAAATGTTTAAATAATAAAGTTTCAAAAATACAACAAATTCTTGATCATGTTTCTAAGATGTTAAATACTATTGAGTTATATAATAAAAGAGAAATTACTAGAGTCATCAATGTTTTGAATGATAATATTACTACCCATCACAGTCAATTTATTCAAAAAATAAATAATGAATCTAACATCATTAAACTACAACAATAATATGTTGAAACAAAAGTAGATGATATGATTGCTGAGGAAAAGATTATCAGTCAAAGCTAAGATCAACGTAAGATTAGTATGGTTTCTATTGAAATAGATTTGAAAACTTAAATTGCTATTTTTGAGACAAAATAGAAAGAAGCACATCAAAAAATCAGATAGCTATCTTCGGCTTCTAATAGCATAGCTAGAAAAATTGTAAACCAAAATTCTAGTTTATCTTCTATTCTTGATATTCTAGCTTCAATAAAAGATAAATGATAATCTTCTCAACCATAGCTATAAATTATTATCTCATAACATATTGATTATAGTCAAAATATCCATTCTTGATAAAATGTTTTAAAAATACAAAGAGAATCATTCACGAAATCTAAATCAAAAAGTTTGTTTGATTCTAAAAAATCTTTTGATATGATTTTCTAAGTAAGAATGACTAAGATTGAACTTGTTGAAACTGAAATTTATTTTTATATAGGAGAATCTTCAAAATCTAGACCTCCACTAGATTCTCAAATAAGGACATAGAACCTTCAACTTTTCTTCTAAAAATTCAATTGTGAACCACAAAAGAAAGAAAAGAAATGATTCATGCAATGTTAGCTTGAGTCAGTGTATAGATTCATGGTCTTAAAAAAAATCTTTTCAGTGTTAGTCAATAAATTACAAATGAATTCTTAAAAAATATCAAAGAATGGTGGGATGCTAGTGGGCCTGTGTTTCATGAAAGCATATGCACTCATCTATAACTTATCTCTACACTCTACAATGCTTTACTTTCTAAATTTGTTGGCACACTTGATAATTACAAAGAGGCAAACAAAGTAAAAAAATTTATAAGCCAATTGTGTGATATGACCCGACTAGTTGAATATATGTGCTATATGATGAATATGTTTTATAATACTACATAAATCTTTAATCTAACATATAAGATTAGATACATAAAATCATTTTTTGGATATTTTGCTACCAAATATAAAGTTGCTATGGGTGACAATCTTCCAACCATGTCTTTTAGAAGGATAAATTAGAATATTAAAGGAGTCAATGAAAAGTTATGTGTAAAAAGAAAAAAATAGAAAGAAACTATGAAGTTTCACAAACAAATTGATGCAAAATTTTATAATTTTATTAATGATAATTTTGGTTGTATAGATGTGCATAGATATAGTCAATATAAAAAGAAAAAATAAATTCATTCTTGTAAATGTTTTTCAGAAAAATAATTTACTTATAATAAGTCTTGGAAGCCTAGATATAAATCTAAAAAAATAAATTTGGTCTGAGAAGGATATTCAGAAAAAAAAAACATGGGTTTCAAAAGAAGCCTATCAAATATTTCATCTATCAAGGTGATCGTTATGCAAATAAATATCTTAATAAGAGAAAATAATGCAAGAAGATTAATTTTTTGAATAGTCATAAAATCAATGAAGATGAATATGTTCTAGTTTCAGATCAAGATGAACTTCAATATGAGTCAGATATTTTATAAAAAGCATCTGATAGTGATGACTCTGATAATCAATTAAATATGAATCTAGTTGATATTAAATTAGAAGAATCATTTG
Source organism: Torreya grandis (assembly GCA_037957365.1). Taxonomy (NCBI): domain Eukaryota; kingdom Viridiplantae; phylum Streptophyta; class Pinopsida; order Cupressales; family Taxaceae; genus Torreya; species Torreya grandis. The sequence goes on along the minus strand of JARHVA010000485.1, from coordinate 2,116,614 downwards.
ATTATGATATAGAATTTCAAATTCATATGATTTTTGTTCTTTTTCCAGATGCCTTAAGTTTATCTCAACATATATCTTTCCTCAAAGAAAAATATGCTAAAACTCCTATCTATATGATTTTTAAAAAAATGTTTTTACAATACAAAATTATAGCTATTGAGCAAAAATATTTTCTTCATTTAGCTCAATAAAAAAGACAAAAAGATATTTTATCCTAAGAATTTTAGTTGAAAAACTAGAAAGGTCATTTAGTTGATGCTGCCTATCAACCTGACACATATGATATAATTATTTGATGAAAAAAACACATCTATCAAATTCAACTCTTTTTATCTAAAGCTTAGACTGAATTACAAGATCTTCTAAAAGAAGAAGCTCTTGCTGATGAACATGAACACCTCTTTGAAGAAGAATTACTCCAAATAACTAATGAGATAAAATCTCATTTTAAAGGAGGAAAACTTTTTATAATAATTCAAACATACATCAAATATCAGTATACAATACTAATAATCTAGTATATGAAATTCAGATTAAATGGGATAGTTTTAAACTATATATCTTGGATGTCCTGCTTGATACAAGTGCTGATATCTCTCTTACTAGATATCATTCTACTCTTGCTGATATGTGAAAAGCTGATTTTTATAGGTTAACTTTCAATATAAAAATTATAGTTTTAGAATTATCTATAATTATTCTTATTATGCTTGGTGACTCTATCTATCATTTTAAGATAGTACAACATGAAATGCCAATGTATGATATGATGATTGATTCAGATAACTTAACTATTTTCTACTCTATCACAATTCAGCTGCATAAAATAATTCTTGCACAAAAATATTCTTTATATAAGAAATATAGATATGAATGTAGATTTATTATAAAAAAAAGTTAAAAAAATTAGTTGATACTAGATCGATACAACAAAAGGTAAATCTTTGCCATGTTAGCATTGAATTAATAATTGAAAAAGTTAAAATGATTGTTACTCTGAAAATCTTTTAGCATTCAGAAATTAAAAAATATATGAATATAGAATCAAATTAAAGATGGTAAAGGATAGAAATGGTAAAAAAATAGAACTCAAGTTTAAGGCACTTCATTCAGGAATGTCTCATTCACTCAGAGAAGAATGTTTTCAAGAAATAAAGTAATTAAAGGAACAAGGTTTGATAAGAGATTCTTATAGCCCTTGCGTTTGTGAAACATTTTATATAAATAAAAGATCAAAGCAAATAAGGGGTAAAAAGAGATTAATTATAAATTATGTTTCTCTTAATAAATATGTTTTATCTTTTCAACATCTTATTCCTTCAAAAAATGAAATCTTGTAGAGAATAAGTGGAAGTAAAATTTACAGTATGTTTGATTTAAAATCAGGATTTTGGTAGATACAAGTAGCAAAATAAGACATGTACAAGATTGCATTTGTTACTTTATTTGGACAATATGAATGAAATGTCGTACCCTTTGGCTTGAAGACTGCTCCTAACATATTTTAAAAAATGATGAATAAAATTTTCTCAACATATTCTGATTTTATCATTATTTATATAGATGATATATTAGTCTTTTTAAAATCTCCTAAAGATCATCTAAATCATCTAAAACAATTCTATCAAATTGTATTTGACAAGGGTCTAATTTTATCCGAAAAAAAAATGTCAGTTTTTAAAGATAAGATTGAATTTTTAGGAGTTACGATAAAATTGAGAAAAGTTACAGTTCAAAAACATGTTTTAAAAAATATTAATTTTTTTTTATGAGCTCAAAGATAAAAAATTACTACAAAGATTCATTGGCTGTGTAAACTATGTAGCAGGTTATTATTATAATATTATACGTGACAAAATTATTCTAAATAAAAGGCTAACAAAGAATCCTCCAGCATGGTCGGATGAAATGATAAAAGTTGTTCAAAGGATAAAACAAAATTGTCAAAATTTGTCACTTTTAATTTTACCTAGGAATGGTCTAAAGATTATTGAAACAGAGGCTTCAAAATGATATTGGGATGCAGTTCTTAAAGAAAGACTATCAGATGGTTCATAAATTTTTTATAGATTTACTTCAAGAAAATTTAAACAAGCTTAAAAAAATTATCATTCTACTCACAAAAAAATTCTTGCTGTTATTAAGGCTATTCAAGCTTTTATGTTTTTTTTAGATGAAATTTTTTGTTTGTTAGATCTGATTTAAATAATTTTATGAGTATTTTTCATTCCACTAATAATATAAAAAAAGGATCTATAAGTAGGTTAATCATGTGGGAAACATTTTTGTTAGACTTTAACTTCTCTATTGAGCATATCTCTAAAAAAAAAATTGTCTTGCTAATTTTATATTCAGAGAATTCAATTCAAATAATTCAAAATGGTCAGTCATGGAAGTAACAGTTACTGAAGTTTATGAAGAATTTTATCAGCATATATATAGATCCACTCCATCTATTGCTAATCAGTTAACTCATGAAATCGATGTTCTCATCGGAAAATCTCATGAAGCTTTTGTAGAACTTAATAATACTTATTTGGCATAGATATCTCAGTTTTAAGACTTTGATGGCAAAAAGTGGTGTTTAACAATAATGTTATATCATGAAGCTAATAATCCAATGATTACTTGTATAAATAATCTATTTAAGAATTTCATTTATAGGCATGATTTTAAATACTTAACTAATGGTCTACCTTCTGATCAAGTTTTAATCCTGTTATAAAGAATTTATGGTCATCTACTAAAAATACTAGATTACTTATTTGAATTTTTAGATTATATTATGCCAATGAAAGATTATGATGATCTTATTATTTGTATCCCTCCAAATCAAGTGAAAAATATATTTATTGTTTTAAAGATACCTTTCAGAATTAAGTTTGAAATATTTTTAGTTTAAAATTTCTATGTTAATCTACATACTAGCTTTGCTCCTGCACAACTGTTAGCGATTCTTTGGAAATGGTTCACTATAAGTCATCAAGCTATGTTTCTTCCTACACCTGACATTCGTATCTTAAAGGTTTCATCAACTTTATACATGGACCACACTGATTTTGATTTTGATGATGACAACCATTATTTTCCTCAAAGAGAATATGAATTCAATGATGATGACTGATTTAATATAAAAACTGTATGGGGTATGTCTATAGTACTAAATGTGGGCATGATAACTCTTTTTTTTATGGACCTCACCACTTTTAAAAGGTGGTAGCCTATCAGTCGTATCGACAAATTTCTTATTTTTTTTATAGGTAATGCGTAGTGGGCCTATAACCCACTAGCTTTTAGCATCTTACCTTCTATCCATTGATTCGACATCTTTGTGTCGATCGTTAATCTTCTTATTTTATCTTATAAATATGAGGAGTTCTTCGTGTCATAAGCATTGAGTGCCTAGAGTCAAGTCTAGAGTTTTAGCCTAATAGTTGAGTCATAGTAAGTCAAAAAAAAAATGTATGTTTTTCACTTGCCCTCTTTGTAGATCCTATGAATCAAAAGCTTTTTTAAAAAATGTTATTTATGATATGTCTATTGTAATTACTCTGCTAAATGTTGCATAAGCTTTATAAGCTCTCTATGTGTCGCATTGCACCATGATCCTGTTCTTAATGGTATTAGAGCCATGTCAATGTTCAATCAAGATTATGTTCAAATCATGTTACTTCTGTAATACCTCCCTGATAAATCAATAAAATTACACTTTCATCTCTTGTTATCTGTATCTATCTTGTTGTTATTTTGGTCTTTCATCTCCATATCATCTTCAGACAATAGGGAAGGAAATGATCCTATAAAACTATGAGAATGGCGTGATAGAGGATCTATATAGTACTGATGATACGAAGACTATAGATGCATCAAACCAAATAACTCTAGATGCTATATGAATATCTGATATTTATATTCTCTTTGATATATCTATTGATTCATTTTTTTTGTTAATAAAGTAACTGTAGAATTTAATAAAAAAATCCTAGTCCTGAATGGAAGCTCCTTACTCTTGAGGCCATTTCTAAAAATGTTATTCAAGTTAAGCAAAATGATGATTATAAATACTACTTATAAATATTTGATGACAAAAATATTTGTCAGTTAAAATCTCTACTTAAATATAAGTTTTTTCATATCAGTGCCATTACTATTGGTGTTTTCTCTTTATTCAAAAGAGGTCTGAATGTCAATATTTTAAGATGTTTACTTGATAATAGACATAGACATACCAATTTTAGTACTTGTTTACAAAATACTATTCAAATTGGTCTTCATGATGGTTCAATTTTCACAATTGTGTATCCAAATTATCCAGTTTTCATTTATTAAGAAGAAAACCTAAATAAAATACTAAATTTTTTTCTTCAAACTCATGGATTAGATATGATCCTCATATCTTGTCCTCTTATTATTAAATATTAGGTCATGTATCATCTAAACAATACCCTTCACCCTATCATCAAGCATACTCCCACATAAATCAAAAGTATGGTGTGTCATGTAACAAAAATTAGTCAGATAATCCTAGTTGAATCAATTTCTTAGTCAGATCTTAAGTTTCCTAAAAAATAGATAGTAGAAACAAACTTTGTTCAGAAGCCCAAAAAATCTTTATCATTTGTTACATCTGTAAAATATTTGTCAAATAAATTTATTATCAAATTTGACTCTCAAAATGATTTAAAAGACCATATGTTAAACATACAATTGTAGTAACCCTTGCCTCTAATCAATCTTCACTGTCTACATCTAAAGAAAGTGCATAACCCTCAAATAGATTCGTATTACTGTATTGATTGCCAAAAAATTATAAGTCATCTAAATCAATCTAGTATTTACATGGTTAAAAGAGATTTAGTCATACAAGCACTGTTTGAAAAAAATAAGAAGTTACTGAAGTCAAAAGAATTAATATAGAAGAAACTTCTGGAGAAAATATTAAAAAGAAAGAAAAGAAAGATCATATATAAAAAACTCCTCTACGAGATGAATCATACACAAAAAAAGGATTCTCGAAGTCTACTGATTCAATCAATATTCACTCGATGAAAATTATAGGGCACAAATGTATTATCTCAAAACGTTCGACAATAGTCTTGATCAGTCTACAGAAGTTAAGTTAATGAATTATAATAATCTTGCAATTAAATATTTGAATAATAAAGTTTTAGAAATACAACAAAGTCTTGATCAAATTTCTAAGATGTTAAGGAGTATTGAGTTATATCAGAAAAGAGAAATTACTAGAGCCTTCAATGTTTTGAATGATACTATTATTACCCATCATAGTCAACTTATTCAAAAAATAGATAATGAATTTAACAACATTAGACTATAACAACAGTCTATTGAAATAAAAGTAGATGATATTATTGCTGAGGAAAAAGTTATTAGTCAAAGCTAATATCAGCTTAAGACCAGTATGGTTTTTATTGAGACAGATTTGAAAACTTAAATTGCTATTTTTCAGACAAAACATGAAGAATCACATCAAGAAATCAGACAACTATGTTTAGCTTCTGATAGCATAGCTAGAGAAATTGTAAACCAAAATTCTAGCTTATCTTCTATTCCTAATATTCTAGATTCACTAAAAGATAAAGGACAATCTTTTCAATCACATTAAAAAATTATTGTCTCAAAACATAGTGGTTATAGTCAAAATATCTATTCTTGGCAAAATATTTTAAAAATACAAAGATAATCATTCATGAAATCTAAATCAAAATATCTGCTTGATTCTAAAAAAACTCTTGATAAGATCTTCCAAGTAGGAATGGCTAAGATTAAATCTGCCGAAATTGAAAGTTGTTTTGATATAGGAGAATCTTCAAAGTCTAGACCTCCACTAAATTCTCAAATAAGGATATGAAACCTTCAACTTTTCTTCTAAAAATTTAATTGTGAACCACTAGAAAAAAAGAAAAAAAAATTTTATGCAATGTTAGCTTGGGCCAATGTACAGATTTATGGTCTTAAAAAAGATCCTTTCAGTGTTAGTCATCAATTTGCAAATGAGTTCATAGAAAATATCAAAGAATGGTGGGATGTTGGTGGTTCAGTGTTTCATGAAAACATATGCACTCATTCAGAACTTATCTCTGCACTCTGCAATGCTTTACTTTCTAAATTTATTAGCACACTTGATAATGATAAAGAGACAAATAAAATAAAGTTTCTTAAATTTCAATTGTGTGATATGATCATGATAGATGAATATATGTGCTATATGAAGATTTTATTCTATAATATTGAAAAAATCTTTAATCTAATATACAAGATTAAGTATATAAAATCATTTATTGAATATTTTGCTACCAAATATAAAGCTATTATAGGTGAGAATCTTTCAACCATGTCCTTTGGAAGGATAAATAAGAATATTAAAGCAATCAATGAATGGTTATGTGCAGAAAGAAAGGCACAGAAAGAAACTATGAAGTTTCACAAATAATTTAGTACAAAATTTTGTAATTCTATCAATGATAATTTTGGTTGTATGGATATGCATAGATATAGACAATATAAAAAGAAAAAGAAAAAGAAATTTCATTCTTGCAAATATTCCTAAAAAAATAATTTATTTGTAATAAGCTTTGGAAGCTTAGATATAAATCTAAAAAAAAGAAATTTGGTCTGAGAAGGATATTTAGAAAAAAGAAACATGGGTTTCAAAAGAAATCTATCAAATACTTCATCTATCAAGGTGATCATTATGAAAATAAATATCTTAATAAGAGAAAAAAATATAAGAAGATTAATTTTCTAAATAGCCATGGAATCAATGAAGATGAATATATTCTAGTTTCATATGAAGATGAACTTCAATATGAGTCAGATATTTTGTGAGAAGCATCTGATAGTGATGAATCTAATAATCAAGTAAATATGAATCTAGCTAACACTGATTTAAAAAATGAATCATCTGATTATGATTTTCATATATGATTTTAGATTTATATGATTTTTGCTCTTTTTTCAGATGCCTTGAGTTTATCCTAATAAATATCTTTCCTCAAATAAAGAAATGCTAAAACTCTTGTCTATATGATCTCTAAAAGAATATTTTTACAATAATAAATTGTAGTTGCTAAGTAAAAATATTCTCTTCATTTAGCTCAATAAAAAAGGCAAAAAGATATTTTGTCTCAAGAATTTCAGTCTAAAAACTAGAAAGCTCCTCCGATTGAAGCTGCCTATCAATCTGACACATATGATAGAGCTACTTGGTGAAAGAAGTGCATCTATTAACTTCAACGCTTCTTAGCTAAAGCTTAGACTAAATTACAAGATCTCTTGAGAGAAGAAGATTTTGCTAATGAACATGAACACCTCTTTGAAGAAGAATTACTCCAAGCAACAAATCAGATAGAATCTCATTTTGAAGGGGGGAACCTCTCATAATAATTCAAACATACATCAGATATCAGTATACAATACTAATAATCCAATATGTAAAATTTAGATTAAATGAGATGGTTTTAAACTACATATCTTGGATGTCTTTCTTGATACAAGTGTTGAGATCTCTCTTGTTAGATATCATTTTATTTTTGCTAATATGTGAAAAGCTGATTTTCATAAATTAACTTTCAATACAAAAACTATAGTTTCAGAATTGTCTGCAGTTATTTCTATTATGCTTGATGACTCTATCTAACATTTTAAGATAATACGACATAAAATGCCAATATATGATATGATGATTGATTTAGATAACTTGGCTACTTTCTACCCTATCATAATTCAACCACATGAAATAATTTTTGGACAAAAATATTCTTTATACAAGAAACCCAGATATGAATTTAAAATTCATATGAAAAAATCAAAGAAACCAGTTGATACCAGATGGATACAACATAAGGTAAATCTTTGTCATGCTAGCATTGAACTAATAATTGAAAAACTTAAAAAGGATTGTTGCTCTAAAAATATTTTGGCATTCAAAGATAAAAAAATATATGAATGCAGAATCAAATTAAAAATGGTAAAAAACAAAAATGGCAAAGAAATAGAACCCAAGTTTAAGGCACATCATTCAGGAATGTCTCTTTCACTTAGATAAGAATGTTTTCATGAGATAAAGCAATTAAAGAAACAAAGTTTGATAAGAGATTCTAATAACCCTTGGGCTTGTGAAGTATTTTATGTAAATAAAAGATTAGAGAAAATAAGGGGTAAAAAGAGACTAGTTATAAATTATGTTCCTCTTAATAAATATGTTTTACCTATTCAATATCTTATTCTTTCAAAAGATGAAGTCTTATAGAGAATAAGTGGAAGCAAAGTTTACAATAAGTTTTATTTTAAATCAAGATTTTGGTAGATACAAGTAGCAGAATAAGACAGGTTCAAGATTACATTTGTTACTCCATTTAGACAATATGAATAGAATATCCTACCCTTTGGCTTGAAGACTACTCCTAACATATTTCAAGAAATGATCAATAAATTTTTCTCAACATATTTTGATTTTATCATTGTCTATAGAGATGATATATTAGTCTTTTCAAAATCTCTTAAAGATCATCTAAATCATCTAGAATAATTTTATCAGATTGTGTTTGACAATGGTCTAGTTTTGTTTGAGAAAAAATGTCTGTTTTCAAAGATGAGATTGAGTTTTTGAGAGTTATGATAAAATCAGGAGAAGTTTCAGTTCAAAAACATATTTTAAAGAATGTTAAGAATTTTCCTGATGAACTCAAAGTTAAAAATTACTACAAAGATTTCTTGACTGTGTAAACTATGTAATAGGTTATTATTATAATATTACACAGGACATAATTCTTTTAAATAAAAAGCTAACAAAGAATCCTCCATCATGGTCAGATGAAATGATAAAGGCTATTCAAAGGATAAAATAAATTTTTTAGAATTTATCACTTTTAGTTTTACTTGGTAATGATTTAAATATTATTGAAACATATGCTTCAGAATTATATTGGGGTGTAGTTCTTAAAGAAAGACTATTAGATAGTTTTAAAAAACCTTGCAAATTTACTTCATGAAATTTTAAACATGCTTAGAAAAATTTTCATTCTACTCACAAAGAAATTCTTGCTGTTATTAAGGCTATTTAAGCTTTTATTTTTTTTGTGAGATAAAAAAAATTTCTTGTTAGATATGATTTAAATAACTTTATGAGTCTTTTTCATTCTATTGATAATCTAAAGAAAGGCTCTGTGAGCAGGTTAATCAGGTGAGAAACATTTTTGTCAGACTTTGACTTCTTTATTGAACATATTCATAAGAAAATAAATTATCTTGCTAATTTTATATTCAAAGAATTTAATTTAGATAATTTAGAATGATCAGTCATGGCAGTAACAATTACTGAAGTTTATGAAGAATTTCATCAGCATATAAGGAGATCCACTCCATCTGTTGTTAATTAGTTAACTCATGAAATTGATGCTCTCACCAGAAAATCTCATGAAGCTTCTGTAAAACTCAATAATACTTATTTGTTATGGACATCTTAGTTTTAAAAACTTGATGGTAAAATGTGGTGTTCAACAATAATGTTATATCATGAAACTAATAATCCAAGGATTACTAGTATAAATAATCCATTTAAGAATTTTATTTGTAGGCATGGTTTTGAATTTTTAATCTAATGGTCTACCTTCTAGCCAAGTTTTAACCTTGCGTAATAGAATTTATGGTCATCTATTAAAATATCATATTACTTATTTGAATTTTAGGATTATATTATGCCAAGAAAGCTTCTGATGATCTTGTTATTCGTATCCCTCCAAATCTAGTAAGAAATATGTTTGTTACTCTAAAGATACCTTTCAAGATTAAGTTTGAAATATTTTCAGTTGACAATTTCTAAGTTAATTTACATCCTAGCTTAGCTCTTGCATAATCGTTAGTGGCTCTTTGGAAATGGTTCACTATAAGTCATTAAGCTGTGTTTCCTCCTACACCTGGCAGTTGTATCTTAAGGGTTCCATCATCTTTATACACCAAATTTGATTTTGATGATGAAAACCATTATTCTCCCCAAGGAGAATATAAATTTAATGATGATGACTGATTTACTATAAAAACTAGTTATGAGGTTTGTTCGTAATCATGAATATGGGCACGATAACCCTCTCTTGTTTTCTGTGGACCTCACCACTTTTAAAAGGTGGTAGCCTATCTGCCATGTCGACAGATTCTTTATTTTTTCTTGATAGGCGGTGCACAGTGGGTCTTTTAAATTTATAAAGATTTTGAAAAGTCTTGATATGTTTTTGAGTCTTAATTATGTGTGTGTGTGTGTGTATGTGTGTAATTTTTTTTCTTACTCCCTGTATATATCTAGTTTATCCTTCTAACCTTTGTCTTACACAGTTACGTTGAAATCTAATGTTGTGCAATATGGCAACTATCTAGTTGCAATTTCAAAATACATGTAATTCAATCCTATTTTAATTTTGGAAAATAACTATTAATAACATAATATGTAAAAATTACAATATAATACCTCTTATAAGATCATTTAATCTCTAAAAATTTATAAATATATTAGTTTTTTGTCTACCTTTCAAACTCACTTATAGTTAGTCATAATCTCGCTTTACATTTGTTATTTTGCACATCTCATAAGCGATTTTACCTACCTAACTATGTGTTTACTGTCATGGTCTACAATATTGCTACTTAACCATCTACGATTTTGAATTTCAGTTGTGATTTTGAAAATGTTATTAGTGATTTTGAATAGGCCTAACCGCATTATAATCATAACATTTTATTGACTATTTGCAATATCGTTTATTTACATTTGCAATTTTGATTAATCATTTATGATTTTGTACCTATATATGTGGTTTTGACTAATAATTGACTATGTATATGCAGTTTTGATCAAATCAGCAGTGGTTTTGCTCTTTATTTTTCTTCAAAATTTGTCTTTTTGAGTGCATTTTTTAAAATCATTTTTGGTGAATTTTGAGTCATTTCGAGCATCCCATAAGTCTCAAATTTATTTTGGCATTGGGGGTGTTATCTTCAGACACCACAAGAGGCGTTGCCCCTTGACCCCATTAGGGGCCACTACCCCTAGACTCCCGCATCATGGCCCCTCATTAAAAAAAAGCATAGTGTAAAACCCATGATTTTTTAAGTGTTTTAAGCTTTATTAGATGAAGACTACTAACATCTTGTTTTGTGGTTTTTTAATCTAAAATCTTGTCTTACAGGTCATATTTTTAATCTAACATCTTGTCTTGCAGGTTGCTCCTCAAGATTACCCAATTGAAACTACTAATCACTTATTTTGTAGGACACTTGTCAAAGATTTTAGCATTTTTAAAATCGTCTTTGTATATAGTATATATATATCACATCTAAATTAATCAATTAATCAACTTTTTTTCTATTTATCTATCTTCGAGGGCTACATTGGTGTATGCTCTCTTCCCTGCCTCCTAGCAACAAGTCTCAAAGGATAAAAAACCACTAAAAAACCCTCCCATTTTTCCTTTTTAGGAGGTAACATGATGTGGATTTAATCCCCATGTACTTGTCATTAGTCTTAGGGGTTGGTGACATGAATTTTATCACTGTGCATTCAACCACACTCTGTGTTCTGGTAGAGTTTAAAAACTAGGGACAACTATCATTATGTTAAGCGAGAAACCCCATACATGATCCCATGAATGTGAGGAGTTAATTATTCAACCCAAACATCAGAAAGCTTGTTAATCCCCTATATTGAGTCAATCCACATGTACCTAATGTATATCAGGGATGCCTTTAGAAAGCTTGTCTAACCTAGAATAGGACCTTCAACTGTAACAAGTGACTTATTTTTGAAGTTAGTATCAGGTCTTAAGTGACCATTAAGTGCAAATGAGGTTGACAAGGTTTGGGATATTCTATAATGGGTCACCAACCTATAGCCTGACTCGAAGATCCATTAGACAATGCAATCATCAAGTTGCACTCCCAATCAATTTACTAATCTTAGGTTTGCGGTTTATTTGATTTGGTGTGTGTGTTGTGATAGGCTAGTGTTATTTGTGAGCCAAATTAGCATTTCACTCAAGCTTATACACACCTATCTAGGTCTATTTCACATATCATAATCTTGTATATCCTTATCTCATCATCACATCATCTTGTACATCCTCTTGTACATATTTGTTGTGTACATTTGTGTATATCCTTTTAAGCTTATTTCATCTTGCATCTTATCATATCTCTCATCATCCCTCTCAATCCAGTCTCATCCATCTATCACTAGTCATATCCCTATCACTTACATACCTTAATCAAGCCTTGGCATCCCTCCATCATATCTTATCATAGTCTAACCTCATGCTCTTCACTTAGCCTTAACATTAATTTTCGTTATTATCATCTTTATAACTTAAGACTAAAATCCACCTTATCCATAACAAATTTAGGTCACATCATAGTCCTTTTTATCACCATATCCTAATATCATCTTGAATTACTCATCCTTAGAGTCTTATTCCAAACCATATTACCCATCACAAAACCCACCTTGCCTTAGTCGACACTTTGTCACTTATCTTAACATTGTTTAGCGTAATCACCTTGTCCACCACTTTATCCCTTACAGCCTAACCTAATCATAGTACAACCTATCTTTTCCTTGTCATCCCCTTATCAATACTAATCATCATATCAAGTTTTTAGTCTACATTGGTCTTCACCTACATTGGCAAATAACTCTTTCTACATAAGGGTCCTTATTATTAGCTTATTTGTGTGTAGTCAAGGTTTTATCATACATAAAATCCAATAATATCAATCCTCTTGCCTTATCAATCAAGTCATCCCAAGTTAAGTCTAATCATATTGGCCTTGACTAGTCTTAATCTAGTCATTCCTTATCAAAGTCATGTGTCTTGGGCTAGTATGTCCCCCTATCAAATCTTAGAGCTTATCGTATCTTGCCTAGTCGAAACCAGTCAAAATCATCAAAGTATAGCTCACATCCTAATTTGGTTTACTTAATATTGTATTACCTCATTGAAAATCACAATACATCAAATATATAATCAAACTTGAGATCAAACTAAAGCAAGCCTTTGTCCAAACTTATTCCACACATTCTATCTTCATCCCTCTATCTTTCTATTCAGTCCCCCACACCTTCTGATTGGGGCCAGTGAACCACATCATTTGTATTTTCTCCCATCTTGATCCATGGCATCCAAAATAAATTTGGTCAATACCCTAATTGAGTAATGCCTCATGGCCAATAGGGATATACTCTATTTTCACCCCTTGAGATGAGAAATCCACATGCTATAGACTTTGACCCTATCCACCCAACATTACCTCCAATTCTCACCCATCTACATTAGTCTACTCTTAGCCCCTGTCCCAACCTATCACAGTTAAGCTCTTTATCTACCAATCGTAGCCAGATGCCTACCCCTTCTTCTATTAGCAAAAGGAATCTAATATTGGCCACCTCATCTACTATTAGTCTACCACCCAATTGTGACAACAACCATTTAATCTAAAGTCTAATGTTTCATCACCCAAGTCAACAAGTAAAGGGAGGCCCTATACTCCTCTTCCTATATCCTTAGAATCCCTCTTCCACCAACTTATTACCACTAACATGATGGTTTATCCACCCATACTACATCTTAATCCTGCCAAGCCTAAGCCATTTTGGTATAAAGCTAACCTATATTATGTATATCACCAAACCTAGGGGCATACCATTAATCATTGTCATAATTTCCAAAACTATGTCCCAGACCTCATCAACTGTGGTGACATTAAAATAAAAAATGAATCATGTGGGTCTAAATCTAAGGGTGAATAAAAAGATGTATGCCAATATTCCATTCTTGATCATGATCAAGCCCTTCCCTCTCTAAGCCAAGGTCAAGATAGTGTAACCATCTTCCATGGTCCTCATATATTTGATAAATCTTCCATCGAAGATGAGTCTGTTCCCCATGAACCTAGTCCTCCCTTCTCTAGTGAGACTTTCTTCCATGTTCCTGTCTTTGGAGAATACATTGTAACTCTATCATCTTCCTCTCACCCATCATATCAAAGACCCCATGTTGAGAGGTCACTTGCAGACAATGAATATTCTACTAGCATCATTGCATCCAGTGCATCAGATTCAGTATTGGATTCATTACCAATTTTATCTACATCAGGATCATGTTCAACACTAGTATCTAAATTAGGTTCCTCATCAAAAACATCATCCCTCATAGATATTACAACTCATGATGAATTATTCCCATTTAAGGATACCTATAATTCATAATTCAACTAATCATAAGGCATATCTTTGTATCCAAATTAGGATGATGAAGCCATAACAAAGTTCTTACAAGCTTCATCTATCAAAGATAGTTAGAGTGGATCTGATCCCACATCACATGTGTGTCTTATAGCTAGTCTTAGTGATCCTTTTTTTGATCTTGAGGAGATTTTCTTCGATTTCAAAATTGGGTCTCCTAAGAACCCCTGTGAGGACCATGTTTCCCCACCACCACTCATTTACCTCATAATACCATCTCACCCATATAAATCCATCATAGATCTCTTTCTTCTTATCAATGATCATTTAATCACCTCCCTCCATGGAGATGAAGAAGAACATACATAATTAGACCCTTCCTTGAGTAACATAATATGTGATACAAATACAAAGGTCCAAGATCATATTTAAAAAATCATACATGATTATTAAATCACCTTTGATCCAATAAGTCACAATCAAGGAATGTCAAATCATCAGCCAAATCAAAAAGTGCCTTCCCCTAGTGAAGCCCTCTATGCAGCACTAAGGGAGTATCAAATTCAAAATAATCATCATATATCAAGTCAAAGGTTAATATCCTCTTGTGAAACCCAAAGTCATGCACTAGGGGGCAATTGAGAAGTAATCAAGTCAAAACATCAAAATAATGTCAAAAGTAGTATCAAGTTGGCTGATAATCCTTCCAATAATTGGATCAAAGAAGAATTAACAAAATGTCAAAGTATCTTAGATCTCTTAAAATATTTTATCATATCATACCAATCAACTATGGAACATCTGACATGTCCAACAATGTGTGTGACTGTTGGTCCCACTTCCCAATCACCCACACACCTCCCTGTCATGATCCTATCATCCAATTAGGTTATATACCTCACCATCAAATCTAAACCCTAAATCTATCCATACCTCACCTCATTATATTAGGGAACATTGTCTCTCATAGGGGTGATGAAATCACTTATTCTAGATATATGGAGGGGTCTCAATCAAGAGTTAACAAAGGTCACAAGCATATCAGTGAATCTAACATCGACAACATGATCATAATATCACATATCTCTAGAATGGGCATTGGCTAAAGATCATGAAAATGTCTTCATCCTCATCTCACCCATATTCAATAAATTGAGGTGCCAAAAGTAAAAAAAATAAAAAAAATCATTCGTCTAATGGTGAAAACTAGTCTTATGGTGCCTTGGGCAAGTACCATCATGAAAACTAGTTTTTGACATCATGGTAAAATAGTCTACTATCTGCATTGTACCTCAATACTTGGGGGCAAAACCCACTTCATCTATACAATCATATCCCACATTTATTGACAACCCCATCCATGTCATGGTCTAAAAATCCTTGTATATCATGTCCATCTGTCCTTTATCCCTATTTGGTTTATCATTCCTTCTTGTCTTGACCTTTGTAAGGAATGGAAGATGTCATGGGAAATGTTCTAAAATAATCTTGGCATATCTTTAAATGGACACTTGGGAAACTATATATCTGGTTCCTTCACGATGTGGTCATTGGTGATCCCTATTCCATTCTTCCTTGGTACTCATCCCATTTTCAACTTTATCCTCATCCTTTTATCACCCCATCCATTTATGCCATCCATATTTATCTTGGTTTTTAGGCTTGCTATTCCCTTTTCTAGTAACCTTATTTGTATAGTGTATATACATATTCTCAAAAATCTAAAAATTGAAATATTCCAATTTTTTTTTGTAAAATCCACAAAATTCTAAAACCTCTAAGTTGTCTTTTCTTATGTCTTGAGTATCCTAGTCATCTTATCATATGTCCTAAGTTGTCCATCTCATTGTCATCCTACCTTGTCTTATGTCTCAACGGTCTTATCATTTTGTCATCTTTCCTTGTCTAAACATCCAAGTCATCTCATCTTATGTCTTCTACATCATTATCCTAATCTAATTCCTTAGTCTACTCCAAATCCATACCTTGTCTAAGTTCCTATCCTTAATCCAAATTCACATCATGATCATCATGACAAACTTAGTCCAACTCATCACCTAATCAATCATTCCATTGACTCCCATCCTTACGCATTTAGATAATAGACAAGACCCTATTTGATTGATGTGTATATATTTGTGTTTGTCATTTGTATGATTTGTGTGTCTTTATCTATCTTTTTATCTATATCCACTTATCTCTAAAGGTTTATTTGTGTATATATATTTTATTTTATTTTGATATTTCTTGTAGCATACATATTTTTGTCTATTGGGAAATGGATGAGGATGCTATGATGATGCTGCCAAAAGCTATAATGATGTTTTTAGGTGCCCTAGATGATGTAGAGTCATCATTTGACCTTTTATAATCATGTACTTTGGCACAACATCTTCTTGGTCATACTTATATCATGAGGAATACTACCTAGTGCTATATTTAACATCAAATTACTTAGACTACGGTGAGCCTTATTTCAATAATGGTGGCTTGATAATAGACATACTTATCATTTCTCCTATCCTCAATCACCTATCATAATATCTAATAACCCATATCCAATCATCTGTCCTAGTCTTTTGTCTTCAAGTTGATCATCCAAGTCCACTCATCTAATATCCAATCATTCCTCCAAGTCCTTTTATCATCTTGTCTATATCCTCTAACTAATCATATATCATATCTCTGGTCATCAACATATAACATCTCAATTTAACTATCAATTCATTCATCATCACACCTAACATTTATCTAATAACTAACATGTCTAACAATCATTGTCATCCTCCTTCTCTAGTCTATCTTGTCATCTACCATCTAATCTGAACTACACTAGACTGAGGTATTTTTAGACTATGTAGGTAGTGATTAGTCACATAACATGTCTAAGGTTAGTTCGGCCACTCTCTTATCTTTCCCCATCACTCATCATCACATTTATTTTTTCCCTCATCATCCTTAAATCTTGCATCAGCCAAATCCTTGAGTTATAAAATTAATCATTAATCAATTGGTCTATTGATCAACAACCATCCTCACAATCATCTCCCTAATATTTTATCCAATCATTTGCACCTGTCGATTGGGCCTGATAAATCATAATATCCATATTTTCTTCCATCAATCATCCATTATCACTGATTGGTCAATTCATCATTTAAACTTTATAGTTTCCACCTTTGGTTGGGGCATGACCATGACCACATCTTTATTATCATATCTTGTTACCTTACATGTGTCTTTGTTAGGGCCATCATCTCTATTAATCACATTGTAGTTCATTGATTTGATGCATGATAGACTAACTCTTCCCCATCATCTTTTAGTCACTCATTCATATTGTTTCTTCCCTCTCATCTCCTTCATCATATCACTTGACTTTAAATTTGAGCTACACTCATTATTAATCTTATCAAATCATTATCTTATGTTGGCTTGATGTTATCCCATGTATGTGTCCTTGCTTGGGATATGTAGACAACTTGTGAACTTCTCTATCCATCATATTTGTCCACAACTCTCCTTAACATGTGTCATTACCTAGGATATGTTTAAATTTTCTAGACCTTTATCTTATCATCATCATGTTATAGTTGATCCCCCCTTAGGATGTGTTGACAATCATGACACAATCACTTATGCTTCCTATGCATAGGTCTTTGTTAGGGGCATAATCATTTTTTAGCTCACTACTCATGTCGAGTTCATTTTCTTCATCATCAATCCCACATATAGCATTCGAACCCCTTCTCAATTCAACCATCCCACCACTCATTTCCTCTTTCCAGTGGCCATATACCTCCCTCTTCCCTACATGCCCCTTTGAGGGGGCATCAAGTCCACTAACATCATTTAATTAACATTCATGCATGAGTGTCTTTATTCTTTGAAAGACAATTACTCTTTCCACTTTGTCCACTCATAATGCCCTTTCAAAGAGGGACAACATGTATGCATCATAATTTTCTTGGCTTTTTTCGCTTGCTAATTATATCACTAATTTCACCTAATGATTCGTTAATTAATCCCTTTCATCATTATTTCATATAATATTGCCTATTCCCCCTTATTCAATAATCTAGTCCCCTTTAGATGTATTTCTTATCCTATACTAACCTTCAAATTTCCCATCCAATATTAATCCTCTGGTTATTTCTTATTTACATCCTATTTATCCCCTAAATCCCTCTTATGTCTACTTGTGAATTTTATATTAAAAAAATCACACCTATCCTTAGGCTTTCCTATAAGCTTACTCGCTACTCCTCACCTAACCATTCTTCTAATCTTCCCCTAATCATCATTCTACTCCCTAATGGAATATTCTCTAAACATTTCTCCCTCTATGATAATTCTAAGGAATTTTAAATTCCTTAGAATCCCTCCAACTCTCTAAAGAATTTTATGGAATTTCAAATTCCATAAAAAAACTCCCTCCATGGCCTATTTAAATACACGACTCCCTTTAATCCAAACAATGAGAATCCAATAAGAAAATAATCATAAAATCCAAGAGCTTCCATGTCAATATTATGATCAAATCCATTAATATTCATTATCAAGCTATAAATTAATCTGTGTATTGAATCAAGCTAATATCATGCTATCAAAAATTTGAGTTTGTAAGCAATCCATAATCCATACCATTTAGTCTCTTTTTTGTCTTGATCTTGTTTCGATCAATTTGATTTAGCTTTTATAATGTTGTTATAAATGTTTGCTCTACTATGCATTATAGTCCAATGGCTCTAAATTCATGAAGTAGTTTGGTGATTTGAGTTGATTTTTGTGTATACTTGCATATATAAATTCCATTTCTCAAACTTATCATCTTACAGTTTCACATTAGAACAAGTGGATGGACACAAAAAAAGGTAATGAGGTTGCACAAGGTCTGTGGTATCTGCTAACCCATTGCTTTAGTTTACTTGATGAATAAAGTGTGAGTGGCATGAAAAATCAAAGAGACCTCATAGGAAACATGCTCTGATACCAAATGATGGGACTATCCCATATTTGGAAAGAGCATAAGCTCGATTGGATTTAAATTCAAATTCAACGTCCTATTCAATACCATATGGTTACATATATAGTGAAGATATATCCTAAAAATAAAGATATTTTCCTCATCCTAATCTCTAATAAATCTCCCTAAATCACTTAACCGATCCTCTAAATCACTCACACACCTATCTCATATAATATCTCACCTAATTATGTCAACAATCCTAAAAAATCCTATTATAATGTGATTATTACTCACATAATAATCACTTACATTATTTAATCCACTTATTATTTACATGCACACACTAATTAACTAATATTATAATGTGAATCACTTAATTCCTAAACACTAAATCTAATAGCATCTGAGTATTTGTTGATGTTGACCTTTGTGAGGTGACCCTTCTCTCTTTGTGTTTACTATTGCACCTTTTTGATAGTGTGTGTTGTACAAACACATGAAGAATCTAGTGTCATAGGATACTATCTTGGATGCCCATATTGGTTCTTGAGGCTTATAGTGCCTCATTTTTGAAACCATGCCACACCCTTATATGCATTTTGAGGTTGGGGCCATCCTTTATGCCTTCATGAGAATTGCATGTGTTGCACATCCATGATTATTTGTAATTTGTTTTCCAAAGAGGATGCATTCTATAGTGGTGTTATTTTCATAATCACCTAGAAGTGTCACTTGTACCTTGACTCATTAAACAATAAAATTTTCACCTTTTTCATAATGTTGTCATTGATTATTATACAAGTTACCTAGATTGTTTGTGAGAGTTATGTGTTGTGTTATGCTTATTATGTGTTGTATGAGCATAAAATGCTTTTGACCTAAGTAAGTTTGTACATGTCGATGGAGTTTTGTGCCTTAAGAATGTCAGTTATAAGAAGGGGATGTCAGAAGACCCCTAAAATATTAGTACCACCATTGAGTGGTGGGCATCCTCATTGTAGTGGACAAGTGTAGTATGTTATGTTAGTGGTTTCCTATGTGTAAGGATTTTGTCCTCAGATTGATAGTCCAAATGTTCCCTTGGCATTTGGGAAGAGGTTTTGTTTTAATTAGAACATAACTAGCATCGAGATGAGTTGATACCTCTCAATATCAAGTAACATAACCATAATTATATTGAGTGGATTATATCTTATATGATTAAGTTTTCCTACCGATCAATGTCATGTACCATCAGTGTTGATTCACCTATAGTCCTTAGCCTTTGCAACATGGTGTCTTATGCTTTGTGTGTGCTTTTATTTTATTTTTTGTTCATGGAAATGGGTTGTGATCATTTCCACTTACATGTTGGTAATTATGTAGCGGTCTCATAAATATGGAGTCACAATGCATTTTCATATTAGGTAAGGGTATTCAAGAGTCATGTTTCTAGTTTGTTGATGTGTTGTCTCCATACTCCCTAATTAATTACATTCCAAAACCACATTGTTTAAATTATTATATTTAAAATTGTGGACTTTTACCACTTGATGTGGCATATGTTGAAACTATTTTGGTTCTTGATTGGGAATTTTAATTGTTTATCATTTTCCTTGCTATGCATTTTGAGGTTGTTTAGCCATTTATTATTTCAAACCTGACTAAATGTTAAAGCTCCTAATTTTATTTATTATCATTAGTTTTGGATTGAATTGGGTTGTCTAGCCATTTTTACCTTTATTATTATTTGGATTACACTAGTATGTTTAACTTTTTCATTTGTTCTACTTTGTGAAATAAAATTGGCTATTTATCCAAGTTAACTTCACTTCTCGTTTGGATTGGTAAAATTTCAATTTGTTAAAGTGTGTTGTTTTGTTGTATATTTTGCCTTATGTGACTGTGAGAGTAATATGTGGGAAGTATATTGTTATTTATAAGCTTACAAAATGTTGTGTAACTTGTTGAGCAAGTTGGGAGATGTTGCCTCATTTGTTCCTTCTCAAAAGGTTGTAAGGGCAATGTGAACCTTGGCCTTGTGGTTATGTTGATATTAACATATGTTTCCTCCTAACTTAAAGAGTGATGAAGATGGCTTGTGTTGTGATATTGTATACACCTTGATGTGATTTATTAGATTTGGGGTTTGGGCATCAGGACAAAGGTCCAAAGTCCTCCCAATGTGTTATGTGATTGGGGTTTGGGCATTGAGAGGAGTATCCAAAGTCCTCCCAATAGTTTGTGTGATTGGGGTTTGGGTATTAGGATGAGTGTCTAAATTCCTCCCAAAGGGGTGAGGTATTAGGGTTTTGAAATGGGACTAACATCCAAAGTCCTCCTAATAGGCTCCTCAATTAGGGTTTGGGCATCAGGACTGCATCCAAAGTCCTCCTAGTCGATTATGAAAATAGGGGATTGGGAAAAGATGATATAATAATCCCAAGTCCTCCTATTATACCTAAGTAAAGGGTTTGGGCAAAAATGTTAAAGTAAATTCACAAGGTTTGCCTTAGTGATTCCATTAATTAGAAATCATAATTTTTGTTCATCTAATGGGTAAAGGACCTCTTATATTGAAATGATCTCTTGTGGCTAACCTTATGGGTTCTATGGACTTGAAGTGTTTGTTCTTCATTTTTGGAAAAACATGAATGGGGAAAAAAGGAAATTAAAATGATCTTGGTCCACTAAGCTAAAATAAAATAAAATAAAATAAATCCTTGCCTTATACTCGAACATGACACTTGACACCTTGTAAATCTTGATCTAAATATCAAGTAATAATTAAATGGAGCTAAATAAATTTTAATTATGTATTTTTGTAACTTGGAAACCAAATATTAATCAACACCACTTCAAATTATGCCTTGGAATGTGACATACCCTATGGTGGAATTAACATATCTTTAGCCATGGATATTTTAGTGTACTACATTGTACTATATGATCTGTTAATAGAAATTTGAGATCATTGACCTTGTAGAGACTGTTAAGTTGAGTTAGCATAATTCCTTGAGATTGTTACAACAACCTTAAAACTAAAATTTAGAATTTTAGTGGATTCCAAGAGGAAGTCTGCATAAATAGAGGGGGTGTGAGGCCCCAATTTTCATAGTGCTAGTTTTGTTGGAATTTTTGTTTTTTTACACGTCCTATTGTGACATTTTTTTTGTGTATTCAAGACATGAGTAATTTTATCATCACATTATTACTGATACAATGAATTTTATGTTCTTGATGATATTAGTATCTACATGAGTACTATTTAGATGTTGGCTATGGATGATTTCACTTTGAGTATTGAGATGCATACTACATTATTATATTAGTTGAACTAATACTACTTTATCATGTGATTTGAGTTTAGGAATATATAGAAGTTATCATGTTGATATTACCTAATGTGGATTATTGATATGTTGTGTTTTGGATGTTTTACGTATGTATTTTGTATTATTAGATATCATTTGAGATGTTTACATTCAATAAATTTAGCTACCTAGGGTAGTGTAATTTTATGTGTGAAATGGTGTGTAGATGACAAAGAAGGTCAAATGAGGGAATTGGGACTATGTCAAACATGAGTGCATAATTGGTTTTATTTGTGTAGTGGAGTCATGACCCCCTTAAATTAAAATCCAATTATGTTGTTATCATTTAATTTAATTTTAAGTTTTTACCCTCTCCAAGCATCCTAACACTATTCACCCTGCATAACAATATTCAGAAGTCACCTTAACATTAAATCAAATCATAAAGATAAAATTATAAACCATGAAAGTCGTACGCTTAACCAAAACTTGAATGGGGACTTAGACCCATGTTTGCAAGTGGATATAAAGTGTTTTAGAGGTGGTTATATGTGTATTTAAGTGTAGATACCTATATTTGTTACAATATTCATTTTATAATGTATTTTTGCATGGCTTCACATGTATATCCATTTTGATGAAAGGTTGAGTACTTAGTGGCATGGTCTTGCATGTGGCCCTCAGGATCCATGGCTTTTTATTATATTGTCCAATCTTTTGGTACTTTTTGATCACTATGTTGCACTTTGGCCACCTTGTGATAGGGATTTATGAGTTTATGTTGTATGTTATATGTTTTAAGCTTTAAAACAATATCATTCACCTCAAGACACTAGCATAGATGTTATTGTCAAAATTTGATTGTAGTGTCCTTCTTTATCATTTTATCTCTTTTCATACTTTTCATCTTGTGACCATTTGTGAGGGCCTGTATGTTTGTTTTATTGTTAGCTTTCATGCACCACTAGGTCTTAATTAAAATTCAAAAATTTCTCTCTATATAAAGTAAGGGCATAATTTTTTATTACCAAGCAAGCCTCTCAATCAACACATACAATGTTTATTCAAAAGATATTGAATCGTGTTACATCAATTGGCATAATTTTAAAGTCTAAAGCATCATAAAAGGTCAAATTGCATTTAAACTGCTTATACCAAGGGTTACAATAGGAGAAAGAGAATATAGTTGCACAATCACCATTACACACACACACCCCTAAGTGGGAGAACTACATGTGAGTCTGAGGCCCTCCTTGGAGTATATGATTATGTAGGCAACACTTGCCAACAACAAGGTTGCTAGGATTAGCTCAATTCATGTGCTAACTTCTTTTTAATTGATACACAGGTGTGTAAGAGGCAAGAAATAAGGTTTTGAGTTATATACAATCCTACAGATCATGTGCACACAATCTAAACATATCAACATAAAGGTGATATAATAACTTAATAGGCACAAGCAATCAGTTCTTGATACAACAAATATTTTATACAGGATAATTGTGTCGATTCATGGAAAGAAGCATTGACATAAGTGTCCACAGGTCAAAGCAATTGTTTAGGCCTCTAGAAATAATATTTATAGAATCTAATGACTGGATCCTAAGCATCAACTTGCTTACTCCCTCTTTTGCACAATGTAGATTTACCTGTACATCTAAAAATAAGCTAAGTAATTATCCCTTCCTTGTGTTTCAATTGTCATGATATGAATTACCATTATACTTTCCATATTTAGTAATTTCTCAAATTTAGTATATTGTGTTATCTAAATTAATTTAACTAGCATACTCTAGAATAGTTTTATTCATCCATTTGATTAGGCTATTCTACCCTTTAACCCCGAACATTTATTTTAAAGGGTTAAACATTTGGTGAACCTGAC
The DNA here is from genome assembly GCA_037957365.1 of Torreya grandis. Classification (NCBI taxonomy): domain Eukaryota; kingdom Viridiplantae; phylum Streptophyta; class Pinopsida; order Cupressales; family Taxaceae; genus Torreya; species Torreya grandis. Next base: position 2,092,219 of record JARHVA010000485.1, on the reverse strand, counting down.
CTCTGTGATTTAACCATACCAAACTCTAGCTTCCTTTAAGGTTTACTCCTTCCATAAATTTTTTACATTGTTGTGTTTATTTTTTAAATCTGATTTTTCTTGAATGGGTATAGCATAAGTGATGTTTGTTCTCTTTGTTGATCTAGGCCTTGTATTCTTTCTTTTGGGTGTATTTTAATTTGAAACCTTAAATATGTATGCTCATATGGACACTCCCAAGGAGCCTCATCCTTTAGATCTTATATTTAATCTTCCCGATGATCAATACATTGCTTATGAGGATATTATGGCTATAAAAAAATTTAATACTTGGCCTTCATTTGGAGCAATTGCTTATAATTATGATAATGACAATATCAATAATGTAAATGTAAACATTGATGAATGTTGTGAAATTGATAACATGATTTCTTATTTTCATTATGATTATGATTATGATTATGATTCCACATATTTCTAAGATGAATGAAAGGAACCTAACTCTTTATTTTTTCTTACATTGCTTGATTTACAATCTAATGATGAGGTGTTTGAAGAAAGACCAAGTATACCATTTATTAGTACACTGCATGGCCTTCAATGTTATAAAATGAACATGCATGTAAATATCATTCCAAATGTTGAAAATATCCATCTTTCATGAATGGAGCATTCTAAGATGAACCAATAGTTGAGTGTATATCCTTCTAATATAATGACGAGCATATTACAAAGAAGGAAAGATTGTCTACTTTGAAAAATATTGAAAACGTTACCAAAAGTGAAGATTTCATTCCTTTTTTAGCTCATGCAAATGAAAATAGTATAATTATTTCTCTCTCTAGATCTCACATATATAAATGCATGTACCACTTTTCTCCATATCATTTTAGGTTAGAAATATGAAAATGATAATAATATTCAAAGTAAGTAATATGCATGTTCTTGTCCTCTGACTCCAATTCCAGATAAAAAATAAAGCATCTTTGCCAAAGGTTTTCTAAAGGAAGAATTTCACAAACCAAGTAACTATGATTCACCTAAAGGTTCACATGCTAGTTATGCTAATGTTCCTTTCTTATTTATTAATGATGTATTTGAACTAGAAAGTGACATTGCATATTTTATTCACTTCTCCATTGAGTTCAAAAATGAAAGTGAAACTTGCATTTTGTCTTATTTTGATGATGTGTAAAACAAAATAGAAAATTTGCCTTTTTCTCACTCCATATTTTATGCTCAAAAGCATGTTCCAATTCTTGATGAAGATAATGAAAATACATTAGTATTCCTATTGCATGTAATAAAAAATTAATTACTCAAGCTCTTAACCATGATAGTTGTATCAACCTTCATGACATCCAAAATGATATAAATGCCTCTCTTGAATCATCATGTAATATGAATACTCCTTTTCCCAATGCTTTTCAATCATGAAATGATCCTACCTTAGAATACAATGATAGTTGTAAAGAGGCCATAATTCTTATTTTTCATATGGATGGTAAATTACAACCTATTAGTTCATCTTTAAACTCTACAACCATTTCTCCTAGTGACATTATATTTATGATGACTATTGCAGGAGATCTTCAAAATCAAATGATAATTATTAAGTTACAAGTACTTTCACATGAGGCTTCTCTTCATGATAACATTTTAGAAGATTAAACCTTACATGAGATGTCCTTAAACAGATTTATCTAACCAATTTTGTTATGCATGTGTTACCTTGATTCGATGGTCAAGGAGACCCTATAAATCATTTGAAAAAATATGTACATTCCTTTGATCATTGGGCTAAAGATGGATGCTTATTATTAAAATCCTTCCACACATGTCCAACACAAAAGGTTATTTATTGGTTATATATCCTTCCAAATGGTCCCTTACGAACTTTCAAGAAACTTGAAGACATTTTTTTTTTTTGATTTTTATAAAAATAAACTACCCAAGTTACCTGGAACATTTACAAGGCTTAACACAACACGATGAAGTCTTTTTTAGATTATGCCATTTGATTTAAGGATGAATTATATTCCTTGAATTATACACCATTAGACTTGGAAGTGTAATTCATATTTAGTAGGGGTCTTTTTTTTCCACTTAAAGAAAGAACATTAGATAGGCCTTTTGCTTCGTTTGATAGCTTATACATGGATATACATAAATATTCATGTGCACTAATAGACACCAATATCGAATCACATGAATCTTCACCTAAAGGAAAACATGTTACAAAAAATTACTATAAAATGAAGGAAAGAACCAATGAGGTCCATGATCTGTCTCATATACCTTCTTAAAAATCAATAGTTCATACCAAGGAACAAATAGTAAAGGTTTTACACAAAGGAAATGTATTCACATACAAAACTCCTCCTATAGTCAAAAGACATACCTATCCCTAAGAGGTGACTGTATGCAATCAAAATTGTATGGTGCACATGACTCAATCCTAGATCAAATAAGATAGATCACATCTACACTTCAATTGGAGTACACACTTGCTAAGCAGAAGCATAACCAATATGAGGATCCGCTACCCCCGATTAGGGGATCACTTGTATCATCTGTCACAACACATCATGCTAGATAGGGTTCCAAAGCCTACAGTCTAATATAATCACACAATAACCCTAAAAGAGTCCTATGGTTTATATATTCACTTATGATAATAAACAAGAAAGTAAACTAATCTAATAACAAGAAAAGTAAACTAATCTAGTGCTCACCAAAGCTTGTGGCACACAATAGGGGTTATAACAAAACAAGTAAATAATAACTAAGCTAAACATGTATAGGAGACATATATTCATGTCAATGTTTATGAAATCCTAATACATAAAAGATAAGAATATATATTGCATTATCTATCTATTCTTACAAAGGAGAAATAAAGTTCGGAATACTTACCTTTGAAGATGAACCTACCGAGTCTCAACCTCTCCCTTGGCCAATGGTGCTTCACAAAATATTGTTGTGGCTTGTAAGGACAACCAAGATAAATCATATCTATGATACATGACATATCTAAGCATCCAAAAGACTTCTCCACAAGATAAGATCAGAGTCCAAAAGAAAGTATTGAACCCTGAAGCTTTATTCCTCAAGTATAATGGTCAATAAGATGTTCGTTCACACTTCTTTACTTAATTCAACTCTCTTATGAAATGGTAAGGAATGACATTGTGTATATAGTAGTGTCTCACCCTAAAGAATTTTAGACATGTCATTTATAATCAGTCAACTAGGTCGACCTAGCACATTATCAGGCTAATGCTTGAAGTTTGTTATAGGGCAATCGGGATGCAAAGAAACAAGGAAAGGCAAAGTATCCCCAGAATAAGCTAGGTTGACCTGATCAACCTAACTTACTGAATAGGTCAAAATGGAAACAAGGTAAGAAATGAGTGATAAAGCATGAAAAATGGTGGGAATAGATAGGAAAGAGAGAAATAAGCTTAGGTTTCAAGGTTTTAAGAGGCAAGAGTGTAGATAACAAGTGGCAAAAGGAACAACAATCTTATGAAGCACCAAAGGTCTACCCAACCCTTTCTTGGTGTACCCTTTAAGGCATGAACTTAGAGAGATTAAGGCTCAATAGGTTATTTCAAGATACGAAGTGCCAGTAATCAATAAAAGTGTGAAAATATTATGTGTATACATATGCTCCAGTTGAAGCTCATCACATGTCACGTAAGTGCAACATGGGATGGTACTTCAAGATAGAACATGATGACACATAGAGTTAGTGCTAAGTAAAGTGTATTAAGAAGAAAATAAGATAAATGAAATGAAAAAATTTAATAACACATACCTTTAACTTAACTTAGTGCTAGAGAAGAAGACTAAAATAAAGTGAAGGTGTCTAATGTAAAGCACACTAGGTGAACCTGTAGAAATTAGTGCAAAAATAGCCAAAAATCATTTTTTTTTTAAGATAGGTATATAATAGTGGAAAATAATCTCTATGTCATCATGAATCTAACACATTTTATGGTTTTTAAGATGGATGAATATAAACAAAGATATGAGAAAAAGAAGGAATCTAAAGGAAAATAAATGAAGAATTTGAATTGCTAAAAATTAGTTTTAAATATGAAAAAGATCATATTGTTATTTTGCATTATAAGAGAAGAGAAAAAGAGATCTGGAGAGAAAACAAGATAGAATGGTGAGGGAACGATATGCTAGATGAGAGGGAGCTCCAGGAGTGAGAGTAGGTACACTACAGGTATGCATCTAAGAATCTCAAACCAGATTTTGAAAGTTGAAATCAATTAAGTGAATTTTGATAAAATTTAATTTTAAGAATTTATATATGATAAAAATGAACAAAATTATATTCTAAGTGAGGGAAATAGGAACATGGGAAATGGGTTAGAAGGAATTAGGGAAGAAGCCAAAAAAAGGCAAGTTTTTAGCAAAATGTGCTAGGTTGACACACTAAACCTACGAGGTCGACCAAGTCAACTTCGTAGAGTAAATTAGGCTAAAATCCATGTGGTCCACCTAGAGGGTATAGGTTGACCTAGCACATTATTAAACCAAAAGCCTAGTGTGGGGTATCCAGTTGGTCTGCAAGGGCCAAAATGGAAACTTAGCGCTAGAGAAAGGAGGATAAGAAGGAAAATAAGAAATGTGGAAAAAAATAGGATAAAAATAGGAATTTTTTTTGTCAAATTGGGTTGACCATGGAACTAGAGAAAGCACAAAAAAAGTGCAAAAAGCTAAAAGAGAGCTAGAATGGTCTGAAATGACCAAAGAAGGGCAAGGGGGACCAAAATAGGCTAAAATATATAAAAATTAATAAATTATACTTGTTTATGATTAAAAATAGAATGTATAAAGAATTTATTATGATTATACATGACATTGAGGAACTAATACATATTTTATTATTTTTTAATTACAGAGATGACAATAGTTATAGAGATTATTGGATGTCTCTTGGATTCTAGACTTGTTGGAGAGATTGACAGATGAAGATAGGGTTAGATTGATATCCATAGGTCTAGCAGGGATAACAAATATGTGTAGGATACCTCTAAGCACAAACCTATTAGTCATGTTCCTTGGTTGCTGAGAATGACTGACTAACACCTTTAGATGGCAAGTGGATGGGGATGTGATAGAGGTGGTTATCATACTAGAGGATGTCCATGCCATCCTTAGGCTACCTATGATAGGAGCACCAATGACAATAGGGATAATAGATAGCACAAAGGAGAGGAGAGCCTTAGTTGTATTGGCTATAGGCTCAGAGATGATATTATCAAGGTGGAGAGTGAGCATGGATAATGTCTATATATCACAAATTTTGGATCTCTAGAAGGTGGTGATAGGCCTTGTGACACAATGAGTCCTTTGTCATAAGTTGGATGGCAAGGTATTACTATATGTGGTATCCTTGAGTAGGATGATGATGGAAGATCAAGTTCTATATGATCTAGGCTCTACCATCTAGGTCCAGCTCATGCATGATCTATATTAGATGCTGATCAGAAGGCAAAAGACTATAGGACTAATCATATTGTTGATAACATGGATATATGAGATATTTCCTATGTATCGACCGATTATGTTACCCCATGTGGTCGATGATAGGTTACCTTGAGTGAGGAGATGGAGAGAGGACTAGGTAGTGTAGGCTGTGCCCCATATGTCAACACTAAAAATTATGAGATACATTGACATAGTATGGTGACCATATGAGTAGCTAATGACTACCTAAGAGAGTTGGCACATAGTTTTCCCAGTGCTAGAGAGGAGAGAGGTGATAAGACACTATACATGGTGGAGAGAGCCACATTCAGTGGCATGAGTGCTAGGATAGATGGGTCTACCTTATCTAGCTACATCGATACTCATGCCTGAGTAGTGGACTCAATATTTGAGGGAGCCATGAGGGAAGAGGGGATTTAGACCATTGATAGTGAGGCTGACACTGTAACCATGCTGAGAGTAATCATGGACTGGTCAAGCACAACAAGGGGTAGAGCAAGAGGAGGCATAGGTAGTGATACTAGATGTACCACCACCAAGTCCATAGAGAGATGAGATACGATCATTAAGGACATGATATCGATGGAGGTAGGAGGAGAGATCAGAGACGAATATCATCCTTGATAAGTTAGTAGAGGAGCTAGAAGAGACACATAAGAGTGAGAGATCGCTCAAGCATAGGCTGAGATTGACATGAGCTATGACAATTGAGTTTGAGCTAAGGCGACGACCTACAAAGGAGGTACTAAAAGGTCATGCAGATGGGGAGACTATGCTAGGAAATCATGTGGATGGTGAGACCATAGTAGTTGAGACATCAATAAGTAATAAAAATACAATTGATTTATTACTTAAGCTTTAAATTAAAAGATAAATAGATAGATATTGAGAGATATGATAATGATCTAATATCCATTTGGTGTGATTTTGTAGGCATACCTGAGGACGAGGAGGAGAGATGGGGGTCCCTAGTTAGGGGAGCACTCCATGATGTCCTAGATGATACTCTATAGCTATATAACCCCATGACATTGGAGGATATGAGTGTACCATCTACCCTAGCTCAGGCAAGCTAGTTTAGACTAACAAGAGAGGTTATGAGGTAGATACAGATGTAGAGAGAGGGCAAAACCACTAGTACAAATGGGTGCAGGAGAGAGGTAGGCCTAACAAGCCCTAGCTGATGAGAGAGTTATGCATTTGGAGATAGTGACATAGATGATGTAGGCATATACAGTGATACAAACCCAACTCATACAAGCACATGCAATGACACAGACCAAGTTGGTATAGGCACAAGTGTAGATACCACATCTATAAGGACAAGTAGAGGGATTAAGATCTCAGACTACCTTATTATAAATTACCATTTAAAGGAGTCAAATTGAGGCCTCAACAAGAAATATGGCTAGGCTAAGAGATAGATAGGATGGAGCCTAGCCCTAGAGCTGGAGCATTGTTTATGGTTGTATATGTTGTATCAAACTCTTGATATATATATATATATATATATATATATATATACATACATATATATATATATATACATATATATATATACATATATACATATATATATATATATATATATGTATACATATATATATATATATACATATATATGTATATATGCATATATATGTATATATGCATATATATGTATATATGCATATATATGTATATATGCATATATATGTATATATGCATATATATGTATATATATATGTATGTATGATGTATCATTTTGGCTTACTAATGTGATTATGTATGTGGTCACTATGGATATACTGTTATCATTATGTTGGTTATGTATGTGGATGCTTTGGATATATTTCTTTCTAGCACATATATTTAGTTTTGTTGTATATGCTATAGGAAATATATGAGATGTGGTTTGTTTTCTAGCATTTATGAGAAACACATGCATTGTTAAAAATAAATAGGCAAAAAGACTAAGAAAAATATAATCAATCAAAAATGCACTACACACTAATTCAAGCTGGGAAACATGTAATGACATGAAAAATGACTAAGTATAAAGAACCAAGAAATGGCAAACAAGATGGTAAAAAGGGGATTTGTTTTCAAACCAAAGATGAAATATTTTTGCACCAAATTAAAACAAGTAAAATCATACTATATAACGTTGGGAAGTATGCAAAACAAAGTAATAAAATGGAAGGTATGCAAAAGGCCACACAAGGTAAGAAAAATAAATGAAAAGTCAATGAAAATTTGGTCTTAAATTTATCACACTAATTCAAGCTATGAAGTGTGACAAAATTAATTAAATGGTTGAAATCTTACATGCACTCAGAAAATAAGAGGTGAAATAAAAATTTAATAAGCATAAAACATACTAGTTCAATCTGGGAAGCATGTCAAATGACTTGTAACTTCATAATAAATCAAATATTATCTCAAACATGACACATGTAATTTTATGGTGACTTGATTGTTGGAAAAATTTATGAGGGTTGGGTCTTATCCGTGGTCTTACACTGCAACTCAACAAAGGGAACACCATATGGGGTGGAATAAGCATGAAAAACCAAGTACATGGGGAATAAGGATAATAGGATAAAACACTCATAAATGAAAAACCAAAAAGGATGCCAAAATAGCATTGACAAGCAGAATAATAATATTGGATTGAAATGAAAAAGTGATGGTAAATTTGTGAGGAATTGTTGGGTCCTATCCATGGTCTTATGTTGCAACTCATAAAAGAAAAACCCAAGGGGTGTGATCAGAAAACAAGACAATATTTTTCAAGAGGAAATATGAGGAAAGGGAATGAAAAAGGGAGTTTCAAGAATAAAGACTTGGGCATCTTAAGAGAATACCTTAGGAGATAAGAGGCATACTAAGAACATGATAAGCCACTAAGTGATAAGTGGTCGTCTATGTATAAAGGAAACCTATTCCTTATAGACACTAAGCTTTGTAAGTAGATAAGTGTGCTACTAAGATTATGTCATGACGTAGGTTGGTTTAATGAAAATTAAAATGGACCTACCTCCCCATGATGTGTTCCTTGTTCCTCATGACCCCTTAAAAATCCATCAGTCTACTATGAAAATTGGGTACTTACGTGAGAAATTAGGTAGCACTAGAAGAGTTTTTTGAATTCCCCTATTCCAATCTACTGGCCTACTACACCCTAAAGGAATTTGTCTCTATGTGAAGCCGATTGTGGAGTTTGAGCTTCGATTGGAGAAAGGAGATGTGCTTGAATCACATCCTTTAGTGTGATTAGACTTTTAATAATATTGCATATTTTTGCCTTTTGATATCATTGCCTTTTTTTTTAATGATTTGGATTTGAAATTTCCTTTTAAGTTTTTATTTTTTTTAAAGATTCCTCTTCCATATGGATTTGGAATGACCAAGCATGAGAGAGATAGTGCTACACACAAATGAGCTATAGGCCAAGGCTAAGGGAATCTATGTAACTAAAGACAAAGGACTGACTAAGACACTTAGGCTTGATAATGAACAAATATGTGATCTCAAATATCAACCATGCATATGCTTAGTTTGTATAAAAAAAGAAGAAAGGAAAAGGGAGATCCAAAGGTGGATCGATAAAAGGAAATAGTAATGAGAAAGATTGTTTGCTAACTGATCACATGGTAAAAGGAGATAATAACCAAAGGGAATAGGGTAAATACAACCAAGTCACCATGATAATTATCTATGAAAAGCAAGGATAAGAAAACAAACTATCATGAATATACAAGGCAACAACAAGCTAAACATGGCAATTTTCTGAGGATGTATCGGGTCTTATCTGTGGTCTTACAAAGCAAATCATAAAAGAAATATCCAAAGGATGCAACAAGAATAAAAGAGAAATATAAAGTAATGATAAGGAAGAATAATCATATGTAAAAAAGATAGAAAATTAAATTAACAAGAAATATATTACAATAAAGAAGATAATGATATAAGATAAGCAAGAATTTGACATAGTGTCAAATGATATAATTAGATATAGAAAAAGAAATAAAAATGGAGTACATGTCCAATCTAAATATAAATGTAAAAGTACCATTCATGTGCTCATAAATTTTGATAAATCTATCCACACACACTATCTAAGACATCGGATAAATCTCTGTGAAGTTAGATACAAATTGATGCTAATATGTCATCAATCTTTATAGAATATTGGGAAAATACTTCTTTTCTAATATCCTCAACTAAAAAAGTAGGATTGCTCATTAGATCATGTTGAAGAGGGAAATCAGACAAAGTATGATCACAAGAATGTGTGGGAATGAGATCTATGAGAGAAGGAGGAATCACTGGTGGAGAAGGATCCATGAGTGACGGAGGGTCCTTAGGTGAAGAAGGAACCATAGGTGGAGGCACAGAAAGAACAACAGGAGGTGTAACTATGGGAAAAGAAGGGGCAACCTTATTATGAGAATGAACTATGGGAGGAATAATATCTAGTTTAGGGATAACTATAAAATGATCCTTAAGATGCTGCTAAAGGATATGACAATGATCAATATGATGTGTGCCATATACAATACCTCTCATCATACTTAGGTATATATTCAGGAAGAATCTTGGGAGTAGGTATGGTAGTGTCTATGGATGGGGAAGAAGGATGCAAGGTATCAATATATTGTCACAACTTATGATAATGGGTAGAAGAATGAGTATATGTCCTATGAAAACAACACTTGTGAGTGTGCTTAGGTGGAACAGTCACGGGAGAAGGTGCAATAGGTGTGGAAGAAGAGGGAGATGACTCATCACCCCATTTGGTGGGTAAAGGATCCATCTTAGGTAAAGGAAATTAACCATCACCAAGAGGAGGTGATGATGGAGAAGGAATAAAACTAGTCTTAATAGGTAGGCTTACCAACAATGGAAGAAGTGATAATAACTAATTCTGACACAAGTTCTACTATGGTAGGTGTAGGATCAATAGAAGGTCTAATAAGGGTAGTACTAACCTTAGGAGTAAACCAATGATGGGAATTAGGGAACCTAGAAAAATGGGTAAGGGTCGGTCATAACACGATCCATGAGCATAGTCCTATAGGGCTCCTCAGAAACTAGAGGTGTAGATGCCATCTTTACTTTATGATAAAGAGGAAAAATTAAAAAATCAAGAACTATAAAATTCAGAACATGAGAGGATGCATAGAAAGACACAAGTAAAGAAGAACGATAACACACAATCTCATCATCATGGGCTTGGAGAAGACCACCTAATAAATGATCATCTAAGGAATAACCATCATCATAATTAGGTGAATGAAGATTGATGACACAAGTCAGAATAACTTTGTCATTAGAAGAAGCATGGTGAATAGAATTATGAGTCTCGGATAAGGCTACAAGAATGTCATCACAAGGAGGTTTATGAGAATGAGGTTGTAAGGAAGCAAAAAGTTGCAAGATGAGATCAGGGATGACATCAAAAGTTTTGATCTTGATATTAATCTCATCAGGCTCATCATCATTAGAGTCTAAAAGGTTGGGATGAATATTACCAATAAGCTCGGGATGCTTATTGTATCCTCGAGTTGAGTTGACAGGAAAAGTTAGATACTGCAACTCATGAAATGGAATGCTAGATAAAGGCTTAAGAGTAGGAATGTTAAAGATACCATGATCTTAGAATTGTTCAAAATTCTAAGGGTTAATATCTCCTTGAATCCTATAAATGGCTCCATTATGATGAAATTTAACACATTGGTAGGCGGAATAAGTGATAACTCATATACGATGAGTCCATGGCCTACCAAGCAAGATTTTATAAGAAAGAGGAAAGTTAAAGATCATCACCTTCACATGAATGGTGATAGGTGGGATAGTAATGGGAAGCCCCACACACCCAAGAGAAGGCATTTGCCTTCTATCATATCCTTGGCAAGTGCTACATGTGGACTTAAGATTGCATTCAAAATATCCAAGGTTTTTATTAAAATCAAGAGAAGCAACACAAGTGCTAGAACCCTCATCAATCAAAGCACACTTGACTTGGATATCACTGATTTGGATGCTAATAAATATGGGAGGATCATCAACACGAAGCAGAATCTCATTAAAAATCATAATTGTGATGGGAAATTTTAATGAAAGAGAAGTGTCGCTAGTTTCATCAACATTGATGGACATCTCTTCACATTGTTTCAAGATACTATCCTTGGAACCAGATAAGGCTGCCTCCCATCCCACTAAGGGAGGATGAGGGACATTCATCTCAAATAATAGTTGCATAAGACAATTCTGATGATAGGGAGATGTCCTCATGAGTTTAAGAAATGGAATTTGAGAAGGGAGATTAGTGAGCTCCACAATGGGATCCCACTCATCATAACCCATGAGAAGATTGTTAGATATAGGAACGTAATGGTTAAGGAGGTCTTCAAAGGGAGGAGCCGAAGAGCATCAAAATTTGTGTTGATAAGAATGAGAAGGTTTAGAAACATGTTGTAAATCATGTTGAGATGATGAACTAATAGTTTCAACTTGATTTTGAGAATTAGAAGAGGTGTTAACAGAAGGTTGATTAACATTTGAAGGAGAAGATGATGTAAGAGTGGTAGAAGTAGCATGGGATGTGTTATGCAAAGGAGAATCATAAGTTAGATCTTCATCAAAGGTTATAAGATATTCTTGCCCCAACTCATTTAAATAAGTTGGAGAAGAATCTTGGATAACACAGTATGATTGAGAAGGAGGTAGGGTGTAGATAGGTTTGGAATCGATGAAAGCCACCACTCTTCATATATTAGTCATGCTAAACACATTTTCTTTAGAAATTGGTTTTGCAAGATTTTCTACATTATTAGTGGAAGAGATAGGCTTGCCTTGGTTTTCTTGAATTGGTTGATGATTAGGTAAAGGATCCTTATAAATAGCGAAATGAGCGTTTGATTGATTCAAGGCTTAAGCTTTATCATGAGATTTATATTATTTGAATGCATGTTCATAAGCTTGTTGATGTTGGCACATGATAAAATCATAGTCAAAATTAGGTCCAAGAAGAATGTCCATAGCTAAATTACGAAGCTGTTTACATGTCTCATGAGAATGACCCCAACTAACATGAAACCAATAAAACTTGCTAGGATCATATCAGGTTTTCATAGGATGAGTAGGGTCAATTTCATGAGGAAGAGGCTTAGGTAGGTGTTTAATCAATTCAGGTAAGGAAAGAGGTTATGAACGTTAATGTTATTTATTGAGAAATGAGGATTAGTAAATTATTGAGAAGAGGAAGTTGGTTTTGAAGAAGGGGTATGAACAACATCTTGATCATGGTGAATGGTATCATATGAATCAGAAACACCATCACTGGTAATATTTTAGTTTTTATTTAAAAGTAATATACGAGAACCCATGGATGGTTGGGGTGGTTTAAATTGATGCATAAGGAAATCTTGTCATTTAGCTTGATCAATAGCTTCTTCCAAAGTGCGTGGAAAAAGGGTATGAACTCAATATTATAATTTGGGATAAAGAGCATTTGTAAAGAGAGAAAAATATTATCATTGGCCATGTTATGTTCACATTTATTTGATAAATTCTTCCATCATTTAACAAATGCTTGGGCGGTTTCATTTTTGCTTTGCTTGTAATTGATGAAATGGGCCAAAGTATTTTTAGGAAGATCACTAGTTTGGAATTCTTGAACTAAAGCATTCACTAAATCCTCCAAACTAGTAATGGAATGAGGTCTAAGTTGATTGTACCAATCCAAGGCATCACTTGCAAAGGTCTTAGCAAGGAGCTTGGTTGCAGCAATAAAGATTCCCAAATGTTTTAAGATGAAGAGAAGGATCAATTGATCCATTATAAGATATTGTAGGTGTTATACCTCCTATATCAATGTTAATAATTTGAGTAGTGAGAGGTTAATTTTGTAGATGGTTGATAGTTTTATTGATTAAAGGAGGTTGAGGAATAAGATTGCCTTGATAATCTCAAAGAGGAGGGGGAAGATCACTTTGGTTATGTGTGCCCCAAGCCATTGGTTATGATGGTGTTTAAAGATGAAGAAGATGATTTTTCCTTCTCATCATTTGATTTGTGTTATGGGCTTGGAAAGCATTCATTTGATTGAGAGTTTGCAATAGAAGTTAGTGAGTTTGACTAACATTATTAGAAGAGTTGGTGTTGGTATTAGTGGCTTGGGTACCACTATTGGTGTTGTTGAGAGCTTGAGATGAATGATGAGTATGAGAGGCACTAGTGGCAAAGCTTGCTTGTGTAGCAAAAGATAGACTAGTGAATGGAAGATAGGAAGAAGCACTAGAAGCATGAGTGCCTTGGGTAGCAAATAATGAACTAGTGGAAGGGTTAAGGATAGTGGATATTAAGAGAATTCCACTAGATGTAGAAGTAGCCATGGTAGTTGAGATATTAGGCATGGAAGTAGAAGAAAGGAAAGAAGAAGAAGAAGAAGCATGAGAAGAGGTCATGATCAAAGGGAGAGGTTGTGAAGCAAATAAATCAGTACTACCAAATCCCTTTAAGAATATAGAATGTGGTAAATGAGGTTCATTATCTTGGCCACTAATCATGAAATTATAAATGGTAGATGGATCTTTCCCTTTATGTTGGGGAAATTGGTTAATAAAGAAAAGCATTTCAAGAGCATACTCTAATTCATGTTAGTTTTATAGTAGAAAAGAAGGATTATGTTACAAAAAGGTATGATGAGGGAACCCATAGTCCATTATATGAGTTACAATATGGACATTACTAGCATTTGCAAAAGGAACGCTACTTTGTCTATGGGAAACCCTATGAGGATTGGTGAATTCCATTATGCATGTTGTTTGATATTCAATGTTATCACCCAATATTAAATCCATGATGAAAGAGGAAGGAAAGAAAGATGAGAAAACAAAGGATTTAAAAATTGACCTAAACAAAGCTAGGTCGACCTAGTGCAAAATAGGGATAATAAAGCTGGATAGGGTCCACAGAACTGACCTAGTATAGAGACCAAAAGCTGACAAAAAAGGGAAAAAGGCTTGAAAACTATGCTAGGTTAACTCGATCGACCTAGTACAGTGCACAGGAGCTACAAAAACTACTAGGTCAACCAAGTTGACCTAGTGTAATTGACAAAGGTAAAAAATGGGGCCTAGGAGAGTGTAAAGTTGAGCTGGTCGATGTAGCACAACAAACAAGAAAAGAGAAAGGATTACTAAAAGGATGAAAAATGAAATGAGATATGCCTATAGCTAATCTAGAAAAGTAGATACTAAAATGAAATACATAGTCAATTAAATTGATGCTAGCCAATCCAATTGGTGCACATACACATATTACAATTTTGAAAGAAAAGTATAAAGTAGAGTAGGAATAGAGAAATAGAAACTAACCTTGGTGTTTTGGAGATGAAAATAGAATAGGTAACTGACCCATGACCTTGGAGAGAACTATCCTAATCTACATAGCTGGGTTAAGCTGGTTGACTAAGTGAGACAAGAACCTGCTACAAAATTTGAAAAAGTGTTCTAAGTCGACCTAGTCAACCTAGTAGACTGAACTAGATGCCTAGAAATGTGTTAAGTCAAGTTGGTTGACCTAGTTGACTAGACTGCAAATCTAAAAGTCTAGAATCTAGAACTTGCACTATGAATCTTGAATAAGAACCTACTACAAAGTGGCTCTAAATGTGCTAAGTTGACTCAGTCAACCTAGTACACTGAATATAAAGTCTACAAAATGTTGGAAACCAATGCTAGGTCAAGCTGGTTGATCCAGTTCCCTGTTTATACACACAAATAAAAATAGATGATTCGAAAAAATTGATCTAAAAAGTCAAAAAATATGATAAAAAAGATGATAAAATAAATACAATAAGTGAAATAAACCTTATAAGGGTTTGTTTCACATCAAGTTCACCATAATGTATGCAATTAGAATTGCATGGTGTGCATGAATCAATCCTAGATCAACTAAGATAGATCACACCTACACTTCTAATTGGGGCACACACTTTTTAAGTGAGAGCATGACCATTATGAGGATTTGTTAGACCCTATTAGGGGATCACTTGTATCATCTATTGCAACACATCATGCTAGGCAGGGTTCCAAAGCCTAAAATCTAACACAATTACATAACAACCATAAAAGAGTCCTATGGTTTCTATATTCACTTATGATAATAAACAAGAAAGTAAACTAATCTAATAATAAGAAAAGTAAACTAATTTAGTGCTCACCAAAGCTCGTGGGTCAAAGTAGGGGTTATAACAAAACAAGTAAATGACAACTAAACTAAACATGTATAGGAGACATATACTCATGTCAATGTATACAAAATCTTAATACATGGGAGGGAAGAATATATATTGCATTATCTATCAAATCTTACAAAGGAGAAATAAAGTTAGGAATACTTACCTTTGAAGATGAACCTGCTGAGTCTCAACCTCTCCCTTGGCCAATGGTGCTTTGCAAGAGATTATTGTGGCTTGTAAGGACAACCAAGATAAATCAACTATAGGTTACATGACCTACCAAAGCATTTAAAATACTTCTCCATAAGATAATATTGGAGCTCCAAAAGAAAGTATTGAACCCTAAATATTTATTCATTAAGTAGAATGGTCAATAAGTATATGTTCATTTGCACTTCTTCGCTTAATTCAATTATCTTATTAAATGGTAAGGAATGGCCTTGTATACATAGTAGTATCTTACCCTAAATACTTTTGGACATGTCATTTCTGGTAGGTTGATTGGGTCGACCTACCAGATTATCGAGCCAATGCTTGAAGTTTGTGCTAGGTCGATCGAGATGCAAAGCAATAAGGAAAGTCAAAGTATCCCTAGAATAAGCTAGGTCAACCACATCAAACTAGCTTAATGAATTGGTCAAAAGGGAAACAAGGTAATAAATGAGGGATAAAGCATGACAAATGATGATAATAGATATGAAAGATAGAAATAAGCTTAAGGTTCAAGGTTTTAGGAGGCAAGAGTGTAGATAACAAGTGGTAAAAGGAACAATAATCTTATGAAGCACCAAAGGTTTGCCCACCCCTGAAGGCATGGACTCAGAGAAATTGAGACTCGATAGGTTCTTGCAAGATATGAAGTGTCAGTAATCAATAAAAGTGTGAAAATATTATGTGTATATAGTGACTACTTCATTTTGATTAGTTAAGAGATTGATCATATGATATAAATGATTGATTACTCTTTTCCAAACTATTATCATCAACCCTGAATATCTGAAAAGGTGAAAGGACAACCCTTTTTCACTTACCATGGTATTAATGGGCATCATGATAGTGATTATTTTGATTTAAATTGAAAGATTACACAACTTGAGAACATAAGAGTTATTACATTTCATATAGAGATAACAAGGTATCCTTCTCCCACTTATTCTAGAGGTCACTCTAAGAGCGTTGATGTTAGCATAAATTTTGAAGAGGTTCACTGTAAATGGTTTTATGATAAGTAGGTTAAATTTAGTGAAACTAATGTATCACAAGGGCTAGTATTGGTTATATTCTTTAGTATTTACTTAAAAATAAGTAGTTCCTATATTTACAGTAATACATGCATAATACACGAAAAATAGTATTTCCCACTCTAACTCTTATCTTTTATATATACTATTATAACCAAAAAATATAGATGTTTGTATGCTCTCTATTCTATACCATAAATACATATGTTATTCTAATTTATAACCTTCGTATAATATATATCTATTCTTCTTTGCCTATCTATCTATTAAAATGCGTTATGGTTTAGATATGAAGCCAAAATAATAGAACTCAATAGTCATGTTCATGTGAGACATGTCCTTTCTCTAATCCGGTTTTCCTTGAGATTCATTTAGTTTCACACTTTATTCATGAAATGCATATGCATGATTCCATGTCAAAAAGTTTTTTAAAAAATAGACTTATCTACTATGAATGGAACATATAGCAAAATTCACATAATAAATGTCACCCCATTCAATATTGATATTGAAAGTAAAATGAAATTCATTTAGTTGCACACTTTTTTTGTGAAATGCATATAAATGTTTCATGAAAACCTATTTTTAATGTCATTTGTGTTCTACTTGATAGTGGGTAATAATGGTTTTTTAAATAGTAAGCATGTAATGGCTTTCGAGTTATTTCCATGGATCTAAATATGGTGAAACCTTTGCACTTATATTAATGCCCACTCTCTCCTTCATGGCTACTTAGTTATGGTCAAAACTTGTCGTAATCAACTTATGCAACTTAGTTGCATGCCAATTGAGTAACAAAACTTCACAAAGCAAAGACCTAGTCATTTTCACCTTGACTTAATATAGGTAAATTACCATGCAAGCCTAAAATAAATGATTAGGGTTTTAAAATCAAATATTAATCCATGCAAACTTATCCAGGATGAATTCCATATAATTATTACATAACCCTAAGTCAAAGCTTAAATTGATTAATTAATTATTGGTTTTACCTAGACTTAGTTGTGTGGTCTTTTCCAAACATCTCTCAAAGATTATTTAAACAACCTTACCAAAAAATAACCAAACCTTAATCAATGCTTCAATAAAGACAAAAAAAAAAGTTATTAATAATAATAATTTCCAACAAGCTATAACTTGGATAAGAGTCATAAAGTCATAAGCAGTAAAATAAGATTGAAAGAAAAGCAACAATTATAGACTTTAATAAAATGATATACATCAAAAATAATTGGCTATTAACCAACGACGTCTGCTAAAATTAAAATATGACAAGTACATGCCAATTGAAGTGGGAAAGAAACATATTCAAGTGGTTCTCCTACTTTTATCCTTTGACTCTTACCTCATATAATTACGGGCTAAGACGGGGATATGATAGTTCTCTTATCTATGCAAAATCTATTTAAAGTGAAACTAAACACTCTTATAATTTTGTGAGTACTCAAATAAATGACACTAACATATTGAGGTCTATATATTCAAGAGATGCAAATTTTGGTAGATTTTTATCTTACAAAGATCAATAGAAATTTTAGCATATGATTTTATCATTTGGAAATGTATTACCACTAGGCAAAGTAACATATAATTTTTTAAGATGTAGCAAAGTTCATAATGCTGAATTTTAAATACAATCCGTTGTATATCTGGCATAGATGTACTAATGTATATGTAATTTTTTTTTTGGATGCAACGTATAGAATTTGCTTCTCTCTTGGTTTTTCTACATGATACATGTTTAAGAACTTGAAAAGACACCCTATGTGTCTATTTTAGGACATTTGTTATTTCAAGAGACCTAGTAATAGACAATAGATCAAATCTTGTTTTTGTTGATAACTCACAACAAGCATGATTCATGACTAGATTATGCATATGCATGCCTTGAAAGTATGTTTTTTTAAACATAATATATACACTTTATTTTTTTTATTTTTTTTTTATTTTTATTTTTATTTTTTTTTAAAAAAAAAACACCAGGGGTAAAAACTTTATTAAAACTCAGAAAAAAGATTACACGACAAGATCAAAAAATACCCATTACACCCATACACGCCCGTCACAGGCCACCAGCGAACCTCACTCTTCTACACCATACCTGTCTTCATATAGTATCTTCTCCATATTTTCCTTAATTTCCTCCGGTAGCGAAGCCACCTCAAAAACCAGCCACTCCTCAGTTTTTTCCGAAGCACGTCTCGCCAAACAGTCTGCAGCTCTATTCCACTCTCGCGGGACATGAGCGAAAATCACAGTATCCATGAGCCTACTGACCTGCAAAATCTGTTGAACAATCATGGAGAGTTGCCAATTAACTCCCAACGTCTTTCCATCCCGAAGCAAATTTATCATAATAAGCGAATCAGCCTCACAGACCACTTGGCGCCATCCTATTTCATAAGCTTTCCGTATTGCGAATAAAATGGCTAGTCCCTCCATTTGATTAACCGTCTGGACACCCCTATGGGCCGCAAACATGAAAACCACAGAACTCTCATCGTCTCTGGCCACCCCTCCAATACCCGCCATACCCGGGTTGCCACGGGACGAACCGTCCGTGTTAATTTTTAAAAATCCCGCTCTGGGGGGGGTCCACCTCCCCTCCCTTTGGATGCTCTGCCTCCCAACGCCCCTCTTCCTCCCACACGCCACATCAGGAGTGAAGACTTTCAACTCCAGCCTAGCTGCCAACTCCGCGTCCCTTTTTGCTAATGGCAAGGCCGCCTCACCCTTTGCACGCACCGTTTCCTGAATCATGTTAATGATTCGCTTCCAAACTTGACAGACTTCCAACCGCTCCTCTCTAAAAATATGCCTATTGCGTTCAAGCCACACCTGCCAGAGCACAAATGTGGGACCAGCGAACCAAACATTCTGTAGGAAGCACGCCACAGGGGGAGGTTTCTCAATCTTCAGGCAGAATTCACTTAAGGAAGAGACATGAAGACACCTACCTCCCCAGACAGCCCACCACGCATGCCACAGCCGGTTAGTATACTGGCATTGGAAAAAAATATGAGCAGAATTCTCCTCTTGGACGCCACACAAAACACAACAGGAAGGTCCAGTGAATCCCCTTCTCCTGATATTATCCCACGTTAGGCAGCGGTTCCACGCAAGAGTCCACATAAAACATTTGCATTTTGGCCAGGATATGCTGTTCCAAATCCATTTCCACCAATGGACCTCACAGACACCCCTGAAGTTCTGCACAGCAAGTTCCTGATATCCAACAGAAACAGAGTACTTACCTTTGGGATGAGGATGCCAGGCAAGCTCATCCGCTCCCCTAAGGGAACAACAGGTGCGACTGGCCAGAATCTTCCCCAGCTCCCCACATTCCATCTTCATACCCCTGATAGGCCATTCCTCAACATTTTTCCATCTGGCTTCCCATAGCTGATTCTGCTGACCAGAAACTTTGAAGTCATTCACTTTACACCAGCCAGCCTCACAAAAATTCTGAGCCAAAACCTGTAAATGTGGGTACTGCACCACAATGGGAGGAAACCCATCCCACGAGTCGTGCCAAAAATGCACATCCAGCCCACTTTTACAAATCCAGAACAACCCTTTTTTAATCAGGTCCGCTCCCTTCTTCAGCGTGTCCCATATCACCGAACCCCTTCCCATCAACCTGTATCTAGGAATATCCTTTTGTGGCTGACCCAGAAAATATCTATGCGACAAGATTTTAGCCCAACTCCTCTCCTGCTCCGTGCACCACCTCCAATATAACTTAGCCGCAAGAGCAGTACCAGCCAACGTAGATTGCCTCAAACCCAACCCACCAAGCCTCTTCGGACTGCACACCACATCCCATTTGATGAGGCTCCACTTGATTCTCGACAGATTTCTGGCCCACAAGAACTGACGCGTCAAAGTATCCAGCTCCCTAACAAAACCAGCCGGCGCCACCTGAAGCATACATCTGTACAGGGGGAGCGCCTGAACCACAGCCTGAATGAGTTGGACCCTACCAGCAAACGAAAGCCACCTGTGTGTCCAGTGGTTAACCTTAGCCCTGAATTTGTCCAGAATCCCCAACCACGACTCTTTAGATTGTCTTTCGGAAGTGATCGGTATGCCAAGATACGTAACCGGAAGACTGCCAATTTGAAAATGGAGAATCTCCACCACTCTCCTCTGGATAGCCATAGGGGTATTGAAGAAGTAAATAGAGGATTTCTCTTCATTGATGACCTGCCCCGACGCATCCAAATAAGCATCCAAGCATCTGCAAAGACCACTCGCCTCCCTTAAGGTAGCCATTCCCATCAATGCCACATTATCCACGAACTGAAGGTGAGTAAGAACTGGCAATCCACCCCCCCACTTCCAGCCTTGAACCTTGCCAACTCTATTGTATTCTCTGATTTGCCGCCCCAACCCTTCAGCCAGGAGAAGAAACAGATAGGGGGAGAGAGGATCCCCCTGCCTCAGTCCTCTCTCAGCCCCAAAAAGGTTGGAGTTTTCACCGTTGACCAACACCGAGAATGATGTCGAGGTAATACAGCTCATAACCTACTCAATCCATTCCCTCTCAAAACCAAAGGCCGTCAACACCTTCTGCAGAAAGGACCACCTGACCCTATCATACGCTTTAGACATATCCAATTTTACAAACATTGCCTTATCTTTGGAATTGTGCATTGAATGTACTGCTTCCGTGGCAATCACGATGCCATCCAAAATCTGCCTTCCTTCAACAAAACCTCCTTGCTCCTCCGAAATCAGCTCCCTCAAGCATCTCTTTAACCTCTCAGCAATCAACTTCGAGAGGATTTTGTAAATAACATTACAAAGTGAAATAGGACGAAATTGACTTAACCTGTCAGCCCCCTCCCCCTTAGGGATGAGGGCCAAGTAAGTGGAATTCAGCACCCTCAACATTTGTTTGCTGTCCTGGGATTCCCGGACTACAGCCAAGAGGTCATCCTTGATTATTTCCCAGAACTCCTGATAAAATTCAATCGGGAAACCATCCGGTCCAGGGGCTTTCCCCTTCTTCATTTGAAAGACAACTTTCCGCAGTTCCTCCTCCGTTATAGATCTCTTCAAATTTTCCTTCATGTCCTGAGACACCAAAGAAGGAATACAAGCCAGGATAGCATCCTCAACATCCTCCATTCGCTGTCCCTCCTCCAGGAAGAGAGCGCTAAAATACTGCTCTGCCGCCCAACACATATCTCTAGTCGAAGACAGAACCTCCCCTCTCTCAGTGACCAGCGTACTTATGACATTACCATGATGCCTAGCTTTGACCGAGTTAAAAAAGAAGGCTGTATTTCTGTCCCCTTCCAGCAACCAATCAATTCTAGCTTTCTGCTTCCAGAAGATCTCTTCCCTCAATTCCCACTCCTCCAAGGCTATGGCCGCCCTTGCTTCCTCTTGCAGCAGTGAATCGGTTAGGCCATCCTCCCTGATCACTTTGGTGATACCATTTAATTCCTCCTGCGCCCTTTTCTTCTCCCAGAAGATATTTCTGAAGCTGTGCCTATTCCATCTTTGGAGCCGATATTTCACATGTTGGAGAAGTTTAGCAAACACATACATTGCTGTCCCATTCGCTGGCCTTCCTTCTCTCCACCAAACCGCAGTAAGGCCGAAAAGGTCCTGATCCTGAAGCCACATAGTCTGGAATCTGAATGACGGCTTTTTGGGCCTACAAGCGGATGAAATGTTAAGCTTGATTGGCCAATGGTCCGAGCACCTCCAGTCCAAAATCTCAAACCTGAGCGTCCACCTGCCACCTACCCAGAAGCAGGACGCTAGGAATCTATCAATTCTTTCAGCTATGAAACTGTCCCCTGGTCTTCTGTTATTCCAAGTGAATCTGCCATTACTCGGCTTAATGTCAACTAGATTCAATTCCGAGATCTTATCTCTAAGCAAAACCGCAGAAGGCTCTATTCTTGTGTTTCCTCCCATTTTTTCCGATAGTTCCAGGGTTGCATTAAAATCACCTGCTAGAATCCATGGCATAAAAGGAAATTCATTACGAACCAGTTTAATATTATTCCAGACCAAAATCTTACCTTGCATGTCATTTGGAGCATAGACATTTAACAGAAGTACATATTCCCCCGAATCCGTACACAGGGCCACCACTGATAAAGACGTCCTGAAAGCCATCCAAACCACTGGTTTAACCTTGCTCGGATTCCAAAAACATGCCAATCCACCAGCTGTCCCCTGGGCCCCAATGCATTGGCATGATCCTTGACCCCAAATCCTCGGTGCTATATTCAACAGATATTCCACTGCCACTTTTGTCTCTTGCAAAAAAGGGATATCGGGATGTTGACTCCTCACTAATTCACGAACAGCCATTTGTTTGGGAATGCTGTTCAATCCCCTTACATTCCATGATAACACAATCATTTGGGGGGAGGCAGAAAATGTGCATCCAGGGTCCGCACAGCCCCTGATTCTACCAAATTCTCTCCAATTAATTTCATTCTATCTATGTCCTTTCTTCTCCCCACTTTGACACTTCTTTTCGAAGGGCCCTTCTTGCTTTCTTTTTGAAGAATCCCCAGACTAGGCTGAGCTTTCCCATGCTATTCTGCTCCTTCTCTCCCTTCCCTTACTACCTTCTCCAAATCCCCCACGCCTTGGTTTCCTACCTCCTCCTCCCCAACGTGGCTCATTCCTTCTCCTTGTCCATCCAGGAGCCTAGGCAAGGATGTTGCTGCAGTATGCACTGAAGGATTTGGCGCTGCAGTTACATCAGCCTCATCCTCCTCCATTCTAACCTCTTCAATAACCAAACTTGGGTTCACCTCTTGCTGTCCTAGTTCCTCTAGCACCTCAAATTTGTTATAGGAGTCTTCTTCCTGTCTCTCCCAAAATGTCCTCTTATACCCTTTGTTTTTACCTCTGCTTTTAACTTGTACGAAGCCTTCTGGATCCTTGCCTCCCCCTCTTCCAAATTTCTTGCCTGTACTCTCCTCCCCTGTTTTATTCTCAAGAATCGGAGGAGAAGGTTGCTGCCTTTCTGGCTTATTTTTCGGGCACCTCCTCACCAAATGGCCATACTCATGGCATAGACGGCATCTGAAGGGCAGAGTCTCATAATCAAGTTGCTGAACCCACGAGTGTGAGCCCACGCACATTTCTACCGCATCAGGTAACGGCCTACTCAGGTTAATTTCAACACAGATTCTTGCATATGTCATAATTCTTCTCCCAAGTGTTTGTGATGAAGCCCCCACCGATTTTCCTATCAAAGATGCTATCATGAGTAGGACATCCTCCCGACAGCATTCGATCGGAATACGTGGTAAGCGGACCCACACAGGAACTCTGTTAGGAAGCTCTTCTGTGGGGTTGAAACCGGCTTGCCACGGTTTCATAAAAAGTCCTGCCTGGTTATAGAAGTATGGTCCTCCTTCGAACACCCGACTTCTATCCTCCAAGCAATTAAAAGTGACCATGAAAAAATTGTTTGCCAGCAGCACCAATTCCATTTCTCCTGTTGGCTCCCATACTCTACGCGCCCAATTCTCCAGGAAAGGTAAAGACACTTTCAGTCCTAAGAATTTGCAATACAGGGAGTGTTTAGTGTAGTACTCCACGTCTTCCAAAATCAATTCAAACGGGATCACCAGCTTTGGTCTTTCAATGCAACGTTCCAGACAACCATTAACCTTGTGGATTCTAGTCCCACTACTTGAACTCACTGCTTGCACCTCTGCCTCCAGATTAGAAACTACAACTGCCTTCATTCTACCCCCTTGCCCCTGAAGCCCTTTGCCTACCACATCCCTGAAGGTTATCCCATCCTTCTGCCCAGCTGGTCCCAGCTGCTCCATAGCGCCAGATTAACAGCTGCTCTGCTCCAGCGCACTTGCTTGCCAAAAAACCCTCCACCAACAGACCTACACACTCCCAAACTTCCACACTGCCCCAGCCTGCCTCCTTACCTCACCCACGCAACGCAATCTTCAACAAAACCAAACAGAGCTAGGGCATGACTACCCTAGCTTCTCCACGAGTTGCAGCGCCCGCCCAGCATCCTCAGAAACTCTTGATCACTCAATCCATCAAAGATATCCTATACACTTTATTTATTCAATGTTCTAGTCGCACAACATTTATTTCAAATTTTGAAGAGATAAAATAGATGAATTTCAATACATATCAATAAATCAAGAGTATCATTGACAACAAAAAAAATCCAATATTTATTTTCATTACCTCATAGTGAACATGGTCTAAATCCAATTCAAAATAAATATGCTATATGTTGTTGTTAGTTGCACGCATGCACAATGAACAACAACTATGTTTTTTTGTGCGATGACCATACACATTTTTTAACATTTATCAAAAATGAAATTCACTCAAAGAAAAATGAACCTCCTTCAATGTGGCCTTGTATATATGGCATTTCAAGTGCAAAAATACGTAATGAAATTAATTCACCAATAAATTAGAATAAGAGAAATAAATCATAATATGCCTATATTTGAATAGAATATATGAATAAATGATGAGCCACTTTGAGGGAAAAACCTCCACAACCTTATAATAAGAACATAATTCATAATGTGATGATAAAATACTAAGCATTACCTCCTATATATACCCTAATTATGTAGTGAAAATAACCTGGGCTGACCCTACTACTAATATGAATCTATAAAAATGATCTAGCCAATATTATCAGAGTGGGCCATAATCAAGGATTGGTATGGATATAATCAAATGCATGAATAAATTACTTGTGTGTAGTAGCGAAATCAAATATGAGCTAGAAGAAGTTTATTACTCAATAATCAAAATATTGTAATATTAACATTAACATCATCATACATAAAATCTTTAGGAAGGTACATTATATAAGTGATATATAAACATCTTCTCACTTCCTCATGAATGTGGGATTATCTTCACAATGACCTAAAAATACACCTAAGCAACCTAACTAAATCTATGTAGGGAAAAAACATTAAATGGAATAAAAACTTACACTAATACCCCCCTTAAGCATAGATTAGGTGGGTAGTATAATTGGGTCCTGACACAAAGGCCTGATAAAGTACCCAAGTCTGATAAAATTCCCCTAGAGGAGGATGTTAGAGCTACCCAAACCCTAATAAGAACCCACAAAGGAAGACACTTGATCTTAGTGAAGGGTTTGGTGAATATATCAATAATTTGTTATATTATCTCGATGTAGTGGAGATCAATGACTTTCTCATGGATGAGCTCCTAAATGAAATGCATGTGAATATGAATATGCTTGGCCTGTTGATGGAGGACCAAATTTTTACAAATCTAAATTATACTTGGTTATCATAAGAAGATGACTTTTGGTCATCTGAACTGGATGCCAAAATTAGTGAAAATCCCCTAAAGCCAAATAACCTTAGTGACAACATTAACAACTCCTCTATATTCTACCTTATAAAAGATAAAATAATAACATTATATTTCTTGCTTGACTAATTAGTCAAACTTGAACCAAGGGAGAAACTATAGCATGAAGTAGACTTAAAATTCTGAATATCACCAACCTAATCTGAATCTATGTAACCAATTAATTCAATGTCTATGCTCACTCCATAGTGAATCCTAAAACTATGAGTACCTTAAATGTAGTGGAGAATCTGATTAGCTACTTTCTAGTATAGCTCATGTGGTTCCTGCATAAATCTAGAAACCATGCCCACTACATATGAAATATCAGGTCTAGTGTGTGTAAGGTAGATGAGCCTACTAACAAGTTATCAATATGAGTTAGAATCAACTAAAGGAGATGGACAATCAACCTCAAAATTCACACTAAATAGAAAAGGAGTTAGAGTTGGCTTACAGTCAGCCATACATGCAAGTAAATTAAGAACATACTTGGATTTTGCAATAGTGATCTCAGAGTTAGATTAAAAAATTTCAATTATGAGGAAGTAGTGAAATAAGCCCAACTCATTTATTGAGAATATGTCATACAAAGCAATTTTCACTATTATGATGGTGTATGAAAAACTCCCTATGATCAATAGGTTATCCATGTAGAGAACTAGAATCAATAGTAAATCATCGTGTTATAAAATGTAGACGTTCATATTAGAATGACATCTATTGTGTTGGGTGAATATTTTGTCAGCCAGCTAACTGGTGACCAAAATAGTTCCTATCACCATAGCATAGGGAGATTGGTCATCCAATGTTGCAGGTTTACCACATCCAAAGGGGACAAATCTCTCCTCTCATCAATGGGAGGTTACCTATTAAATATGCATAGGCTATATATTATAAATATATGCAAAAAGTAAGACACAGGGGTGGGATAAACCATCCATCCCTCTTTTTCAAAGATGATGCTGACAAACAGAGGAGAAATACTGGGTGATTGGTGATGGTACTTCTCTTCTTTCAGAAGTAACATTCAGCCAAGAGCCAGATCCCTTCTTGGATAGTAGAAATCCTGGTGAAGCAACAGAAGGCACTTCTCTTCTTTTAGAAGTGCTTGTTCTTGCAAACAGCATGACTCTTTCTGGTAATAAGTAACGGGTAACAAGGTCCAAAGTAACCAGCAATATAAGATGTAGCACAAAGTCTCCACCTTGACTAACCTAGAGTGAGATACGAAGAAAAATGGGGGCATAAAGTCATCCCAAGGTCCTTTACACAGAAACAGAAAAGAAAAACACACACTGAAGACAATTATGATAGCACAAAGTCTGAAAGTAGTTGGCTTCAAGACACCTTCCTTATCACCTCCACTAGTCCTACTTATTAAATCAAATAAATAAGAATGCTTTCAGAAGACAGACATAAGAACAATCTCCTCAAGTAGCACAAGCTATAACAGCACAAAGTCTTCAAGTAACTTGCTTTTTCATTTAATGAAAGAAATATGAATTACAATATGAGCTCAAAGTCTCAGTAATGCCTTTCAATTTGGGTAGAGTTTCGCTTATGGTAAGGGGAAGATCTCCCTTGTAACAAATGAGAGATTACAATATATAGCACTCCAAGAAAGACTTGGGTGCTTGTTTTCATAAAAAAGGCCCATGCTGCAGTCAACGTCTTCAATGCGCCTTCAGTTTTGTCTGGAGAGACCATGCTAGGAATAGTGCATTGCCTCAACTATGGCATGTGCATTCATCTAATGTCTCTTCCTTGGTATGGACTATCTGGTCCTTTGGTCTCGCTCTTCTCTTCACTACTTAATTGCTTCTTTGCTCTCTAGTTGAACCATCACTTTAATTGAACTTGCCTTTGGAATCATCCATGTTGCTTCTTTGTCCTTTATAGCCCTTCTTGTCTAAGTCTTTGGGGGGTCCTTTCTACGTCTTTGACAAGTGGCAAGTTCCACTATTATGAAACTCATTAGAAACTTATGAAAAATGGGATCCACGATACGTCTTGCCTGAGAAACTTCAAAAGGGGAACACGGATGCAAACACTTGTCACGTTTTGCTAAGTCATAACAGGACACGTGACATATTCCACTAAACTTATAGAAGCTTTAGAAAACTTTTTAGAGTCCTATGAAAGATGACACATGGTGGCTTCTGCTCTACTTTATAATGGACACTTGGTGGCTTCTGCTGCACTTGGTCTTTTTCCATCAGGGCATTTTTTTGTGGGCTTTTCTCTTCAGTTAGGCTTTTCCTTCGCTTCCTTCAGGTTCTCTTCCCGAGTGAATTCCTTTGTACAAAATGTCTGAAGTATTTTGCCCTTAGTCATTTTCCCATGAAAAACACTTTCGAAAGAATTCTAACGGCTCTTTTACTTAATAATTTCCTTCAGATAAAAAGTCTGAATGAAATGTTCCCTGTCAGCCTTTGAATAAATTTGAAGGAATTCTATCTTTTTGGTCAGTCACTTTATTGGTTCAATCGCTTTCCCACTCCTTGGTTGAACCATCCGTTGAACCACTTATTTTCTACTTCTTTCCTTGACTGAGTTCGCCTTTGAACCTTTGAACCCATGAACCATTGAACTTTGAGCTCTTCCATTTCAAGGTTCAATCGGTTCATTGGTTCATCCTTTGTCCATAACTTATTCTTTCTAAGCTCTTTGATTTTCATCGCACTAGTTGAACCTTTGAACCTGCAAACTCGTTGAACCTTTTGGTTCAAGGTTCAACGGTTCATTCTTTTTATTTGGCTAAGTCTTTTGATTTCTCAAACAAAATGCATTGAACCATATGTTCATTGAACCTGTTGAACCATTGAGCCCATTGAACCTTTGCCGAAACACTTAACTCTTACCGATGACATTGAACCTTTGAACCCATTGAACCCATTGAACCAAAATGGTTCAAGGTTCAATGGTTTAATGGTTCATGGTTTGATCCTTGCTTAGAAGCTTTTTGATGGACATTTTGGTTGAACCTTGTCCTTGAACCAACCTTGAAATCGCCTAAGTGCTAAGAGCTTGTTTCTTTCCTGCAGAGTCCATAGAAATCAACCTGTGAAGTCCGTAGTTTCTCTAAGTTTTCTCTCAAGCCTTGAAAGAGTCCATACAAATGAGCCTGTGGAGTCCATAGTTTTAAGCCTACAGAGTCTGTATATTTTTGAAGAAGCTTTGAAAAATGAAGAACCTGAATGCTTAGAACAATTTTTGAAAGGGGAAGAGGGGATTTTGGTCTGTAGGATCAAAATAGTTCAAATGTTGTCCCACAAATGAGTGATATTTTTGGGGGACAATATCTTGAACCCAACCAAAAGAAGAAATGAGTCTATCTTGGCATACTAAGCTTGGTGAGCTTATTTGAGGCCATAAATAGATTTATAAAGTTTGTAAACTAAGGAGGATTCTTTCATAAATCCTTGTGGTTGCTCCATGTTTATTTCCTCTTTGAGGGCACCATGAAGAAAGGCTTTCTTCACATCCATCTGATGAACATCCCAGTGATGTGATGTGATAATGGGGATAGTGAGTTAGATTGAGTTAATTTTGAAAACTGGGATGAACATGTTGGTATAGTTAATGTTAGGTACCTAAGAAAAACCCTTTGCTACCAAACATGCTTTGAAATTGTCTACAGACCCATATGCTACAAATTATGTTATGTAGATCTACCTACATTAAACAAGTTTTCTACCCTTAATTAGTGGAAATAAATCTAAGGCTAACTCTAAGGTTCCATTAATTTACATTTCTTATTTAAAATGCAAGCCATAATAAGAGATCCAAACACTCGAAAGTGCTTCACTATGGGTTTTTAACCGCTCCAAGCTTAAAAAATATTAACTCCCTTTGATTCTTTATGAGGAACTTGGTTCTGGATATAGCAAGCATAGTTGACATCCTCCACCCATAACTAATGTGCAAGAGACTTGGAGTGAAGCATGCAACTGGCCATTTCCTTTTAGGAACTATTCTTGTGCTCTACAACACCATTCTACTAAGGACTATATGGAACTATATGTTATATTTCAATCCCCTCTAAAGTGCAAAATTATTCACAATGGTTACTAACATATTCATCACCATTGTTGGTGCATAAAATATTGATGGATTTACCTGAATATTTCTCTACAAGTGTTTTGAAGTCTTGAAAATGATCAAAGACCTCATATTTTTTAAAGAAATTATACCCAAGTATACCTCGAATAATCATCGAAGAAGTAAGCATGTATTTAGTCTTATAGAATGAAGGTTTTGGAAATGGACTAGTAATGTCACTGTAGACAAGCTCCAATATCTGTTAAGATTTATGTGATTTTACCTTGTCATACATCTCCTTAGGATGTTTACCAAGTATACAACCTTGGCAAACTATGTCAAAAAATTAACCCACTAGAACCCTGTCACATTTCTCTGATTATGGGAAGGGCTAATAATCATGGCATCAAGACTTTTGGGTGTATGTGCAGTCCTAAACCCCACTATAAAAAATTGATGAACTTATAACTACAAAGGGAGATTGCATCCCCTTAAAGAAACCTCAATGACTATGAAACAACCTCTAAACTTTAATGATCACCATAGGGACATTAAATTTAATCACATGAAGTGGGACACTATTCATTTGAAAAAGAGGGTCATTTTTTGGATAATGTCACTCACACATCAATAAAAGTGAGGGGGGAACACTATCAAAAGGTATGATACCATGTTGATACTCATGATGTTGGGGTTATTGACTACTCTGATAGTTGACAATCTTAACATTGGGATTATGGGTTACTCCCATAGTTAATAGTTATGATGCCCAAACTTTCAGTCAAAGATATAATCGACCTTTGTATTCAATAGGGTTTAAAGCATCAGAGGTAGGAGGGGATCTCATAGGTGCCAAAGATGGAGACAATTTTGGCAGTGTTGGGAATGCTAGATCTTCCCATAGTGTATGAAAGACTTAAAGTACTGGTAGTATGCACACATGCATGGATACTCTACCTATCAAAAAGAAACCCGTATCTTATATGCCTATTAAAAATCCATAAAAGACCCACTGAAGATCATAAAAAACCATAAAACCCTAGAAATTGATTTTTCCTTAGAGAACCCATTTTACAAATTTGCACTAAATCACTGAAAAAGCCTTGAAACCCTCCAAATATAGTGAAAATTGATTGTCACAAAACTAGATCATGTATATAGTTGATCATAGGGTTTTGACACCTTGTAAATATGATGGTGCATTTTGTTTTGCATGAAAACCTACCAAATGAAATATGAGCAACATGACATACCTTTCTCTTGTTTTTTCCCTAAATATGGATCAACTTAGGACCTTAGAAGAAGATAAGAATCCAGAAAAGAGTGAATCTTCAATAGATAGGTCAAAAAATGATAGATCTATACAAGCTAAAGCTCAATATTTCACAATGGGAATAATGGCATTCATCTACCAAAAAAGTTTTGATACCTTGTTGGAGTGGGCCACAATTGAGGATCGATCTCAATAAAATTAAATGCATAAATAAATTACCTGTGTGTAGTAGCAAAATTAAACATGAGCCAAAAGAAGTTTATTACTCAAAAATCAAAAGATTTTAATATTATTATTTGCTTCATTATCTATAAAAGCTTTAGGAAGGTACATTATATAGGTGAAAGATAAACATGTCCTCACTTCCTCATTAATGTGGGATTATATTTCACAAGACCTTAAAAGACACCTAAGCAAGCTAATTAGACATGTGTAGGGAAAAACCATTAAATAAAATAAAAACCTACACTAATAAGTATCTTTGGATCAGTCAAATGTATATATTTGTAGGGAAGAACAAGGCAATTGTATTAGCATTATTGTGAGCAAAATTAGAAATGTGAATATTGCACAGACACAGAAAAATCATCCAACACACTCTATATCAATATCTCACCATCCAAGTTATTAAAATGGGAGAGTAAAATGTGTAACTCTACCATGAACAATTACAAAGGGCCAAAAATAGGCATGTAATTCCTAAGTTTGAAATGACCGATCAAAGAGTAACATCCTCTAGCCAATGATAATGAACTAGAGTAACTTCATATGTCTAACTACACCTAAGTGAGCTTGATCAGTTATAGGAATAATCCATGTGTGTAGGAATGATCCAAATAAAAAAATGAAAATAAAAGAAATATCTTACATTAAACCCTGCCCCCCATCATGCACAATTTAGGTGGGTAGAAGAAATGTGTCCTAATAATAAAGCCTGATGAGGTTACCCATGAACAAAGCAACTCCCATAAAGTGGATAAAAGGAGAAAACCCATAGGAAAAAACACCTTCCCACCCAAAAAAAGATAAAAAAAATATAGAGGGGTTTAAAAAGCCTCACTAAAATCTACAACTTTTTGTAGCCACCCTATATCTTACAAAGGATCTCTCTAGAGTGATTATGGATTAATAGTAGATGTAGTAAATATGGATCACCTTAGAATAGTGATTGTGTCTCCCAAGTGCCTAATGGATCTTCAACCAAGGTGTGGTTCTTATATAAGAAATTGTGCTCATCATGCATAGTAGATGAGCCAACTACACCATGCAATGATGGTGAATCAGAAGTAGAGGTAAAAGAAATAATGTAAAATGCCCTATAACTAACATATTGCCCAATGTATGATGAGTCCTGAATCAAATTACTTACTTCTTGCAATGTATGAAGTGGACCATAAGTAGGTGAATCAAGAAATAACTCCTCAATATATGGAAGGTAATAAGGATATGGTGGTGTGTCCCCATCACTATTGTAGTTATTTGTGCTAGAAACAGAGTCTTCAATATCATATATGAGCCTAGGATCATAAATGTCATCAAGTCTAAGTGAGTCTGATGAAGAATAATCTAAAGGAGAGTTAGGTACAAAATGTGATAAGGTATATAGTCAAGTCTGATGATCGACTAATCCCACTACCAATATAATATCACTGTGTAACTCTTTGATATATATTGAATCTGAAGTGAGCTAAACTCGTATGCCCAGACCAAGGTAAGTAATCTGATAAACTAATAGGAGATTAGTTGAAAGTGAGGGAAAAATTAAAACATTATTGAATGTTCCACCACTCACTTCAATAAACCCTTTCCTAAAAACCAATGTAAAAGTGTCGTCACTCAAATGAATAGTGGACATGCCACATGGTTCCAAGGAAGTAAAATCAATCTATGAAGAAACCATGTGATGTGATGCACTAGAGTCAATGACCCATGTAGGAGTTAGAGGTACAACTACAACTAGGACCTTGCCTTTCACTTTCTTCTCACCATTTTCTTTTGCCTTTTCTTTACTGTTGGCATTTGCCTTGGAGGATTTGAAGGTTGATGAAGATGGCTTGATAGACTCAGGAACACCTATATTATTATTCTTAATAAGGCTTATTAGGTGGCCAATCTACTTCTTCAAAAATTAAATTTTATCATGCTTGCTTATGAAATACTCACACTTGATCCTCTCTTTCTTAAGCTTAACACTAAAAGAGGAGGTCTCATTAGTTGATTTGGAGATGGGATATTTTTGATCCTTTTTATTATGTTTCTTCTCTTTGTTATTTGAAGCCTTCCTTTTTCCATTCCCAACAAATAAGGATTGAGGTTTTGAGGACTTCATCGTGTCCATCTATATTAGTTTATCTTGGTCCCAAATCAAGTGAACCATAAAGGTATCTAAAGAAGGTATCTTCTATGTGGTTCTAAAAGAATTTTTTATTGCATAGAAAGTGGAGACAAACACATATTAATCTAGACCTAATTTGGAAAGAATGGATAGAATAAGTTGATCATCTTTCTTATCTATTCCACATTATTTTAAGTGAAACCTCAAAGATTTAAACGTAGTGAAGAAATATTATAGTGTGTCAAAGTCACATAGGCTCAAACTAATGAGCTCATTTTCTAGTTCATGACCTCTCATCACATTTTGCTTCCCAAATAGTTTTTACAGTGCGGTCCATATATCATTAGTTTTTTTTATCATATTTAATGTAAAAACATAAGTTAGGATAAATAGATAAACTAAAATAACCATGTGCTTGATCACATCTGTTACACCATTTATATTTTATCTGCATCTATTATAATTTAAATTTACTCATTCATTATTATCTTATAGAGGCCTTGTTTTCTTAGAGCAAGTTACACGCTGATTTTCCATTCATGATAATTAAATGTAGTAAGAAATGGAAGCAACCAACAACCCATGATGCAAAAAAAGAAATTGTAGAATTGAATGTGAAAGAATAAGAACATGTACCACAACACCCCCATGAATCAAAAATAAAAAAACCCTAAATTTTTGGCACTTTATAATTTAGTGTGTTTTAAAAAATAAACCATTTCAAAGGAACAAGCATAAAAAATCATAAAATTTTGAAGAAAATGACACTCAAATTCAAGATATTGATCAAATATTACAATGATATTTTTTTGTCTTTAAATGGTCTATTTTAATTGAAATTGCACAAAATTTAAATGCTCATGACCAAAATATAACAAACCTAGCCTTGCATGTAGTCACTGGAATTAGAATTGAACTAGGTACCTCTCATATAATAAACCTAAGTCTCTACCATTCCTTTTATGCACCCACTTGTACATTAAAAAAAAAAGGCTATTTGACCTTGTTCCAAACCAATTTATTTTTAAATAATTTAATATACAGGGTTTAAATTTTTTTTAGGGTAAATATTGGTACTTAGCTTGTATGGGACTATATGTAGTCTTCCATCACTGCCATTAGAGATTAAGGACTAGATTGAAGCATCGAAGGAGGCAATGAGGATTCCACTAGAGGTGTGAGATATTTGAGCATAAAATGGCCTATGATTA
The DNA here is from genome assembly GCA_037957365.1 of Torreya grandis. Taxonomy (NCBI): domain Eukaryota; kingdom Viridiplantae; phylum Streptophyta; class Pinopsida; order Cupressales; family Taxaceae; genus Torreya; species Torreya grandis. The sequence goes on along the minus strand of JARHVA010000485.1, from coordinate 2,057,028 downwards.
GGAAGATAATAGGTCAATTTGAGGGCCAAATATTGGATCAAAAAAGGTGATGATATTATGTATTAAAGGTCTATATTCTAAATTATTTAAACCAAGCCAAGAAGCCTCACAAATAACTAGACTTGAACCTATAAAGCAAGAATCCAAACAAGTTTAGTCAATCATTAGTGAATAAATCTAAAATAACTTGAAGGCATGACTTCTCAATCTTAATCCTTAGGGTAAACTATGTGATTAACAAATAATAAATGCAAATTGGAAAGATAAAAATAACACTTTTACCTACCTTGAAGATATGTTTGAAAATTAGTTTAAAACATGTGAGCTCATATTATAGATGTATAAGTCTTGATGCTTGATTCCTTGCATGGGAAACACCTCTTCTTGTCTACACTTAGTCTTGGATTTGGATTGGGTGGAGAGAGAGAGATAATTAAAGAAGCATCATGGAATAATGCAGAAGAGTAAGTTTACATTAGGAAGTTTGATGAAATGAGAGGTATGAGGGTTCTATTTATATATTCCCTAAACTGATATGGACCGTTCATCTCATCTTAAGATGTAGGGTTGAGGATCAATCCTCACATCCATGATTACACCTTTGGAGTTTGCAAGATATGACATTTAAGGCCTTTTGGATTATGAAAGGAAAATTGAAATAAAGTGTAATCATTTGTCCTCTTGAGTACATAATAGGGGTATAAGAAATGTGTGTAAGTGTCCATGTCATAAGCCACCTTACCCACATTCCAGTCCATTCCATTGACTTGCCCCTATGACATCACCTATGTGAAACCATAATTCAATTTTATGTTAGGTTGTGGAGCTAAAAGCTTCACTGATGCAGACATGGAAGAGGGTGCATAAGGGTTGCTGAGTGTTAAAGACACCGGCATCGGTCAGGCCAACCGACGTCGGCAGGTAGGAGACAGGAAGCAACTGGTGTCGATCAGAGATCGGCTGACGTCGGCAACCCCCAGGCAGACAGGGACCGACGTCGGTTGCTTGTGTGGTTTGACTACGAGTATATTACGGGCAGTTGGTTGATGAACCAAGTGTTTGCATGCTTAGGGCTATTTATAGACTGAGAGCTACAGATCTAATTATTGTACTAGGTGTCTAATTATTGTTTGGATGAGTTCTATATAATAGACTCATGGTTGTATTGTAAACTTGTGATAGAGAGTAAGAGAGCATTATTATAAGCTCCTTTTGTGTGTGAGGTGAGCAATGGTGTGTTCCTCCTAGTGCCACAGTACCAAGGTGGGTGCTGGATTGGAGAATCAGCAGGGTTCTTTAGGAGTGTATGATCTTGGTCATCAGGTGAGCATGGCTATGATAGGAGATCTACATGGTAAGTAAGATCATTGATATGCAGGTGTGTGTGTGTGCAAGGTCAAGGTTCACAGGTGTGCAGAACCAGCTTGATCTATAGGTGGAAGATCAGATAGGACAACAACACAACAGGGAGCAGTATCAGGAGAGATCTACTTGGAGTATAGGTGTGTGCTCAGAGCAAAGAGGAAGGCAAGGAAGATCCTTCCATAAGTAAGGTCTATTGAGGTGTAGGTTAATGCAGGTTCAAGGGAGATCTACTTGAAGTATGTTTGTGTACTTGTGGAGTGCGTAGAGCACTTGTGGTGTGCGTGGAGCACAGGTATAAGGTGAACACCAACTCAGTGATTGAGTTAGGTGTTGGGACCTAAGAGAGAGAGCTTTGAGGAAAGAAGTACTGTTCACTTAAGGTGTGAGAAGCCTCTAAAGAGGTGGTGGAGAAGAAGTGGCATCTTCTTTATTGTATTCTTTTTTGTATGAGTATTAATACAAGTTGTGTATTGTCTCTCTTATCTTGTGTTATTTTTGGATTCTAGTTACTTGTTGATTCTGGTTATTTCCACATATTAAGTTGCTTGGTATTTGGTAATCAATTGTGTGCTTCTGGTGTTTCATATCCCCAACACGTGGTATCAGAGCTAAGGTTGCAGGAAGCGGTTTTGTGTTTGGTTACAGGTCACTCTCAGGGGTTTCTGATTGAGTGGGAGTAGAGCAACGACATATCAAAGTAAGCTAAGAATGGAGGAGTTGAAAAGCACAGATGGTCACTTATGGTCTGATGGAAAGAAAGAGCAGGTAAAAGAAAAGTGTTGGTTTGTGGAAGATTAGCAAGAAGGAACTGAAGAAGCAGATGTTGCAGGGGATGTGGCACAGGATGCTCTGGGAGGTTTCTTGGATAAAGTTGAATCTTGTTTTACAAATTTAGTTGCCTCTTTCCATGTAGCCCTAGATAGAGGAGCTGGTGAGCCTTGCCAAAGAATAGGCAAAGGGGAAGTGAAGCTAAAATTGTAGGCGGCCAACACATGGGTGTTGAAGGAGGTCATGCAGGTCCCAGGTTTGGAGATGTGGCTAATTTCTTCAGAAGAGTTGGGTGATGAGAGATGCATGAGAACTCTCACAGTGGATGCACTTGAATTAGCTGGTGGTAAGAAAATAGGTACTCTTTATCTACTTGTTTATATTACTGATTCTTCTTTTGTTGTGGAGACGTGGCTTCGTAGGCTTGGTCACATGAGCAGGAAGGAGATGCATGTTCTTAAGCAAAAGACAGATATATTTGATAGGCTTAAGAACTGGAAAGCCTTGGTGTTCTTGGAGGAGATGGTGGATAGAGACCAGTGGATGGGGCTGGATACTTCTGAGTAGGGCAGTTTGGACATGGGACTTGATTCAAAAGAGCTCACAGGTAAAAAGTCATCACTCACAGGAAACATAGGTACCGGCATCGGCAAGAAAACCAATGTCGGCAGTATGTAAGACTGACGTCGGTCACAAGGACCAACGTCGGCAGTAGGAGGAACCGACGTCGGTAGGTTGGTAGTCAGGACAGGCACAGGAACTGATGTCAGTCGGATGCAGACTGTGGGATGGCCGAGATCGGTCACTGTAATGGATTTTGGGTGGACAGCAAGCTGTCAAGGAGTCTCAAACACCCATATGGAGGATTGAAGATGTAAGTAAGCCTCAAATTCGTTGTTCCTCTTCTTTACACTCGTTGCTTACTGTAGAGCAAGAAGGATCCAGGAAACAGTGGGAGCGTGGCATGGAGAGATTGCAGAACCAGACGGGAGATTTGGTAGGGTTGCCAACTGGTATGTTAGCACTGCAAGACAAATGGATTCCTTAGTTGAAGAATAGAGAGAATAGACATGTGAGATGGAAGGCCAGGTATATGGTCTTGAGGAGCTGCAGGACAGTGGTACAGGTTTTCACAGGTGGAGGACGAAGCATGGCTTTAGTCAATGTCAGGGTAACTACTGTGGTTTGACTTACCAGGGGGATGATGATTGCAACATCATTCTATTGTTGTATGTGGATAGTATGCTAGCTAGCAGGGGTGTACATACAGGGTTTTGCTAAGCTAAGGGTAAGATTAGTTCAGTGGTTTGCTTTGAAGAATTTGGAGCAGCAAACTTCTTCAGCATGGGAGACATGGGAGATCACAGGTTGATTTTGTCTCCAGTAAGAGCTGATGTGAATCAGGTGTTGGCAAGATGCAGGATGTAGAATCAGAGCACACCAAAGGCTGGACAGTTCAGTGTCTGAAATCACATGAGGTCTAGCATAGACCTGAGTTTTCCCAAGCAGTGGGAGTTGTCAGAGAGTCAAGAGCCAATTTGGAGAAGTGGATTCTCAGGTATTTAAGAGAGACCAGCAGCATGGATTCGTGCTATTTAGGGTTAGGACTTCACTACATGGGATTGTAGGTTCGGATGCGGCAGGATACTCAGATGATAGGAGGTACACCACAGGTTGTGTGGTGGGTTGTCTTCAAGATTGAGCTTGAAGAGGAATACAAACCAAGAAATAGATTAAATGGGGTACAGGTATAGGTACAGTGCAGCTATTTATCTCCAAGTGGGAGATTGTTAGGTTGTGGAGCTAAAAGCTTCACTGATGCAGACATGGAGGAGGGTGCAAAAGGGTTGTTGAGTGTCAAAGACACTGGTGTCGGTCAGGCCAATCGACGTCGACAGGTAGGAGACAGGAAGCAATCGGCGTCGATCAGAGATTGGCTAACATCGGTGACCCCCAGGCAGACAGGGACCGATGTCGATCGCTTGTGTGGTTCGACTGCGAGTATATTATGGGCAGTTGGTTGACGAACCAAGTGTTTGCATGCTTAGGGCTATTTATAGACTGAGAGCTGTGGATCTAATTATTGTACTAGGTGTTTAATTATTGTTTGGATGAGTTCTATATAATAGACTCATGGTTGTATTATAAACTTGTGCTAGAGAGTAAAAGAGCATTATTATAAGCTCCTTCTGTGTGTGAGGTGAGCAATGGTGTGTTCGTCCTAGTGCCACAGTACCAAGGTGGGTGCTGGATTGGAGAATCAACAGGGTTCTTCAGGAGTGTATGATCTTGGTCATCAGGTGAGCATGGCTACGATAGGAGATCTACATGGTAAGTAAGATCATTGATATGCAGGTGTGTGTGTGTGTGTAAGGTCAAGGTTCACAGGTGTGCAGAACTAGCTTGATCTATAGGTGGAAGATCAGATAGGATAGCAACACAATAGGGAGCAGTATCAGGAGAGATCTACTTGAAGTATAGGTGTGTGCTCAGAGCAAAGAGGAAGGCAAGGAAGATCCTTCCATAAGTAAGGTCTATTGAGGTGCAGGTTGATGCAGGTTCAGGGGAGATCTACTTGAAGTATGTTTGTGTACTTGTGGAGTGCGTGGAGCACTTGTGGTGTGCGTGGAGCACAGGTATAAGGTGAACACAAACTCAGTGTGAGTTAGGTGTTGGGACCTAAGAGAGAGAGCTTTGAGGAAAGAAATACTGTTCACTTGAGGTGTGGGAAGCCTCTGAAGAGGTGGTGGAGAAGAAGTGGCATCTTCTTTATTGTATTCTTTTCTGTATGAGTATTAATACAAGTTGTGTATTGTCTCTCATATCTTGTGTTATTTCTGGATTCTAGTTACTTGTTGATTCTAGTTATTTCCGCATATTAAGTTGCTTGGTATTTGGTAATCAATTGTGTGCTTTCGGTGTTTCATATTCCCAACATTTTATATTTTAGGACAATAGGTTATTCCAAATATATGGAATTTCCTATTAGAGGAATGATTAGGATAATTAATTAAGGTGATTAATTGACAATTAGAATAAAGTTAAAGTTTGTAATGTTTCTTTGTTAATTAAGTATTCACTTAATTAACTTGTGAAGACACTCTCAAAGGGCTGACTAGAATAAGGATGAATTAAATAAGATATATGATGCAGAATGATCCATTGCTCCAATTAGGGATGTATCAATTTAATTTTGGTTCAAAATGATAGTTATGTGAGTAAATTTGATCTAGTTGGATATTTTTGGTTAAACTTGCATGCAATTGAAAAAAGTCATTTTGAACATAGTTTTAAACATGGAAGTGGTTAAAATTAAGTGTCTACATTTTGCCCCTGTTTTGAGAAGGTATTTGTGAGACACTAGGAATAGTAACATCTTTTCAAATATTGAAAAAGTCATCAAGAGTAAATTTTTATAATGCTTGAAGAAATGATGTCTTCACTCTTCTCTTTTTGTAATTTTATGAGACAATAAACTCATATTGATGCCCCAAAGGGTGCTTGATTAGCCCTAGATTCCCCCTCGAGGGGATGATTAGGCAGGAAGTTGAAACCAAAAATCCTTAAAAAAATAGAGGAATAAATGGGATTTGATTTGCCTAGTAGGGTAGATTTGATCTGGAATACAAGGAGCTACCCTAATAGGGCGAATTTGATCATTGATTGGTCTCAATGGTTTGTCTTAGTAAGGTGGATTTTTATTCTGAGAAATAATGATTAGGTTAGGCATTTGATGAAGTGGTTGGGGGATAGTAGACAAGGAGATAATTTGCTTCAATATCACTGATTAGACTTCCAACATTTTGATTTTTTGATATAACACAAAACAATATGCACCATGATATAAAACACTATGATGATCAGGCCTTGTTGTGCATAAGGATTAGCCCCTGATTCCAATAGATAATTGAGAATAATGCACCAATGATAGAAACCATGATGATAATGATGTCAAAGGCCAATGGATAGATTTAAGTACATTTATGTAACATAAATTACTATGATGATGATCTTGTTAACAAAGCAGACTGAGTCGAGGCAAAAATAGAAAAGGGAAATAAATAAACAATGCAAAAAAAAAGTAAACATAAATTGATATAAAAGAAACATAAAACATTTAGTTTCTTAGATAAACAGACCATGAATAATCAAAGATAATCATGATAGATAAACATATAGACACATCATAAAATAAGTAGTTAGCAAATCAGTTGTGTGTGTGAATGTAAGGCCTTACTCTTAGGTATGTTGGGAAAATGATAGTAAAGGATAATAACCTGAATAGAAGGGGGGATAGATGAAAAATGAAGGGGTGGCTGAGCTGACTCTAAATGCCTTATTGCAAGTGGACATTGCCTACATGGTCCCATGGATTTTAGGCCAAATGTAGTTTTATAAGGGATATGGGATAGAATAAAAATGATGACAAGTAAAATATTTGATTGAAGAGGAAATGGTAAAATGCAAACTCACAAAATGGAGAGAGTGTTTTGAGATAAATGGTAACAAGAAATGATCAATAAAATTGGCCAAGCTAACCCAGGATGCCGCATGCATCCAAGCACTACCTACATAGTCTGTGCGGACCTTATGTCAATGTAGTTCTCCCAAAGATGAGAGCGAACATAATCTATAAATGGTAAAGGGAAATGGAAATGATCATGGTTGGATAAGATGTTCCCATTTGATAAATGCAGTATACCACACCATCTATAACATAGGTATAGCCACTGGTGAATAAGATCATAAAGCAAGCATAAATTTTGTAGCTTAACATCTCTCATGGAGATTGTAATCCCTTTTTGGTCTTTTTAGGTTATTTTTGGGTTTTTCAAAAGTTTAGACTTTTTTAACATCTCAATTCAATGAAGGATTATGAGATACAGAATGGGCTAACTCACAAAATGGTGAGAGTGTGACTTAGGTTGCTCAAAAAATGGTGAGAGTGTGGCTTAGGTTCCTTGTAAAATAATGAGAGTGTGTAAAGGGTATGACTGAGTTGACCTTAGAAATTGAGTGCTACCTACATAGTCCAAATAGAGCTCATGTTAATTTAGTTAAACCCTGGAGGAAATTGCTATGAATCAAAAGTAGGGTTGAGAACTTGATTGGCATACAGATGACATATGAATGGTATAGAACTCAATCAAGAGCTAAAAGATGTAGTTTATAAGACCATTTAGGTATATCATGTATAAGATAGTCTAAGATACTGCTCATCTTGGATATGCTGATGGTGACCAAATCTAAACAATCTGCTAGAAACTTTCCCTAAAACCTATCATTTGGAATCCTCTATTGCACTGTTAAACTAAAATCAAGATCAAAGAATGGTAATAGGATAAGGGAGTAAGATCAAGATGGACTGACTTAATAGGAAATAGAAATAAAGGAAGGCAATTTCAAGTGGCACTCTAAAGTAGGGGTCCTTATAGACAATATTCAATAAAATCAAGTATAAAAACACTTGAGATGTATAATATTCATGGGCTCATCCATCTCTTCTCCATTTGATGTAGCCAATATATATGTTCTAGATCTATAATTTATTTTGATGATGAATAGGCCCAATCAATTTGACTCAAATTTACGCTTCTTTTCACGGGTAGCATTGGTATTCTTTTGATTTTTATTTAGAACCAGGTCTGCAAGTTTGAAGTCTTTATGCTTGATATGCTTTTTTAACTATGATGTAACTTGTTCTGATAGGCCTAAAGATTGTTCAAATAAATTACCCTCTTTTCATCAAGTAGGTATAATTATTACATCTTAGAAACTCTATATTTTTCATCATTAATGACATTCTTCAGTGAGATACACAAAGAGTGTAACTCAATCTCAATAGGGAGAATAACTTTTATACCATAAACAAGGTAGTGTGATGTGGCTCCTGAGGGGTGAGGGTATTTGTATGGTATGCTTAGAGAGTGAGAAATAGTCACAAATCCCAATTACAACAAAAAATATTAATAATCTTTTTGAAGATTTGGATGAAGGTTTTGTTAGATGCTTCATCCTGGACGTTACTTTAAGGGAAATAGGTGGAGGAAAAGTGTTGTGTGATTTGGTATTTGGTACAGAAGGATTCAACATCTTTATTATTGAAGGAGCTGACATTATTAAAAATGAGAATATCCAAAGCATAAAATGAGATGGTTAAGGATGAATTTGGATATTTGTTTACCTATTACATAAGTGAGGGGAGTAGATTCAACCCACTTAGTAAAGTATTCAGTTGTTGTAAGGATATGTATATGGTTGTCTAATGAAGTTGGATTGATTTTCCATATGAGATCAAGTCCTCATGTGGAAAATGGCCATGGTATAATGAGTGATTGAAGCAATGGAGTTGGTGCATGAATGAGGTTCGCATGTTGTTGACAATCCACACACTTTTTTACATATGTACATGCATCAACTTCCAGAGTGGGCTAGTAAAACCCTATACATAGGAGTTTCTTACTAAGGACCATGCCACCAATGTGGGCCCCATAAATCCCTTTATGTATTTATTTAAATGCTAATATGGATTCTATCAAATTTAAACAATGAAGTAGAGTTCCATCATATCCTCTATGATAGAGAGTGGAAGCGAGAATGGTATAACGAGAAATGAAATGGATGAAGGATTTTTATTTTTTAAAAGAAATATTGAAAGGAATAATGTTGTCATGGAGGTAGGAATATATGTCAGAGTACCAAGATGATCTTGGACCAATAATATCAACTACCGTTTCAGATTCTGAATGTTCATGATTCAACTGTAAAATATGTTCAATAAGAAACTAGTAATCAATAGTGTGACCTGCAATTGTTATTATGGAACTAATTGTAACATTCCCACTATGATCTACCTAAAAATACACGCTTTTTAATTTTTTTTAAAAAAACATATACTTTAAATATATTACACTATGCAAACTAATAAGTGATCATATAAAATACTCTAAGTGTTATAATTGTAAATGAATCATACTACTTCATACATCATTGATCATTATCTTCATAAGAAACACATCATAATTGATTACATAAAGTAATTATAAATATCTATTCATGGCTAGTACAAGCATACAACCATTGCTAGCAATTTATAGTAAATAAGTAATTACAACTCATCATGATAATGTTTCAATAATAAATATAATATAGTGTACATATATAAGATACATGGATCCCTAGAGCATAAGTTCCCCAAACTCTAGTATCTATGGCAATCTCAAGTGTCATCTCAAAATTAGTTTTGTTGTGGGGAGGGAGAGCATCATTCGAGTACTTTTCCACACCAACCATAGACCAACGATCCCTTACACAAATCTCATCAGGGGATGAGCCTCCCTTCACATATGAGTAGATAGTGATAGTGTGGGAATCCAAAGAGACAAGCTAGTACCCATGTACAGTATGATTTCTAAAACTAAACATGTGGTGTATCATAAAGAAATTCTTTCTACTCAACATATCACACAAATATGTAAATCATACTAATGAAATGACAATGTCTCACTTAACATTACTTTGGCCAAAGTTCTCAATAATTAATAATCTAAGGATTAGTATAATTCATACACACCACTTAATCAAATTGCCTTTATCTAGCTTTGTGATGCTAGTAAGCTAGTAAAATCTGCCTCACTACTTACTCAATATCATTAAAGCAAAATTTGGCTAACATAATATAACTAATAGATTCATATAGATTACATCCTACTAGCAATCATGTAACATGCTAAACACAAGAATAATCTAAATGCATACATTTATTCTACCAAATGTATGAATGAATCTCATAATATTGTCTATCACATAAATAATAGAAATAATAACTACAATTTATACCATCTGTGTGTAATATACATCTAAATGAAATTTCTAACTAGTATAAGTAGTTTCCAAACATTCTACACCTTATGATAACCCATATTACCATAGTCTAGTGTTCTTAAGCATAACTAGTAAATACCATATCCAGTCATAATAAAGTAGTTATAAATCAACAAAAACACAAGCTTCTATTTAACAACTAGTTATAATAAAGAAAGTCTTAGTTCTCATGAAACATTTAATATTCCATTCTAACATTTGTTATACTTTTAGGGGGGTTGTATACATGCATAAATAATATTATTATACAAAAATCTATAATATAGTTTTGAATCATCAATGGAACTATATTAGAGGTACACACCCCTATGTACACGTATAAGCTAATTAGGCTTAGATGTACCTATATTTTTTTTAAGCATAATATTAATTAATTCATTAATACATAGATTATTATAATAATATAACCACGATATGTATTTTATTTCATATGCTACATATGATAAGTGATCTCATGCATATCATAAAGCTTATCATAATATAACGAAAGACTACATTTTAACTATATATGTTTCCCATCTTTACCAAAGCTATATTATGATATGTTTATAACTATATATACATTTATCTAAGAAACATAACCATTTTGATGATTTACATGATAAGACATAAGTTATTAGGTGAATTTTATATTGTTGATCCACTATTATTAGTCACAAAATACAAGCCTTATGCCCATATAGAGCGATCTACTAATCTTAATCTTAATTTAGCTAGAAGTTGAGTTCAACAAGATCACTGATATATATTATAATCAGATCAATATTTTATGACCGTCTACTATTATTAAAATTTATAATTTCCATCTTGAAATCAATGTTAAAGATAATGGATGAATACATAGATAGGTTTTAAAACATTTTACATTATTATCACTATATAAATTTATATTTTTGTTTGATGTCCTTGGAACATCATAAGTTACATATTATGTCGTATACACATATATACATTAGGTATATAAAACATTATACAACTATGCATTAGGGATGTTGATACATACAATATGGTAAAATACACATTATTTCTTATTTATATGATATATAAATAGTTGTATTCAAAGCAAGGTGTTATTCTATACATGATGACTTAACAAAGCATACCTACAGTTCACCATTATAATCATTCATAGCATTACGTCATTCTATTCATAATATTATGTATGAATCACAATATGTATACTACTATTCAAATTCTACATACAGATCCTGAAATATCTTCTAATCAATATATATAACTGATCAAATCACCTCATTCAAATATATATGTTAACTATATATACTACTATTCAAATCGTCTCACTGGATAAACTCACAACATATTTTAAATTTGCCTAGTAATTCTCTAATCAGGTCGAAGTAGATGTTTATATATATATATATATCATGCCATTTATATCACCTTATAATAAGCATATGTTATTATGATTATAGTAGATAATAACATAGGTCAGAGCAATTCACTAAGTTTACTTTGGTAAGTAGATCGACTTGCATACATGAGTCACTGAATACACACACACACACACACACACACACACACACACACACACACACACACACACACACACACACACACACACACACACACACACACACACACACACACACACACACACACACGACTCTCTATACATTTAACTAGAAAAAAAGATATATACGTGCTTAATATTCAATTCAATGTAGTGATTTATGTAGTATATTTCTACAGTTCAAAATAAAAATTTAAACGAATAAATATGTGTGTGTGTGTGTGTGTATATATTTTAGTTCACCAAACTTTCATCTGTAAGTAGATTGGTTTCTATGGATGAGTTGTTATATACTTTATTTTTAAATATCATACAATTATGTGGAATATAAATTTTGTCATGTAAATTCAAGAATTATTTGACGTACAATCTAATACAGTTCATACATAGAAACATCTATAATAAATATGAGTATATAATAATCACCACACACACACACAAAATCAAGTCACTATATATATCACCTAAATTCAATATTTACCTAGTTCGTTGTTCTCATAGCAAATGTCACATAAGTCTATGTATCTCTTAACATTTAGTTTAACCTCTCTATATATAAGGTATTTATGTATTCTTTTATACAGTTCATAAATAGATATATATACAGACATATTTCACCTTAAAAATTAATGAACACACACAAGAAACTAATTGCATTGCCTACCTAACAATATGTGATATCATTATTTTGGATTCCTTTTCTCTCCAATTTTCCTTTCACTATGTTGCCTTCTTCTACTTTGTATGGTGCACCTCACTTTCTTCTATCTGAATATATTCTTTCTTATTCTCTTAACATGAAAAAGGGCGTAACTTTGTTTCTTTTAGTTTTTTCCCTTTTCTTTTTTTTAAATTTATTTTTATCAATATCTTTATCTTTTATTTTTTTCCTAATTTTAAACATTTCCATTTGATCTTGATTTATTATTGTTTGTTTTAATTTTCTTCCTTTTTTTTAATTTTAAGAATTTCTTCTATTTTTCCTATTTTTTCCTCTTAATTAAAAATTATTATATTTTATTTCTAATTTCAAAAATCCAAATATTTTAAAATTAAATTAACACCTATAATGTCATAAGGACCTAATGGCAATTTCATTAATCAATAAATTGAAATTTACTCTAATTACGAAAATCACAAAACATTAATGGGCATTCACACAAATCACACAAGATGAATTCCATATAACCATTAACTAAACTAACCATGTGAAAACAATTCTAGATGCAAGCATAATTAAATACACTATGCTAACCATTTCATTATGCATCTAATATGTACTAGTTAATGTGGTGTGTAGGGTTCTAGCCGATTTCTCTGTCATCCCCCAACAACTTCATCTAGATCACCCTCTCTGATGATGCTTTTCCTTCACATTCTAAGGGATGAGTTCTCCTGCGTCAAACTCACATAAGTAGGTAGTTAGACCATAACATCATGATATACATACATCATGAAATATATCTGAAATAATAAATCAACATGGTCATAATGTAAACATATACACTACAACTAACTCATAGCAATGAAATCATGTAATCTAAGAAATATCCAATTATCCTATAACAACATATATATCAAAAATAACCAAATCAAATTTGTCAACTATAAATATCCATGAATAATCAAGTAAGTATACTAAACAAGGAATTGGGATGTAACACCAATTGTTGCCATTGCATCAATAATTCTATTACTGGCTTTTAGGATATGTTTAAATTGAATGTACTCAAAGCTCTATTAATATTGTAGACCATTTTATTGTATGGAAGGAGTTTTTTGTCCTTGGGCTAGTACTACTTTGTCACCTAGTTAATGATAAGCTAAGAGTCTCCATAAACATGTAAATGTTTGATGTTCCATTATACCGCTAAATGAATCCCTACAATGAGTGCTTTATATTCTAAAATATTGTTGGTATAAGTGAAACTAATATGAAATACCCTGGGAATGAGATCCCCCTATGGTGTAATGAAGAGAATGTTAGCTTTAGATCCTTGAGAAGTGTATGAACCATCAAACTAAAGGGTCTAGTGTTGAGGCACAAAAGTGTCATCTAGAGTCATGATTGACTCATCAGGAAAGTTGAAAATAAGTGACTTGGTATTTGACAAGGGTGTTACAGTGAGTTGATCTACAAGTGCCTACCCTTTGATGGGTTTTTGATGAACATATTCAATTTCAAATTCATTCAATAGCATGATCCACTTAGCCATACAACCAATCAAGGCTGCCTTGGAAAATAAATATTTAAGTGGGTCCACTTTGGTAATGACAATGGTCTTGTTATTGAGCATATAATGGTGCAAATTTTGAGTTGCAAATACTATTGCTAAATAGGCTTTCTCAGTCAAGTTGTAATTATGTTCATAGGCTACCAATGTGTAGCTCACATAATATAATGATTATTTTTCCCCTGATCATTGTGTTGTGCCAAGAGTGCCCCCAAGGCATAGTTAGTTTTTACGATATACATAAGCAATGCCTTTCTAGGATAGATAGGGCTAGAACAAGTGGATTGGACAAACATTATTTTAGTTGTTCAAAGGCTTGTTTATAATCGGCATTGTATGAGAAGGTGGTGCCTTTATTTAGAAGATGATTGAAGGGATAGAATATATCTAATAAATAATAAATACATCATAGGATAGTATAAATTTTTCCCTATAGGTTATAGATCTATTTGAAATTTAAAGATGGAGGAATTTTTATAATGGCCTTAACCTTGGCTGGATTGACTTTAATGCATGTGCAAGAAATAATGAAACCTAGTAATATACTTGAAGTGACACAAAATACATAATTTTTAGGGTTGATACTGACCTTATATTCATGAAGCCTTTCAAATATTCTTCATAATATGTATGGATGTCTTGATTTGGGCTTAGATTTTCCCAATATATAATCCACATAGTCTTCAACAATATCATGCATCATGTCATGAAAAATGATAGCCATTGCATGCTAGTATGTGGCACCAACATTCTTAAATCCAAATGGAATCATTTGAAAACAAAATGTTCCCTATAGAGTGGTGAACATTATCTTATGTTACTCTTTTAGTGTAATTTTAATCATATTGTATCCTGATAAACCATCCATGAGAGACATCTTATACCTAGCCATGAAATCTACAATCATATCAATATTTGGCAAAGTAAAATCATCCTTTAGGCATGCTTTATTGATATCTCTAAAGTTGATACATATTCTAATTCCTTGCAGAATTTTTTTGACTGGGACTATTTGGATATCCACTTTGAATAATTAATAGGATGAGTACACCCTACCTCTGATAGTTTTTCCAATTCTTTGTTGACAATAATGGCTATGTAGGGGTGCATTTTTCTCAACTTCTATTTGATGGGCTTGCCATCAAGGTATAAAACAAGGTGATGCATAGCCAAGGTAGGGTACAAACCTATCATATATTAATAACATCATGCAAAAATATTAATAAACACTCAAAGGAGGGAAGTAAAGACTTTACATTCCTCTTTAGTGAGGGATGTGCCAAGTTTGATCCATTTGGGATCAGTAGGTGTTCCAATTTCAACCTTAGTGGTGTCCTCCATGAGCACTATGGAACCATATTCTAAAATAGTTAGCGAATTGATACAATGATCTTAATATTCATTTGGTGGGTTGACTGGCTCATTGAGTTCACTTAAGTAGGAAGAATATGAGTCACTAAGGTTTGGCAAAGGCCATTCATCAAAGGTATGTGGAAAATCATGAACCAATTGATAAAATTTTATTTTTATTCTAAACTAGTTCTTGAATGGTATGATGTTCTTGAACTAGAAGAGGCTTGGGCTTCATTTGAGAGAGGGTGAGCTTCCACATATAATGGTGCCTGAAATAGGTTTTCACTTTGGGACCTCAATGTTTGATTTTGTTTTTGTTTTTGCTTATGACTAAGTAAGTTCACCTTCTCTCCAAAATAGGTAGTAGGATCTAGTGTAATGGAAAATCCCTATTTGTGATTACCATGTGACTCATTATCTCTAAGGCCCATGAATTCATATATTGCCTCATCATTCTAAAATTCATCCAATGGTATGTAAGACTCTTATTAGTCCTAGTTGATTAATTGAGGATGATAGAAGAGAAGGGGATAAGATGGCACAACGGAAATGATACATATGGTATATGAGTCAAATAAATTAGTATCAACTAACTCAACATATATGATATAGTAAGACTCTATATCATTGGCATTGTCTATGTTAGATGATAAATAAGAAACACTCTTGAGATCGATAAGGTCACCCCCAAGTGATTTATATCCAATACCTCAAGTTCCTTTATGTTTGGCAACTGACACTGGCTCAATAAGTCCTTGTTCTTTTGACCCTAGGCCTTTAATTTTGTAGGCTTAGTTATCCATTATTTGGATGGGAATAAGATACTTTGTATTTTGGTCACATGTGGTAAAATCATCTTTATATATCCATGAGTCATCATTGCCCATGATTTACTCTTGCTCCTAGGAATTGGTTTTGATAAAAACTAATGATACTATCTGACGAGAATTATCCTTCTTGTGCCATTCCATTTTAGGAGTTTGATTTTTAGTCTTACCATATGATTTAGGCATCTTAGGCAATTTGGATAGATGAAATGTGTTAACAATTTTATATTCCTTGAGGCCATTGTCCTGATCAACTACTTCTTTGGTCTTTTTAGAAATAAGTTCTACACCGAAGCGATAGTTATAATGCTCATATTTTTCTTCTAGATGTTTTTATAATTGATACAATTGTAGGTCACCAAGAATGGTAACTTTTAACCCAGAATGAGGAAATTTGATGCACTGATGAAGGGTAGACAACACAACATGCACTTCATGAATCAATGGTCACCCAAAGAGTAAATTATATGATAATTCTAAATCCAAAACTTAGCATAGAGTATCATGGGTTAGAGGCCCAATGATGATTTCTAAGTAAATAATTCCTTGTGATTCTTATTCCTCATTATCATCAACCTTAATGGTAATGGTATCTAGCTATAAATTGGTTGATCGTATCCCAAACGTTTGACTAGTTTCAACGTTACAATATTGATCCTTGAACCATTGTCTATGTAGATGTTTTTGACTTTGTGCATGAAAATGATTACTTTTATGTAAAGCATATTATTATGCAAATTTCTAAGGGATGACATGCCCATTTGATTGAAAGTGAGATGTTGGTGAGGAGCCAAATGACTCACAAGTTTTTGAAAATTTCTAGGTGTAATGCCACTTGGAACTTTGGATTGGCTTAAAAGCTCACCAAATATGTTTTTGATGATATCTGATGTATGCAAAAGATCTAAAATAGAAATTTGTGCAAGAGTCTTTTGTAATTATTTCACAATCATAAGGCTTGTCCTTAATTAGAGTAATTGTCTTGGTATTTTGAGGCAAAGGACCTTGAATGGGATTTTTGGAGTAAAGAAATGGAGGAACTTGAATGGTAACCTTTGAGCGTTGAGTTGCGGTTATGAAACCTTGAGTTAGTAGACGGTTACTGTAATTAAAAGAAGGGGAATAATGGCCTAAAATGGTAAATCTTAGTTGTTTTTTTGGTGTTTGGGCCATTAAAAAATTAGAGGAAGATTACCGACATATGGAGGTGGAGGTCCTGTGATGGACATTAAAGGTCTTCAGGCATTATTGGGATTTGGCCTTGGATTGATTTTAATGGTGGCAATGTGTTCGCTAGTGATGCAACCTAAAACATTATAGTCATCAGGGACACTTTTATAATTGACTTGGTTAGAATGGGAATCTTGACATTGATTCTAGTTTTGTTATTATTTTTATTTTATTTAATGTTTATTTTGAGGAGATCTATTCTAATTATTGGCAGTGTGTTACAAAAAATGGTTCTGATAGATACCTAATTCTTGATTAAATGTTTAGCCACATTATCCAATGGTGTCTCTCGACTTTCAAACAAATCTTGAATAAGATGATGTAGCTACACACATCTATGAACAAAATGGTCTTTTTCTTGATGATAGTTATAAAAGTCATTCTCATTGTACACGTTTGGATTAGGGTGGTTTTCAAGAAATGGCCTCAATATTGGCCAAATAATCATGTTGGCGACCACTAGCTTTTGGAAGACCATTTCAATGGGCTCACTGAGATTGCTAAAAAAATGTTACTATAATGGCCTCTTCTTGGATGTGGAATTTACAAAGCAAGAGGTTGATTAGGTGAATTTGGTTGAATCAGTGGTGGTTGCACCATTTGTAGGTGATGTGATTCAGTCACCCCATCTCCTATAGCATTCATTTTTCTATTAAATGGCTTCATAATTTTAGACTTATTTGCTTTTGATTGCATGGGAGCTTACTTTTGAGCCTTGATATTATTTTGATTTTAAAAATAAAGTTTAATTATACCTTTATCAATGATATCTTATTTAATTTATGTCCCCTTGGTGATAACTTATTCAAATTTATTAGCACAAACAAGTTTGAGGTTATGAGCAACATCAAATTAAAGCTTTATAGTGAACATCATGACTAATTTTTTGTTAAGAGGATTGTGTGGAATGCAGATAGCTAAATAACACCACCATTGTAAGTAATTGGTAATGTTTTCTACTCCTCTCTGTTTAGTTTGACATAAGTCCACCATGATCAGCTCATGTTCTACATTAAAGGTGAAGTGTTATTTAATTATTTTTGATAAATTATGAAAGTTATATAAAAAATTAATGGGTAAACCAAGAAACCATTATAGAGCATGTCTCATCAAGCTGCTGGGGAACAAACAAGGTAGGTATATAGGGCTATACACCACTTCTAAAAAAACAACAAAGAATTATTTCATAGATGCTCCTTAGGGTCACCTTTTCCTTCATATTTTTCAAATTTAGGCATCTCAAAGTGATGCAAAAAAGGTATTTGAAGATAGCTCATGTAAAAAGGATAGGTGCATATGTCATCCAATTTGAACTTCTTACTTTTATTTCCTATCTAAATGGTAGAAATTATATATTTGACCTCTTCTATGTTTTGAAAGGTAGGACCAAAATAAAAAGAAGTAGGGAGATTTTGTTGGGTGTTTGAAGGTATAGTACCTTGACCCAGATAGAGAGGCAATACAAAATATCGATGAAAATTGAATACAATCAGTTCTACTAGGAATATTCACTCTTTGCATAGAATTGTAGTACTTATAAAGAACTTGTTGTTGGTAAGGCACTTGTCATTAAGTGTGATGTTAATTTGGATGGAACTAAGGTCTTAATGGAGGAAGGTTCTATTGAGTATTTAATGGAACTTGATGGGATTGGATTTGAACCTATTGTTGATTCTTGGGTGTTTGATGCATTAGAGGAACTTGATGGTTAATTGGCACATATTTTTGGTTTAAAGATCCTCCTTATTGAATAAGATCTACAATTGGTTGACTTATAGAAACATATTGTTGGTTAAAAAGCATTGGTTAAGGATTGATCGATGCTTGTTGAGGTGGAACATTGGTCACCACTTGTTGAGGTAGTGGATTAATCACCACTTATTGAAGTGGGGGATTGGAAATTCATTGTTTTAGCTCAAATGGTTTTATAATTTGTTATTTCAAGGCATTAGAAGGTGGATGTTGTTATCACATAGGATTGCATCTATCTTGATTCTATAGCTTGTTGTGCAAGTGCCTAATGATATAATGGAAAAACCTCCAAAGTCATGGGACTTTGGTGAATTGAAATTAATATCCAAAGAAGGCCAACTTTATTTCACTAAATTTGATGCAAACTGATAAAATACCAATTTTGTGGAAATCTCGTTCTTTAGTGATTTTTGATTCTAAACTAGGGTTTTGAAGAGGAAAAGGGTTGAAGAATTGAAATTTGTAGAAAAATAAAAATATGGTGATTGCACCAAATATTTTATAGTGGATTTTAATGCTTGATTTTTGAACATAATAGAGCAAAAATTATGTTGAATTTATTTCAACACAAACTTATATAGATGAGAAATCAGAGGTAGTATTTTAGCTATTTTTCACAAAATAGAAAAAGATATTTATTCTAAACAATATTTTCAAGAGGGTAAAATACCACATGAATTTATTGAGATTGAAACAAAGAGATAAAGATTCCACAAATAATCAAACATCTTGCATACACATAGAGATCTCTCAAGACAAGTAAGGTAAATATTCAACTTTATTTCTCTCCAAAGGTTACAACTTGTAGTAAATATATTCAAAATGTAGAAAATATAACTAGAAGCAAAAATATAGATTGGACCATGGGGTCTACCCATTTTTATACAAAATCTCTCATAGATGAGATGTAGTTAACAAAACTTGAATGCCTAGTAAGGAAAATCATGCAAATTTGAAACCCCTCATGCAAAAAGATATGAGTTTATCTATTTATTGCATCTTAAACTTATGGAATGGTTGGAAAATAATATGCATGAGCTGGGCATGATATTTGGCATAACATGGCATGGTATGGCATGGATGGAACTACTATATCTCCATGTAATGCTTCTTCATCGGGTAGTGGCTGAAAATAGCTTCTTCATGCAAAAAGAGGTGCCCAAAATAGAATTGGTCTTTCAAAATAAAAGATAACTTTGAAAATAATTCCATGTTACATTTTCATGCAAAAAAATCTAGCTTACAAAACTCAAGTGAGACTTTTAAAACTTTTTAAGTCTTTATCACTTTTGCCAAAATGAACTGTGTAATTTGCACTTCATGATTTTGCACTTTTCAACAATTCATATTTATCAAAATGGAAAGTGCAATTTTCACTTGTGATTTTCTAAAATTTCACATTATAAAAAATATAAAGTATAAAATGTGTTTTTATCTTTCTTAAAAAGAGTTATAAAACATATAGCTGTACCTTGTAAATGAAATTACAACTTGACAATGTAATATTTGAAAACATTCAACAAAGAGGAAAGATTAATCAATGTCCTAAACTTCTTCAACTTTCTTATCATTTTTGGCTTGTAGTTGCTCAATAAATACATCAAAGGCTTTGAAAATATCTTTTATTCATTCTAGATTTGACTCATAAGAGTAGATATTTGAGGTTGCGTAATTTGCTTGAACATCAAATAGTTCTCTCCTTCATATTTATTAGTCTGTTCCTTCAAGATTTTCCTTCTGTCTTTGATAATTACATAATGTTCCATCATTGCTGAAACAACCTTATTTCCCTAGGATTTAAACTTCATTTCCTGACATTATTACTTGTGAGAACTCAAATATGAAATATAGTGGGATCTATAGGTGTTTGGAGCAGTTCAAATCTATGGTAGAACTAGGAGGTGTTGAAAGCACCTAAAAGTTCCCACAAAACTGGGAGGTGCTAGAAGCACCTAAAAGTTCTCATAGAACTGAGAGGTGATAGAAGCACCTAAAAATTCTCACAAAAGTGGAAGGAGTGGAGATAATGAAAGTAGATATGTCTATTTAGGGAGTGGAAGATGGAATAGACACATGGATTGTGAACATAAGAACTAGTGGAAGGGTGGAAGCCAAAGCATTGAATGAGTCAATTAAGTGTGTAGGACCACTCAGGGTTGGGGATGTATAGATAGTGAGTTGAGATGAAGGGGAATACCATGTAAATGAAGCAGGTAATGTGGATGCAAAATTTGTAGTCATGGATTGGTACTTTCTTATACTTGGCTTCAAGGTCTGATGGCATGAGTAGATGGAGCTCTGAGATCACAATTTGAGAAAATAAACAATGATAATGAAATCCCTAAACTCAGTTAAATATAAAAAATCATTGGAATAAATTCAAGTCAAAGGTGGTTGGTGTTGGAGGTTGGACCTACTTGAAGCAGGTCCACTATTCATAAGAATGGATGAATGGCTCAGTAAAAAGGTGGAACCTACAGGGCACTTTGCATGTTTACAACATGCAAACTGCACTTAAGTTTTCACATCCCTTTGTTAGATGGTTTGGTGGAGACCATCATACACTTTGCACATTTCACAATGTGCAATGTACATCAATGGTTTTAGGTTTTTTAGAAAGGGGGGTTATAGTTTTTAACAAAATTTGAACCCTATCATGCACTTTGTACATTTTTAAAATGTGCAAAATGCATTCTGAGTTCTAGATTCTTTCAGCTAGGTGTATGATAGGATCCAGAGCCCTCCATGTATTTTGCACATTTGAAAATGTGCAAAGTGCATGGCAAGTTCTAACTTCCACTAATCTTAGGCATTGGGTGTTTTGAGGGATATGGAACCTGCGAAGTAATTTTCACAAGTGCAAATTGCATCTAGAGTTTTAGTTTTCACAAGGAAAAAAGGGAAGATGGGTTTTTTTGAGGCTTCAAGTTTTTTCCTAAAAAACAAAGGGGTCTCCCTTAGGATATCAGATGTATTGATATTTTTGGGACAAAAAATATAAACATTTTTGTTGACTTTTGTGGGATGATTACCTGCTAATAATTTATAATCAAGTAGCCTTATATAACATCCATTAGGCGTAGGAGTCATATCAATTTGTTTTGAAAATACACACCTACTACAAGTTCTTGATGACAACTCAAAATCTGAAAATGCCTTCCCAAAACTAAAAGATGTGTCGAGCACTTATTAGAAGCAGCTAAGGCTGCAAAGTCTTATTGAAAGCATGAAACTACTATATACAACTTAACAAGGGTCACTATTTACAAGTACTTTCCACCTAGATTAAATGGAAAATATTTATCATCACTCACTTGTGATGGACGAGGCTGGAAAACACCTTGATTTTGAGAGTTCATGATAGGTAAGCTGAGATACTTGATTGTTGACTCTTTTGGGATGATCTCAAGTGGATGAAATGGGACAAACATGTATCTAATGTAGACATACTGGTCCATTTCTTCAAGGCTTGCTCCAAATTAGACTGTAGGGGCTCTTGTAACCTCCTCATTTGATGGTTCAACTTTGTGCTCTAAATTAAGTATATGTGATTGATCCTTTGAATTGGTACTTGGTTGACTACTTAGGTTTAGGTAAAAAAGCTCTAAGTCATCTAAAAAGGTAGCTTCCTCTTGGTCATCTGATACAATGCCAACTTCAACACCATCTTTACTTTGATTTATTTTAAAGGAGCCATATGGTAGTTCATCAATCCACCTAAGGACCAAAATGTCATGTTCTTATGGCTCTTGATCTAACCATTCTTCTTCATTCTTGAAGACATCAATACTACCTTCATTGGAAAATTCATCCTGAGATTGGTCAACATCTTCAACTTGATTGACAAGTTCATCTTCATTTTTTGGAGGAGGCATAGGCTAGTTTAAAACCTCTACCTGGTCCATGAAGTCATGGTATGACTATTGCCATTCTTTATCCTGATCCTCTTTGTTCTTTATTTCCTTCTCTTCTTCAGTTGATTGATTGACTATTTCAATCTCTATACCTTGGTCATCTTCATCTACATCCACACCAAATAAAAGCTCTTGGAAAAAATCAAAATCCCATTTGATCTTAGTTTTAACTTGAATACATACCTCTTTAAATATGAAGGCATTAGTACTACCTTTAGGATCTAATTCATCAAAACCATGCCAAGTAGTCTGATCAAAACCTGACTCTTCCCTTTTTAAATGAAGTGGAATGTCTACCATTATCTCTTCATCATAGACACTTGTGTTTTCCTCTTCAGGCTCAACTTTGGCTACAAGTTCCTCCTTTATTCTTTGCAAAATAGGCTCTTTATCTAAAAGGGAGATGGTGGGAGGGTGAATAAGTTCACCTTGCTTGTAGTTCAAGAGAGCATCCTTCCAACTGGGGACCTTGAAGGCTCTCTTAGGTGGTTCTTAGGGAAGGGAGGGAGTGTATTGAAACTTTAGTAGGGCAAGCTCTTTGAGCTGAGCTAATACATCTTCTCCTTGAACTAGCTCCTGGACTACTTCAGTTAGCACTTCCCATTTCTATTTTGTGCCCTCTTTGATTGATTTCCATGAGGGGAATGTGTAAGATTTGGCCACCTCCTCTTTTTCTTGAATGGGTGTGGGAGAGGGTGGATTCATAAGAGAGGGTATGACATAGTTAGGGTCATTGATATAGGAGAGGATCTAAGATGGTATGACTTCATATTTTTTAGCTGATAAGGGTGAGATTTAGCAAGGTTTATTAGGGGGTTGGGTTTGAGCATGAACAAGAGTAGGAGAGGGAAATTAGGGTTTAGGGTTCGCTGATTCCATTCTCAGGAACAATTTATAATCATTTTATTTTCTAGATTGGTCTTGCCTAACCAAGCATTCCTCTTGAAACCTCAATTCCCACTGCTAAACATAAGCTTATTGTTCAATATTTTATTTTTGCCTATAGTACTCTTCTTCCCTATCAACCTCTCTAAATTTTATCTCAAAATCAAGCATCATTTCCTTGAGGCTCATTTCAGGTTGACGAAGAAGAGGTGAATTATGATAAGGTTAATACATTAAACCTTGAGGGCCACTTGGGGTGAATTCATGACCATTGCTAACTTGATATGAAGGATGAAGAATAAAGGAACATGTATTTTGATCAAATGGGTGATGATACATACCAAATTAAGGTGATTAGGAAACTAGGCTTCTCATACCAACTAATGTTCATAGTGAATTCACCATTGGTGTTTGCAAATGTGCCTCCATCAAGAACCTTTTAGTGAGGTGTAGAACGTAGTGAAGTCCCACGGCGCATGCCAACAACTGTTATCACATAGGATTGTACCCATCTTGATTTTGTAGCTTATTGTGCAAGTGCCTAATGATACAATGGAAAAACCTCCAAATCCATGGGACTTTGGCGAATTGAGTTTAATCTTTGGAGAAGGCCAACTTCCTTTCACTAAATTTGATGCAAACTGATAAAATACCAATTTTGTGGAAATATCTCTCTTTAGTGATTTTTGATCCTAAACTAGGGTTTTGATAGGGAAAAGGGATGAAGAATTGAAATTTGAAAAAAATTGAAAATATGGTGATTTCACCAAATATTTTATAGTGGAATTTAATGCTTTCTTTATGAACATAATAGAGCAAAAATTATGTTGAATTTGTTTTAGCACAAACTTATACAGATGAGAAATCAGAGGTAGTATTTTAGCTATTTTTCACAAAAAGGGAAAAATATCTTTATTCCAACTAATATTTCCAAGAGGTTAAAATACCATAGATGAATTTCTTGAGACTGAGACAAAGAGATAAAGATTCCATAAATAATCAAAAAACCTGCACACACATAGAGATCTCTCAAAATAAGAAAGGCAAATCTTTAACTTTATTTCTCTCCAAAGGTTACAACTTGTATTAAATATATTAAAAATGCAATAAACATAAATAGTAGAAAAAAGATATATTGGGCCATAAGGTCTACCCATTTTTATACAAAATATCTCATAGATAAGATGTAGTTAACAAAACTTGAACTCCCCATAAAGAAAACCATGCAAATTTGAAATCCCTCATGCAAAAAGAGGTGAGATGTTCTATTTATGGCATCTTGGACTTGTGGAATGGTTAGAAAATGGAATGCATGAGCTGGGCATGATCTTTGGTATAACATGGCATGGTTGGAACTGTTGGATCTGAAAGCAATACTTCTTCATTTGGTAGTGGCTGAAAATAACTTCCTCATGCAAAAAGAGGTGCCCAAAATAGAACTGATCTTTCAAAATAAAAGATAACTTTGAAAATAATTCTAAGTTACTTTCTAATGCAAAAAACCCTAAATTTCAAAACTCAAGTGATATTTTTACAACTTTTTAAGTCTTTATCACTTTTGCCAAAATGAACTGTGCAATTTGCACTTCATGATTTTGCACTTTTCAACAATTCATACTTATCAAAATGGAAAGTGCAATTTGCACTTGTGCTTTTTGAAAATTTCACATTATCAAAAATATAAAGTATAAAATATGTTTTTATCTTTCTTCAAAATAGTTATAAAGAATATAGTTGTACCTTGTAAATGAAATTACAACTTGATAATGTAATATTTGAAAACATTCAACAAAGAGGAAAGATTAATCAATATCATGAACTTCTTAAACTTTCTTATCATTTTTGGCCTATAGTTTCTCAATATATACATCAAAGGATTTGACAATCTCTTGTATTCATTCTGGATTCAGCTTGTAAGAGTAGATATTGGAGGCTGCACATTTTCTTGAACATCAAATAGTTCTCTCCATATTTATTGATATGTTCCTTCAAGACTATCCTTTTATCTCTAATGATTACATAATGGTCCAACATTATTACAACAACCTTATTTCTGTTAGATTTTAACTTCATTTCCTAAAGTTATTAGTTGTGAAAAACCAGCTGTGAAAGCTCGTAGGATCTGTAGGTGTCTGGAGCAATTCAAATCTTTGGTGGAATTGGGAGGTGTTGGAAGCACTTGAAAGTTCCTATAAAATTGGGAGGTGCTAGAAGCACCTAAAATTTCTTATAGAAGTAGAATGAGTGGAGACAATGGAATTAACTATGTCTACTAGGGGAGTGGAGGATGGAATAGACACAAGGATTGTGAACTTAGGAATTGGTGGAAGGGTA
Organism: Torreya grandis; assembly: GCA_037957365.1. Classification (NCBI taxonomy): domain Eukaryota; kingdom Viridiplantae; phylum Streptophyta; class Pinopsida; order Cupressales; family Taxaceae; genus Torreya; species Torreya grandis. Next base: position 2,030,951 of record JARHVA010000485.1, on the reverse strand, counting down.
GAAGCCAAAACACTGAATGAGTTAATTAAGAGTGTAGGACCACTCCGGGTTGGAGATGTAAATATGATGGGTTAAGATGAAGGGGAATACCATGTAAATTAATTAGGTGACATGGATGTATAATTTATAATTGTGGATTGGTACCTTTTTGTACATGGCTTGAAGGTTTGATGGCATGAGTAGCTAGAGGTCTGAGATCATAATTTTAGTAAATAAAAAATTATAATGAAATCCCTAAACTCACTTAGTTAAATATAAAAAACCCTACAATTAATGAAAGTCAAAGGTGGTTGGCAGTAGAGGTTAGGCCTACTTAAAGCAGGTCCACTATTCATGGGAATGGATGACTAGCTCGATGGAAGGTGGAACCCATGAGGCACTTTGCATGTTTACAATATGCAAAGTGTACTCAAGGTTTCACATCCCCTGGTTAGATGGTTTAGTGGAAGGTAGAGACCATCATACATTTTTCATGATTCATAATGAACAATGTGCATTGAGGGTTCTAGGTTCTATGAAAAGGTGGGTTATAGGTTTTAGCAAGATTCAAAGCCCATTGTGTACTTTGCACATTTTGAAAATGTGTAAAGTGCATGTTGAGTTCTAAATTCCATTAGCTGGGTGCATGGTAGGATCTGGATTCCTCCATGCATTTTGCATGTTTGAAAATGTGTAAAGTGCATGGTAAGTTTTAAGTTCTGCTAATTTTAGGCATTGGGTGTTTTGTGGGATCTAGAACTTGTGAAATAGTTTTCACAAGTGCAAATTACATCTAGAGTTTTGGATTCTATAAAGCAAAAAGGAAACATGGGTTTTTTGAAGGCTTCAAGGTTTTTGATAAAAAATAAAGGGGTCTCTCTTAGGATATCAAATGTATTGATATTTTTGGGACAAAAGATATCAACAAAGGTCATGGAGATGATGGAATAACATTTTTTTGAACATTAGATGGTACCTAATGTGGGTTAAAATAAACTATATGAGAGTTATCTACCACATTTTGATTAGAGTCTACAAGGAAACTCGAATCCAGATTGGTTGCTAAATTGGTTTTATTTATGGGTGTATTAAACATGTCTATGACTAAGCTTATAATGGTAAATGGATTTAGATTATAAATGGGATAATTAGACAAATCTAATGGTTGTTCTGTTAGAGGATTGGATTCTACTAAGGATGGATTTTGAATATCCAATATAGTAAGGGAGCTAGTGAGACTAGCCAAAACCTATTTAGATTGTTGGATTTGGTTTTTAAAAATGTGGCTTTGAGAAGATTAATCAATGAGTTGACCTTTCCCCTTATTTGACACAATAAGAGCTTGACTAGAAGCTAGCCTAAAACTTTATTTTTGGCTAAAGGCATCTTGGTTATCTATCGAAGCAAAAGAAGTTTGTTTGGGTGATATAATCGAATACCGTAAATCCTCTATGGGAAAATTGGGGAGGAAAATTTGCACCCATCTCAAAGAGTCTAATAATATGTTCATCTTTATTGTCAAATAATTAGTGATTAAATTGGTCATCTATATTCATCACTAGGTAGTGGATTGACATGATATGTTGCATTGGGTCGATGTTCAGTATTAAAAGGCACATGTGGTAGATATGTTTGGTATTGTCATTGGTATACATTGTGTGAGACAATTGGAAGGTATGAATTATGCTATTTAATTTCAACATTGGATGGTGCATGAGCAAGGTATTGTTGGGTTTCTTTATCTTCCACATATGAATCATATCCCTAGGGATTGTAAACCACCTCTTCATAAAATTAAGGGTTGTAAATAGTCCCACTATGTGTGTACCTAGGCATGCCTATATTTATAATCTTCATCTTGAAAGGATATTGAATGCCTATAACTATGTTTTGACGAGGTATGTGACTTTTAGTGGAACATCACTTGGAAATCGGATTATCAATCCAAATGGTTCAAAGGTGTTTATCAAAGAATGAATAAACAATTTTAAGCATATTGGCTTTGAGTGTAATTTGTCAATGTTTAGACTCATGAATTGGTTTGCACTTTTTCTTACTTTGAAAAGTTCTTAGATCTTGGAAACTTGGTTTTACAAATAATGAAAGGAGAATTAGCCTAATAGAAACACTTTAGAAATTTTTAGAAACGTGAAGGTTAGCACAATAAATGGTCTTGGTTGATAATGGTAAATAAAATTAGATTCCAAACTTTGGAATTTTCAAAGGAAATTGAAATTATTAATTTAGACTTAGAATGACCTTACAAAAAATATTGGCTTAGAATTGTCACTTGATCAAATGGAAGACATAAGGGCATACAATGAACAAGAAGAATATAATTGGATCTAAATTTACAAATAAAGTTGACTTAGTTTGAAATGGAAATTGGAATTCAAAGGACAAGGCTTTTGGTTTAATTTGGATAGCCTAAAGACATGGTTTGAACAAGCAAGGAAAATGTTTAAGACCAGGTTATAACTTGTCACTTTGGTTTGACTTGGAATTTGGGTAGAGTAATGCATCATCATGTGTGTATAAAATGGTTTTGGTCTTGAAATTGCTTGGTTTGATTTGGTCTTAAGTATAAAATTTGTTTTGACATAATAATCAAACAACAACACACAAACATTACAAGGATATTTAATAACTGACACAAGTTTTCATCACATCCATTGAGCCTTATGAAACACTTGCCTTGAAAAAGGATTAAAAATTTAAATGTTCATTAAATAAATTATTGGTAGGTTTTTGCACCCCCATTCTCTCTCAAGGTTTGTACGATTAAGGCAATCTTTAAGGGTTGTTACCTTTGCACCCCTGCACAAATGAATGATATGTGGAAAAAGAGGCATCTAAGAAAATAATCCAAGATTAAGACATTAATTATAGGGTCTTATCCCTTTTTAACTACTTCAACCATAAGGGTCTTAGTGAATTGCTATCAGATTTGGGGTTTGCTTACTATTTTACAATGGGTTATCTATATGGTCTGTATATAACTCATGGTATGTGGGCACAAACCTATCAATGAATAAGTTTAATCTCATTGCCAATATTGCTCTTTGAAAGGGTACCACACATTGACCTTGAATATTAGAAGAAACTCCCTATAGTTACTTTCCACATGTGACTTTGTGCAAGAACAAAGCTAGGTCTTCATGATGGTAATGTTCCTTAATTTATGTACCCCATCAGATAAGTGGGGTTTGGTATGATGATAGGATGTTACTTCTTAGGTCAACACACCCCTAAATACTTGTGAGAAGGTGATGAAATTCACCCCACTAAGTGAAAAATAAAAATAGGGTAAAAGGCAAATGGGAACTTTTATGTTTATGAGTCACCCAAAAAAGGAGAGCATACATGTAAAAATAACCCCACAATACAATCAAGTAATTAAACAAACTTGCAATAAATTAACTGACTTAAAAATAAATAAGTTTTTAGAACCCAAATTGAAGTATGGATTCATTTTAGTACCCAAATCAAAATGTGAGATATAATTGAATTATTTTGACTAAAAAAACCACTTTTTAGCCAAAGACCCACAACACAAAAGGATTATAAGTTTGAAACAAGTGGTTTTGATCTAAAAAGAGTTTGAAATTGTGATTTCTTTAAATTTTAGCCTCAAATTAAAATGTTTTTGTGATTATGCAGGACAATTTCACTGATAAAGCCTACAAATAGAAAATACAGAATAGTCAGAACAAATTAACTATTGGAAAAGAAGTTTTCACTGATATATTTGATGATTTTTCTACTAATAAGAATGACTTCATCACTAGACAAGATAATTTCACTAATGGGGTTGACCAATTTCACTACAAGAAATGATAATTTTGTTGGTCCTCTAGGCAATTTCGTCATAGATAGGAAAATAAATATAAAATTAGTAAAATGATTTCACATTTAGGTTTATAATTTTAGAGATCAAATTCATAGATAGATTAAAAAAGATGAGAATAGAGAGTAAATAATAAAATATTTTGTTCTTAATATTATAATTTTGCTATCAAACAAATAATTTCACTATTAAATACAATGATTTCATACTTTCATTAAAATTAAAGAACACAAAAAAATTTAAGGAAAATGATTCAACTTTTAGATGTGATTTCACTAATGGTGAAGATGATTTCTCTATTGTCAATAGCAATCTCACCAATTATCTACACCATTTTTTTGTTAAAACCCATTAAGCAAAAAACACAAAAACCTGGTAAGATGATTTCACTATTTTAGAACAATTTTGATAATGTTCCTCATGATTTCATTATTTTCTATGATAATTTCACTAAAATGTCTATAAAACTCACCAATAATCACTTACAAATTCATAATTTTCTCCTTAATAGGTTTTAATAGATTTTTTTAAGAAAAAAGAGAGAATTAGCTTGCTAGAAGGTCAATTATAGTAATTAAAATAATGCTAGTGGTCTAGAAAGGTTATGAGATATGTCCAATACTTCAAGAGGTCTCACTAGGAATGTTATTGTGTAGATTAGGAATCTAAGAGAGGTTAGTCAATTATTAGTGAATAAATCCAGAACACCTAAAAAATTGTATAAAAATGGCCAAAAAATATAGTTCATCAAAATCTGAAATTTAGATGGTCCATTAATGAGGCCAAAACACATCACCAAAATTATATATTAACCTTATTGGATTTATAAAGTTGTCTTATGAATATATTCATCTCTAATTTTAATTTGATGATCCTATAATGAAGATTAAATTTTGTAAAATAAACAACACCATGTAATTCATCTAATATATCATAAATTATAGGAATGGGGAACATATATTTGATGGTGTACTTATTGAGTTATTTTTAGTCAGGACACATGCAATAGGTGTCATCCTCATTGCACACCATCAACACTAGAGAGTAATAAGCACTAAGACTATGATGGGTAATAATTGATTCCATCATCTCCTATACCATCTTCTTAATCTCATGCTTTTGGACATATGGGTACTTGTAAGACCTGATGTTAGGTAGTTGGAACCCTGGATCTAATTGAATGGCATGATCATTATACCTTTTGGGAGAAAGTCATTTTTTCATATCATGAAAAGTTATTGAATTATCTTCGACAATAGCCTATAGATTTGGCAGTGTAGACCCCATTAGTGGTTATGCCCATATTAAAAATAGTTGAACCATAAACCCATCCACTCTCTTTTTTTGAATCTTTTACATCTGACGAGAACTCACAAATTATGGGGACTTTGCACATAGCTCACACTATTCAAATTTCCTATGCTCAGAATGGAAATGCATGAATATCTCTTGGACATTCATCTCAATCATTCCCAATATAGTTATCCATTGGAATCCTAACACAATGTATGAACCACCCATGGGAATGGAAAACATAGGGCTATCTAGTAGATATTATCCCATGCAGAGTTTAATATTATGTCATTTATTGAAATAATTGATTCTACCACCATCTGTAATCATGAATTGAAACTCTTGAGCTAGGTAGAAAAAATAGTTCAAACGTATAGCTAGTTTATTGTTGATGAAGTTGTGGGTACTACCCAAGTCAATACATGTTTTTTCTTTTATTTTTTCATAAAACCCACTATCTTGAGGGTTTGTGGATTGGTAATGTTGAAAAGTGCATGGAAAAAAATAGTTGGTAAGATCCTCTCCTTGCTCATCATCAACCTCCCTTATTACTTCTTCATCATCTTCTCCTTCATTGGCACCTTCAATGCAGAAAAAATTAGTTTTTGCATACTAATGTCCTTGACTATATTTCCAATCATAATTAAAACATAACCTTTTTAACCTTTTTTATTCCATTTATTTAGGCATCAACCAAATAGGTTGAGGGAATATGGTATCAGGCTACTCCAATCTCTAATGTTTGTGAATGTTTGTCTTTTGTTGGATAAGATTTTTTACCCTACCCAACGCACCATGATAATATAATTATAAAATTTAAGTGGATTAAACATGCATACCTCATGTTGAATGTGTTCCTTGAGACTTCCAAGGAATGAGTAATCATATTTGAATGCAAAGATAGGTTCTTAAATTGATGAACATAATCATTAATCAAACTTGTTTTCCACAACTTTTCCAATTAGTCGAATTAATTCTCTAACACACTAATTCTATAATGTGTTTGTAGCTCCTTTGTAAAAACTGGCAAGGTGACTCGAAGTGTCATATTCTTCTTTGGATCACACAACCAATGATAAAAAATGAATTTTTCATGTCCTAGATATAAGGATTCCATGGTAACCTTTTACCTACATGGGATCTAATGCATATAAACAAAATATCCATTTGGTTGATCCAATTAAATGGACCCTTTCCATAAAACATGTGCATGCCCACCTTCTATAGTAGGCTCCATGATCTAGAATTAGTGCTAGTCATGGGTTAATATTGTGCAATATTTGGACCAAGATTATGCTGTCCTTTAGATCCACCTTGAGTTTCTTGTGAGATTAAAAACATTGTTGATAAAATCTGTGAGAGTATCCATTTCCATAATTATGTTAGCCATTTGTGTAGTGATGCTAACATCTAATTTCAATGCATTGTGTATATGCTCCATTTTAGGCTCTCTGTTGTGTATACTTTCATCTGATTGAGTATTTTTTCATCTATTAAAGAAGAAGTCATATTAAAAGTCCCACATAATATAAACTCTAACTCCATCTCCTTGGTGTTAGGATTTTTCCTTGGTGTAAGTTATTTCTTTCCTTCAACTCTATATTATGGCTCTATCATGTTGAGGCTTGACAGTGCAAAAATTGATTTTTCCTTTGTCTGAACTTTGACCAAACAATTTTAGATTTGGGTTGACCTCAAAACAAAACCTTCAAAGAATATATCCCCACTAAATTTTTAAGAGCTTTTCAAAAATGATCACAAACACTATAATTTTTTATGTAGCTTATTTGAATGATTCTCCAATTCTAGTAAAAAACTATAGATAAATTTGCAATGGTTAAAGGGATATAAGTGTTTCTTTAAAATTATGGTTTCAACCACACATTTTCCCAAATCAAAGCTCTCATACACTTGTAATTAAATTACTTCACCAATAAATTATAATCATAGCAATATATCACAATTTGACTAAATTAGAGTACAATATATGAATAAATGATGAGCCAATTTGAGGGGGAAACCTATAAAACTTTACAATTAAAAAAATCATAACATTTTGATAAATATTAACCATTACCTCCTCTATATATCCTAAATATGCTATGGAAACAACCTAGGCTGACCCAAATACTAATATGAAGTTATATAAATAATCAAATGACTTAATTAAAGTTTATAATAGCCACAAGTTGACCACACATATCCCAATACATGCTATAGGGCAAGGGCATTAAACAATATATGCTGGCCAATTTTTAAAAATGGTCTACTGCATACCATATTATTATCTAGATATTATTGTAGACATGAATTTGATTTTTCATTTCCTATCGAAAGTGCATTGCAAAAATATTTCATTAGATAATGCCTAATGCAAGGTATGCCAAACTCATCATTAGATAATCAAAAAATGTAATTAAAAAAGATTTATCTGCAATCATGCAAAATATAAAACTAACGAGATTGAAGATACATGCAATGAATTGATACCAAGATTTCTACATTTAGTTTATTATAGTCAAGATTTAGGCCATGAAGTTTAATTTCATCATGAAATAAGATGTAATATGGAAGCATAAATCATTATATATTAAATGACATATAATTATTTCCTTTTGTATATGACCAGATCCATATGTACACATTAAGCTATTTTGCCAACCACTATATGCATGAAGTGCCACCCCATAACATAGGTTCTTGTTCACTTAAAAAAAGTTTTGAAAAAAGTTGAATTTTCCAAAAATATGTCTCTGAGTCATTAATCCCATGCATTGTATATAGTGTTTCATGATTCAGCTCACACTATAATGTGGTCAATAATCTTGATTGTGTATGTGTAAACAATGTTGGAAATGTTAAATGGTGTCATTTCAAAGCTAAACATAACTATATTGAAAATGCAATAAAACATGGAATGTGTTGATATGGTTTTTATGTATGCTACAAATAATGGGTTTTCACCCTTTCATTTTAAGATTAATAGTAATTTTATCTAGGGCATGAGTTGCAAGTATGTGGTTGTATAGATAACCAATGGTGAAATAACAATATGTGACCTACAACCCATTAAGGGAAGTTCACACAACTATCAAAATAACATCCAACAATGTAAATTTACAATGATTGTATTTTATAATAATTGGATCTCATAAAAAAATTCCAAAAAGATAAGGAAGGGTGGGGCAAAAAAGAAGGTTTCAAAATTCTGCCTAGTAATTAATAAGGTGAGAGAGTCTAATAATTAATAAATTGTAAATTGACTTTAGAAACATCACTTTAAAAGATAAATTAATTGTAGAGAATAAAAAATGTGCATAGTCATCCCTAATAGTTTCATATAGATCAAACTCCACAAAAATAACAACATATTTATCTACAATAATAAGATATCAAATATTAATTGACTAAAACAGTCAGAATAGTAGAATTACTTAAACTAGCCTATGATTTTACCCTATTTTTAATTTAAAAATATTTAATAGGCATGAAAAATTGAAAGATAATTTATATTGTAATATACAACATTCAAGCATAAATCTAAATGTAAAGTATAACTGATAGAAATTGATTGCGAAGTGGCATATGCTAAATATAGTAACTACAACCAAGAGTAAGATACTTAGCATTTTTTGCTTTCTAGTTAACTATAGCAGGTATATAACTATGGAAAATAGAATAAAATAGGTAGTTGATAGTTTAAGTTTTGAAATACAGTCTGTGGCTATATCTGGACAAGTTCACACTCCCTAGACAACCATGTAGTGCGACCTTGTCTATATACTTTAGATTTGTCCAATATGAAAATGACAAAATTGTAATTACTTTGTTATTTACACCTATGTCTACTGAGTTGAGATATTTTGATTATGTTAGTGTCATGTAAAAACTTCAATTTTACTTCTCCTTGGTTGAAAACCCTAGGTGTACTTATCAAAGATATGAACCTACAAAAAGAAGGGGAAGTGTAATGGGTTGAGCTAACATAATCACCCTCATATATGATTGAACATTGCTTCTGTATTCAGATACTCTAAAGATGGAATCAATCGACACATAATTCTCTCACTTATCATAATTTTGCAATTATGTTCTTTCACTATATGCATGCAACTAGTAATTTGGTTTTGACACATGATAATGTTCACTTTGGACTTGATTTGAAATGTTTCAAACTTGGCTTGTGATATCTCCTAATGATTGATATTGAATTTGAGAAGAATAGGGCATATTTTATCAATATCCATTAATGTATATATAGTGTCAAGCTCTAAGGAGATCTAGTGTGTAATAATGAATGACCTTTGATTTTTATCTATAAGAGTTTAGTTTAATAATATCCTTTAGTCAACCTACAAAACATGCAAGATGACCTATATGGATATTTTAATTTTTGGAAACTATTTTTTAAATGGCATGGGGAAAAGGTCATGCTAAGTGGGTAGGTCCATGGTAGATGACCTATTTATCAAACGTAGACCTATCCCAAAAAAAGTAGGAACATTTGACATAAGGTTGGGAGAAATCTAAGAACAATAAAAAGTGGTTGAAGCAATGACTTAGATATTATTTTTTAGTAGTGATGAAAAATAGAGGGGTCAAACCTGTATATATATGAATGGATAAAATAATGAAAATTAAGAGTCATATATTTGACTGTAAGTCAAGTAGTTTAAGATATGTCAATAATTAACATTGTGAAGTGCCTGTGACTAAATTTAAGTATCTACATTTGCCTCCACTTTCTTTTGTTCAAGTAATGAAATTGATATAGTAAAGGAGAAATGATGCAATCATGGATAAGAGTCTTAATTAATAGAATCCATATACCACGTAACCCTTAGAATACAACATCAGAATAATTACAATGGAATGTAACAACCAAAATTTAGATCTCTATTAGATTTCAACAAGAAGGAAATACAACATGCATAATGATAAAAATTATACCACAATCTCATAAAGATATGTGTTACAACATCATATCTATAGATCTTAGCTTCGTTAACTCACAATCTTTGTAATTATGTCGATCTCATGACAAAACTCTCAAATCTATGCTTTTATTCTCCAAAAGAAGTCTCTCCTTCTAAAAGTCCCTTGTCACAAGTATAGAGGCATGCTTATAAAGACACAAGACCCACCTATTTAGATTAAGTGTTTTTACCTCACTAACAACATTAAATTTATCTAAAATTCTAAGGCATAGTAACATGTTATAGCTTAACACATTACAAATATGTCACATACACTATTAAATCAATCCTTTTTAGCTTTCATGACTTTTGGTATTAATTCCAAATAATCAGCAATATATCTATCCATAACACATCACAAGATACATGTGGCCAACTAAGTGCACATAAAGAAAGTCACACAAAATCACAAGACTTTATAACCAATAATGATCATGAAAACCTTTGCATCATGATCCTCATATTTTCTCAAGAATGATATTTTATTTTGTCATAGGATTTCCAAATGACCTACAATTAAAGAACTTTATGTCATGATCATCCACTCATTTTGTTTTGTGATGAATTATCAACTCTAATGATTATCCTGATTCTCAAGAGATATCATAAATCAAAATAAATATATCATAAATCTTGGCACTATTATGCTAAGTTAATAAACAAACATTATATCTTGCGTAGGACATCATAAACTTATTTAGACAATAAATAGATACAAATGTTCATAACAAAAGGATGCATAGAAAATTATAGACACAAGTGTGCCCATAGGAAACACAATATTACACTATCGCATGCATATAAAAGTGAATTAAAACAACACAAAGAAGGTTTGTGAAATATAAAGGAATTGCATAAATTTAAAAAAAGATATATGTGAAAATAAGAAACCTATGCTACACAACACTTATAAAAATTCCTAAATTAACATATTTTTAGTTGATGCAAGATAACACATGAACCTGGATGCTCCTACATCAAGAAATATATACCTAAGTGTGTACAACACGCATTATATTTTGATAAAAATCTCCAATTATACTAGATAATTAATTTGAAATTTTTTGCTACAACACATCAAGTAGTTATTTTAACTTATTCAGGAATAATGGAGTGTTATTCCTATTTTAGTTAAGGGTCTAGATCAATAAAGAATATAGAAATAAAGATAGTCTTGATTTGTGAAACTATTTATCTTTTTCACCTTTCTAAAAATAGCAATAAATAAGAAGAAATACAACTTAGCTGAAAAATAGACTGAGATGGCTGATATAGAGGTTGAAAATAGTTGTGCAAAATTGGGAAGGTGTCATAAATTTTGAATCTGGCTTGCATTGGGTGAAAGGATAGGAGCATTGAAAAGTGGATGCTTTGGTGTTTGATAATGTTTTTTGTTCCTGCCACTATTGTCCAAACTGATTGCTGAGACTTGAAAATTTTTGGGTAGTTGTGTTGTGCATGTGTGAGCATACCTATGAAAAATAGAGTGCTAGTTAAAATGAAACTCACTATGGAGCTGATTTTATATTCAAAACCTAACCCTCCATCATACTTGATGAAATGACATTTGAGTCACTTGAGAAAGAGGGGAGTTAGTGTGAAATATGTACTAAATGTCCAATCCACCTCCCTTGTGTGGGCATGCTACCTACATACCAATACTCTAAAGAGGGATCAATCCGTATGTAGTTCTCCCACCTAGTGTGCTTTGTGAAATAATGTGACATAGATGCAAATGCCAAATTGATAGTGTTTGATGTGGTTAGGGCCTAGTATGAGGATTTGATTAGGTTTGCAGCTGTGTTGGATGATTGTGTACAAAGAATAGGGAAGTTTTCCTTAGTGCTTTGTTTGTATTCTTGCTTGATTTATAAGTTTTGTCACCTCCCCTTGTTAATGATATTTGAGTGGGATTTTATAAGGAATAATTGGTCATGGGTCAAATGCAATCATACTAGGCCAACCTAATTAGGGAAAGCACCAAATGAACATGACCATTGGGGATCGAAGTGCAAATGGATAGGATTGCCAAAAATAAGACACTTATCTATGGGATACTATAATCCAAATAGGTCACTCTTGTCTTATAAGTTTTGGACCTACGGGAACATGATTGGCATGGGGAATATTTTCTAACTGAGGTGGAAAATTTGTTCATAAGGTTCTGGATGACTGGTAATGAGCAAAAATGTGTCTAGAAGGATTGTAAAATCATGTAAAAAGAACCTATAAATGGGGTCTTGCAAGCCACACTCAAACTACCAATTTGGATATTTTATATGACTACATTCCCCCCCTTTTATCTTAGTGATGCAACAAAGAGAAATACTAGGATAAAAGAAAAATAGAAAGCATACCTGAACTTACTTGCAAGGGTGAAGCCCATCAAGATGTGTGATGCTGAGTGTACATAGAGAGATCACAACATGAAGCATAAATCTACAAGAGAAAATAAGGAGTAGATCAGTTCTTACTAGACATGCTATGTCTAAAATAAGAATGTACAAAGGTTGGGTAAAAGAGAGAAGAAGAAAAAGGAATGAATACACCTCATTGATTAAGCGAACCAATATAAAACCTATTGGGATGTTGAGTGATGATGAGTATGTGTTATACTAAGAGTAATATTGTGAATGGAGTTGAGTTCTCAATTCCCAAAGGGTGGCTCAAGAATACAAAGTTTGGCCCTTTAGCTCCATCATCGCCTAATATGTAATAAAGCTATGAGATCATGTGTGTGTTAATCGATGTTTAGACTATGTGTCTAATTTCTCTGAGTAAGTGGCTCAAGAATATAAAGGCTAGATAGTCCTTTGACTCCATCATTGCCCACTAAGTGTGAACTATGAACTAATACTGATATGAATGTATGTCAAATGAGATGGATCATGAAGCCCATAAATGCTCTATAATCTGATAATGCGGTATGGATAGTCGAATATATATTGAGAACTAGGCCAATCTTGGCCACTCTAAAAGGTGGAGATTAGGAGTGTATGAAATCCACTCTAAAATTGAGAACTAGGCTTATATGAAAGCCACTCCAAAATGATGCCAACCACCTATAGATGGAATAAGGCATGCAACTAATAAAAATACATGGGTAATATAATGAATTGGAAATAAAAGAAGGTAAATGTGCCACACATATTGCCCCCAATCACTAGTGTCTGTAATATGGATTCTGATCTAGAAGTTGTACCAACTACCCAATCTAAAACTAGAAGTGAGAGCCATCATGCTATACATAATGCCCCCTATATCTGGATAATCTAAGTAAAATTGTACTAAAACTACCCAATATGAACTAGACTATAGTTGACAAAACTATAATTGACCTTACCTTTCTATCTATTTCTAATTTTTTTGGGTTTTTGACTATTTGGATAGAAGCATTAAAAAGTGGACACTTTGTTGTAGGGCACTATAGTCCGAATGGGTCACTCTTATCCTCTACTATTTTTGATGACTATTCTATGTTTGTCCCTATTTTTTTACTCTATTCTACATGTTTTGAATTCTAATTATTGTTCTGAGTGTTTTGAAAGCTGATTTTGACTGGTAAAGGGCTCTAATCTTTATGAAAAAACCCCTATTTATTGCTCCCTCTTTTGAGGGTAGGAATAAAGACCCTGTAATGAATGCCCTCAAAAGAAAAAGCCCTACAAGTGTGTTATGCTATGAAATACATGATATATAATTGATAATCAAAAAGATGTCTCAAGATATAACATAGTTTGTGTTGGAGATTGTTAGATCAAGAGGGGTATGCCTAGATAGATGAAACAATGTAAGAACATGTGTAGTATACTGAACTAAAACTAGAAATCTTGTTAGTTGTTAAAGAAGGATGGAGCATGATGTTCATCATGGCATCCAATAAGGCAAGATAATGCATGATGTAGATCATAGCATTATAAACAATTGAGAATCAAATAAGCAAATAAACACGTAAGGCAAGAAGCAAAAAGCATACAAAAGAGGCCAAGAGGTCAAGAAAACAAGGGACATGGGCACATGTCACTCAGAATAAGAAAATAAAGCATACAAGGCATGTTCAAATGCCCACATACACATATACTTGCAAACAATCAAGATTGGCACGAGGGCCATAAGCACATACAAGAGTACAAGTAAAGGACATTGGTAAATATCTTAAGGCACACACAAGTAACAAAATATGAACTAAGAAATGCAATCACATCTATCTACTCAAGGTAAGAAAGGAAGGCATGTAAATGCTAAGAATATTATCGCATCTAACTGATCAAAGCAAGAAGTGAAAGTATTTAAAACATGTAGTACAAGACTAGGTAGATGCTAAGAAATACACAAGTGTTATATACTAGTGAGTATTGATAGAATAATCTATGGAGGCTAGTAAGTAATGTACATCAACATGATAACTAGAGTGTCTAGTGTAGGAATGACATAACTTGGATAGTGTAGTCATGTAGAAGATGCCCCTGATAGGTATATATGTTGATGTGTGTTTCGAATGTAAAAGTAGGATGCCCCTTTAATGGGTAGAGTGAAGCAATCAAAGATTTGAGTGTCACTACACACACTCAAAAAAGATCAAATGAAGCATGGTAATGTAGATAAATTGACAAACAATATCATAGAACAACAAAATGTAAGTCTAGTATGGTAGTAAAAATATAAAGCATAAATAATGCATATAATTGAATTTTTTTGGGTGTTTTGAGTTATTTTAATGTTTTTTTAATTTTTAAATAAGATATGTACAAGTAATCATAAGGAAACTATGTACAATAAAGCAAAAATAAATTATGTACAAGTAAGCTGAGAAATTATGTATAAAAAAATGAAAAGAAACTTTGTACAAGTAAGCTAAGAAATTATGTAAAAGAAAGACTAAGAAGAAATGATACTAATCTATGAGTCTCATAAGAGAATCCCTATCATGGTGTCTTTTATCAAGGAAAGGGATCATGCGTGATCATGAAGCATGATGGAAGGGCTGAGACTGTGACTTTGAAAGCTATGTATGTTGTAAGTGCTCTAAAATCTCTATAGTGGAAACTAACTGTGGGGTCTCCCTATAATTTTGAGAAGTGGATGCAACTATGGGGCTCTTATGGACCCATATATTAGTAGAATAATCTCTCTAAAAATGTGCTCTATGTGTAGAGGCATGAGCCCTTAGTGATACTACCCTGAATGTGAATACTATATCTAGAAACTATCTAGAGTCCTAAAACTGTCACTGATGTAGTGGTCACTCTAAGAGAGGCCTCCATGGAAGCATATGAACTCTTTGTGTTGGTGAGGAAGGCCATGACTATGTCTAATTCTCAACTAGAGGAAGAACTGTAACTATTGGAAGAGCTAAAACTAGTGACTATAAAGTCAGAGATGGCTCTGGAGTGGGGAGTGGTAACTCATACAAAACTCCATCAACTGTAATAACCTAATTAGCATGAATGTATTTCATGCATCTATGAACTGTAGAAGGTATTGTATGAAGTTTATAGATCCATGGTCAACCAAGCAACATGTTGAAGACTCCTGCAGTAGGAACAATAGTAAATGGTGTGGTGACATGTGCTAGACCAAATTTTAGAGTAAGTACAATTTCACCTAATGAACTATCTATGTGTCCACTGAATCCACTGATAACTATGTGTGATATGTCACTCTGAATATCCCAAATGTTAAAGTAATGTCATAGTGCACATGTTCACATTGGATCCATTATCTATGAGAACACTATGAATGAGATGGTGATAAATGTAGGCTTTGATAAAGAGTGCATAGTAATCCGAATCATCCTCAACTATCTCTTAATCTGAGAAGGAGATCAAAGGTATAGTTAGAACTCTAGAATTATATACACCAATCATGTTGTTCAAAGGATGTGACTAAACTAACAGTGTCTGGTATATAGCTGGTGGAGGGTGTGCAAGATATGCATGGTGAACACCTGATGTGGCCCCTATCTCCTATTTAGACTGTTGTGGGAAAGGATATGAGGAAATTTCTAGAGACTTGTCCTATGTTTGTTTTTCTTGAAGAGGCTCAATTGGAGTGCCAATATCAATAAGGTTGTCATCTATCAAGTCCTGTATCTTGTGTTGAAAATTGATGCATGTATTTGTTGTGTGGCCTAGTGACTTATGAAAATCATAGAATGCATTCTAATCATATCCACGTGGAAGAGTTTTTGTCATAACAACTTCTTGAATAGGACGGAGAGATGGGACATTGCATTCCAATAGCTGATGTAAGACTCTAGATAGAGATATTTGTAGATTGATAAAGGCTCATCGAGGAGGCACTAATAAATCCACTCACTGAGGGGGCTCTAAAGTTTTATTAACTATAAGTTGATTTTGAATTTTGCTATCATTAAACTTTAATTTGTATGGGACTTTACTATTACTCTTGTTTATTATTTCTAATATGCTTGTGTACTTGAGTTTGCCCATTAAAATTAATTTGACTTCCATTTCCTTTAGTATATGACATAACTCAGTCAAGGAAGAAAATGTTTTGAACATTATTAACTCATGCAAAGTTGGTAGAAGACTCTATTTGAAGAGATCTTGTAATTCTTGATCGGCCATGCGGTTAGTCATTTTAGCCAAGATAGTCTTATATGTAAGAACATAATCTGTGAGATGCTCATTTAACCTTTGTTTTTATTGTGCAAATTAGGAAAAAGAAAGCTTGTCAGATATGTTAATGCTAAAATGAGCTAGGAACATGTAAGCTAAAGGATTGAATGATTTGACCAATTGATTCAGTAGACTATAGAACCATTGTAAAGCATAATCCTTTAAACTTCATGGAAATTGCTTGGTTAGTAACCAGTCATTTGGCACATAGTCCAAGCATGCTACATGAAAATATCTCAAGTGTGTTTCTAGGTCACCCTTGCCATCATATAGATTGAGCTTGGGTTGAACAAAACCTGGTGGTAAGGGTGTAGAAGCAATATGGCATGCCAATGGTGTATGAAGTAGAGCAATAGAGTCCAAATCCTATGTTGTTCTAGAGGCATATTTCTTAAGATGTATCACCTTATATTGAAGAGATTTAATCTCTTGCATAAGGGTAGCCACATTAGGAGGTGAATATGTACTAGCCATAACTGGTGGTGCCACATAAGAAGGTTGGGCTGCTATAAGGGGTTGCTGAGACATAATTGCCCCCATAGTGTCATTTGTAATTGGTTTTTATATGGTTTGAGAGGATTGACCATTTTTTTTTGTTCTTCTTGTAGTATTTTAAGCATATCATCTTGCATATCATGATTTTTAGTTAAAAGGTTTTGAAGTTCCCTTTTATCAGTTTCATCAAAGCTCATATATGGGGCCATCGTTAAAGTAGGAAAATAAAGCGAAAGTGGATTGAATTTTTTGTAATAAGTTGTAATAATAAAAATTCAATGGAAATAAAGTATTGAATAAAGGAAATGTAAAGTCCTAAAAACAACAAACTAGAATATGCATAAAAAGGATATGAATCTCACTAACATGTAAGGTGATACCTCAAAAAACATAGGGACCTAGTATATTCTATTAGGGTTTGAAAGAAATGGTTTTTAAAATTACTATGGTAAATTTTAAAAATTAAATATAAAATTTTGATTTATAAATGTAGGAAAAATAAAAAAAATATTGCTAAAATTAGTAAATTTTTTTTCTTAGGGTTTCTAGGGTTTTTGTGCATAAACTAAGTCGAGTTCACTAAATGTTTTAAAATATTTGGAAATAATAGAGTGTTATTCTTACTTTAGTTAAGGGTCTAGATTAATAAATTAGTGTAGAATATAACAATAAATATAGTCCTAATTTGTGAAACTATTTGTCTTTTTCACCTTTCTAAAAATAGCAATAAATAAGAAAAAATACAACTTAGTTAGAAAATAGACTGAGACAATTGATACAAAAGTTAAAAATGGCTGTACAGGACTGGGAAGAAGTCGTAAACTTAATCTAGATTTTATTGGGTGAAAGGATAGGAGCACCAACAAGTGGATGCTTTGGTGTCCAACATTGTTGTATATTCCAACCATTATTGTCCAAACTGATCATAGAGACTTGGAACTTTTTAGGTAGTTGTGATGTGCCTATGAAAAATTGAGTGTTGGTTATCGATGGAACTCATTATGGAGCTAATTTTGTCTTTAAACCCTAATCATCCATCATGCTTGATAAAATGACACTTGAGTCACTTGAGAAAGAGGGGAGTTAGTGTGAAATATGTACTGAATGTGCAATCGACACCCCTTATGTGGGCATGATGCCTACATACCAATACTCCAAAGAGGGATCAAGCCAAATGTAGTTCTCCCACCTAGTGTGCTTTATGCAATAATGTGATGCAGATGCAAATGCTAAATTGATAGTGTTTGAGGTGGCTAGGGCTTGGTATGAGGATTTAAGTAGGTTTGCAGTTGTGTTCGGTGATTATGTGTAAAGAATAGGGATGTTTACCTTAGTGCTTTGTTTGTATTCTTGCTTGCTTTGTAAGTTTGGTCACCTTCCCTTGTAAATTAACTTTGAGTGGGATTTTATAGGGAAAAATTGGTCATGGGTCAGATGTATTCATGTTAGGCCAACCTAATTAATTATAAGGACTGGATCAAAATGACCATTGGGGTTCAAAGTGCAAATAGATAGGACTGTCAAAAATGGGGCACTTCTCTATGGGGCACTATAGTCTGAATAAGGTGCTCCTAACATACATGTTTGGGATGTAGGGGAGCAATATTGGCATGGGGAATTTTGTCTGGCTGAGGTGGAATAATTGTCTAAAAGGTTTTGGATGACTGGTAATGAGAAAAAGGTGTCTAGAAGGGTTGTAAGAGAATGTAAAAGGGACCTATAGATTGGGTGTCGCAAGCCACACTTAAACTACCATTTTGGACATTTTATATGACTATAATAGTCAATTTCCATATTTTAAATTTGAAATTGAAAGGAGAGAAAGAAAGGAGTACATTTGTATGGATATGAAACTATGTTGACCTATAACTTGTAAAATGTGATGCTTCCCTATAAAATCATTAGATAAATGTTTTCCCTTGCCAAAGCACTTAGAGAGATAGTTATTTAGGTTGAACCACTAGTGATTTGAGAGTGATCAAGTCTAATTTTTGAATAACTAATCAATCCCTTGAGTTTGAAAGATGCATGCTCCAACTCTCATGAATGGGGTAAAACACCTAATGTACTAACCTAAAATAATATGGAACCATGATGGGTTCACTATAAGTGATGCTAATATTTTTGAGTGTCACTAGACTCAAACATATATCACCTATAACAAAAGGTGGAACCACACAATGGGTTCATTATAAGTACCACCAAGGCCATTGAGTGTCTTTAGAATTTCACATACATTGCTCATAACATAATAAATAACATCATTGTAGATGAATATATATTATATTTACATGATTGAAAGAGAATAAAAAATATTCATGCCCCCATCATGATCACAATACCACTAAATTTGAGGTGAAATAACAACCATTCACCATTGAATTTATAAATTATATTGTAGTGCATATGCGCATGAGCCAAAATCATGTCTTTTGAATTTGAAAATTGTATATATGTGCATGACCCAACATCATGCCTCCTAAATTTACATCAAAAAATATAAAATTCCATGCACCTATATGCTCTATTGTAACTATATGTGAAAACCTATAATTTATGTTCTTGTAATGATTTTTTATATGCCCATGCATATACATCCATATGTGTATAAATTTGTACTCAATTATTTGTAAAGTGAGTGCATGTGAATGTCATATGCCCCCATAATTTGTATCAATATGCAAATATTTGTCATGTATTTTTATTTTTTAATTACTTTAAATATTTGAAAATTGTATTCTATCATAAAGTCTGACTTTTCTTTTCATGAAGGCTTGAATATCTAAGACAAGCCTACTGTAATGCCCCCTTTTGAGATGAGGGATGTAGCCTACAAGTCACTCATCTCAAAAGATGAGTTAAGTGTATCATATGATAAATTAAAAAATCATGTATAATCATGTCAATATGCGGAGCGTATGTTATCATAATACAATGTATATCATCCAAGAATGTATGAAATATATGTAATGTGAGGCACACAAGTGTCATGTATAGATAGATATATGTAGTAATAAAGCACATAGTAAAATAACCATTTATAAATAATATTTCATGGTAAAAGTGCATGATATGGATCATGGAACTACTAATCAAGCACAAAAAACACAACACAAAATGTCACGTCATATCACATGTAAGACCAAAAGCCACATACAAAGGATATGAACTCACCATAACAAATAAGGCCAAGGATCACACGTAAAAGACATAAATTTTTCATAAATAAGGGACATAAATATGTCACACACACAAGGCCAAGTGGCCACAAACAGTAAGCAAACAATGTCTAACCTATCATGCAATAAAGTTACTACATCGAAAGGGCATATAATAAGAGAAAATTAGTCTACACCATGCATATGTATCAACATCACTCATGGAAAAGTAGCATATCCATGTAGCATAATGTAAGATATGAGTAACTTTCAAGACACTTTAAAATATGTAGTTCAACATGGTAGATCAAATAGAAATCTATGCATAATATGTATGACTTGAATTGCACTCATATACCTCGTGAACTACATGTGTATATGATAGATAATATACTATCTCCCAAACATGTTATAAATAACATATATTGATAAGTAAACTACCAACTCATGTCATGCTTGAGTATTGATTTTTTTTATTTTTTGAGAATATTTTAAATGTTTTTATATTTATTTATTTATTTATTTTGTATTTTATATTTTATAAATATTTTAGGTGTGAAAAATGTAAAATATGCTAGCCAATGATCCCATCAATGGGAGGACCATAATGGGTGCATGAATCATATAATGGGAGGGTGACTTTCTAAAAATGAAAAGTGTTACATGTAGAGGAATCAAATTCTGAAATGGAATCAAGTATTATAATATAATTGTCCTGATCATTACTCATATAATCATGTGTAAGATGTGTATCTCTAGAGGTCACAAGACTTGGTGAGGTATACGATATAATAGGATAAAATCTCACTGCCTATGTTCATTGTGGAACATGTTGAATTATTTATGGTGTTACCTTAGGATGCATTATAGAAGATGAAGATATTTGTGAACTCTGAATAGCTCTCTAACATTTAACTCATTATATAGGAGGGTGTACTAATATCCTCTAAATTAAATGTATATAAAAATCTTGTATAGGTGTAACAACTGACTCTACACTATGCTCCTATATAGGTGTAAGAATAAACTATTGTGGTGGTGGGGGAGAAGTAGGAAATGCCATTGACTTTAGAGGGTATTCATATCAATTACCTAAAACTATGACCACTTGATTAAAATGTATATATTTGAGGCATCGATGTATTGTGGATAACACTATATGGTTATTTTGTATCCAAGGACATCCTAATAACATATCAAAGACCCATGTGATTGGTAATACTAAGAATGAAGTATCCATTGTTATTGAACCAACTTGAAGAGGTAACACTTTATGCCCAAGAGTATCTTGTATATATCTATCAAATGTTTTAATTAATTTTGATGCATATTTTAAATCATGTTTATGTACCCAAGAATGTGAATAATTTTAATTGTACATGTGTTTTCACATGACCCATTGTCAATCATGACATTGTGTAT
This sequence comes from Torreya grandis, assembly GCA_037957365.1. NCBI lineage: Eukaryota > Viridiplantae > Streptophyta > Pinopsida > Cupressales > Taxaceae > Torreya > Torreya grandis. The sequence continues at coordinate 2,009,140 of JARHVA010000485.1, read as the reverse complement.
GGGTTGTTTTTAATATATAAACTTGAATAAAGAGTGCATGTATATTTGAATCATCATCACTAATCTCACTATCATCAAATGTGATCATAAGACATGGTTTTGATGGACTTATGATCATACCAATAATACCATCTATTGGATGTCCATACTTCAGAGGAGGATGCACATTGTATGCATGGTGTACCTCTAAATTATCCTTAGTTTTTCTTGTTCCATGGTTTGGAAATAAATTACTACATATTTTGAACTTTGCATTTTCATTTTTTTTTGGTTTATCTTCATATATGGGTGTGCTTAAATCAATAGTATTGTCATTAATAAGATCTTGTATCTTATGCCTTTGTTTGTAGTACTTGTTTGTATAATGTCCAATATATAGATGATTGTCACAATATTCATTATTATTGAATTATTTATGTTGATGCTTAGTAATATAAACCTCTAATGATAGAGGGAGAGATATGAGATTTCACTCAAGTGACTTTTGTAACAATACATGAGAATGTTATGGTAACCAGAAAAATTATCTCCTTGGTGGAACTATCAACCGAAGCTTATTCATTGGCTGTCATACTACATTGACTATTAATTTTGATTCATTCTTGCTTTTATTATATTTGACCTTGTAGCTTGGTTTGTTTTGAAACTTAGTATTTGAAGTAGTTGGATCATTTTGTGCATACTTAAGTTTGTTCAAAGGTATGAGCTTAAGTTATTGTTCTTTCACAATATAGCATAACTCATCAAAATATTTTAATTTGTTAAACATGATAGACTGTTATCAAAATTTGTGTGAAGTTATCTTGCAACTCATTATCTGGTATAGAATTGGTCATATTAGCTAGTATACTTTTTTATGGAAGAACATATTCACTGATTAAATCATTTGACCATGGCTTGAGTTTAACAATTTGTGCACAAGAGATTTTTTCACTAATGTCAATAGAGAAGTGTGTTATAAACTAATTTTCCAAATTGTTGAATGCTTTAACTGATTAGAGTGTAAGATCATAGAACCATCACAAATCATATTCTTTAAGGATTTATGGAAATAACTTGGTTAATAATGTTTAATTATATGCATAATCCAAGCATGTTGCATGAAATGATTGAAGATGTTGTTCAAGATCACCATTACATTAATAGAGTGTAAGCTTAGGAGCTATAACACATGTTAGTAACATTTAATATGTTATCTTAAGTGTCAAAGGATTATGAATCAAAGTATGGGAATCCATAAATGAATAACTCTAGAGACACCTTACTCTAGTTGGAATACCTTAACATGTAAAGATCTAACAATCTACTCAAAGGAACATGCATTAGGTGAGGTTGGTGGTGGAAATTGCGTAGTAATCAAATGAGTTGTGTATTTTTCAAGTTATGAATAGGAATATTAAAATTTTATAAGCCTTATAATGCCCCCATACCTAGAGATGATGTCACAAATGTAATTGGAGGTGTTGATATATGAATATAAGTAAGAGTAAAAACTAGAACACCTAAAGTGGAAATATTAACAACTCAAAAAGGCACCTCTTATTGTTGTGCATGAGATGTTGTAAGCTTAGCTTGATGTGTAGTTTTAGATGCTAGGAAATTTTTGACAACCCTATCCACATGTTTTGGATTTTGATGAAGTCCTTGACAAAAATTAGACAATTTTTTAACTTGCTTAGGATTTATCCCATTAAGCTCATTGGGATCAATTCTATAAAAGCCTCAGTCAGGATTATTATGTTTATCATGATTAGTTTCATTATATTGATTACCATGCTCATCATCAACATCATTTTTGACTTGTACATAACTTTAAACAATTATATTATCCAATTGAGAAAAAACATATGTATTATCCATTTTAGAAGAGACCAAAGGAATCTGGATATGATCTATATGGATTCCACTTAATTGAGCATTGCAAATTAGATAAACAAGGAAGCTAAGTTTATTGGGTGACATAAGAGAGAAACATGCAAATAGTTAAAAATAAAAGGAAAATGGATATAATTAGGTAGGGTGTATTTGATTTGTATGTTCTAAAATATATTGATGTCAATTGTAAATAATAAACAAGGCCCAAAGGGGAACTAATTACAAAGGATTTCACCATTCCATAGGCACACAATCATGTCTCTGAGGAACGTTGAGATTAAATTAATAGGGATAACCACTTAGTGGCGCACTATAAAATTAACCAATTGAAGGCTTCCTATGGCTAAAAAGTAAAACCATGTCCACTTTTGATATAATTGTTAGGTACATGGAAGATAATGTTTGTATATAGTTTTGTATAATGGATTGAGTATTGGAGAAATACACCTCACACCACAAATTAGGTAAAAATGATGACTACTTTTCCTATAATGACAACTCTTATAATTTTTACAACTATCAAAACATAATTCTAAGAAGCAAGTAGAAGAAAGAAAAGAAACTAAAAACCAATAGAATAAAATACATGTGTATGAAAATTAGGATTCAATATGAAACCCCAATGTCAAATAAAAATCCTAGAGTATCCCTCAATTAGATCTTAGAAAGGATGATCAAATTTATCTTTAGTGATCCAAGAGGATATAAGACACTAGATATTACCATAGTTATTATGTGTTGCTCATCTAGCCTTGTGATAATGTTAATAGCTTCTTAATCAAGTTCAACACTCACATGTCAAAGGGAAAGATCTTTTCATCTTCTGCATTACCACACAAATCTCACAATTTAGTACCATAAACCTTACAGGATGGTTTTAGAAGTATTCTAAGTGTTTTCTAGGCTTATCATGCCTTCCCCCATAACTTTAGTTGTGTGAACCTCTAGACGATGAGACATACTTTATGAAAAGGTATGATTATCCATATTTGGAGCATACCCATAAAAGTTAGGTCCTACCAAACAAATTAGCTTACTCTAGGTCTGCAGTATCTTCTTGTGTATTATTCAAATTGTCTGACACATCCCAAGTTAACACAAGGCATTAAGGATAGATTATGAACACTACATAATTGCACACATGTTCATGTAACCTACATAATCTATGTATCTTTGAGGTAATTTTAGAGGCTATTTTCACCCTTGAGTTATTCTAAAACACTAATATAAATCACTATGGTAATGTGTGGCACTCGTACAACCTCTATAGTACCCTTGTGTGCTTATGCAGTGTCAAAATAAACATCATGTAGTAATACAATCCTATACATGAATCAACACCTTCGTATCATCTCATGTTAAATCATATATACATGTGGCATCCATGTGTGCTTATGTAACACCTTGTACCATATTGCACATTGGTATAGCTTAGCACATGACTCAGCATCCAGGTACTAGAGATTTTATACCATGTGGCATGCTAGGTGGCATTCCCTAGGTCTAATCATGTTAGGGACCTTGTTTTTAATACAAAACCAATGGAAATGTAACCATCACACCTATAAGGAAGTTAAACCATCATACTGGTAGAAGATAAACCATTCTTTTAACTATCTACTTTTATAAATGTATTTTGTAACTGCTTCCTTACAATGATATATACTATAAGACATAAAATAAAGGGAGATACATAAGAGATTCATCCAGTGATGGGCCATTGTTCTCTTTCATAATTGGCCATGTCTATAATATCCTAAATGATTACATGCATTGAGCATCTTGTATCAGATGGTTTCTTTCCAATTAGGTAAATCAGTTAGGATGTTTATCCCTCTCTAATCATAGGAGCATGTTTTCCCTTATTTGTCTAATGATATTGTAGTCAAGATGAATCAATTAGGATGTTTACCCTTTTTTATCATAAGAACTTTCATTCCTTGTCTTACTACCCATCGTATGCATATGTATTTATACTTATTTTTTCTATTGAATAGAAGTGGCACAATTCGACCAATAGCCTATGCTAAATGTCTAATGGTTTTTTCCAAACCTATTTGTTAGATTCAGCTACATGTTCTAAAATTCCACAACTTTGTTTGAATTTGATCCCACATATAACCACCTTATATCATTTTAAGTAGGTTTTCCACCAAGTCTCCTCATGGGCCCCAGATTAATGGTATCAGAGCATACACTTATCATATAATTTATTAATTGAATTTAGATGTGTGTTTTTTTCATCTCTATTATAGTCATGAGTAATGTGAGCAAGATGAAAAACAATTCCCATATGGAAGTGTCTCTTTTAAAGTCTCTAGAATAGAACACATGCTTGTTTAAGGAGATACACCATATCTAACACCATAATAAACTATTGTAATACACTCTCTAGTCTAAGGAGAAAATATTTAGTCTTATCATGGAGTAACTAACAAATCTCATGATGCACAATGTTAATCTTATTGATCCTGTCCACCAAAATAAAGTTCAATTTGAGGATATATGTCTTCTAGTAATGCAAAATATATAGTTAGAGCTCTCTATTGAGGAGAAATTATTTGAACAACTCAAAGATGAGTGCAAAAAGTTTTAGGCATCTAACCCTCTAGTGATCAGTGTGACACCATACCTAATCATGACATTCAATATAAAGACAATGATGGAAGAGAATTTTTCAAGTCCTTGTCATTCACCACAATCCAATTCATTAGTGATCTTATTTTGTATTTTTGAGAAGCACACCAAGGGATTTGGTTTGGAACTACTAAATCCAATGGGATATAAAGGCCAAGGTCTAGTAAAGGAGGGCCAATGCATCATCAATCCTCTCTAGATAGAGATGAGACTACGTAATATGGATTTTGGTTACATTGATTGGAGCATAATCAGAGAAGGCTTCATACACTTCTCATTACAATCAAGCACCAATGATGCTTCCACATCACACTTTATGGAAGATGGATCAAGGTTTTACACTCTTATATCAGTGTAGCATCCCTCTAGTGGAGATGAGGAAGTTGTGCAAACATCTCATGCATGCTCCACACACAAGTCATCATTTCAACAATTGTAATCTTCTCAATGACATCTCATGTAGAAAGAACCTCATGCACACACGCAAAATTATAAGTAAAATAACCTTGCACAAAAAAATCAATAACACTAACCATGACATATGTATCGAAGATAATCTTAACATTAATAGTGTAAATAACATCACATGGCTCAACTACAACAATCATGAAGACACACATTAAGGACACACATCACACTCTCTAGTTATTTGTAACCATTATCATCATAGATGTCATACAAATAAGTAGTGTTGGGATATTTATCCTTATGTTATCTATTAAATAAGTTATCATTACCACTCTACATGTTTGTTCTCATACATTCATGCACAAATAACTATGCATTTTATTAATCTACACTATGGATGAATAGATCTTGATAGATGGAGGAAAGTCTCTTCGTTTATGCAATGGTCTTACAAGCACCAAGCTTATCAAATCAGTAATGCAATGGATAATGACACTTCATGTTATACATATATGTAAACACTAATCTATACATAGTGCACATTATGTTATGTATAACACCTTTTTGGTTATGTACCGTCAGTAAGCCCACTTTTGTTGTAACAACTTGTCTTGTGCCAACATAATAAAATTCATAGTTCTTTGTAGAGCTATAGCACATGGAGTTTTTGAAATTCACTCATGTATCTAAAATTTTTTATTACTAGACATAGAATTCATACACTATAGATATTTTTTGTATCTACATCACCACAACATCAAGATTAATGGACCAAACTTTAGATTTTACTACATTCTTGAACATACAACATACATTTGACACAATTATGATTCATTTATAATTCACTATTGCATACATGATTTTTTCACATTCCTCAAGAATGTAGCATGAGTACATACAATCTCACTTCTCAATGTTAGAGTATAATAATCACATACATCCTTTGGCATTCTCAAGCATATATAGAAAATTCTACACATTTTTATCAGAGGCAAAATCACATTCTCAAGCACAACAAGTTTAGTTTTCAAACTTGAAAGATCATTGGCATCCCATGTATGGAATCACATCAATAATAAAAATGGAATATGTACATATATTTTCATGTATTTGGCATCCGACATTCCTTCGTAGTAATTGGAGTCAACATCACCATGCCACTAGCTTATTTGATTAGAGCATTATTTCATCACCCTTATTATGGAACCTAAAGTTAATAGTAATGGATACCATAAATAATTAAAGGGGGATGATTGATATAGGATGATTTGATACACTAGATCTTACCATAGTTATCAATTGCTTATCATTTAGCCTCGTGCTAACATCAATAAAGTTCAACACCTACGTGCCAAAGGGAAATATCTAACTCATCCTCTTTGTTACTACATAACTCTCATAGTGCCAACACCAAAAACCTTTTGGGATAGTTTTTGAGGTCTTAAAATATTTCTTGAGGCTTAACATGCCTTTTTACATAGCTTTATCTATGTAAACCTCTAGACAAAAAGATGATCTTTTAGAAAAGGTATGATGGTCCATAATTAGAACATACCCATAAAAGTTAGGTTACACTAAGTCAACTAGCTTACTCTTGATCTATAATATCTTCCTATGTATTATTTAGCTTGTTTTTAACATCCCAAGTTGATATAAGGCAGTAAATAAATGTTATACACATTGAAAAATTTACACAATGCTCATATGACCCACATAGCTTACATATATATGTGGTACTCATATAGACTCTTTGTACCCTTGTGTGCTTCCACAATACTAAGATGAATCATCATTATAATACATGACACTCGTATAACCTCTACAATATCCTTGTGCACTTATATAGTGTTAAGATGAACACCAAACAACACTCAAGTTCTACGCATTACTCATCTCCTTTAAAGTATATCATGCTAAAGCATACAAACACATGACACCCCTACTTGGTTTTGTAATCTTGTACAACATACCTCACATTAGTCTAGCTCAACACATGACTCACATCCACATACTAAAAATATTCTACCAGGTGGCATTCCTTAGATTTGTGTCATACCAAGGATCATGTCAGTAACATAACACCAATGGAAATGTAAACATCACATAGGAGGAAGATGAACCATTTTTGTAATTGTCTACTTTTATAATCATCTAATGCAACCATCTCTTTTCTAATTGGCCATGTCTACAACATCTGGAATACTTTCATGCATTGAGCATATCGTATCAAATGGTCACTTTTTAGACTAGGTAAATTAGTTAAGATGGTTATCCCTCTCTAATCATGAGAATTTTATTTCCCCACTTTTTTTGATGATACCATATGACAAATCAATTAGGATGTTTAACTTTTTTTATCATAGAAAATTGCATTCCTTCTCTTATTACACATTGTACTCTTTTTTACTTTTACCTATTATTTATATTGAATAGAAGAGGCACCATATTACCAATCTCCTATGTTAAATATGTCATGGTTATTTTTGAATCTATTTTTTATATTCAACTACATGTTATAAATTCTACAACTCTATTTGAAGTTTCTTCCACATACAACTACCTTAATTTCATTTAAATATGTTGTCCACTAGGTCTCTTCTTAGGCCCCAGATCATTTAGTATATAAGAATCATGAATTCATTTGAAACCCTAGGACATAAATTTTAAAAATGATGTTCAAACAAAAAAGTGGTTCACCAATATGTTTTGCCCTATTTTTTATTTAACAATATTTAATAGGTATAAAACATTGAAAGATAATTCAGATTGTAATATATGATATTTAAGCATAAATTTGAATGTAAAGTATAATTAATTTAAATTAATTGTAAGTGGCATATAATAAATATAATAAGCACACCCAAGAGTAAGATACTTCATGTTTTCTAGTTTATAGTTGATTGTAACATGTATCTAATAATGGAAAATGTGATAAAACAAGCATGTGATAGTTCAAGTTGGGAATAGAGTTTATGACTATATCTAGACAAGTCCACGCTCCTTGGATAACCACGTAGTGTGGCCTTATTTATTGACTATGGGTTTATCCACTATGAAAATGACTAAAGTGTAATTACTTTATTTCCCATGCTTATTTCTACTTAGAGGGTGAGATATTATGATTTTTTTAATGTCATGCATAAACTTTTAGTTCCTTCTCCTTGCCTTGAAAACCCTAGGTGTATTTTTGAGAGGCAAAAAGAAAGGGAAGTGTAATGGGTTGAGATGACCCTAATCACCCCCATTGATGATTGATTATTTCCTATGTATCTATATACTCTGACGAGGGTATCAAGCCACACATAGTTCACTCACTTAGTGTGATTTTACAATTTTGCTCCTTCACTATATATATGTAGCTAATAATTTATCTTTGATCTTGATGATATTCACCCTTAACTTGATTTGGAATGCTTCAGAGTTGGCTTGTGACTACTCCCAATTGATTAATATTGAATTTGAGAAAAATAGGGCATATTTTCTCAATGTGTAGGTATAGATAGTGCTAAGCTATAGGGAGATCTCGTGTGTAATGATGAATGACAATGATTTGTATTTACAAGATTTCAATTTAATAATTTCCTTTAATTGAATTGCAATACATGCAAGATGACCTATATAAATATTTTTAATTTAAAAAATTAGCCATTAAATGATGTGGGGACAAGGTCATGCTAAGTGGACAAGTCTGTAGTAGTGGGCCTGTCTACATAACATGGACCTGTCCTAGAAAAGTAGGAACAGTTGGCCCGAGGTCAGGAATAATGTAATAGTGATATGAATTGGTTTGATTAATGACTTATAAATTAATATCTAGTAATAACAACAAATATAGGGTTCAATCTCTCATATATACGTGACTAGAGTAATTGTGAATATGAGTCATATATTTGAGCATAAGTCAAGTTGGTTAATATATATCAAGAATTAACATTATCAAGTACATGTGACCAGATTTATGTATACAAACTTACTCATAAAACAATAAGTAAATCTCAATAAATGATTACTAAAAGCTATGAAAACACAATAACATTAATTTAATTTTTTTAGAAAGTAGAAAATAAGAACAAACTCACTGAACATCTAGGAAGATTTTTCAAACTCACTAGGTTTCCAAAAACATTTTATTAATAAAATTATTTCAATAAAATGTATTTATAATAAACTGTAGTCATTAACTTTAAAATTTTCATGGGATCACTTTTTTAAAAATAAATTAAAACTAAAATCAACTAAGTAACTAAAAATAAAACAAAAACTTTACAACTAGCTTTTAAAGCGAGCTATCTTAATCTAAAAGATAATTGAAATAAGATTTCCACTTTGAGGCTACTTAGACTTGTCCATTGTATAAATTTAGACTTTATATAAAGTCATGCAAAGTATCATCATGTTTTATCCTTACAATTGTGACTTTTAACTTTTTGAGAATTCCCTTACTACACATTCTACATGGTATTTTTAGGAGCCTTAAAATTATTTTTTGGGGATCCTAGAGTCTCAATACACATCTAAAGTTATGTAATATTATAAAATAGAAAATAAGCTTTCTCAATAATTATTATGATCCAAAATTGAAGATAAAACATAAAAGTTAGCCTCAATAAATTTGTGAACTATATTAATGCTCAGTGATCAATTCATTCTCCTTTTATATTCACATGTCCTCTCTACCTATTAATTATATTTGTGCATCCTAAATGATTATACATGTGAAAAAATTTATCAGCTCTCTAATACTATATAAATTCTATAATATGTTGCAAACTTTTAAACTTATGATGTTTGACGTGTTGTAGTGACCGTCAAATTTAACTTCATGTCTAGGGACATCTTTAGTGTACATGTGATAGCATCAGGGACTTATAGGTTCAAAAGATCACTTTTGTCAATTGGTGATGATTGTGATCCTGTCAAATTTATCTTAATTTTTATTATAACATGTAGGAATTAACTACACAAAGTTCTCTTATTATATCAAAGTTCCAGAGTTTATGGCCTTCTTAGAGTATACATCCTTCCTAAAGCTTATGAGTATTAAAAAAATTATGAGACCATGTGAAGCGTGATGAGTGTCGAATTCATGTTCACTCAGGCTCCCATGGTGGTAAAATTATTCCCTATGAAGTCTGAGACCATGTGAGTACAAGAAACATAACATGTGGTAGGGCCACACTCCTAGGGTATAATAAACTCTTGAGGTGATAAAAGGGTCATGGAGTGTTCATGTGGCATCTACAAGCATGACATATAAGAACAAGCCAAGTGTCAAGCTACCAGAGTGTTAGGGGGTCCCACAGTGTTTAGTTTTGGAGAAGCCTAATATGGGGGTCTAGAAGATCACCTCTGAACAATAAAAAAACACATCAATAATATAATAACTAAAGTATTTATCATTTAAAATAATATCAAGGAGGTCTCTGGATGCATTTCCTGATGAGATGATTGATAGGAGGTGGAATTTTCTAAATGTTAATATGTGCACCAACTGTAAAGCACACTTCCAATAGACCAATAAGATCAAGATTAGTAAAGAGATGATAATAATGGTTATCAAATAATGAATTTGGTAAAGAGATCCTTAAAATAATCACCAAAATTGTAGTTGAATGATGGGTCTCTCATGAGATGACGTTGTGCAAGCACCAACTCATTTGTCTAACCACTTATGTTTCTTTGGTATATAAGTCTCTACATCAATGGGATTTAGGGAAAGGATATAAAATTTACATTTGTATTTTGGATATGTAAAGTTCATGTTCAAATCTAGGAGTGAAAAATAAATTTCTGACATTGTTGAGTACCCAGTTTGAATCCAAAGAAAGAATATAACAATTAAACATTAAATTTGAAAACAAACACTATAAAATTTTAAAAACTTATGCTTTAAACTGACATATATTTATGAATACATTTCAATCCAAAAATATAAAGAACATTAAACTTAAAACATTCATGTTTATTATCTAGAAATAACCAAAATTTCCAAAAAGCTAAATGCAGCTAAAAGTAAAATGCAAAATTTTAAAACGTCATAATTGCATTCATGTATATAATTTTTTTTAATCTTTTTAAAGTATTAAAACCTAGAAATAAATACATTTGGTCCATATAACACTATTTTTTCTCCATCACCTTAAAAAAATTAATAATAATAATGAACAACATGTACTCACCTTGGCTTACCACAGTCCCAAAGTGTTCAACACTACGTTGGATAAAGCTTTCTTGTCACCACCATTTCAAATGCTACCCATAGAGCATAGAATGTATAAGAGCCAAAGATATGCACAATAGTAAAAATATATATTCATAGTTTAGTTAAATAATAAGATATCCATACACAATTTTTGGTTCTTAGGCAATGTAAGAGTTGGGATTATTTTGACCCCTTAATACCTAATCATGTTCTGAGGTGATTAGGAGTAATTAAATTTTATTCCAAGAGGATGGAAGTGAATCTGGATGCCAGGAATGACCGTTTTGTGTTGTAGGTCATGCTTATGGATCTGGAGCCTAGTAATATGGACAGTGGACTTTCGAGCCATTTTGGCTAGATTTTTAGGCCTAATAATTTTGTCTTTAGGTAGAGCAGTCCAGGGTTTTTCTAGGATAAATGCCATTACTCTAACATCATCGTATGCTCTGATGGGGCTCTCGATGCTATGAGAAAAGAAGCTAAACTTTGTGATTCCCTTCAAGGGTATTTTCATAATGGGCTTGAGGACAAAGATTTGATATTATTTTTCCAGATGTTACAAAATGGATTTAAACATTATGTTTTTTCCTTTGTGTGTGTTGCGAGGGTGTGTGATTTATTTCTAGTGATAGAATAAGGCAATCAAACCATTGCTCAGGTCCTCAAGTTGAGTTTTGAGTCAGATATTCTTGTTTAAAATGTTCTTGTTACCATTTTTACAAATTGTCGAATACTGTAAGATGCATTGAAAGTGTTTGTCAAAATGACTAAAAGAATTTCAAGCATAAGGTGCCTTGGGCATTATGGAGTGATAAAAAAGAAGGATCTAATAATACATAAACTTGTGGATATTTCAAATGAGGGTGTGGATGAGCATTTTCATTCTCTAGCTGAGGATGCACTTATCTATAGATTTAATGGTCTTTCACCTTCTTCAAACACTTTATATAAATGGGTTCATGAGACTTGGTCGAATCACTATGAAATTTATCTGTGTGTTAAAGTTTTTTTGTTGTCCACTTCCATGATCAATAGGATTAATGAAAATGTCTTTCAAAAGGCCTCTAGTTTTGGGGCAATGTAGGCTTGTTTATTACTCCTTAGTTTTTAGATTTTAACCCTCTCACTCATTTTGTTACTAAGATGCCAGTTTGGGTTCAGCTTCTTAATCTATCTTTACAATTTTTGCATGCTTATAAGGAGATAGCTAATACTTTGAGGTCATTTTAAAAAATGATCATGAGAGATTTGTTGCAATCTTGTGCACTTACACTAAAATTTATGTAGAGATTGATTTAAGAAAAGGGGTCCCTGATAGAATCATTTCAAAATATGGCAAATTTTAGCATGTTCAAGTTATAGATTATAAGAATACCACTTTTAGATGCCAAAATTATAAAATCCTAGGTCATTTTCATGTATCTTGTCCTCAGGGTCATCCCCAAGTGTTAAAAAAGAGGGGAAAAAGTCCAAATCTAACAAATAAAGTGCACCAGATTCGTCGCTAGTGGTTGAAGACTATTTTAGAGATTTAGAAACATAAGAACTTATAGAATTGGGAGATAGCAAGAGAGCTGAATTTTTTTCTTCTGCTAAAGAAGCAATGCCCAATTAAGAGGTGACATAAATTATTCAAAACCCCCCTTTGAATTAGTCAGTTAGGGGAGTGAACAGAGGTCATGAGTCTGAACACTCAAACTCAGATAAAGATTTGTCTTAAAATAGAAATTTGAAAACATAGAATCTAGACAAGCAATTAGTTGTGATGAATTATGAGCAAGAGATAGGGCAGGAGGTAAAAATTAAAAAAGGTAAAAAAGGCAAGATAGCTAATCTTTTAGATTACTTCCCCACAAGCTGATATTTGATAGTGGTTTTTAGGTAGTAGGTGGGCTTGCTGTGTGGTTGTTTTTAGCCTTATGACTATTCATTATTTATGGTTCATCTAGGCCATGGTGTTTTAACTTGGATTGCTGTGTAATATTAGTATTGATATAAGGTATGGACTCCATCAAAACCAATATGTGTGTGTGTGTGTGTGTGTGTGTGTGTGTGTGTGTGTGTGTGTGTGTGTGTGTGTGTGTGTGTGTGTGTGTGTGTGTGTGTGTGTGTGTGTATGTGTGTATGTATATATATATATATGTGTATATATATATGTGTGTATATATATGTGTGTGTGTGTGTGTGTATATATATATATATATATATATGTATATATATATATATACACAATTTTCAAACATTAAGATATTCACATAGTTTTGCTTCTAGCTTATTTGTGTAAATTCAATGTTTCTCACAAAAAATCCCTTAGGCCCATCTTGAAACCCTAACATATAAAAAAAATTGAAAGTATTATAAAGCTTAATCTATTTTAAAACATGCCAAGCATGACAAAACCCTAATACTACATAAAATTAAAAAATACCAGCCCTAACTTTTTTACAAAGATAAACCTATTGAGAAACATGGAAAATATCACATCAACATAACATAATTCCCAAAAAAATATATATGCATTAAAAGGTTGTTCATTTACTATATTGTACCAATTTTTTATTGTTTAAAATAACAAACAAATATCCTGATGTGAGAAGACAACATTGCATTAATAAACATCAATGACATTTATAAAATTAACGAGACAACAATTGTAATAAAGGATAACAAAAAAAACTTATTTTTTGTTTCAATATTTCAAAAAAAATAATACTTTAAATAGTAAAGGTTAGCCAATCTCATTGCTAGTTAAGGAGGTACAATTTTTTGCTTCAAATCTGCCAATAAAGAAGCTCTTACATGTTACCAATTTTCTACCATGCATTCTCTAAATAAATTAGTTTAGAAAAATTATAAACCTTATATTTTATGCAAAACAATAAATGAAATCAATGTGCAAAACATTCATTTCTCAAATATAAAATAAAATAATCCCCTTAAAGAATTAACAGACAAGGCCCCACTACAATTTATGTAAATAAATTATTTGTAAAAACCATAAACCCTACATTTTAAGTAAGAGAATAAATAACCCCAATGTTAAACCCTAATATTAATAACAAGGTAAAACATTTATTTCTCAAACACTTAAAGAACAATGGCTATCAACAATAGTGAGGATCGTCCACACAGAGAAATATTACTACTACCAAAAGCACAAAAATCCTAGACATTAATTCATCACATTGCGAATTGAGAAGGTGTAGAGATGTGTTGCTACAACTCTACCACAATAAATTGCACCAATTAAAATGTTTATATATCAAATCTTAAATAAAATGAAAAATTAGAAAACCAACAAAGATTAAAAGAACACAAACTTGCATAAATGGTTAATTTCGTCTACATGGATGAAAATCACCGTAACTGAATGCAAAAAAATGGCATGCTAAAAAACATATTATAGACCCAAAATCTATTAAAAATTGAAATATATCTACATCAAAAGGTTCTTCATTTATTGTAATTTACCCAAATTGTTTGTTGTTTGAAGTAACAAGTAAAAATTTTGATTCTTGGAGATGACATCGTAGTACCAAACATTAATGGTTCTCATAATATGAATGTAAAAGGAATTGTAAAAAAGGATAAATATTACTCTTACCAAAAAAATAAAATATTATACCAATTAGTTCACCATATCATAAATTAAAGAGGAGTGAAGATGTGTTACTACAATTCTATCATAATAAATCTAACCAACCAACACATTTATATCTCAAATAAAAATAGAATGACAATTTATAAATCTTAAAAAGATTAAAATAATAGATGATATTAATAATACCCAAATTATTTCTACATAAATGAAAAAACATCTAACTTTAAGAACAAAAATTGTAGGCCAAATGACCATATTGCAAACCCAAATTTATTTAAAATCAAAATATCATACATCAAAAGGCTCGTCACTTATTTTACTTCACCCAAATTATTTATTGTATGAAATAATAAGCCAAGAAATTGACATATTACTTCAAAATTGTAGGTAATTTTCCCATCAACATGTACTCTAAGGGACAACTTGGATTTCATTCTCTTTTGTTTTACTTTGCTCATTTTTTCATCACTCTCTTCTTAGATACCATCCCCTCAAGTTTTAACTCAATTTGTCTTCCCTCGTGCCACTTCTTCACACTCCAATGACCTCCATGGTGGCGCTCCCACATGTTCCATATCCCCTAGCCTCTCTTTGCCATCACTCATCTAAATCTTATAAAAATGTTTTCTCTCTTTAAATTCCCCTAGCCAAGTCACCCATGACATTCCATTTATGCAACCCACTCCTCTCCTATACCGTAAACATCCTTTGCAATCTCATCCATGGTGTCCATCCCTTTTACCTCTAATCACCCACTCGGCTTGTCATCTCACCTTATTATGGATGGTGGGTTAGAGGATGATTTTTTTGGCACATTATTTACAATGTTGGATATGATATTTTAACTTGATGGCAAAAAAATTCAAAATAAATTAAAGACACCATCTTCAGGCATCATGCTACAATCATGCCTTCTTTTTATGCTTTCCAAATTTTGGTTCAATGCTTTTCCCCTGCCAATGCACTATTTATTTTAGAGAATTAAAGGTTGTTTAGATAATCCATAGACCTACATTGATGATTCTACCTTAGGATCAAGAATTAAAATATCTTTATCCACATCCTCTTTTATAGGAAATTTTGGATTGACATCCTCCACCAAACTCAACTAGCCCTGTGAGTTTGGAGAGGGTGTTGTCTTAATTGAAGAAACATATATTCAAATGTGAGTGCCAATTAGATTTCACAATTCATAGTGATGATTTTAGGGTCGAAGAACTCAATCTTGTGAGCTTCCTCATCATCACATTCATCATCAACTTTGCGAACTCTCTCTGCAAAAGTCTTTCCTTCTAAACTTGTAAGCACACATGGATCACCAACAGTTGGATGATGGAGGAATGGATTTTAGATGTGAAAGGTCTAATTTTGATTATGTCCTCATTTTCACCTCCCTTGATCCTTATCATAATTTTGAGATATGAACATGAGTCCAGAGTTTGACCACTATATTTATTTCATTTTTGGTGCCTTGTAAAATTGGACAAAAATTTATGCACATAAATACAAAATCTTTGCAAAATTTAAACCAAAGAAAATAACTCCCATTGTTTTTTCTACTTTGAAAATTTAGCATGCCAAGTGTTTTCTTGATGTGACTTCTACCTCTACCTCTTAGCTCTTCTAGATTGCATAGGGATTCTTTTTGTATGGATTTAATTTTCGGTTAAGCTTTTGTTTTTAGTTTCCTTCAGCCATTCTCTTAGCTAGTATGGGTTTTTTTGATATGTATAGGTTTGTATGAACCTTTCTATCTTTATTGATATTATGGCATGTAATAAAATCAATATATAAATTATATATAATAATATTAGGGTTTTTTATTTTGCATGGTTAAGGGCCACAAATATGACCTCTTTGTTTAAATAATTAAAAAAACATAAACCCATATTTGTTTTTGGTATTGGGCCCAAAGTTTGTACTTTGAGTATACATCCACAAAAATTTAACCACTAAGAAATCAAACACTTTGGAGAAGCACACAAGTAATTTGAAAGTGAATTCCTTGAGGATTTCATTCTCAAGATGATGAACATAGGTTTTTTATAGGATTAACATCACTATACAATTATAAACATAAAAAGGAGAGTCCCTTCACCTAATAAAGACTACATCATTTGAATGAATTAAACATATATATAATCGCACCCTAAAAGCTACACCTTTCTCTTCTGACATGTAGATTGCATGTTTGATTCTTTAAACACTATAAGCATTGAAACATAGTATGGACATCCATTAGATCATAATGGAAAGGGGATTTTTAGAGTGCCTTAGTATGAAAAATGTAGAAACATGTAACAAAAGAGATACCCCTCAGTTATGGAGTTAAATGGCAAGAAAATTTTATTGATTCAAATATAAAAAGCATTCAAATCCCTATAGATCATAGTCACATGAAATAAAAATATATATCCCCTTGTTAGATTTGTTTGGCCATAGAAATTGAGAATAATAGGTTGGGGATCAAATCTCAAATGATGCAAGATATTTGAAAAGTAGGTATTTTTGTTTTTACTTGAAAATATAAATGATGTTAGACATATTCTCATGGAATGTGATCATGGAAACATCAAAGACATGAGTATCCTCATGAGGCATTCACTAAATGCAAATAACATATGCCCAAACTGATTATTTTACCTTGTAGAAGCCTCTTATTCTAAGGGTTCTAACCCTCATACACCCTCATTCACACTCTGTCTCATTATTATATTTGTGCTAAAAAATCAAACACATCAATGACATGAGTGACTCAATCCATTATGTCAACAAGGGATCATTATGTATGTACGTTGACCATGATGACTATTATAATAAAAATGCCACTTAACCTTGTGATGGTTACCTCATCCTACCAACCTATGAAAATTGCAAGTAGCAAGAATAGATAACAATTCATTCAAATTTAATACATTCATGTTAGAAGAACAAACTCATGGCTAAATGTGGGTGTGGAATTGTAAGAAGATTGTAGTGGACATTATGTTTTGTTGGGAGTTTAATGGCCACCTGCACACTAGTCCCGTTCACTCCCCCAACTCTAATATTTATGCATTGACAAATAATGCAACTTTCTTTGGGTGCTCACAAGAGTCGTAAAGAGAGGTAATCAGGTTGGGTCAAGGTTAGTTAGTAATGACAACACTTTAATTGTCTTGTGCACCTCACATGTAAGGGGTTACTTATGATTTTTATAGACCAACTATTCAATTCACGCATGGCAGTAAGTTAACATACAATAAATTATAATAGAAAACATGCATGAGAGTACTTAGGACATAAAATATACTCATCCTACCAGCACATGGAAATAAGTAGAGATTCATATCAACAAAAGCATAAAAACAATATTATACCAAGTATTCATAATTTTAATAAGCAAGACATCGTAAATGTGTTAACCACATTAGTTTAAACATATTATCAATATCCCATGGCCATAAAAAGAGATGAAAAAAGTAAAAACAATAGTAATAATCATATCTATTGCTTAAAAAATCAAGATTATAATGTCTTCCATGGTACTTAGTAGTATCACAAGCTATCTCTATTATCTCTCTCAATGATTCAACAACACTTAGTTATGTCAAACCAGCTCTATCGATAATCAAAAAATATTTCCCCTATGGCTTATTCGGTCCTTTCACATGACTAAGTCTCTACCTTTTATAGGCTTCTAAATGGTTCTATGCATTAGTATCATATTATTTAGACCGGGTCTAGAATTGTGTTAGTTGCCATAAGTTATACATACACTATACATGAAATAATATAAATCAATGAAAGACTTAAGTAAAAACAATACATATATTTACCATGGGTAGCATGATTAACTCTTTAGATTAAATGGATCTAGTTTAAATTGCCATATTAACAATAACTCTCTTCCACAATGAATTTACTCTATCAATAGCTCTTTATGCTCTTATATAGATAATGTTAAAGTAGGTTTTTTTTAATTTTCCTATATTTATTTATTATGGGATTTTTTTACCTCACTTAGAGTTTTCTTACTTACATGGAGAAGCTTGTTTAGGTGTACAATTTGATTGGATGACTAGGAAATTTGATTGGTTATTTTGGGTATGGGACTTACTCCTCTATTTTTGGTTCCATTGACCACCTTTTGTGAATGAGTTACTAAACACTCTCCTATATGTAAATCTCACTTGGTGAGCCTTTTTTATTACTAGAAGATTAGTATTTTGGCTCCTATTTTATTTATACAATATTCTCATATATTTGATTTCATTAGCTTGCACTTATCTTGAACCTATGTATTTTCATGATTTGGTGACCCTGACCATAACTCTAATATGGAATCAGAGCTATCTCGGTAATCTTGTGTCTAGTTTTTTTTATGTTGTAAGCTTTATTTTAAAATCTTAAGATTTTTTATAGTGTACTGTGAGGCAATTTTTAGAGGGTTTATAAAAAAAATTGGGCATTTTTTTGAAATCTCAAAAACCTTAGGATTTGAAAAAAAATGTAGGGGTCTTTTTTACTAAATCTAGGGGTATTATTATTCTTGGTGGTGTCATTGCTATTTTATGGTGTGTTACAAAGATCAATAGACTAGTTTAAGGTTTATACAACCTTGTTGGTGATTTCAATAGTCTCCCATAGGCTTCTTTCTAATGTGGCTTGTCTTTTCATGGATTGATCATGTTCATAGCCTTTATGGGATTTTATGGTATTTCAAGGTCTTGACCTCATCTCAAAATTAATCACCATTCATCCTCAACTTGCATTCAGACTTATAGTATTTGACCACTTGGCATTCTTCCAAACTCCACAACTTTTCCTCTTTCAACATTTGTTTGCACAATCAGGTGTCTGTGCTTCCATAACTTGTTGATTCATTATCCCTTCCTCTAGTTTGAACTCATAACCTAGAATATTTTATGGTTCAACATAGACCATTCTACTTTATAACCCATTCATGGTCCTTTTGAGGCCATCACTATACACCAAAGTCACCATGGTCCTCGCAGACTTCTTGTTACCACCACTAGCCATTCCTAATCCATTTATCCTCCTCAAAGCTTAATCGAGCAGTAATTTTGCCTATCTTCTACATAGGTAAAAACCCTTCTTTTTATTTCAAAATCACCTTCCTTCTCAATTCATAATTTTTTGAATTAAAAGTTATTTTCAAAAGAGGATGGATGTTTTTTGAGTAGTTTGGGTCAAACTCTAGATTTGAACCTTTTATTTAATGTCATTTGTTTGATATTACATTAAGCCCATAGTACATCTTATGAGTAGGAGACATATGTTTTAGGTGGGTTTTATTTTAAATGTATTATTAAGGGAGATTTGGTTTAATATGGGAATGGTGTAATCTAGTCTCTTTTTAATTGTTTTTTGTAAAACAATACATTTGGGGACTATAATTGCTAAAGGAAATTTTTTTTTTAAATTTTAAATAAAAAAACAATATATTGTGAGCATAATTAATTAAAAAATGGATAGTTATTTTTTGAACAACCTCTTCATTTCCTTGCTAGACAAAGACTAGAGAGTGAGGTCTAATTTGGTAGTTGTCCAAACCCCCTCACATTCAAAGAAATCCTTCTCTCTTACTCATTGGGTACTTATTTTGGACACATTTTTGGCTAAGCCTGATGTCCTCATTTTGTCTTATAAATCATGTCTTTTCAACATTTACACTGGTTACTCTATATGCATTCTTGGTTGTGCCAAATGTCTTTTTAGCATGCATTATTTGCAACATTCGAGGAAGGGTTTCACCATTTCATTGTTTAGGGGGTGTACTTTGTTTTTTGAGTCACTTCCCATTTTTTTTCACTTTCATTCCTATAACAACTTTAACCACAACCACTACAATTTATTTATACACAATGGATACAAGTTCAATTAATCCTCTAATGTCATTTAACTACTATGAATGGAAAACCAAAATTCAAATTATGTCAAGGAGAAATGTTTTACATCTTATTACAATGGGAAATGAGACTACACCTAATACAAAAGTAAATAAATTTAAGTGGTACAACCATTATGATGAATCCTATGGGTTACTATGTATTTTTGTGTCTCTTGATCTTATCTTTCACTTAGAACCTACTTAATTACCCAATTAAATTTGGACCATCTTGGAAAATATTTTTTGGAAGCTAGATGTAATGCAAGATCACAAAATTGAAAATGATATTATCAACCTAATCCTATAGACATCTAATTCCTAACACCATTTGTGTTGAAATTGTCAATCTTACTTGAATTGCACTCAAATGCACATTTTAGGTCAAAATTCATAAAACACATTAAATGGTTTGAACTTGTCATTTACAAGTGCCAATTTAGGTAAAAGTATCCCTAAATGGGGTAGTGTAATTCATGGGCCAACTAACTTTGATCAATTCATTTCGAGTCAAAATGATGATTTCATCTTTTGTTCTTTGGACCACTCTTTTCACCTAAATTCATTGGTACACACCATGTACCTTTGTTATTTTGTGTTGGAAACATCCTAAATGGAAATATGGTTCCATTGAATCTAATGTCACCTTCTAATTCTTCTCAAGTCAAATTACAACTTAGTAATATGACTTTCTGACCATTTTGATTAATTGAGGGCCAATTTTCAAATAATTACACAAATATTGATTAATCTTGTTTAAGGCTAATTAATCCAAATCAAGAGCTTAAGTGGATTTTCCATTAGAGTTGTTGAATATTTATTTTTGAAAATTTATTTCTATTAACTGCATCATCAGGTGACATCACTTCTTGGAAAGATATCCCTAGGCCATAAATGCCACAAATATCAAGATTATGGGTCACCCATACCTAGTCAATGCGTCCCATGCATCTTAAATGCCCCTTCTTCCAAGGTCATGATGAAGATAATTATGGATTTAATTCTAAATATTGAATTAATTCTCAACCACACATCTTCATCTTAAAATGGGTGGTCATGGTTGATCCTGATCAGTCTCCAAAATCTATAAATAGAGAGGCCATGGACATGAATTTTAAGCTTGAATATTGTAAAGTTATAATATTAAATTTTTTCCACAATCCTTTGAATTTGATCATTGATTTTATTTGCAAGCTTCATTGATAGGCTAGTTTAGTGATATGGAATCATGAGCCTAGGTTTTATGGAGTGTTCTTGAGACATTCGAGGCATTTTCCGCCTTTGTTGACAAAGACAAGGATGCTTGATCAAGGGAGAACATGATTTTGAGCCACATGGGTATGGTGAATCCATTTGGTAAGGTAATATGATATTTTTTTCTTTCATTTGCTTCTTGATATCCTTTGTAATTCTCATAGGAATAGATATTTTTAGTTAGTTAGTTCTTTATGCATTTTTCATGATTTATGGACTATTGTTTGACTAATTTTCTTTGTAATCCTCTCTACATCTTGGCATGCCTGATGGGATAAGATATAGAGAGGATTGCAAAGCAAGTTAATCAAACATTAGTCCATAAATCATGAAAAATGCATAAAGAACTAACTAAGCCTATCTACTCCTATGGGAATTACAAAGGATAACAAGAAGAAAATGAAAGAAAGCAACATTATATTACCTTCTCAAATGGATTCACCATACCCATGTGGCTCAAAAGCATGTTCTCCCTTGATCAAGCATCCTTGTCTTTGTCAACAAAGGTGGCAAATTCCTCCAATGTCTCAAGAACACTCCGTAAAACCTAAGCTCATGATTCCAAATCATTAAACTAGCCTATCAATAAAGCTTGAAAAAAAATCAATGATCAAATATACAATATTATGGAAACAATTTAACATTATAACTTTGCAATATTTAATCTTAAAATTCATGTCCATGGCCTCTCTATTTATAGATTTTTGAGATTGGTTAGGATCAGCCATGATAGTCCATCTTGAGATGAAGATGTGTGGTTGAGGATTAATTTAATATTTATAATTAAATCCATAATTATCTTCATCATGGCCTTGGAAGAAAGGGTATTAAAGAGGCATGGGAGGCATTAACTAGGCATGGGTGACCCATAATCCTGATATTTGTGGTATTTATGGCCTAGGGATATCTTCCCAAGAAATGATGTCACTTGATGATGCAGTTAATAGAAATCAATTTCCAAAAAAAACATTCAAAAAATATCATGGAAAATCCACTTAAGCTCTTGATTTAGGTTAATTAGCCTTAAATAAGGTTAATCAACATTTGTGTAATTATTTGAAAATTGGCCCTCAATTCATCAAAATGGTTAAAAAGTCATATTATTGAGTTGTGATTTGACTCAAGAAGAATTAGAAGGTGAAGTTAGATGCACTAGAACCATATTTCCATTTCAGATGTTTTCAACATAAAATAACAAAGGTACGTGGAGTGCACCAATGAATTTAGGTGAAAAAGTGATCCAGAGCATAAAAGGCGAAATCATCATTTTGACTTGAAATGAATTTATTAAAGTTAGCTGGCCCATAAATTACATTGCCCCATTTAGGGATACTTTGACCTAAATTGGCACTTGTAAATGACAAGTTTGAACCATTTAATATGTTTTATGAATTTTGACCTAAAATGTGCATTTGAGTGCAATTTGAGTAAGATTGACAATTTCAACACAAATGGTGTTAGAAATTGGATGTCTATATTTTGCACCTATTTGAGAAGGCATAGCGAGACATTCAAGTGAAGAAACATATTTTCAAAGAAAAGAGTTGCCAAGAAGGAATTGTAATAGACCCATGATGATGCCCCCTCGAGAGGACATACTATGATGAAAGAAAAGGATAGACTCTAAAAAAAAGAGAGAAAGTGAGAGATTAACCCATGGAATAGATCACATCCAAATGAGCTAATGCTTGCACATGTGATTACCATTAATGATCAAAATATAATGAGAGGGATAATAGGCTATGGTGTTTGTCACTCAAAAATTATGACATTATATGCTAAATTACAAAACTATTGTTATCACCAAGGTAGATCCTCTCAAGTTCCTCTTATCTAAAGTAGTTCTTCAAGGACATATGGATAAATGTATTATGTTCCTCAGTGAGTTTAATATTGAGTACCAGAATCAAAAGGCAATAAAAGTATAATTTTTTGTTGACTAACTTGTAGAATCTCCTATTAAGGCCACTCAACCTCCCAACTTTGACCTTCCAGATGATTCTATCATGATGATAGAATAAGCATCAGAAGAACTTGAATAGTGGATGCTCTATTTTTATGGATCCTAGACATCTTGAGGGTCTAGAGCTGGCATATTATTGATCACACCATAGGGGGATTTGATCCCTAAAACATTCCATATATAATTTCATTATACAAACAATATGGCTGAATATGAAGCATTGATTGTAGGGCTCCATCTTGTTATACAATGGGATATTCAAAGCTTAAAGGTCTATAGAGATTCATAGTTAATCATAAATCAAATAACTGACCAGTATCAAACAAAGGATGATAAGATTATTCCTTACAAGAAAATTATCGATAACCTCAAAACACATTTTAAATCTCTATATTTTGAGCAAGTTCTACGAGTCAACAATAGATCTATCGATACCATGGCAACAATTGGTTCCATGATTTAAATGCATGACAGTTCTAAAGAGTATCAGTTCTTAATTAAAAATCTTCTTCAACCAAAACATATTCTATTAGATTTAGAGAGGATATGCACCATTGCTGATCCTAATCCCTCACCTGAGCTACCATGGTACCAAGATTTTTATAACTATTTACATAGTCATGTATTTCCCGTCAACCTTTCCAATAACCAACAAAAACTATTCCTTCATAGCTTAACATGTTATATCCTCCTTGGAAACAAGCTTTATCATAAAGGCTATGATTGAATGCTTCTTCATTGTTTATCTTTGGGAGAATCCAAGCTGACACTAAAGGAGGTTCATGAAGGAATGTGTGGGGCCCATACCAATGGTGTATTCCTAGCAAAGAAACTTCTCAGAATAGGATATTATTGGCCCAAAATGGAGACAGATGCTTGTAATTATGTACATAAGTGTGTTCTTTATCAAAAACATGGCAACTTGATACATACACCTTCCTTACCATTATAATTGATCACAACACCGTAGCCATTCTCAACATGGGGTCTCGACCTCATTGGGACTCAACATATTTAGATGTCCATAAGAACATTTTAACCACAATCGAGTACTTTACCAAGTGGATTGAGGCCATTCCTCTCACTTATGTTACCATGAAATAAATAACCAAATTCATTCATTACCATATCATCTATTGATATGGCATCCCAACCCATATTATATCTGATAATGGTGGATCCTTTGTGAACCAAGATGTGAAATATCTTCGTGTAAAATTCAAGATCAAGCACAATAAATCCACTCCATATAAGCTACAAGGTAATGGACAAGTTGAAGCATCAAATGAAACCATTTTATCCATCTTAAAGAAGATTATCAATGATGCTGACCATAATTGGCACTTACAACTCTTTCCTACCCTTTGGGCTTATATAACAAATCATCGCACCCCAACTAGTGTTACTCCATACTCCCCTATTTTTTGGCACTAAAGATATCATCTTGGTTGAGATTGAGATCCCATCATTAAGAATATCATTGGAGCACATTGAAGATAATGAAGACTATAGAGCCTCACAACTGCACTAACTAGAGTTTCTTGATGGTAAGCATTTGATTGCCCTAGAAAACTTGTAGGCCTATCATAATAGATTACAGAGAAGCTAAAACAAACACATTCTCCCTCAAAAATTTGAGATTGGTGACTTATTTTTGAAGGAGAACCAGAAGAATATGAATGTTGAACCCAAAAAGAAAGGCAATTTTTAGCCTAATTAGTTAAAACCATATATTATCACAACAAACTATGGATCAAGAGCATATCGATTGGTTAAACTTAATGGTGAAGAACTTTCAAAGCCCATAAACATCATACACCTTAAGAGGTTCTATGTATGAACAACTTTGAACCATTATCTACAAGACCCCTGACTTGGGGGTAACTGGTGCTGACGTAATTTTATCTTTCCCTTTTATCTTACCTTGAACATATTTTATACTACCCTGGTCCACTTTTCATGATTCCTGATAGTAAAGGCTTTGAATCCTTGGCATTTCTCTCTTTGAGAATCATATTCTTTGTTATGTCTAGGACATGTTATAATCTTGAACAATTTTTATCCCTTGACCAATTATGATCTTGATTATGTCTCATGAACATTATGAACATCCTCAGTCGTAGTTCTACAAAGTAGTTCAACCAGGATAGTATTGTGCAACTTCAAACAAGTGAACAGAAACATCTTCTTAGTTCTAGACTGTTGCTACACTGTTATAGATAGGTGAATGCATATACTTCTTTTTTACTTCAAGTTGCACATAATTTTATATCACATTTGCTTCTCTTTATTGTTTTATCAAGTTCCTTGCTCTCATTGATTTATGAGCATGGGCCATTGCAGCTAGCTTAGCTATCTTATTGGAACCTCTACTCTTAGGACATGCATCTCCTCAACTAGATGGTCCCACCTTGTGCATATTTTATCCCAAAAACACTAAAAACATTCTAAATACTTTGAAAATACAAAAACCATCAAAACATGATCCATAAAAGAATAAAAAAATTGTCTCACGCTTCTATACAATTATACATTCTCATTCCACCGTGTTATGCTCTTTCCATTTTGTAAGCATATAAACACTAGTTCATTTCATCTTGTACCATGCACTTACCATTTTTCAAGATCATTCTTTCTCATCTCATCAGCTTCTTGTTTGCCAGACCATTCTCATTTGTTTATCTTATCTTCCATTTCTTCTATAACATTAATCATGTTGGTCTGATCATCATTTTTTTCTATCCCATTTCCTAGGAGAACTACATTTGGCTTGAAGTTCATGTTGGAACATGCATCCATAGAAATATGTAAGTAGCATCCACTTATCTTATACATCTAGAGTCAGCTCGACCAACCCCTTCCTTTTCTTCTCTTCCCCCATTTCTTTTGTCATTGTTCCTCTTTAATTAGGGAACAATTATCATGTCATTGTTCTTTGTTATGATGTGGTGGAAAGTAACGCCTCTACTGCACATGCATGAACATTTGTATTTAAACCGCACTAACTTAGTTTTTGTTTGTGTGTGTTTATTTGAATTTTCTTGGTGTTTTGTTGTGCTTTTTCATCTCTCCTTTTCTCCTTTTAATATTTCTTGTCTCATCTTGGACTTGCGTTTCCTTTATTTTTTTTCTTATCTCTTTTGTGTTTTAAAACATCTTGATGATTTACATGGATCTCGATTGTTTATATCTTGATCCTATGTTATTACATTGTTCTTGGACCATTTTGTTTATTTTATTGTCGTTGGTGTCTTGTTTTTCTATTTGATTTTGCTTTTTCTCTTTTGTGTTCAAGAATGCCTTGATGGTCGACATGGATCTTGATTATTCATATCTTGGTCTCATGTCATTAAGATGTTGTTACTTTTTATTTTTAAACATTTTATTCCTACTTAAGATCATATCTTGATTTCAAGCTAGGTTCATTTATGTTTATCTTTTTATTTGTCTTTGCTTATTTGTTTAAATGTAAATCGCTATAACTCTAGTTTTGTTCATTGCTTATTTGTTTAAATGTAAATCGCTATAACTCTAGTTTTGGTCATTGCTTTACCATTATTCTTAGTTATAGATATTCACATTTGAACTGGCTTAGTGCAATTGGAATATTATGTAATTATAATTCATTTATACTTATGATGCTTAATTTATTTTTCTATAGCAAGCACTTTGTGCTCAGGGCTCAAAGTCTTAATGTCAACATCAACTCTGATGAATGATTCTCAAGAACACTTTGCAAAACCTAGGCTCATGATATGAAATTAGGCTTCTAGGTAACATGCATTTTAGGATTCTTTGTCTATGCTTAAATGTGAATCTCTTTGCATACATTTTTATTCTAATCAAGTCTTGATCATTTTTCATTATTCCTCATTCCATTCTCTCCCAAACTTGGGTGAACTACATTGGCCTGAAGTTCATGTTGGAACATGAGTCCATGGAACTATGTAGGTAGCACTCAATTTCTATTGAGGTCAACTTGGCTATCTCCATTCTTATTTTCATCTCTCTCATCACTTTGTGCATTCTCATATGCTTGGTTTTATATGGCTTTATAATCCATTACACCATCGCATGTATGTTTGTACTTATTCACTTTAACCTATCTTTTTAGTTATATCCTTGAGTTATTTTGCTTGCCAATTGCCCATGTTGGGCATAACATCTGAACCAAATCTGAATCAAATAAAATCTATAGGGGTAAAATCATTCTTTCTTCTTTATCAATGATCAAAATTTGCCCTACTAGGGCAAAACTATTTTATCATGATCAAATCTACTCTACTAGAGTACTTATTATCCTCTCTTTGGAGACCCTATTCTAGTGGTGCTTCCCTTATTGAAGTAGAATGCTCTCTCTTTTCCTCTAATTCCAAGCTATCCACATTAATTCCCACAATGGAAATATTTTAGTGTGCAACTTATCTCGAGATTGATCAATATCGTAAGCGTGCAGCTTGTACTCTTAAATTAGGTACGTTTAAAGTGTGTCCCTTACATTCGGGGATTATATCTTTACCAGTCCCCCTATTTATGGGGCCTATTATACCTCTCATTATATTTTGATCATTGATGGTAATCACATGTGCAAGCATTAGCTCATCTGGATGTGATCTATTCCATGGGTTAATCTCTCACTTTCTCTCTCTTTTTGAGTCTATCCCTTTTTTCCATCCTAGTATGTCCTCTTGAGGGGGCATCATCATGGGTCTATTCTAATTTCTTCTTTACAACTTTTTTCTTTGAAAAGATGTTTTTTCACCTAAATGTCTCGCTACACCTTCTCAAATAGGGGCAAAATGTAGACATCCAATTCCTAACACCATTTGTGTTTAAATTGTCAATCTTACTTGAATTGCACTCAAATGCACATTTTAGGTCAAAATTCATAAAACATGTTAAATGGTTCAAACTTGTCATTTAAAAGTGCCAATTTAGGTCAAAGTATCTCTAAACAAGGCAATGTAATTTGTGGGCTAGCTAACTTTGATCAATTCATTTTGAGTCAAAATGATGATTTCACCTTTTGTGCTTTGGATCACTCTTTTCACCTAAATTCATTGGTACACACCATGTACCTTTATTATTTTGTGTTAGAAACATCCTAAATGGAAATACAATTTTGATGCATCTAACGTCACCTTCTAATTATTTTCGAGTCAAATTACAACTCAGTAATATAACTTTCTAACCATTTTGATTAATTGAGGGCCAATTTTCAAATAATTGCACAAATGTTGATTAACCTTCTTTAAGGCTAATTAATCCAAATAAAGAGATTAAGTGAAATTTTCATGAGAGTTGTTAAATATTTCTTTTTGGAAATTGATTTTTATTAACTACATCATCAGGTGACATCATTTTTTGGGAAGACATCCCTAGGACATAAATACCATAAATATTAGGATTATGGGTCACCCATGCCTAGTTAATGCTTCCCATGCCTCTTCAATGCCCCTTCTTCCAAGGTCATAATGAAGATAAATATGAATTTAATTCTAAATATTGAATTAATCTTCAACCACACATCTTCATCTCAAGATGGATGGTCATGGTTGATCTTGACCAATCTCAAAAATCTATAATTAGAGAGGCCATGGACATGAATTATAAGCTTGAATTTTACAAAGTTATAATGTTAAATTGTTTCCATAATCCTTTGAATTTGATCATTGATTTTTTTTGCAAGCTTCATCTATACTAGTTTAGTGATTTGGAATCATGAGCCTAGGTTTTATGGAGTGTTCTTGAGACATTGGAGGAGTTTGCCACCTTTGTTGACAAAGACAAGGATGTTTGATCAAGAGAGAACATGCTTTTGAGCCACATGGTTATGGTGAATAAATTTTGGAAGATAATATGATGTTGATTTCTTTCATTTGCTTCTTGTTATCCTTTGTAATTCCCATAGGAATAGATAGGCTTAGTTAGTTAGTTTTTTATGCATTTTTCATGATTTATGGACTAATGTTTGACTAACTTGCTTTGTAATCCTCTCTACAAGTCCTAGAAAATTTAACACCCTTAAGTATTTCTTCACCAAGTTCAAAATGACCAAATTATTCTTTCTATAATCTCTAAGCTAGGTCTCGATTACTCATTTTTTGTCTCTACTTTTCATACCACTAAAAGTGCTTTGGGCACTACATTGAAAATGCCCTCTTTATATTCTTTCATTTTTGAATTAACTAGGGAGCAAGATAAGTTAATACAAATGGGCACATTGAATTTCTAAAAATATAAAGCCCTAATTATTGGGAATGGGAAATAGAAGGCCTCAAACAAAGAGAAGAAGAAAAAGAACAAGGATTAAGAGAAGAAGAAAAATCAACATCTTCCAAAACAACCACTGAATCCTCCTCTTCTAACAACAAACCTAAGAAAAGAAGGTAAAGTCTGACTATTGCAAGAAAAATGGGCATGATAAACAAAGTCCATGAAGAAATAAATTGATCACCTAACTCATCTTTGAAAAAATAACAACATAGGTGTTCCTGAATCTATCAGGAAATATTTATCAACTCAAGATTCTTCTAAGGCAAAGGTAAAGAGAAAGAAAAGGGCAAAGATCTTATATCAATTGTAACTCCAACCTATTCATGGGTTATTGACTCGGTTGTTTCCCACCACATGGGCTCTTCACAAGTTGATTTTTATTCCTTAGAACCTTGTATCATGTCTTTTATCACTACGAGTGATGAAACTTTAGTAGAAGTTGTAGGGAGACAGTTTGTTGAAATGGATGGAGGAACATTCATTAATGTTTTAAGCATTACATCAGTTTCAACTAATCTCCTATCAGTGTACCAAATCACTCACATCAGTAAGCACATGAGGGCAGAGTTTTCACCAGATTCATTCATAATTAGAGAGTTACATGATGATTCTACAGTGGAAATGGGTATGGGTAGTTACATGATGATTCACCAAGCTAGGTTATATAGCTTTTCACATTTTGCACCTGATTCTTCTCTGACTACATTTCTGACTCATTCAGATGAAGTTATCAAACTTTGAGGCATGAGCAGTTTGGCCACCTCAACTACCACAATCTAGAACAACTCAACAAAAGTGATATGGTTACATGATTAGTGTCCATTTATCTAAGGGTCTTTGTGAGGGTTTAACCCTTGGGAAACATCCCAAAGATAAATTTGACAAGGGTAAAGCTTAGAGGGATTCACAAGCATTGGATTTAGTACACAATGATGTATCTAGGCCTTTTCTCAGTCTAACTTTCACAAGGGCTAAGTATGTTATTACCTTCATTGATTATTTCTTGAGATACACATGGTTTCACTTCCTTAGGCTAAAATATGAAGTTTTCGATAAGTATTGAGACTTCAAAGTTATTGTATAAAAATAATCAGATAAATCCATCAAGGTTATTCAAATAAATAATGGAGGTGAGCATGTCAATAATAAGTTTGAGCAGTTTTGTATTATAAAGGGGATTGATTTGTAACAGACAGTTCCATATAGTCCTCAACAAAATAGTGTTGCAGAATGTAAGAACATGTTTTTGAAAGAGATGGTTAATTGTATGATTCACTCTAAGTCACTTCTACTATAGTACTAGGCCAAGGCAAACAATTGTGCTTGTTACATTTAGAATAGGGTTCCCCACAAAACTTTGAAAGTCATAACTCCCTTTAAAGCTTGATACAGTAGGAAACTCATAGTTGAGCATTTCATACTCTTCATATCTCTAGCTATGACACATATAGATAAGAAGAAATGCAAGGCTATGGAATTGTTGTCACCAAATATTGCACCCTAAAAGAGGTGTTTCAAGCCTCTTCTAGATTTAGGCAACATGAGAACACTTCCAGGTATGTGGGTGTACCTATAGTGGAAGTGAGCCTCTATATTTAAGGGCTAGCTCACTGAATGTATCTTGAAGTGCTTTCACCTATGTTAACGCTTGCTTGTGGGGAAAAGATTTAGAAACTTTTATTAAATTAACCTACTCTAAGGGGTGAAACACCAAAATGTTTTCTATAATCATACTTCCCATGACCCTACTCCTCCCTATGATTACACATCAGCTCATGTGTAGATTACTGACCCTAGTCATCCCACTTTGAGACATCCACCACCTGTTTGAACCTCTCTTGCATCATATTATTACCCTCTATACATCATTAGTCCTTATTGGCCCTTTTACACACAAGACAAGCCTTCTAGAGACCCCTCGGGGCCTTTCAGGTGCCTATTGACTAAACTAGGCCCTTGTTTGACCTAGGACATGGATTGTGTGAAGGAAATATGTGGCATAGGCTGCACGTTTATTTCACCAAAGTAACGGCCTAGGTGAAACATGCCCAAAAATGCCAAAATAAACCTAAACGGTAAAAAGTAGCTAGTTTTTGGTCTTTTGGCCATTTGGGGTTGGGATATATGCCTCATTCTCATTCATTTGAGCCTCTTATTCTCTCTCTCCACACTTTATCTTGATTATTATTCCCTCTATTAACTCTCATGCCTTCTTGAATCTCTCTAGATTCATTCTTGGCACTCTTGAGCTTGATTGGTGATAGAGGATCCCATATACTACTACACATTTGCTTGGAGACTCCATTGTTGCTTGTAGTTATTCATACTTCCTTATGGCTTGTGTCCAGCTTATACATTTATCATTGTACCTAATTTGTGCACTTGGCTGGATCTCTTAAGCCATTTCAAGTTCTCACTTCACCTCTTCCTTTGCTCTTGGATTTTGGTTGGCCTTCAACTTGCGCATAGCTTGGTCTTCCTCCTACATTACTTCCTAGCTTAGATTCTGGGTCGATAGAACATCTTCACATCTTATTTGAGCTTGATATAAGGGTACTTTTCTATGCAAAGTGAAACTCCATTATTTTGTGTAGTATATATGCTAGGGTTTGACTTATTCTAGTGAAATAGTTATTGTGTGTATTACTTAGAGTAGTTTCTAGAGTTTCTTGCATTTGTATATGATTAAAGAGTACTTTCATTGCTTGAAATATTCCTTTATTGCATATAATTTATTGTCTTTCATGTTACTTGTGATTCATTTCATCCATAACCAATCTCCCACCCTTTAGACTCCAATCTTGGTAGATTTAGGGTCTCATCCCTGAGCTCACTAATGAGCAAGCCACATTTTTAATGGAATGCCATAGACATCATAGGATCTAGGAGCTTCCATTGACCCAGCATGGTAGTTTTAACCCTCTCACATTAAAAAGGGAACAAGATTGGTAGGATTATAACCAACATACTTAGTCTCTTTTTCACCAGTTTGAGCTTCATTCATCTAAGGTTGTTTCATCTCAGCTCTATATTGTGTTTCATTCACCCATTCGAGGTGATGAGGATCTCCTTGCACAAATAGGACCTAATGAGTTACGTGTGATCATTGATGATTATTGTAGATGTCTTCAAGTGAATGAAGCACTTTTTTCTCCCCCTAAGATTTGATGGAATACTTCCTCTATTAATAGAGCATGTACCTGCTCAATTTTAAGTGCCTCAACTATTTCTTGTGCGATCTCTTTACCTCTTTCTTAACTAGAGAATTTAGAGAAAGAACATCCTCATATCCATTCTATGGGTCATAGGTTTTCTAACTCAATGAGGTATCCCCATCTTGGGGGTTATTCCTATCCTCCTAGTCCATCTTTTAGAGTTTTTGATGAGCATGCTAATTTTGATCACCACTTGTAAACTAGATATCTATGATATGTGTATCGAGAGAATAAATGACCACCAGTTAACCCTCATTTAATGGCACATGACCAACATCATGGAGATCTTGGTTATCATGACCATTTACATGAGTATGTCATGTCTTCCCATCATCCCCATGGGGATCGTCACACTTCCCATGGCTGTTCTCCACCCCATGGTAGAGATGATTTCCATTATGAGCATTCTCCCTGTTAGGAACCTCCCTGACATCATCCTCCCCATGGTCATGATCATGGTGATTCCTATGGGCATACGTAACATCATCATCATGATCCCCCTCTCAAAGTTCATTGCCAACCTGTTATTAACCATGCTTGTGAAGATCTCCATAAAAATCCTATAGCCCCTTGGGTGCGTGTTATTCCCCTTCTTACTCCTATCCTTGAACTGCCTAAGTTTAATGAGATGTAAGACTCCAGTCTCATGGAGCATATTATGGAATTCATGATGGAATATATGGATTGGGAATATGATGAAGGCATGATGTTGAATCTCTTATCTCATTCTCTATGAGTTGAAACTCTTGTCTAGTTTAAAAATCTACCACTATATTCTCTCTCTAGTTTTCATCTCCTTCTAGATGACTTCCTCCAATATTTTGATATCTCTAGACCCTTTAACCTCGGTATACAATCACTCACCTCCATGACATATGATGAGGGTGAGTCAAACTTTGATTTTGTATGTGTATGGCATTCAACTATTTACACATGTACGATAAGTTCTCAGATGACCAACTTTATGACATGTTCATGCAAGCACTGAGGTAGGAGGTTCACCTTGAAGTTCTCAAATGTGAAACTACCTCTTATGATGAATTTTTTAATGAGTGTTTAAAGATCAAAGTGTTTTATGTGTGTGTAGGAATGCGGCCCATCCCTTCCTAAAATTCATCCTCTTTGCACAATCATAACCATAATGTGACTGATGATGGTGTTACTAATTATCTTCCTGAGAAGAAGGACACGAAGGATAGTCATGAGGTGAATGCCTTGAGCAAGAAGCCAACTAAAAAAAAGTCTTATGAATCAGGTATAACAAAGTAATGAATGGTGTTTCCTTATGACCCCACCAAGCTTTACAATTTCCATCGAATGAGGGGGCATGATGATAAAAATTGTGCCACCCAAAAGTCTAGTGGGCAATCCTTACCTCCATCATAGAGTTCTTCACTTGTAGAACCCAATCGTAAGTTGAATGTTTTCAAGGAGCCTCTACCTACCCATGATAAGGAGAAGAAGAAGAAGAATAATAAAAATAATAAATCAAAGGCTAAGGCCCCACATTCCCATTTTTGCTCTTCCACTTCTTCTAACTCCTCTTCTTAGGTTGACCCAAGAGGGAAAGCCAAGCGTGAGAGTAGCAAGGTTGTTGATATTATCGATGTAGCCTCTACTAGGTTCGAGTGCTTTGTCAACACATGCTCTAGTTAGGCCACCAAACTTATTACAGAGACTAGTGGTGCTAGGCCCCCTATCCAACCCATGGGGGTAGGAAATCCTAAGGTCAAATTTGACTTTAGGCATAACATCCCTCCTTAGGATAGAAAATGTCTTTACTCTATCATAGAAGAGTTGCATGGCCTCTTAGCTAGGATCTCCATTTGGGACCTTCTTCACCTTTGCCCTGAGTAAAGGGGCCTCATCTTTTACTAGCTTAGTCTCTCTCATGAGGCTCTGCTATGTGATGATGTTGAAGTATTGTTCAACTTTGATACATACGAGCACCCTCATCCTCCCATCTTATCTTTTGACCCAACCTTTTTGCCTAACATTTTGGTTGTTGCAAAAAGGGATCATTTCCCTCTCTATATAGATAATTCTATTGATGATTTCCACATTAAGTAGTGCATCATTGATGAAGGAGTTATGTTAAATATCATGTCTTTATGTGTGTTTAATGAGCTCAGGATCAATTAGAAGAAGTACTCCAATTCTTGTCATAATTGTGTTGGTTTTAGTGATGACATAGTTACATCAGTGTGGAACATAAAGTTCTAGGTCAAGTTTGGCCCCAAGATAGTCAGAATCAAGTTCTATTTGTTAGACCTTGATCTTTCATAAAACATGATTATTGGCCATCTTTAGACCGTTGCCATGTAGGCTATCATATTAGATATGTTTCACATGGTGTAATTTATGCATGAAGGTGAGGTTCACACCTTGGAGGCTGACCTAGATCTCTTGGCATTGCTCTATATAAAGACAAAGCCTTCAAGTGAGGTTTTGTCTATCTCCTCATGGGGGTATGTATATTCTCATACACCCCTTATTTTTGAGTGTCATTTCTTCAAGGATAAATATTTTGATCCAGTTGAGTACCGATCAATGTTCATTCTTTCAAAGTCTAACACACATCAGTTGACTCCCTCTTTTACTCCAAAATGTCAGGCTAGCCCATCTCTTATTGATGTTTCTCAAAATGTTGAGCTCCCCCTTGAGTCATGTTTTGATCATCATAGTATAGGCTTTCTCCATATGTCTCCCACTAAGACCACTAGAGTGGCTGAGTTTGATCTCGAGTGTTGTTTCATTGATGTTACAACACACAAATTACTCAAGGAGAGAAAGGCTTACACCAAGCTCATGCACCCTGCCATAAGTATCATTATCCCCTTGATCACCTTGGTTTAGAGATTTCTCTCATAGATGGACCAACCCTAGGCCTTCCTATAGTGAATGTCCTAGAGGTTGACCCTAAAGTGTTTGATGATTTACTTCCTCCCACACCTAAGTGTTTCAATGAAGGTAACACTATGTAAATTGAAGTATCCATAAATGTTAACCTTAGAACTTCAGCAAAGCCTAAGATCATCAAGATCAATGCCAACTTTGCTCCATAAGAATGGGATGTTTTGGTTGCCTTCTTGTATGAATTTTTAGACATATTCACTTGGGAATACACTGATATGAAGGGCATGGATCTTGACATAGTTTTCCATAATCTCATCATGGATAATGGAACTCAGCTTGTTCTTCAAAAGCAATGACTAATGGCTCTTAAAGTCTCCTAGTTGGTCAAAGCAGAGATTGAAAAACTCATCTAAGTTGGCTTTATCCAAGCTATTAACTACCCTCAATGGATTTCCAACATTGTTCCCATCCTCAAGAAGAATGAAGCTATTCAGATTTGTAATGAATTTTGAGATCTCAATATGGCCTACCCAAAGGATAACTTTCTTACTCCATTGATAGACCAGATTATTGATTCCACCACTAGTTTTGAGATCATGTCCCTCATGGATAGTTTATCTAGGTACAACCAAATATGAATTATACTTGAAAACCAACACAAGATGACATTTACTATCCCATGGGGTAATTTCTACTATATTGTCATGCCTTTTGGTCTAAAGAATGTTGGGGCCACGTATCAGCGTACCATGACCCAAATTTTCCATGACCTTATCCATAAGATCATTGAGTGCTATGATGATGATCTCCTTAGAAAATATTGTAAGTAGGATGAGCATGTGAGAAACCTCATAATCATATTTGAACATCTTTGAGAGTATCACATTAGTCTCAACCCTAAGAAGTGCATTTTTAGTGTTTAAACTAGAAATATTTTTGGCTTCCTCATTTTGTAGAGTGGCATTAAAGTGTATCTCGACAAGATCAAGGCAATCCTTAAGATGTCTCCCCCACATAACCTCATCTAGTTGTAGTCCTTCCTAGGAAAACTCAACTTTATCATATGTTTCCTTGGGGAGTATGCTCACAAATCCATGCCCATCACGTCTCTTATGCAAGGACACTCCATTCTTGTGGTCTATTGAAGTCCAAGTTGATTTCAAGTAATTAAAGCATATACTTCATAATCCTCTCATTTTGATGGCACTTATTGAGGGGCATGAGTTTATCTTATATACCTCTATCACTGATCTTTCCATTAAGGGCATACTATGCCAAAAAGATGACATTGGTAGGGAGAAAGTTGTTTACTACATTTATTGCATGCTAATTGGCCCTAAACTCAACTATTCTCTAGTTGAGTGTCAATTCCTCTCCCTCAACTTCACTGTGAAGAAAGATTACATGTTGGGCCAAACTACTAACATGATTATCCAGTCTGATCCATTTTACTACTTACTTAACAAGATGCATCTTTTTGACAAGACTACGAGGTGGATCATGCTTCTTCAAGATTTTAACCTCCACATCGTTAACCAAAAGTCCACCAAGGGCTTGGTTGTGGCTGACCAACTCATTGATTACTCACTACCCAACCCTAACACAAAGCTATTTTATGATGCCTTTCCTGATGAGATAGTCTACTCGATCGACCATGTTGAGGTCTCTAAGTGTGATTTGTATTAGGACATTGTCCATTATCTTGAAGACCAATCTTGTCCCATCACTACTTCTTCATAGGAATGTTACCAAATCTATAAGCTCACCATCCACTATGTCATCATTGGTGGCATCTTGTTCAAGATGGGTCTCAATCATGTGTTGATGTAATACCTTGCCCTCGAAGACATCCCTCTTATGCTTGAGGAGTCTCATGAGAACATTTATGGTGGTCACTTGGGAGGGCAAGCGACTGATCAATGTATTAGTAGGATGGCTACTACTGGCCTACTCTTGCTAAAGATGTAATCTAATATTCCAAGAAGTGTAATATGTGTCAAGTCATAGGGGATGCTATCAATGCCCTGGCTGACCTCTTACACTCTATTTCATCCCCTTGGCATTTATCGATTTAGGCTCTCAACTTCATTGACGAGTTCAAGCCTAACTCTTTTGATGGCTATCGTTAGTTCATCACTACCATTGACTATTTTATGAATAAAGTTGAGGCCATGCCTCTTAGCAGATGTCTAAGAAGACCATCACCAAGTTCATCCTGAACCAACTTATTGGTAGGTTTGGGGTTCTTACTTTGATTATGGTTGATAATGGCCTAAGCTTCTAAAGCCCTGAGATGCATGAGCTCGCTAAACATTTTAGGTTCAAGCTTTATTTCTTCTCTACCCATTACCCCTAGGGAAATGGGAAAATAGAGTCTTCAAATAAAACTTTGAATAATATGCTTCTTTGTACCATTGCCCAGTCTAAGAGAGATTGGAATCTCATGCTCTATCCTAACTTTTGGGCCTATTAGACTAGCTTCCAAATAGCCATGGGGGAAACCCCATACTCTCTTATGTATGGGTTCAAGGTTGTTCTTCCCTTAGAGGTCTTAATCCCTTCATTGAAGGTTAAGACTTTTGGTTCTCTTTCTAATGAGGAAGAACACATTACTTGCCTCATTGAGCTTGAGTAATTAGATGAGTGATGCCTGACCACTCTTAAACATAATCATGCTTACCAATGCCACTAATTCAAGAAGTTGGTGTACCCTCATCAATTCAAGGTAGGTGATACGGTCCTCATTTTTTATAAGGAGCATCATAAGAAGGGAAAACTCACACATAAGTGGTTTGGCCCTTTTGTTATCACTGCTTCTCTAGAGAATGGGTATTTTTGTCTCTTAATTCTAAAAAACAAGCCCCTATGGCACCCAATCAATGTGTTTTATCTAAGAACTTTTCATGTCTTAGGCCCACATGGCCCTTCAGGAAAGTTGCCTACGGTGGTAAGGCAAGCCTTTCCTCTCTTCTATCACCACTAACCCCTATTCCACTAGTATATGTGTGTATGTGGGTTCTTTATTAGCAGTTCTTACTGTCTAATCACATGTATCTAGTAGTCTATATTAGATGAAGCATACACATCACACACAAAATCATATACACATGTGCTAATAATGAGAAAACTACTATATATATATCATAAAAAGATGTTTTTCTCCAGGTACATCACATGGCTTGTTGTTAGCCTGAGCTCATAGTCCCCAAAAATTACCACGTGTGTGGCTACATATGCATACCCCAGTTAACCTATGACTAGACGATATTGATTCAAAAATTAGGTTTATCTTTTAGATAAATCAAACACTTTTAAAATTGGATACTAAAATTCTCAATTCCCTAAATTAAAATAGAATTGGATGCAAAATTCTCAATTTCTCAATTACATAAAATAGGAAATAGATTTTTAAAAATATTCAAGAATCAAACCTGAGTGAATAATAACTCAAGAAACATGATTTTTCATTCAAATTGATCTGTGAACAGTAATTAGCCCCCTGATAATAAATACTGCTTATTTTAAATGGATTTTAATATGTCAATTTCCAAATTTTTATTTTAAAAAGAATTGAATTTTAATTAAAATGTAAATTGTCTACAATAATTATAATTATGAGTATTCTATAAAATCATTTTAATCTATTGTTCAATTAAAAAAACATTCCATATAAATTTCATCTCTGTAAATAATTTCTTAATTTCTCATAATTATTTTCCAAAATATTAATGATTAATTTTAAATTGATATAATGGAAAAACCAAAATATAATAGAGACGAGATATTTTACAATGTTCACCAAGTGGCTACGTCCCCAGGATTGCTAAATAGCAATCTGATCCATTAAAAATCAATTGCAAGTAATAATACAACTCATGATAATGATAAATGAACCCTGTCACATGCAATAGAATTGAAACCAAATTTTGAAGACTCTGAACCTAATCAACAAATGTCTCCTATTCATCTAAAGCATTGCAAGTGATTTTTTAATTCACAATGGGTAAATATATCTCTGTGTAATTTTTACAGACTTACAAGACTATGTAATAGGCAAAAATGGCCTCAATCAAGCTATTACAAAATTCTGCCTCTATACCAAAAATATACAGATTCTATAATATTCATTGCACGTTATTTCTTGTTTCTAAAAATAATAAAATCTTGTCCCTAAATAATAAAAATCCCCAATATAAAATGAAATAATATTGTATATAGTCAACATTGGCTAACAACCTTCTTTACCCGAAGCATGGATCCAAAAGTTTATACTCCGTAAAAGGCTTGCATGCTTTTTTAAATGAAATAAAATCCCATATTTTATGGGAGGTTGAAACACCATGCTTAATTTTTCAAAATTATTCCCATAAATTAAAAAAACCCATGATCCTCCCACCAAACACCAACCACACGTGGATCATGAAAAAGGCAAGTGGATAAAGCGTGGAGTAAAAGGTGGGTAAGTTAAAGTGTGTGGGAGTTTAACACCAAACCCAAGACATGAGGATTAAAGAATTAAAATCCCATAACTTTCCACATCCAAGCAATTGAATAATTCACTGACCACTATGTGGTGGATGATCCACGTGGGAATAAAAGGTGGCATGTAGGTTTAATAAGGAGTTTGATGCCAAACAAAGGCCATAGCATATAACATGCATGTTAAGAGGACTTTAGTTTAAGTGCCTAAACATAAAAACATATCCCATGCAAGTAGATGTTCTACGTGGAGAATGGGGATAATGTAAATTTGGAACTTTAGTTTAAAAAACATAACCCATGTAAACAAAACTCACCTCCCATGCAAAGTGGAATGGAATTCTACGTGGAAAAGGGAAAGTGGGGGTATAAATTTTTATTTTTAGTTTTTTTAAAATAAAATTCCATGATAAATCTCCACGTGGGTAAAGGTGGGAATAGAGTCAAATTTGGGACTTTAGGTTTTAATTATCCGATGGTTGATTAAAAACTATATTAAATAGGATATTTAAATTGAATTTGGATTTAATTTAAAAACATATTGCATGGTTTTTAAAAAACCATAAAATAGGATATTAGGATTATTTTGAAAATGGGAAAATGGAGGAATTACAGTGGAAAAATAATTGGATGATGTGGAATAAATAAATTGGTAACATTAGCGGAATTAAATGGCTGGCAAAGTTGATAATGGGGTAATATGGGTAAAGGTCAATTTGGTCCCACATCTACAACACAACACCCATTAGCATAAAATAATTCCAATATAAAAATTAATTGTATAAACTCTTTATATTTTTGCCATGTGTGGACTTTCCATTGTGACACTTTTCTTTTCCACATTTTTCTGAATCATATGAAAATCCTTTGGATTAAACCTTCCCAATAAGACCTTTTTGGTCTTCAAAAGGTTAAGTCACCCACTAAATTTGCAAATGGTTTACTCTGCAAAACATCACCACAAAATATCATGAAAATAATTCAAAAATCAAACTCAATCCCTAAAATGCCAGTGAAAGAAATATATATCCAATACCAAATTGTAGATAAAAGCAAACTTCCTGTACAAATGTCACATCTCCAAAAATGATGAATCTACCAATCACTACAAAATGGTCACCAAGTGTAACTGCAAACTTGTTTTTTAGTGTAATAAATATACATGTTAATTATAACCACATTTGACAGTTAGAAATAAATTCTCAAAATGAATAAGGGACTTATAACATGTACAAATATAATGCATGGCTAAAAAAAGTTTGTAAAATTATTACAATTAAAAAATGGTGCCCAAAAAAGGGTCTTATAAGCCTTTATTTACACAATGTAAATGATAACATATATACTAAAATGAAAATTCCTAAAATAGACATACTGATATCATCCCATATAATATGCATACTGTTGTCAAGGTTTAAAAATGAAGTTTTTCCAAAAACCTTAAACATGAGAAAATAATCCAAGTATGATAAACCTATCCCTTGGCTTTTCTCTAAAGATTACTCCAATAAACCAATTTTCAAAACTTAAAATCATTTGAGAATATTTCCAAGTGTAAACATGAGTTAATTCCTTTTTCAATGCATCGGGAACTCAAAAACTTATCAAGGAAAAAAACATAGAGCTTAGCAAAACCACAAATATGAGAAAATAATCCAAGTATGATAAACCTATCACTCAGATTTTCTCACAACTGGTAGTTCTAAAATATGTTCAAAACTAAAATATATTCCTTTTAATGGAATTCTAAAATTGCTTTGAACATTTGCATGCTATAAAATACCATAACTATGCAAACATAAAACTAAGGAATTGCTTACCACACATTTTCCTATTTAGGTGGTTTAATTTCCTCAGTGAATACCTGAGTAGTTGCATGTGTCATCTCTGAACTGTTGGATTTGAAATAACTTCTTGTTTTCTTATGTATGCATCATTCTTCATGGATGTCTTCCTACAATACTTAGGATGTAGTTGTGGATACAATACCCAAAATTTATCATTTCTGTGACCACTTAGATTACAATGAGTACAATGATTATTACCCATTTGTTTCTCCTTAGAAAACATAAACATCGTAAGAGTTGGTTTTCTTTTCCAACATAAGGCAACACAATGATTATTTAATCCACAACAATTGCATGGATATTTAGACATGGTTTTCTTTTCACAATTGAAATATACATTGCAATATTTACCAAGTTTTTTAGGACTAGTGAAAGTATGAGAAGGTGGAATGATTTTACCTTTTCTAAAATCATGTATTCACACAACACCATCTTTTTGTGGGGATGGACTTCCTTTTCTCTGCATGTTATCACTCTATAGGACTAGTGGGTTGAACACTTTGTTGTTAGAAGCTTGTCTTCTTTTAACATTTTGGATTTTTCTACAGATTCCTTTTTTACACTAGTATATCCCAAACCTAAAAAATGAGGTCTATCCTCTACCTAAATGGGGTTAGTTATACCTTGTCCATTTTTACCAAGGCGTCTTCCTTCAAATCCCATTTTATCTAACAATTTAGTCCCAATACCCTTAGTGTGTTTTTCAAAAACACTAAAAGCAATATCTGAAACTGAATGAGAGGACATAATACATGAGGACTTACTTATAGTCTCTGCAAAATTAAAATAGAATACTGAAATTCTCAATTCCCTGAATTAAATTAGAATTAGATGCAAAATTCTCAATTTTTCAATTAAATAAAATAGGAAATGGATTTATAAAAATATTTAAAAATTAAATCTGAGTGAATAATAACTCAAGAAACATGATTCTGCATTCAAACTAATCCATGAACGGTAATTAGCCCCCTGCTAATAAATACTGTTTATTTTAAATAGATTTTAATTATATGTCAATTTCCAAATTTTTATTTTAAAAGGAATTGAATTTTAATCGAAATGTAAATTGTCTACAATAATTCTAATTATGAGTATTCTATAAACTCATATGAATCTATTATTTAATTAAAAAAATATTCCATATAAATTTTGTCTTTGTAAATAATCTCTTAATTAATTTCTCATAATTATTTTAGAAAATTTCAATGATTAATTTTAAATTGATATAATGGAAAAAATAAAATAAAATAAAGAACAGAGATTGTTTACAGAGTTCACCAATTGGCTAAGTCCTCAGGATTGCTAAAATTAATCCGATCCATTAAAAATCAATTGCAAGTAATAATACAACTCATAATAACAATAAATGAACCCAGTCACCTACAATAGAACTGAAAACTAGATATTAAAGACTCTGAACCTGATCATTAAATGTCCCTTGTCAATCTGAAGCTCTGCAAATGATTTTTTTCTCTAGAATTGGTAAATAAATCTCTTTGTAATTTTTATAGACTTACAACACTTTGTAATGGGCAAAAATGGCCTCAATTAGGCTATTACAAAATTTTGCCTCTGTACCAAAAATATACAACTTTTGTAATATTCTATGCACGTTGTTTCTTGTTTATAAAAATAAAAAAATACTTTGTCCCTAAATAATAAAAATCTCCAATATAAAATAAAATAAGATTGTATATAGTCAACATTGGCTAACAACCTTCTTTACCCAAAAC
Source organism: Torreya grandis (assembly GCA_037957365.1). Classification (NCBI taxonomy): domain Eukaryota; kingdom Viridiplantae; phylum Streptophyta; class Pinopsida; order Cupressales; family Taxaceae; genus Torreya; species Torreya grandis. Next base: position 1,964,904 of record JARHVA010000485.1, on the reverse strand, counting down.
ACGGATCTAAAAGTTTATACTTCGTAGAAGGATTGAATGTTTTTTTAAACAGAATCAAATCCCATATTTTATGGGAGGTTGAAACGCCATGCTTAATTTATCAAAATGTTTCCCATAAATTTAAAAAAGCCCATGATCTTCCCACCAACCACCAACCACATGTGGAGCATGAAAAAGGCAAGTGGATAAAGCATGGAGTTAAAGGTGGGTAAGTTAAAGTGTGCAAGAGTTTAACACCAAACCCAAGACATGAGGATTAAAGAATTAACATCCCACAACTTTCCATGTCCATGCAAGTGAATAATTCACCGACCACTATGTGGTGGATGATTCACATGGGAATAAAAGGTGGCATGTAGGTTTAATAAGGAGTTTGACGCCAAATAAAGGCGATAACATATAACATGCATGTTAAGAGGACTTTAGTTTAGGTGCCTAAACATAAAAACATATCCCATGCAAGTGGATGTTTTACATGGAGAATAGGGATAATGTAAATTTGGAACTTTAGTTGAAAAAAACATAACCCATGTATATAAAACTCACCTCCCATGCAAAGTGGAATGGAATTCCATGTGGAAAAGGGAAAGTGGGGGTATAAAGTTTTTTTTTTTTTTTTTAAAAACAATATTCCATGGTAAATCTCCACATGGGTAATGGTGGGAATAGAGTCAAAATTGGGACTTTAGGTTTTAATTATCCAATGGTTAATTAAAACCCATATTAAATAGGATATTTAAATTAAATTTGGTTTTAATTTAAAAAAATATCCCATGGTTATTAGAAACCATAGAATAGGATATTAGGATTATTTTGAAAATGGGAAAATGGAAGAATTACGGTGGAAAAATAATTGGATGATGTGGAATAAATAAATTGGTGGCATTGGCAGAATTATATGATTGGCAAAGTTGATAACAAGGTAATGTGGGTAAAGGTCAGTTTGGTCCCACATCTATAACACAACACCCATTAGCATAAAATAATTCCAATATAAAAAGTAATTGTATAAACTCTTTATATTGTTGCCACATGTCAAATTTCCATTACAACACTTATCTTTTCCACATTTTTTCAAACAATATGAAAATCCTCCAGATCAGATATCTATCATAGTCATGCTCTAGATGAAAATCTCGATCTCTACCTCTCAACCAGTCGAGCTATAACCTTAACTAGTGTAGTCAGCTGATCTACCCTCACTCTAGGTGCTTCATTTCATCTTGTCTACTCTTGGGATAGATCAATCCACAACTAATTGATCTCGGCCTCTACTCTCACTAGTCATGCCTTGGTCTCCACTGCATCCACCTTATGGTTTGCTAGAGGTACCTTGTGCCATGATGACTCAACCTCTACCTATGGAATCCTATGTCATACCCTCACCAAGTGAAACAAGTCTCATGCACCCACCCATAAAAATTGAGTATGTGGCTCTACCCCCACCAATAGATATGACACCTACTCTATCAGTGGTGTCACTACCACATCAAGGAATAACTCCCTCAGTAGTAGGTGCACCTGGGGTCTAATTTAGCTAGGTTAGTCTTTTGCACACATACACACAACATATGTGTTAGTCACATATCAACTCTCACTAAGGATGAGTACAAAGATGAAGTGATATCTAGAAAATACACTTGTCTTACCTAGCAATGTTGATGACCTCTATGACCCTCCTACAGGTCGTGTTCCTCCTAGTGGTAGTGGTCCTTATTATGGTGGCCTCTTTCTACCACCACCCCCTTCACTATACCTTGACTACGTATCGATCTCAACCCTAGTTAGCCAAATTTATGCATGTCTCTCTCACCCTATTAGAGCCTATGTCCCGAGATGATGGTATGACCCCTGTGGACCTCAGAGCTCCTCCCATACCAAGTAAAGCTCTACCCTGACATCTCCTAGCCATGCTATAGACTTATAGGGATCATGGACGTAGCTAGATAATACATTTGGATCCAAGGTGGTTCAAATAAGCCCTACCTTATCTATAAACTATGCAGTCCGTGTCATGCTCTCCTTAAGTGTAGGGTATGCCTCACTACCATATCGTGTCATCAATCATTTTAGTGGGAGCCTCTTGTAAGCCTAGAACATGAGTATGTTGAGTTATGTTAATATATTTGACCCTATGCATCAGATGTGATCTAGTTGCTAGTATAATCCACCTAAGATATACTAGCCCTAAGCATATATCTATCCTCCCTCTATGCATTAGACAACTCCTATCCATGAGAGTGGTAGTCATATTGTACTTTGGCTAACATAGAGCCTCCTGACCATAGTCCTTGTTATCACTATCTTGAGAGTGGGTACTCTTGATGACAACTATGTGATCTACACTCTATGGTTATTCTATTGTGGGTGGGGTCCCACCAAGTAGAGCTCTACTATTATTATTTCCTATACTAATGGTAGCTCTATTCTCTACCCATCAACTCTACCCTGTAGAGTCGATAGATGTCCTTAATTATGAAGATGACCTCTAACTCAGGCCCCAAGTGGAACACATTCCTCTTTGGTACCCATGTGGTCACTAATACATTCACTAGGTCTCTAGAGTAATGCAATGAGGGCATGTGTACTAGCCTCAAAAATCTTGCACTCCGTAGGTAATCCTAACTTGCCATAAGTAGAGTGTCTGCCTCCTCAGCCAACCATGCAAGAACTCTCTCCTGGTTGGTCACCTCACATGGACCATCTCACTATGTTGGCCACTTTCTCACTTGTGAAGGTCCTCCCTCCTCTACTATGCTAGCTCCTCCATATGTCTTCACAAGTAAGCAAATAGGAAAATGGATTAGCCTATCAATTGACAAATGAGTAAGATCAAGTAAAAAATAATGTTTTTTATCCATCTAGCTTATTTTTCTCTCTCCCTCCCTTTTTTAGCCCCTTTTAAGACCTCTCAAGCTCTATCAAGCTCCCAAGGCTTATTTTGAAGCTTCCCTACCCAGGCTATAGCTTTCTCAGCAAAGCCATGGCTTGGCTCAATCGGGCCATAGCCTACATTGGGATGCCCTGGGGAGCCCCAAGGCTCCTCCTCCTTTGCTCCACGGCCCATAGTATGAACCATCATTGGTCCCATTCTCTTTGTTTCACCTAACCCACTATTTCAAGCCCTTTTTTCATCTAATTCATTTGCTAAATCTTTTGAAATGAGTCAAAACATGTCTAGAGCCTTCCAAACCCTAAAAATGAATAAATTTGACAAAATCATTCTTAAAGCTTACCCAGACCATCTTGTGCATCTCTAACAATCTCCCATGTCCTTGTTTGCATTGGTTAGGCTTTGATTGGTTGTAGGCTCTCCTTTGTCTCTCTCAAAGTGAAAATAAGAGTGAAAATGACCTCTTTTCTCCTCTTTTTAACCCCTTTTTCTTGCTTTTTGTGGGCCCTTTTTGGATGTTTTACCCATTTTTGTATTTCAAACCATGAAACCTCCATCTTAAAGGTTTTGGCATGTTTTGAGTGCATTTGCAACCTCTATTTTATAATATGAGGCTTTTTTGGGCCCATTTTGGCCCCATTTTGGTCCGTGGGACCACTTCCATGTCCTTATTGACCTCTCGAACTTGTGTCCCATCTTATGGGCACCCAGAGATAGAAGTTACTATGCTTATTTTAGTTAGTCATTTCTATACTTTTTCATAGTCAATCTATTCTAAATCCCTCTCTCTTTTATTCATCATGATTTCAGGTAGGGTTATCAACTGACTACAGTGGTTTGGGACTTGCTCTAGTCTTGTTGACTGGTCTTCATGTCTTCTGAACTTCCCCCACTTTCATTTTATTACCTCTCTATGGATAATGTTGGTTAACCACTGTGATTGTGGTTTGATTTCATTATTTTTCCCCTCGTGCAACTCACTTACACCACTTCACTTTGAGATCACCTTTCTATAGTTGTTAGTCTTACATCTTTGACCCCCATCATAGTGCACCTCTCAGTGGTGATTCACATTGATGGTGATAGTAGGGGAAACCTTGGATTGGCAACTACAACTTGGGTTATTGAAGATCAATGGGGCCATGAGCTTGTTGCAGTTAATTTCTTCCTTACCAATGAGACAAATAATTTTGTTGAGTATCACAATCATTGTTTCCTTGATCGATGTTCATTGGTTAGGCATGTGTTATGTAGTTATTCTCTAACTCACTCTTAGTTGCATCTCAACTCACTAGGGTCTGGACTATCCTTATCTCTGAGTTTCTCCCCCTCTTCAAGGTAGCACATGATTTGCTCTCTTTCTTTAAGGATGTCTAGTTCACCCATATCCCTCATAGGGAGAACACTAGGGCTGATGCCATAATGAATGTACTTGAGGATAGCATCCTTTAATTTGATATCACTTATGTTCCTTCTTTGTAAGAGTTAGAGCTAGAGCTAGAGTTAGAGTTAGATTTTGGATTATATGACATTTTTACTCTCACCCATGGATCATGTCATCGACTCTTTTTTCCAGCATCCTTATCTGTTAAGTGTAAGTAATGTTTCCTTTTATCTTTTTAGTTCTTGATTTCTTTTGCTTTGGTGTGGCTTCTAGGTACTGTATGTCACTCCTTATTCATTTGAACACTGACTTCTTGTACCTTAAGGGCATATATAATCATACTTCCTATGACCCTACTCCTCCCTATGATTACACATCAGTTCACGTGTAGACTACCAACCCTAGTAATCTCACTTTGAGACATTCACCACCTATTTGGACCTCTCCTACATCATATTCTTACCCTCTATACATCTTTAGTCCATATTGGCCCTTTTGCACACAAGATAGGCCTTCTAAAGACCCCCCAGGCCTTTTGAGAGCCTGTTGACTAGCCTAGGCCCTTGTTTGACCCAAGTTGTAGCACGTGTGAAGGAAAACCATCGCCTAGGCCAGACATTTCCTTCACTAAAGCTGTAACCTAGGTAGAATGTGCCCAAAAGTGCCAAAATAAACCCAAATAGTAAAAAATGGCTAGATTTAGATCTTTTGGTGGATTGGGGTTGGGATATATGCCTCATTATCATTCATTTGAGCCTCTTATTCTCTCTTTCCACTCTCTCTCTCTCTTGATTCTTATTCCCTCTCTTGACTCTCATGCCTTCTTGAATCTCTCTAGATTCATTCTTGGCACTCTTGAGCTTGGTTGGTGATAGAGGATCCCATATGCTACTACACCTTTGCTTGGAGACCATTATTTCTCTCAGTTATTCTTGCTTCCTTGTGGATTGATTCCAACTTCTAAATTTGGCATTATGCTTGATTTATGAACTTGGTATTGTCTCTTACACTATTGCAAGTTCTCACTTCACCTCCTCCTTTGCTCTTGGCTTTTGGTTTGGACTTCAGCTTGCACATAACTTGGCCTGCTTCTTACATTGATTCCTAGCTTGGATTCCTGGTTAATAGAACATCTACACATCTTCTTTGAGATTGATCTGAGGGAAATTTTATATGAAAAGTGAAACTCCATTGTTTTGTGTAGTATATATGCTACAGTTTGAATTATTTTAGTGAAAAAGTTGGTTTGTGCATTGCCTAGAGTAGTTTCTAAAGTTTCTTGCATTTGTATATGATTAAATAGTACTTTCATTTCTTTAAATATTCCTTTTTTGCATATCATTACTCTCTTTGGAAAAATTCTTCATTGCATAGTAGATATATACATGCTGAAGACAAACTGCAAAACTTGCTTAAACATTCTCTCTCCCTTACTAAACTAGAACATTGCATTGTTAGAAAAAAATAGTATTGATTTGGAAAGATATCTCAAATATAAAATAAGCATGATATTGAACCCTTTTTTGGAAAATGTCTTTATTGCTTAATACACCTTTCATTTGGCCTTAAATTTCCTTAGATTCTAGATTTAATTTTTAGTTGTTATCTCTTTCCATTTGGTATTATTGTTCTTACTTTGTTTATGCAATCAATAGTCTAGTCTTAGCTACTTGATTTACTTTGGTTGGACCCACTAGAGTTATTTGCATATTTTATGCACCCATTTTTGCTAGCCCCAACTTAGTTTACAAGTCTTTCTATAGCTTGGTGTTATCCAACAAACTGGATATCCACTATAGAGTTCTTATTGCCCATCAAACCCCTGAGCCTTCTAGCCTCTTAGTGGTTTACTTTAGCACCCTAAAAAACACTACTCATTCCATTTAGATTCTTGGAACTAAATTTTCCACATGACTATCATACTTCATCCACTAAGAATCAAAGCATACAAACTAGCTTCTAAGTCTTGGAAGGTTTCTAACATGAATATTTCAACATAGAGGTGAGATGTATGAAGAAACACAAGGAAAATGAATCAGAGGGAAGATTTCACACTCCAAGGAAAATCATACACTTGAAAGGATCCTAATACACTTGAATACTCTCTATATGACCTATTAGAATAGGAACTCTTGCACAAACATGAAAGGATAAGGGAAGAAAGGATAGAAAATTATCACTTGCACACTTAAAAAATTGCTCAAGAACTCAATAAAAGAATTCCATTAATGTTTAAAGGAAAAATACAATGTAATTATAATATGGCTTCACCATACATGGTGTGGTATTAGATTACAAAGGCCAAAATGGTATCTACTTATAGAACTTGAGAGAAAAGTGAGAAAAGAGAAGTACAAAGGTCACTAGAAGACTTGTCATGCTGAGAGGAGTTACATATGTAGGATAATGTAGTAATAAACTGACAATTTAAGGTTTTATAGGACAAATTTTCCTTCAAGTCATGAGACTCGTGAAATATGGTGTAAAATTCCTCATTTTGCATAAGAAAACTACCTTCATCATTAAGACCTATTAAAATGTCCCACAACTGACTAGGGATAGATTCCATGATTGAAATAAGAGGGAGGGGTTTTATACATGCTATATCATGTATTTTTTTTATCCTTATCATCTATATTATTTTAGAAGTGAATTTGGCCTCCTATTTGGGCTTTAGGCCTAGACTCTGCCTAAAGGTTTTGATTGTAAACCTTGTAGGTTTAGACCACTTGTCCAACTTCAAACCCCTAGGCATGTTTTTTCATGTAGTCCTATGCATGATATAACTTTTATAACATCCTTTCAATTTCTAATCAGCTCCTATTTCACCTAATCATCTCCACTCTCCAAGACTATAGAGTTTGTGTTATAGGGAAGTACCCTTTGTCTAAGACAAAATAGAGGGTATTTACCCTATTTCCTTAGAAAAAATAGATGTTGAAGGGACCTCTCCAGGTGAAAAAGATTATTTTTACAAATTTCCATCCTTTGTTCAGATCATTAGACTTTCTGACTCTTTTGAAATCCAAGATAGACCCCTAAAAAGGCAGACTGTGTGCAAGGTTTAGGATATGGTCTATGTGTTGTACCATTAGAGTCTTTTCTCTGAATTATTACACCATGATATTGTCATGAAACTATCATGTTATTGATGAAGGTTTTCCAATATCCATTCATCACTCCAACCCCCCACATACTCTTCATATTCCTTGCTTAGTCAAGATTGGGTATCATTCTTGACTGTATTTTCTTATTTTAGAGTGGCACCTGTAGGTAATGTATGGATTAGGCTTTGAAAATAGTGCATAATCATTTTTTAATCCTTAAAATATTATTTTTCATTATTTGGATGCATTTACCTTATGTTCATGTTATATCCACATCAAAAACCCTAACCCTTTTGCTCTCTGGCCCTTCACAATCAGCTATAATTGGCTATATAGGGTCCTATAGGTGACCTTTATCCTTGAAACTTGTGTCATATAATCCATGGGAACCATATGAGGTATTAGGAATAAATTTTGAGCTGATATGTGTTTCTATGTTCATATTTTTCCATGTTCAAGCTTATACTATGCATTTTTAAGATTTCACAGTCCACTGTATATCAACATCTTAGGTGAGAAACACCTATGGGTGTATATGGGACCCAAAACATAGTATATTATCCTCTTTAAATGACCTTTATATCATAAATTTTCATTTTAACCATCTTGAACCATTCAATCATGGAAGTATGGTCCAATATTACAACCTTGGGTGAAGAGGTCTCTTTATAGCTCAAATCTTGTAGATGTCACTACCTGAATTCAATGGTCAAAGGTGCATCTTTGAGCCCTTCTAGTAAGAAAACCAAATGACTATAATGGCCTCTTCATTTTTTAAGATGGATGCCTATGATATGGATATAGGATGAATGCATCCAAATTTGTTAAAACCCCTGGTAACCTTCTCATATGATGTCAACAAAATGGCCAAGTGCTTTATTTGTGTCTTTTAAAGAAATGGTCCTTGAACACAATCATTTCACCTTTGAAGGTAATATCTCATCTTGCCTAAAACCTAGCATTTAAAATATGTGTGATATTATTTAAAACATACTAAGACTCAAGAAGGGTTTCACCACATGCTTATACACTTCTATATGACACCTCAACTCTCTGTGGTACCACCTGTAGGTGGATTCTACATGTATACAGGGAGTGAGTAGTACTATAGGTAGTGAGTAGATATATGTACTTGTAATCAACTCTAGACCCTAAAAAAGTTTCCAAATTCACTCTTCACACTTTTAATGGTTTGAAACAAATATCAAGGATTATTTTCTAACACTTTCAATCTTCTGTAGGTGTTGATGAAAACTATAGGCTGGGCAATGAGTATAAAGAAGCATGAAATAGGAGTATAATGCATGGATATTCAACAAGATCTTATTCCCCAAACATTCCCAAATGGAAATTATAGAATTATGCCTAAAACAAGATAAATTTCCTTGGTTTTCAACATGACCTTCTCTCTATGGCACCTATAGATGGACATTCATGGTTGACTGACTATACATATCACATATGATTGCCACCATACACCTTTTGTGCTACATGGATGGTTAAATCTAACTGATCATACAACAATAACATGTCAAACACCTTTTTTACTCTCCATTTCTTCTCTATAAACATGATCAAAGCTCAAAACCTCATGACTATAGCTGAGAGCAAGTAGAAAGTTGACTTTGAGCTTAATTCGACTAAGTATTTGATCAAGGTTCAATGTTGTATGGTCAAACATGGAGGGATAGTGATTTTTATGGAATGGAAACATGGATAACATCATATTAAAATCACTTGAAATCCTTGTAGAGAAATAAACATTCTACAAGTGATGAACCCTGACTGAGATCCCACACAGTGATACCCTTTTACAATCTGAGTTGTTTAACCTATAAAATCCTTTCCAAAATTGAAAATAATAATGTAAAACATGATTTGAATATTTACATGTCCTTTGGAGTTAGTTACATTATTTTTATTGTACATAATCATCCAAACAAGAGCAAAACCTATAGGGTATGGGAAATAATGAGCAAAAAAACATAGTCAACTTGTTAGAGATGATTCATAAATAAAAGTTGACCAATCCTTGAAATATTATTATGAAAATGAGTTCTCTAATTTTAATATCACCCCCAAAAGGCATATGGTCTAAAACTTATCCAATTGGCTGTACTAATCATAAACTTGTTGACTGGTTCTACGTGCATAGTGGAGTGATAGGAGAGCATAATGGTTTTTAATATTTTTTGGGACTTTTATATTATTCCAAGAATTTAATTTAGTTTTAGGGAGTTTAATATCCATCCCAAAAGATCCTTCCATGTGCCACTCTCTCTCATAGGCCATAGACCTTGTGAAACTCATTATTTTGTAGTTATTTTCTTGATTTTTAGTTATCACCTACAAGTTTTTAGTTATAAATAGCATATCTAATAGATACTGACACATTAAATGTTTTAATAAGCTTGGTAACACTTGTCTTTCTTATAAAACCATACTAATTGCATTTAATGCCCATTTATGACCTTTAAAGAACACAAGATGACATAAGGATCTAATTAGATTATGACCAAGGCTAATATAATGTTAAATCACATAAAATGAACAAAAAAACACTCTATGACACTATATTATACCCATAGTAAGTTTTTCACTATAGGGGGCTTGACCCATTTTGACTTGTGGTCAAAATGGTTAACATTCTTGATGATTTCCCAAGGGTGGTATGCTTGATATGCCATGACCAGTTACCTAATCCTATCCATTGGGCCACAGAGTCACATATACACCAGGTTTAACATAGAAACTTCCTTTGACAACACATAAGATAAGAAACTAAAAATAACAAGACACAAGACATGAAACACATATGTGCTTTATGAGCTCTTATGGAACACAAACATAAAAACCTAACTAACTAACTCAAACACTAACTAACCTAATATGAATACTTCCTCTTAGATAAAAGGGGAAGTTTTAAACCTCTCTTATTTCATGATATGGAGGATTAGATGAGGCATGTATCTTTTTGAACCTTGGCATTGATGCATCCATCTCTTTTATGGTGTTTGCCAACTTCATTGGCATGATGTTCAATGAGAACTAAGAAACTCCAAATAAATTAGCTATGGAAATTAATTATTCTTAGATCCAAATAGCTTCAACTTTCTCATATGGATCCTCAACTATTACCTCCAATCGTGGTTCAACAATACATACCTTCTTTATCTCTATGGTGCTCTTAGACTAGGTTTTTTTTTAGTCGCAAGTTCTTCAAGCTCATCAAGGAGCTCTGCATAGTCCACCCAATCTTGGTCATTGTCCTCCATGGAATACTCTTTTTTCACCTTGTCATGTATTTTACCTTCAACTTGGAAAAGATATTCAAGCTCTTGAAAGAGTTCCATTTGTTACTACCAATCATCCTTACTCTCCTTGTCATCTAGCACCACTACCTCTTCATTCTTTTCTTATTGATGTATGAGGTCATCAAGCTAATGTTCTTCATGTTCCAATGTATCTGAGGGTGGTTCAAAATCAGATAGAGGTATTGAGTCATCTCCAAGAACTATGCTTTCTACCTTGGTCTAATAAGACTCTTTTAGGACTGTAACTTCTTGAGGAGTGACTTAACCTTCATCTTTGATAGTACACTCATCTTCATGCTTGAAATGGTCACCCAAAACTCCATGATTAGACATGAAGTATTTTTCAAATACCTCTTCCTTCAAGTCTTGGCCACATTCCTCATGGATATCTGTAGAATCTTCTTCAATATGTTTCTATTCATTCAAGAAGGTAGAATTGCCCTTTTGCTCACCAAGGGGAGTCCCTATGGTGATCTCTTCCTCACTCATGACATCATCTTGATCAGCCATGGTTTGGGTTTGTTCCTCTTCACTTGCTTCTCTCAAGATGGGATCTTCCTTAAGAAAGGGTGAGATGGAAGGTTGATGGATAGGCTCATGTGAAGGAGATGGAATATGAGGTGTAGTGGAAGGTTTATGAATTGGAGATGGATTGTAAGGGGTAGTAGAGGGCTTGTTAATGTATTTAAGAAAGAGGACTACACTAGTAAGCTCATGGGGAAGTGATTTTTTGGGATAATTAGAAGTAATAACACCTACATAAGTAGGAATTTCATCTTTCCAATAGCTTTCTTGAACTTATTCAATAAAAACATGTTCATTTTTGAGATATTTATCCTCCCACATATTTAGCCTATCTATTGAGCATTGAAGGCAATTTTTTGCCAAGTCTATTCATTCATTGATCTCCCATTTAGTTCCATCTAGCTTTTCAAACATATCCAACATCCACATACAATTTTGTGTAGCACCTCTTAACCAATTGATGAGATGATCAGGGAGATTATCAAACTTGTCATCCCATGTTCTCATACCATCTTCATCAACTAGTAGATTTGGTATGGATGCCAACAAAGACATGATATAAGATATAAAAAATGAATAGTAATGATGGGGATCAAGACCAAATTTAGTTTTTGTATTTAAACTTTTAATAATTCAATTCTTGCTTCTTGATATCTTGACTTAGATTCTATGGAGCAATCTAATTCATGAAAAGATTAATAGGAATCCTCTTAGGGTTGAGAGGGATCATAGTATGAATGATAGGGCTCATATTGGGGTGGATAGGGATGCATTTATTGATAGGTTTCTTTCTATCCTTCCTCATAGGTCTCTCCAACAACCTAGTGTCCATATGGAGATGGAAATAGAAGACTATAGGGCTGCTATGGATCATAGGATTCATAGCCATTGTGATAGGACTGTTGAATAGTAAAATATGGTTCATAGTGAGGCTAATAAGGAGGATTATGATAGGGGTATTCACCATAGCTATTCATATCAAACTCATATGATAGATGAGACTAAAAAAATGATAAAAATCTTCAATTAGATATACCTCAATTGCTTACAACCAAAATTTATCATTTGGAGTCACCATTGGTATTAACTTTCTTTCAAAAGCTAATTAGAGGAAAGACACATGAATAATCTTTCGAGTCTCTTGGACCTTGGTCTGATTAGAAATGCCAAAACTATTGTCACCAAATATTACATTCTATTAGAGGGTGTTCAATCCTCTTCCATATTTGGGAAACATGGGAACACTTCTAGGTATGTCGGTGTACCTATAGTAGAAGTGAGCCTTTAGATTTAAGGGTTAGCTCCCTAAATGTATCTTGAATTTCTTTCACCTATACTAAAGCTTGATTGTGGGAAAAAGAGTTAGAAACTTGCATGAAATAAAACTAATATAAGGGATGATAGACCAATATGTTTTCCACATGACTATCATACCTCATCCACTAAGAATCAAAGAATACAAACTAGCTTCTAAGTCCTAGAATGTTTCTAACATGAAAGTTTCAATATAGAGGTGAGATGTATGAAAAAACATAAGGAAAATGAACCAAAGGGAAGATTTCACTTTCCAAGGACAATCATAAACTTGAAATTAGCCTAACACACTTGACTACTCTCTATATGACCTATTAGAATAGGAACTCTTGCACAAACATGAAAGGATAAGGGAAGAAAGGATGGATAATTATCATTTTGCATCACCATACATCACTTGCACACTATGACAATTATTCAAGAACTCAATACCAAAATTTAATTAATTTTAAAAGTAAAAATACAATGTCATTCTAGTAGGGCTTCACTATACATGGTGTGGTATTATATTACAAAGGCCAACATGGTAGTTACTTATAGAACTTGAAGAGAAATGAGAAAACAAAAGTCCAAAGGTCACTAGAACACTTGTCATGCTGAGAGGAAAAATTACATATGTAGGATAATGTAGTAAGAAACATACCATGTAAGGTCTAATAGGATAAATGGCCCTCCAGGTCATGAGACTCATGAAATGTGGCATAAAATTCCTCATTCTGCACAAGAAAACTACCTCCATCATTCAAAACTATTAGAACATCCCAAAACTAAATAGGGATATATCTCATGATTTCACTAAGAGGGAGGGGTTGTATACATTCTCTACCATGCATTATCTACATCCCTAATCATCTATATTCTTTTGGTAGTGAGCCATCACTACCTACAATTAAAGAAACTCCTATTTCACTCACCCCTCACACTTGGACTCAAATTTGGATTAAATTTTCCATGAAAAAATATAAAAGGGAGTGAATGACACTTGGCAAGACCCTCCATGACCTTATATTTCTTAGGTACACCTTAAATAGGATCCCACTTAGATATTTCACACTTCTCACTATCTTGTTCACTTTGCTAGTTTGACTGGCTGAGATGAGGGAATCTATAAAAACACTTAGGATATTTTTTGTTACATTCAATGGTAATTTTGAGTTGTTCTAAGCCCTAATATTTCTCCCAAAGTTGGTTTCATCACTTGAAACCTTCTAAAACCTAAAAAACACCCAAAATAGTCAAAGAAATCAATTTTGTACCATGTTCATATAGGTATGAAACACCTCAAGTGGATAGGAAGGATATATGGAGAGTTCCTTGTAAGTTTTAGTAACTTCTATGCTCATTCCATCTCAACTAGCTAGCTCTCCACCTTTGTTTTCCTAGTCAGGTCCTTATTCAAGGGTTTGTAGAGTTTAAGGTGCATTTTGCTCTTAAGCTTTATTCATAGAGATATGACATTAGAACTACAAAAAAATTCCACAAGATCAATTATCAAGACCCCTATAAACTTCCCTAATCTCTTTGGACATCCATACAAACTCTCTAAGAAGATGTGAGTCTTCAAAATTACCCTATCGAGTTTGGCTCCTTATTTTGCACAAGCCTAATGTTGTCTTTGAGCCAAAAGTGGATTTATTGGAGACTTATCTATATGTTGGAATATTTTACACATCTGAAACATCCAAATAAACATGTTCTAATCCATTGGAATGCCCTCTTAAAGGTGTAAGTGACATTGGCCTCCCATTTGGGCCTTAGGCCTAGACCATGCCTAAAGGTTTTGACTGTAACCCTTGTAGGTTTGGACCACTTTTCCAACTTAAAACCCCTAGGAATGTTTTATCATGTATTCCTATGCATGATGCTACTTTTATACATCCTTGAAAGGTCTAATAAGCTCCTAATTCAACTGATCATCTCCACTCTCCAAGACTACAAAGTTTGTATTTTGGGGAAGTACCCTTTGTCTGAGACAAAATAGAGGGCACTTCCCCTATTTCCTCAAAAAAACTATATGTTGGAGGGACATATCCAAGTGAAATATATGATTTTTACCAATTTATATCCCTTTTTTAGATCATTATACCTTCTAATTTTTTTAAAATCTAAGACAGACCCTTGGGAAGGTAGACTGTGTGCTGGGTTTAGGATATGGTCTATGTGTTGCACCTTTAGAGTCTTTTCTATAAATTATTTCCATAATGAGAGTTTAATTAAAATATCATGATCATAATGAAGTTTTTCTAATCTCCATTCATCATTCCAACCCCCCACGTACTCTTCATATTCCTTACTTAGTCAAGACTGAGTGCCATTCTTGACTGTATTTTCTTGTTTTGGAGGGAACCTGTAGGTAGTCATGTATGGATTAGGCTTTGAAAATAGTGCATAAGCATTATTTAAGCCTTTAAAGATTATTTGGGAATTATTTGGACCCATTTACCTCATGTTAATTTTAATCCACATCAGGAACCCTAACCTTTTTGCTTTCTACCCTTCATAGTCAACTACAATTCGCTGTGTAGTGTCATGTAGGTGACCTTTATCCTTGAAACCTATGTCATATAATCCATGGGAGCCATATGAGTTATTAGGAAGAAATTTTTAGCTGATATGTGTTTCTATGTTCATAGGTTTCCATGTCCAAGCTAATATTATGCATTTGTATGATTTCACAGTCCAATGTATATCAACATCTTAGGCGAGAGACACCTGTAGGTGTATATAAGATCCAAAACATAGTATATGATCCTATTTAAATGATATTTAGATAATAAATGTTACTTTAAACCATCTAGAACCATTAAATCATGGGATTATGGTCTAATACTATAACCTTGGGTGAAGAGGTCTCTTTATAGCTCAAATCCTATAAATGTCACTACCTAAATTTAGTGGTCAAAGGTGCATCTTTGAGCCTTTCTAATAAGAAAATCAAACAACTAAAATACCCTCTTCCATTTTCAAGATGGACTCCTATGATAGGGATATAGGATGAATGCATCAGGATTGGTTATAAGCCTTGGGTAACCTTGTCATATAATCTCAACAAAATGGCCAAGTGCTCTATTTTTGTCTTTTAGAAAAATTGTCCTCGAACACAGTCATTTCACCTTTGAAGGTAATCTTTCATCTTGCCTATAACCTAGCATTTCAAATATGTATGATATGATGTTTACAACATACTAAGAGCTCAATAAGGGTTTCACCACATGATTAAACACTTCTATATGACACTTTAGCTCTCTATGGTACCACTTGTAGGTAAATTATGCATGTATATAGGGAGTGAGTAGTACTATAGGTAGTGAGTAGATATATGTGTTAGGTTGTGGAGCTAAAAGCTTCACTAATGTAGACATGGAGAAGGCCATTGGAGGAGTTGTTGGAGTGTCACAGACACCGGCGTCGGTCAGGCCAACCGACGTCGGCAGGATAAGGCAAAGAGAGCAACCGACGTCGGTCAGAGATCGGCCGGTGTCGGTGACCCCCGGGCGAACAGGGACCGACGTCGGTCGCTTGTGTGGTTTGACTGCGAGTATATTATGGGCAGTTAGTTGACGAACCATGTGTTTGCATGTTTAGAGCTAATTATAGACTGAGAGCTGCAGATCTAATTATTGTATTAGGTGTCTAATTATTGTTTAGATGAGATCTATATAATAGACTCATGGTTGTATTGTAAACTTGTGCTAGAGAGTAAGAGAGCATTATTATAAGCTCCTTCTGTGTGTGAGGTAGAGCAATGGTGTGTTCCTCCTAGTGCCACAGTACCAAGGTGGGTGCTAGATTGGAGAATCAGTAGGGTTCTTCAGGAGTGTATGATCTTGGTCATCAGGTGAGCATGGCTTCTATAGGAGATCTACATGGTAAGTAAGATCATTGATATGCAGGTGTATGTGTGTGCAAGGTTAAGGTTCATAGGTGTGTAGAACTAGGTTGATCTATAGGTGTGCAAAGTTAGAGAAGACAACAACACAATAGGGAGCAGTATCAGGAGAGATCTACTTGGAGTACAGGTGTGTACTCAGAGCATAGAGGAAGGCAAGGAAGATCCTTCCATAAGTAAGGTCTATTGAGGTGTAGGTTGTTGTAGGTTCAGGGGAGATCTACTTGAAGTATGTTTGAGTACTTGTGGAGTGCGTGGAGCACTTGTGGAGTGCGTGGAGCACAGGTATAAGGTGAACACCAACTCAGTGTGTGAGTTGGGTGTTGGGACCTAGGAGAGAGAGCTTTGAGGAGAGAATTACTATTCACTTGAGGTGTGGGAAGCCTCTGAAGAGGTGGTGGAGAAGAAGTGGCATCTTCTTTATTGCATTCTTTTCTGCAAGAGTATTAATACAAGTTGTGCATTGTCTCTCATATCTTGTGTTATTTCTGGATTCTAGTTACTTGTTGATTTTGGTTATTTCCACATATTAAGTTGCTTGTATTTTGGTAATCAATTGTGTGCTTCCGGTGTTTCACATCCCAACACGTGGTATTAGAGCTAAGGTTGCAGGAAGCGGTTTTGTGTTTGGTTACAGGTCACTCTCAGGGGTTTCTGATTGAGTAGGAGTAGAGCAATGGCAGATCAAAGTAAGCTAAGAATGGAGGAGTTGAAAAGCATAGATGGTCACTTATGGTCCGATGGAAAGAAAGAGTAGGTAAAAGAAGATTATTGGTTTGTGGAAGATCAGTAAGAAGGAACTGAAGAAGTAGATGTTGCAAGGGATGTGGCACAGGATGCTCTGGGAGGTTTCTTGGATAAAGTTGAATCTTGGATAACAGATTCGATTGCCTCTTTCCATGCAGCCCCAAGTAGAGGAGTTGGTGAGCCTTGCCAAAGAATAGGCAAAGGGGAAGTGAAGCTAAAATTGCATGCGGCCAACACATGGGTGTTGAAGGAGGTCATGCAGGTCCCAGGTTTGGAGATGTGGCTAATTTCTTCAGAAGAGTTGGGTGATGAGAGATGCATGAGAACTCTCATAGTGGATGCACTTGAATTAGCTGGTGGTAAGAAAATAGGTACTCTTTATCTACTTGTTTATATTACTGATTCTTCTTTTGTTATGGAGACGTGGCTTCATAGGCTTGGTCACATGAGTAGGAAGGAGATGCATGTTCTTAAGCGAAAGACAGATATATTTGATAGGCTTAAGAACTGGAAAGCCTTGGTGTTCTTGGAGGAGATGGCGGACAGAGACCAATGGATGGGGCTGGATACTTTTGGGTAGGGTAGTTTGGACATGGGTGTTGATTCAAAAGAGCTCGCGGGTAAAAAGTCATCACTCACAGGAAACACAAGTACCGGTGTCGACAGAAAAACTGACATCGACAGTAGGTAAGACCGACGTCGATCATGAGGACTGACGTTGGCAGTAGGATGACACCAACGTCAGCATGGTTGGTAGTCAGGACAGGCACAGGAACCGATGTCGATTGGATGCAGACTGTGGGGTGGCCGAGGTCGATCACTGTAAAAAATTTTGGGTGGATAGCTAGCTATTAAGGAGTCTCAAACACCCATATGTAGGACTGAAGACGTAAGTAAGCCTCAAATTCATTGTTCCTCTTCTTTATACTAGTTGCTGATGCAGAGCAGGAAGGATCCAAGAAATAGTGGGAGCGTGGCATGGAAAGATTACAAAACTAGACGGGAGATTTGGTAGGGTTGCCAGCCGGTATGTTAGCACTACAAGATGAATGGATTCCTTAGTTGAAGAATAGAGAGAACGGACACGTGAGACGGAAGACCAAGTTATATGGTCTTGAGGGAGCTACAGGGCAGTGGGACAGGACTGACAGGTGGTACCAAGTGGATGACAAAGTAGGGCTTTAGTCAATGTCAGTATAACCATTGTGTTTGACTTACTAGGTGGATGATGGTCGCAACATTATCCTATTGATGTATGTGGAGGATGAGCTTGGTACAGGTTCAGACATACAGGGTTTTGTTGAGCTAAGGATAAGATTAGTTCAGTGGTTTGCTATAAAGAATTTGGAGCAGCAAAATTCTTTAGCATGGGAGACATGGGAGATCACAGGTTGATTTTGTCTCCAGTGGGAGCTGATGTGAATCAAGTGTTAGCAAGATGCAGGAAGTAGAATCAGAGCGCACCAAGGGCTGGACAGTTCAGTGTCCAAAATCACATGAGCTCTGGTATAGACCTGAGTTTGCCTAAGCAGTGGGTGCTGTCAGAGAGTTAGGAGCCAATTCAGAGAAGTGATTTCTCAGTATTTGAGAGAGACCAGTAGTAGGGATTCATGCTATTTAGGGTCAGGACTTCACTACATGAGATTGTAGGATCGGATGCGGCAGGGTACTCGGATGACAGGAGGTACACCACAAGTTGTGTGGTGGGTTGTCTTCAGGATTGAGCTTGAAGAGGAATACAAACCAGGAAATAGATTAGATGGGGTACAGGTACAGGTACAGTGCATCTATTTATCTCCAAGTGGGAGATTGTTAGGTTGTGGAGCTAAAAGCTTCACTGATGCAGACATGGAGAAGGCCATTGAAGGAGTTGCTAGAGTGTCACAGACACTGATGTTGGTCAGGCCAACTGACGTCGATAGGATAAGGCTGGAGAGCAACCGACATCGGTCAGAGATCAGTCGACGTCGGTGACCCCCGGGTGGACAGGGACCGACGTCGGTTGCCTGTGTGGTTTGACTGCGAGTATATTACGGGCGGTTAGTTGATGAACCATGTGTTTGCATGTTTAGAGCTAATTATAGACTGAGAGCTATGGATCTAATTATTGTATTAGGTGTCTAATTATTGTTTGGATGAGATCTATATAATAGACTCATGGTTGTATTGTAAACTTGTGCTAGAGAGTAAGAGAGCATTATTATAAGCTCCTCTTGTGTGTGAGGTAGAGCAATGGTGTGTTCCTCCTAGTGCCACAGTACCAAGGTGGGTGTTGGATTGGAGAATCAGTAGGGTTCTTCAGGAGTGTATGATCTTGGTCATCAGGTGAGCATGGATTCTATAAGAGATCTACATGGTAAGTAAGATCATTGATATGCAGGTGTATGTGTGTGCAAGGTCAAGGTTCACAAGTGTGCAGAACTAGGTTGATTTGCAGATGTGCAAAGTTAGAGAAGACAACAACACAATAGGGAGCAGTATCAGGAGAGATCTACTTGGAGTATAGGTGTGTACTCAGAGCATAGAGGAAGGCAAGGAAGATCCTTCCATAAGTAAGGTCTATTGAGGTGTAGGTTGTTACAGGTTCAGGGGAGATCTACTTGAAGTACGTTTGAGTACTTATGGAGTGCATGGAGCACTTGTGGAGTGCGTGGAGCATAGGTATAAGGTGAACACCAACTCAGTGTGTGAGTTGGGTGTTGGGACCTAGGAGAGAGAGCTTTGAGGAGAGAATTACTGTTCACTTGAGGTGTGGAAAGCCTCTGAAGAGGTGGTGGAGAAGAAGTGGCATCTTCTTTATTGTATTCTTTTCTGCAAGAGTATTAATACAAGTTGTGTATTGTCTCTCATATCTTGTGTTATTTCTGGATTCTAGTTACTTGTTGATTCTGGTTATTTCCGCATATTAAGTTGCTTGTATTTTGGTAATCAATTGTGTGCTTCCGGTGTTTCATATCCCAACAATATGTACTTGTAATCAACTCTAGACCCTCATAAAGTTTCCAAATGCACTCTCCACATCTTGAAGGGTTTGAAAAAAGTATCAAGGCTTCCTTTCTAACACTTTCAATCTTTTTTAGGTGTTGATGAAAACTACAGGCCAGGAAATGAGTATAAATAAGCATGAAACATGAGTATAATGCATGGATATTCATCAATCCCTTATTCTCCATACATCCCCAAAAGGAAATTATAGCATTAAACTTGAAATAAGTTCAATTTCCTTGGTTTTAAACATGACCTTCTCTTTATAGCACCTGTAGATGGACATTCATGGCTGATTGATTGTACATGTCACATATGACTACCACCATAAACCTTTTGTGTTATTTGGAGGGTTTAATCTGACTATTCATATAACAAGAACATGTCAAACACATTTTGGACTCTCTATTGCTTCTCTATTAATGTGATCAGATCTCAAAACCTTATGACTATAGTTGAGAGCAAGTAGAAAGTTCACTATGAGCTTAGTGTGATTGAGTATTTGATCAAGGTCTAATGTTGTAAGGTCAAACATGGAGGGAAGGTGATTGTTAAGGCATAGAAACATGGAGAAGATGATATTACAACCATTTGAAATCCTTACAGAGAAATAAACATTCTACAAGTGATAAAACTTGACTGAGATCCCACATGGTGACACCATTTTTAAATCTAAGTTATTTGACCTATCAAATCCTTTCCAAACATGCAACCAAGCATGGAAAACTGTACACTATGGTTTTAAGTGTTCAAACACACCTATACCCCCTAGGTACCAACATTGACCTTTTGATTGTAAACCAAACCTAAATCACACTAACCCACCTTTTACCAAACTTTACCTTTGACCCTTGACCACTGATGGTCACCCTAACATTGATGGTTAAGCTTAACCATTGATGGTCAGGTTTCCACTGCCTGAACTGTCAAACTCCAACTTCAACTATAACTTGTTTTTTATATTTACCTCATCTAATTCATGTGTGATCCAATGCATGTGAAAGCTAAATTTTAACTACTTGTTGAACCTCTTGTCAACATATTATTGCACCTCTCTTTCCTTCCTATAAAGAGAGAAGAGGAGAGGGTGAATACAGATCCAGAATCAAGTGATCATCATCTAGAGCTAGATCCCCTTGCATCAAACTTCCTTTTATAGGTTTTTTCCCAACAATCCAATGAACCAACAAGTGTGATAGATATCCAAAATGCTGTCATCCATCAACCAACAACCAAGTACCATTACTCTACCAAAATTTTCCTAAACTCCACCAATGAGTTTTATCAGCCAACTACCTCAACCATTCATCAGATCAACAACCAACAAGATAAGTATCTATTTTTAATCATACAATTACTTTATTTTTATTTTGTAATCAACCCATCCCAAACCCATCTCCCAAAATTCTATTTTGTGACCCATCATAATAGTATTTTCTTGACCAGACCCAACCCTAATCACCGACAGTCACCCTAATCGCTGATAGTCTATCCTAACCACTGATGGTTACCCTAACCGTCGATGATTACCCTAAACACCAATGGCCACTTTGTGATGAAATAACATCAAGATATTTTCACCCACTAAACCTTAACCAAATCTAACTCTTAGACCCTCTACCTGATCATAGAGCCTTAACCTATTTTTTGAACCATACCTAACCTATTTAGCATTAATATTGATCCACTTATTACTATAATTAGTCAATTTTATCTATTCTTTTATTAATCACTTATTGTATTTATTTTTAGTACCTTTTATTATTTATGCAAGTAATTTATCTTTCATTTTCAGAACTTGATTGTTTAAAAGCGTGGATTGACAACCTCCAAGGAAGCTCATGCTTCTTGGATTTATCTTGCTATGCAATCTACCCTACTATATAAATAATCAACCATTTCTTTGAGTGATTTATTATCTGTAGGTCATTCATCCAAAGCCAAAGAATATCTCTCTACAATCATCTAGTTCAATGCATGCACAATATATCAAGTTTTTCTACCATACCCTTCTCGAGTTTCTTTTCTCTTCCTTCTAAAGAACATAAGTGAAATTTCTCTGAAACATTTTTGGCATGACCGATGGGACCCTTGAGTCTTTTCTTGGGTTCATAGTTGCATCTAGGTGATTTATTATTCTTATCTTTCTACTCATATAATGAAATCAAAGTTTCTTCTTTTGGGCTCAAAATTGATTGCATACATTGGTTGCTTGCAAGTTTATCTCACTAATTTAAATTAAAGTAAAGTAATTCAATCAAAGCTTCACTCCTATCACACACACAAGACTAAACCACTTACACTTAGTCAAGAATAAAACATTGACATAAGGCCCAACTAGGATTTCATTACTTAACGATCACCTTTCC
The DNA here is from genome assembly GCA_037957365.1 of Torreya grandis. Taxonomy (NCBI): domain Eukaryota; kingdom Viridiplantae; phylum Streptophyta; class Pinopsida; order Cupressales; family Taxaceae; genus Torreya; species Torreya grandis. The sequence continues at coordinate 1,942,377 of JARHVA010000485.1, read as the reverse complement.
TAGATATCCTACTTGGATTTCATCACCAAGGGGAGAACCAACTCAACTCTCTAGTTGAGTATAAACTCTGGCAATCGGTATATCTTATCTAAGCACCTGACACCCTTATCGTTTCATTGTGTGAAGTGAGGGGGTAGGCCCAAATATCAAGCCACATACTAATTTCTAATATATATCCCTTTGAGACCCTAAACACAAATTGAAACCAACCATAGACTTCTTTTGTAGTACCCACTCTACAAGCCAATTTTAGTCACATAGTTCTTAAAGCTTAAGGCATAAGCTAAAAGAGAGAATAAAAGAAATATCAGGATTAACGTGCTTTAGTGTGTGTTTCTTTTCCTTGTGTTCTCTCTATTTGAGTTGTGAGATTGCTTGTATCTTCTTCTTTTTCCCATTTGCATGTTTCTAACTACGCAACAACTAAGGAACCAAGCAACAGGATCTACCTCCTAACCATCCATTTTCCTCTTCTTCTTCATCCATGGACTACATCTCAGATTTAGATGGTTCCCCCTATCCTTTTGATAGTCCTAGCATCCCTCGAATAGTTACCTAAGGAGATGCAAATTTTACCACCTTCTTTGATAACAACCCCATGGCCCTTTAACATTACCTCAACATTATCTCTCATCGCACCTCTACTTTGATTCTACTTATCGAACCACCTTATGGGATGCCATCCCACCTTATGGTCACCACCTATAGTTCCCCCACTTCCATTAGACCTTTGGTTACCCAGGACTCATCTTCCACTCATCATCCCACTGACACCACTATCCAAAACCAATCTACCCAACCAATCAACAACCAAACACCATCTACCACAACTAACAATTCCTCTAACATAGAAACAACCTAGCCTTTAGCCACCCATACCCCTCTTATAGTGGGAGTACCTTCTACCAATGTTGCTACTTTCCCTCTTATCTCTAACCCACCTACCTCCACTCCACTCTAGATCTTGGTGATTCCTATACCTTCCACCCTCGTGCCCATCAACACCAAGATCACTACCTATCCCTAACCCACCAAATTAACCATACCTCCCACTCAACCCATACCAACATATCAACAAATACCTATTGCACCTAGCATGAGCTATGTCCCAAACCCACAAGGATATATGGCCCCATCCTCCACCCAACCTCCCACATATACTTACCTATAGCCAACACCATCTCAACCACTCCCATTTGCATACCAATTGTGCCAACTTCCTAACCTTTTGTTGGCTATCTTTATGTTGTGCTTATGTAAACCCAACAAAACCTACCCTATAACTATGGGGGTGCACAACCATAAACTAATCTTGACAAATTGTTAATGGACAAAATGACCACCCTAGAGTCATCTATCTCTGATACCCAATACCTCTTATTGTATGACCAAATCTGTAATGAGCCTATTCACCCATCCATCACTATCCGAACTTACCCACCTTAATGGGAGGTTCCCAAATTTTCTAAATTTCAAAGCAAGGAGGATCCCCAACAACATTTGAGGACATTTAGGCACTTATGCTACTTGATTTCCTATGGTGATGTTCTCCTCCTTCAGACCTTCCCCATGTGTCTATTAGGTCTAGTACTAGATTTGTATAGTCATATTCTCAGGCACTCCCTCTTCTCTTTCTCCTAGCTAGACCAAACCTTCCTTGACCACTTTTCCATAAACATCTCTATGAAGGTTTCCATCACTGATCTATACTCCATCTGATAGTTTGACAACAAATCTATTATTGACTTTGTGGCCCATTAGAGAAGTCTCATAAACCAACTCTCTTTCTTTCTACCCCAACCCAAGCTGATTGAGCTCTTCTCTTGGGCATGTGCCAAACACATTTCCTTTACTTTATGAGTTCAGAGCTTCAGGACCTTTGATGAGGCTTTCACCATGGCCCATAAACTAGAAAATAGATCTGTTGATAAGGGAAAATTAAAGTTGAAAAACAAGAACTCCACCTTTAAATCAAGTGAGTCCTCATCCTCCAAACCCAACAACCAAAACAACACTCAAATCAAAAATAAGGGAACCTCAAATGTATTTGTCCTTAAAACCCCCCTCCACCCATTATTAACCAATCTAATTCTTTCAATTCCTCCAATCAAAATACCAAAAATCTAAACTGCAATAACTAAAGACAATTTACTCCACTAGGGGAATCATACACTTCAGTCTTGGAGAAACTATTAAAATCAAACATTATGTAACTTCATTAGATAAAACCTTCATATAAATTCAAATCTTCCTATCCTACACCTATTTGGTATAAGGAGAACAAATTGTGTGCCTTATAATGTGTTGTTAGACATGATGTTAGTAGGTGCAACACCTTCAAGAGTGTTCTCCAAAATCTCATTGACAAGGGGGAGCTTACACTAGATAAACCCAATGCACACCCAAACCAATCACTTGACATCTTAAGAGAACCATTTCTCAACCATGCTCCAATAATGAAAACAAAGAAAAATCCTCCCATGAGGTACACACTGTTAACATGGTGCTTAGTGAACTCGTTGCTGAGGGGACCACTATCCAACCTACCCTACCATCCCCTCCACTTATAGAGGTAGTTGAGTCACCAAACTCTCATTTGAAAACTAAAAAAAAGGATAATTTTTTTTACCTTCCCCCATTTGTTGAGATAGTGGAGCAACTAACCCCTTTGGAGGATATACCAGAGGAGACAACCATTCCCACCACACCTTTCTCTTCCATCATGCAAAAATTCACTCTCCCTTTGAAAATCATCCCCAAAGAAGAGATCATTTTACCTACTCCTCCCATTGATGAAATACCTCCCCAAGCCTTAGAACCTTTAATGGAGGCAAAGGATGAGCTACCCACTCACCTTTCTCCACCCACACGCTTATCTTTTAAGACATACATTGAGGGGATCAAACCTATCCACAAACCATTTTCTCAACTAGTCTAAAACTTAGGATGCTTATCCCAACTTGGCATGGATCATGACACATTTTGGCACCATTTTAGACTTCCTTAGTCGACTAGGAAAGAACCCCCAACCACATCATTATCAACCCAACCTATCACCTCTACTGGCAAACCCACCACCATTACACCCAAACCATTAGATGCCTCTGCTAACCAAATCAACTCAAGTTAACGTACCTAATGTAGCCTAGATACCTCTTATCATTTTAACTAAGCCTACCATGAATTTTGGCATGTTTCCTACTCAAAAAGTTACTCATCCATTAATAAAGGTGGATTTAGACCCACCAAAGCCACAAAATAAACCCCTAACCAAATCAACCAAGAAATCAAAAGCACCTAAGATCCCACCAACCAAAACTTTACCTCCCCCCTCCAATTTACCTTATATTCTGGGACCTCACCCCTTTACCTTAATAACCAAACTAGCCACCCCAAGAAAAGCTCAAACCCAACCACCTCTTTTGGTTACACCATCACTCCTACTTTCGTTCTCACCCATCTTCACCACACCTCCTATAACCAAACTACCTATCCCTCAAATCTCTACCCCAACACCTTCTAGCTCCAAGTCATCCATAAAGAAAGATCCTTCACCCAAGGCTCCCACCATCAAGCCTCCTCCTAAAAGGGCTCCAACCCCAACCACCTGATCTAAGACCCCCATGCCCTTATCACCTTTATTAACATCTTACTCAACCATCCTTCAAAGGTTATTGCAAGAATCTTGTTTAACCTTATCACATATCAAAACATTCAACCCATAGATGCCTAAACCATCTTGGTACAATGACAAACTAATATGTTCATACCATAAGACACCTAGGCATGACACAAAGAACTGAAAGGCTCTCCAAGCATTGGCCCATTAGTTATATCATGGGGATGACTTATTATCAGATGAGCCTTTTATGATCTTGACATTGATCCAAGAACCAATAGCCATCAACCAACACCTACCTACCCCTCCACTCTCACTTCAGAGTGAAGAGGAATCGAAGTAATTACCTAGCCTAACTCCTACCCTAGTCCATACCATCCATGTGGTCACATGATCATAGGCTCAACTAAAAGATAATGGGAAGACAAAGGTGCCCATTTTATGGACATACCCCTCTTCCTCCACTTAACCACTTGGCCAACACCAAACACCTTTACCTTCAATAAAACCCAAAGTATTCATCTTGGGACCCTCTCACCCCAATCCATCTAAATCAATCCAATGATTAGTTTTGAAATAGCTTCACCAAATGCCGGTAAAGATGAATTTGTATGAACTAATCAATACCTCACCCTAACATTGATAAGTAATGATATAAGTGTTATAATCTATAGAGGTGAGGCCAAAAGACCCATAACCTTTAGTAACCTTTGTCGAAGCCCTTCACATTTCCAACATTTTTACCTTCAAGGATTCAGAAATACCCTTCATCTATCTAGATGACCCCGATCCTCCCCTTTTCATTACCACCTATATCAACTAGACCTACATCAAGAGGGTTATGGTTGATGGAGGAGTTAGTATCAACATCATCTCCTCTTATGCCTACAACCAACTCAAATTACCCAAGAATATTATGTCAAAAACCACAATGATGCTCCAATCATTTAATGATACCATGACCATAACTCTAAGAACTATTATATGCTTCTTGAGATCTTCTATGTAGTAGAAGGAGAGTTACAATATAACATCTTACTGAAATGTCCCTAGATTCATTCCATGGGTTGTGTGTCATTAAACTTACATCAATGCATCAAATTTTATCATGAAGGTCAAGTTGTTACCATACAAGCTAACCCGATCCCTTTCACATCATGTAACATTATATACCAACCCAATGGCATCCTCCTTCCCCCATCTAATAAGCCTTCATTAGTCATATGCAAAACCCCATCTTATTCTACCAATGAAGCATCTGTCAATTTTGCCATCCCTTCCACCCAAATCCTAATAATGGACCCTTGGGAATCAACCTTCTAACATCTTTTATTGGGGGAGTATCACCTTCTTGACCCTTGATGCTTTCCCTACTCCCCAAGAGTATGGGAAACTTGACCATCAACTTGGTTATGACCCCAATATTAAAACCATTATTCCTTTTATACCTTCAACTTGTCAAACCAATTTCATCTTCACTACCAACTTCTCCTATCTAGATAAACCAAAATTTGCCAAAACATACCTCTATAGGTGTGCTTGGAAGGGATTTGGACTAGGTTGATATGAACATGGGTTGCATGAATTATTTTTAATCAACACCCAAAAACCTCATGAAAAACATAGCCTTGATTTCATGCCACCTAAATAACAAACCAACCTGCCTCTCATTACCATCATTGATGAGGAAATCCTATCCTCACCATCCATTTTACCATCAATAGATGAGGATTCTAACATCATCCCCTAGCCTATTTTCATCAACATGATCAACCTTAGACCCCTAACTTATCAAAAGGATAGGGTGAACATAACCATTCCTCTAACCCATCTTGATATGATAGGAGATGATTCTCCTGCCATTAATATCATTCAGTGTCAAGATGATGATTCTATTCTCACCTATCTTGGTGCACTAAATTCATCCATCCATAAATCTTACCTTCTAAGACTTCAACCATGTTGAATGAATCCACCATAGATATCAACTTGGGCACTTCAGATAACCCATGCATTTTCAAAATTGGCCAATCATTGAATTTTGAGGAGATTCAGGACTTCCCCTCCTTCTTGCAAGACCATAACATAGTATTTGCTTGGTTTTAAAGTGACATGCTAGGAATCAACCCCTCCATCTCTACCTATAACATAGTTACCAAGTGTGATGCTAAGCCTATTAAATAAAACCTTTGGTGAATGCATCCTCACATAGCCCTTCTCATCAAAGAAGAGCTTCAACATCTCCTATTTGTCAACTTCATTCAACCCATTAACTATCCTCAATAGGTCTTGAACATCATGCCTATCACCAAAGTCATAGGGGGAATATGCATTTGTGTAGACTTTCATGATTGTTTCTATGCTAAATCACTTTCTACATTCAAAAGATAGAGAAATGAGAAACTAAGAGATGGTCTAGGGTTAGAAGATACCCAGATGTAGTCGTGCGCACCGAAATCAGATGTTGGAAGGTACTCTTCTTTGGCTATGGAGGAATGACACCTGCGAAGAAAAAGAGACTAAACAGAAAAAATGTTAGATGAGGAGACGGTGGGCTGTCAAGCAAATGCTTGATCCCTGAAGTACGAAGACTTCCTTAAGGGATATCAACCCACTAATAAAAAATAGAATATTTGACTGAAGTAGGAATAATGAAAGACAGAATGAAAGAAATAAAAGATGAAAAGTAGAATGTGAACCTGATATACAACAAACTATTCTACACAGTCGCCGGTGTCAGTCTCTATGCCGGCGTCAGTCAGGCAAGGGTGCCGACGTCGATTAAAGTGCCGGTGTCGGTCGGGGTAATGACCGGCATTGGTCGGGGCAATAGTTTTGGACAGGGTCTGGTCAGGTTTGGACAGGGTCTTAGGATTTGCAAAAAGGTCTGATGTTTTTGTTTGAGGGTCTGGGAAGCTGGTTTAGGAGTCAGAGGGATTGTTTGAGGGTTTGTACAGGGATCTGGACAGAGTTACAGACTGACAGAGGGTGGATAGAGGTGATACGGGTGGAAGTAAGGTCAGGGTTGTGGTCTAAAAAGATCTGGGTAATGATAGTAAATAAAAATAGTAACCAGAGAGTAAAACAAAAACACAGAGCAAAGCTTACCTGTTATGCACCGAAGATAAAAGTCAAAGACATGATTAGTGTTGTCGTTGTGTCGTAGAAGTTCAGTGTAGCAGAATACCTGTACTGGAGAGACAGAATGCGAGAGATCGATTGTAGATTAGTTGGATGCAAGAATTGGTTGATCGCCAGAGTTGGTTCCTCGTAAGAGTTGATTGATTATTTGAATGAAGAGGTTGCTGATGAAGTCGAAGGAAGGTCCGATAACCGATCGAGAAATGGATTGGCAATTGAATGGATAATGGTTCCTGTGTTCGGGTCGAGAACGCAGTGTTAAGGATGACCAACGCCAGCAGGACTGCCGACGTCGGCCGATAAATGACCGACATCAGCGACATCAGCCAGGTAGTGACCATCGACGGCAGATGCAGAATGGGGATAGAGGCTAGCTTTAGCTTTTTGCTAATTTTTACATGCTGCCAGGGTCAAGGCTCGTCGAAAAATGGTCAACAGGGGTGAGATAGGCGTGGGAGAATAAAATAGGGGTTAAGAGGAGGACGACAAGGGTTAGACACAATTACGGTGTCTACATTTGCCCCTTTTTGTCTTGTTGGTCGTTCTGGATGAACTGCAAGACAAAAATAGGAGTTGGTTGCCCCAGGTGTGGGATAAGGTCGATTTCATCTTGTTGGTTATTCGAATGAACTATAAGACAAAAATAGGAGGTGGATTGCCCTAATTATGGATGAGGTATTCCCCCTCAAAGTAGGAGTTGAGGGAAGGGAACTGGGTGCTGATTTAACAAAGAGTGGATGAAAAAGGGGTGAGGGTGAATGCTGCAAAAGTTGTGATTGCATGCATACCACTTCACGAGATGGTCAGGTTAAATTGTCGCAGGTCAAGGGTCGAGGAGTGCCAAAATTGAAATAACCAGGCCCCAGCATTTAGTTGTCTGTTGATTGGGTTATTCAATTGAAGCTGTAGCTCTAAATGGTCATCGTGTTCTAGGTATCCTAGGCTCAGGAAGTGCTCCTAGAAACACAAAAAAGTCACAAGTAGCACGGATCAACCAGCTTGCGATCCTATACTTGTGAGGGTCCAAAAAAAATAGTCTACACACAATTTTGCTAACCAGTCATGAGGTAGCATATAGGCAAAAACAACCAAGGAAACATTGTCTTGGAAGTGGTCGAAGTCAGAGGAGATAGGCATGATCTCCAATGGTTATTGGTCAAGGTGGATGGATGGATGAAAGGATGTGGCCAAGCTAACCTCAGAAGACATTATGTGATCTGAGTGCTACCTACATAGCCCTTGTGTGAAGGGCCTCAGGCCAATGTAGTTCTCCCTAAAAGGGAGGAAGGGTCAAAGGGATGGAATTGGTCTTGGTTGAGGGCAAGGTCATGGTCAAAAGGAGGAAAGAAGGTTTGTCCATCAGAGAGACGAACAAATGAGGGTGGTCGAGCTAACCCCAGAAGATGTCATATCATCTGAGTGCTGCCTACATAGCCCCAGTCTTAGGGCCTCAGACCAATGTAGTTCGAACAAAGATTCTGAGTGGTAGACAGGTGGTGAAAGTGGTCGATAGACTGGTCTTGGTCAAGGTCAAAATGATGAGGAGAAAAAAGATGTTACAGCCTTTTCCAAATGGTGTATTCTGTAACATTGGTGATGTGGTTTTTCATCTCTAGCAATTTGCCATAGTCGTGATGGACGTATGCTAAAAATGAATTGAGGTCTAGTTATGCTTCAGCAAGTATTGGTTTATGCTTAACATAAATTGCGTCTGGTCGATAGTTTCCATGTGTATTGGTGTCCATAGAAACTAGTGAATAGGCTATGATGATGTGACAGGTCTAAAAATGTTGGGTTGGTTTGGTTGGGTTTGACAAGTGATGAAGTCGAACGTGACCAAAGTGAAGAAAAAGTGAAAGGCATATTGCTCTTTCATTGACAAAGACTAAAAAGACAGCATAGATTGGGGTTATTAGAACCAAGAGCCCCATGCATGCATGACGTCATTGACCATATGTTGTGTTAGAGAGGTAATTGAAATACTTTGACATTAAAGTGAGCTCGAAGTCCCTTGAGCAGGTGATAGGAGGAGGATAGGGTAACCCGTTTTAGAGCAGAGACAACTTTGCCCCTTTTTTATAGGAGACCCTGAGATAACTACAAGCCAAGTCCATGACTCATTTTTTTCTTTTTTGGTGCAGACTGATCAATGTGGGAAGTCTGCATAGAGATGTCATTTGCTTGGTGGTCATATATGCGAAGCTGATCAATGCGGGAAGCTTCTAAGAAAGATTGTTGTTTATAGCAAGAGTTAGTCATAGCCATCCTTCGAGGGAGTGGTCTATATTTTTGCTTTATATATAAGGGCTTTGAATAGCTATCCTTTGAGGGAGCAGTCTATTAGCTACAGCAATGATAGTACAGTTGTCCTTCAAGGGAGCGTCTGCCTTTTGATTCTGATTGGTGACCTTGGATATTTTGACATCTTGATTTATTTTGATAGAAATATGAGTCATGGACAGGACTATAGAAGGTCAAGGGCTCCCTTTTATTAGGACAAAGCATCCATACTGTATAAAAGGGGTATATAGGATTTGTTAAGGGGAGTAGGGTTGAAAGGAATGAGGACTAAGAGGACGGGGATTGCTCAAGGGATGAGCTCAAGGTAAATGTTAGGTGGATGAGTACTCGACTAACAGAAGAATGGTCGCAGATGCAACGCATTAAGAGGCTCAGGTTTTGGTCGTCCATCGAGAGAAGACAAACGATACGTCCCTGATCCATACTTGTGCGTGATAATGAAAGGTCCAAGCCAATTAGAGGCAAACTTGCCTCACTTACTTCGCTCCATATTGGTCACATGCTGATTCTCTTTAAGGACGAGGTCTTCGATATTGAAATCTCATTCTCACAGATTTTTGTCATAGGCTCGCTTGATATGATGTTGATAGACATGGATATGGTTGAGCACAGGAAGGCGGTGCTCATCAAGTAACTCAAGTTGAGCTAAGCAATCTTAACAAAATTCATCGCTAGAAAGAATGTCATGCAGAGAGATGCGAAGAGACAGGATCTGTACTTCGAGAGGTAGGACAACCTCTGTTCCGTACATGAGAGAGAAAGGGGTAACACCCGTGGAGGTTCGAATGCTAGTGCGATAGGCCCACAAAGTGAAGGGAATGTGAATGTGCCAATCCCTTCCTATGTCGTCAACCACCTTCATGAGAATTTTAGTCAAGATTTTGTTGGAAGCCTCGGCTTGCCCACTTGCTTGTGGGTAGTAAGGCGAAGAGAAATTGAGCTTGATGCCAAATGAGTCGTAGAGTTTTTGGACGGTCTTGTTTTTGCAGGACTTGCCATTGTCGGTGATGATCTTGTGAGGGACACCAAAATGACAGATGATGTGGCTGCTGATGAAGTCGACGATCTTGTCGGCTTTTGTGGAGATGAGAGGAATGGCTTCCACCCACTTGGTGAAATACTCGGTGGCAGAGATGATGGATTGATGATGAAGAGACGAATGAGGGTTAATCTCATCGATGAGATCTAAGCCCCACTGAGAAAAAGGCCAGAAATCCTGAGTGACTTGTAAGACATGACTAGGAAGATGAAGCAAGTTAGAGTGTTGCTGACACTTGATGCAACGCTGAACATAGTCACTACAGTCTTGATGAAGGGTGGGCCAATAATAGCCCAGACGAAGGATGCACTTGGCAACTAAATTCTCACTGAAATGTCTGCCACAAATCCCATCATGGACTTGCTTAATGCCCTGAGATGCTTTAGTGGAGGTGAGACAGTGAAGAAGGAGGCCGTCGAAGCCTCGCTTATAGAGAAGACCCCCTAGCATGGTATAGCAAGCAGTACGCTTGATAAAAGCTTGCCGCGCATTGTTAGAGAGGTTGGGAGGAATGACAGAAAAAGATAAGAAGTCCACAAGTTGCTTATACCAATCATCTCATGGGCTAGAGTCTATGGTGTTGACATGATTAATGTTAGGAGAGATATAGGAAGGCAACGACACATGATGCACTGTGACAAAAAGTCTAGATGTAGATGAAGAAGATGGGATATGGGAAGTAAGAGAAGCCATGGTGTCAACAAACTTATTTGTGGATTGAGGAACAGTCTGCAAGAGGTAATGGTCGAAAGAGGCAAGGAAGATGTCAGCATGGTTTTTGTACCTTTGCAAAATTTCATTTTTACAGAGGTATGAACCGTTGACCTGATTGATGACGAGCTGTGAGTCACTAAAGATGTTGATGGACTTGATGCTGAGAGAGAGGGTGGTTTGAAGTCCCAAAATTAAGGCCTCGTATTCAGCCATATTATTGGTACAATTAAAGTCGAGCTTGAAAGATAGAGGCATGGGCTCACCATCGAATGGGATGAGAATGACTCCCACACCCCCACCAAGTTGACATTTAGAGCCGTCGAAGAACATGGTCATTTGGTAGATAGTGTCATCGGTGGAAAGTGCGGTGATAGACTCGTCAGGGAACTCGCACTACGAAGGTTGATTGTTGGGAAGAGGGGCATCTGCCAGTTGATCAGCGATGGTTTGCCCCTTGATAGATTTTTGTTGGATGAATTCAAGGTCAAACTTAGCAAGCAGCATGAGCCACCGAGCCATACGTTGATGTTGATATGGCTGGGAGTGCATAAACTTAAGAGGGTCGGTGTGAGTGATGACAAAGGTTTTGTGATTAAGAAGATAGTGGTAGAGCTTGGTAGCGGCAAAAAATAATGCCAAACAGAGTTTCTCGGTATGAGTATACCGAGTTTCATAGTCGACCAATGTTCAGCTGATATAGTAGACCGCTTGCTCACGGTGATGCTCATCTCGGTGCGCAATCATGGCACCTAACGAATGGTTGGTGACAGAGATGTAAAGGTAGAAGGGTTGATCATCTTTAGGTGGAATGAGGACTAGTGGAGAGACCATATAGCGTTTAAGGGCTTCAAAAGCCTCTTGACAGTCCTTATCCCATGTAAAAGAGACGTCCTTCTTAAGGAGATGATGAAAAGGTTGGCAGCGGTCAGAAAGCTACGAGATGAAACAGCGAATGGACTGGAGCTTCCCTTGTAGACTACAAAGCTGCTTGAGATTGGTCGGGGGCGGCATCTCGAGGATAGCGCAGATCTTGGCAGGATCTATCTCGATGCCATGGAAAGAAATGATAAAGCCTAAGAGCTTGCCAAAAAGGACCCCAAAGACACATTTCTTGGGATTAAGGTGGACATTATATTGAAGAAGGTGAGAGAAGATGATTTTGAGAATGGTCAAATGGTCACGACGAAGCTTGGACTTGCTGAGCAGGTCATCCACATAGTCCTCCATGATTTTATGGAGGAGATCATGGAAAATGTAAGTCATGGCATGCTGATAAGTGGCACCTACGTTCTTCAAGCCAAAAGGCATGACTCGATAGCAGAAAGTCCCCCATGGGGTAATGAAAGTGGTCTTGTGCTGATCTTCTGGAGCAATCAAGATTTGATTGTATCCTGAAAACCCGTCCATGAGAGATAGCATCTCATGGTCGGCCGTGAGATCAACAAGCTGGTCAATGTTAGGAAGAGGAAAGTCATCTTTGGGACAGGCTAGGTTAAGGTCGCGATAGTCTATGTAGATCTGGATCCCCCCAGTCACCTTAGTGATTGGGATGATGTTAGAGACCCACTACAGATAATCGATGGGCTGGATGAAGGAGACAAAAAGGAGGCGTTGAAGCTCCTCTTTGACAAGGAGGGCAATGCGAGGATGCATCTTTCAAAGCTTTTGCCTGACAGACTTAGCCTCTAGTTTGGTGACAATGTTATGGGTAGTGATGGTGGGCTCGATGCCAGGCATGTCACGGTAGGTCCAGGCAAAGGCCTTGCTATGGTCTAAGAGGAACTAGGTATAGTCAAGCTGCTCCTGAGCGTCTAAAGATTGACCAATCTTTAAGATGTGAGGAACATCAGAAGAAGGGAGATTGATGTCAATGGTTGATTCATTTAACATAACCTGGGTCTCAGAAGGGAGAGAGCGTTGGATGAAAGAGTTGTCGGCGCCTATGTAGGAAAGAATGGCATCATCGTCAACGCAGTGGACAGTGTGAATGGTCACCGACTCATCTTCTACCATGCTGGGAAAAATGAGAGGGAGAGATTTGGACACCCCATTGAGCTGATAAGTCAGGGGTTCCAAGCAGATGGTGTTTATAAAAAAACAACTAGGAGAGATGGAAACCACCAACTCCGTAAATGAAGGAGGAGGGATGGGTGAGCCTAGAAGAGATTGGTCAAGGGTTGGTTTGGGACAAAGGTCTGTAGGGGTCTGAGTGGGGTCGTGATATCCCAAGCCATACTGTTTCTTGGCATCGTCATCGTTGAGCAGTTTGACGGGCTGATGGGAGCCCTGCTCATAGCGTCCGAAGCCAAAACCCTTCCATGCACACCTATAAAGGTAAGTGTGTGCAAAGGCGGGGTTGCCAAGAAATGAGAAGTCTGATGTGAAAGGTTGAGGTGAAGGAAGAGGATTGCAATTAGTAGGAGCTTGATTGAGCCCCCCATAGACAAGGTTGGTTCAGAGGTGAGGAGGACCATAAGGCACGATCATCCTGATTCGATGGTCGTAACTAGGGCTGTAATGAAGGCGTCCATACTCTTGTGGAGTTTGGAGCATGTCTAAGGCCAGCAAGTGATACTCCCCCAATGAAAGTCTTTGGAAGATGTCTTCCATGGGGTCTGTGGTTGTCGCTTGAAGGGGAGGTGTGAGGGCGACTGTCTGTTGCAAACTGGTCGAAGCTTTCGCGGATGGAGGCAGTGTCGGGATTGATGGCTTGATAGGGATGAGGACGTCATTAGGACGGTAGGTGGTGTTATAAGTTTTGAATGGTGAAGGGTCAGTGGGAATGATATGGACTTGCCCATCGTGCTCGAATTTCATGCAACGGTGCAGGGTGGAAGGGACACAGGCCATGGCGCGGATCCAGGGTCGGCCTAGCAAGATGTTGTATTGAAAATCTCCTTTGATGATATAGAAGAGCTCTGGGACTATGCATGGACCAACGCAAATGTGAGGATGACTGTGCCAATAGTCGTGGCAGTGGTGTCATTAAAGAAGCATAAGATTGTGTCAGTTTTGGAGACACAATTCTTGGGAAGAGCCAATTATTCAAAGGCATGGGTGGAGATAATGTTGATGCTGGTGCCTCCGTCGATCATAATGCATTTAATGTGTGTTCTATCAACATAGGCAGTGATGAAGAGGGCGGCGTCCTGATCTTCCGTGTTAGATGTGGGAATCTCAGAATCACTGAATGTGATGGAGGCAACGAGGGCTAAAGAGTGGACAAGGGCAGCAAGTGGCTGGGGATCCTTGGGTTGGATCTCTACTGCCTGTAAGGCTCTGATGAGGGCTTGATGATGTTGAGGTGAGGTTTGGATGAGGTCATAAAGGGACATCTTCATGGGCATTTGGTGAAGTTGTTTCAATATGGAGTCATGGATTGGTCCAGAAGAAGAAGAAGAAGAGGAGGGTTGAGGTGCACCAAGGATAGAAATCTTAGGCTTGGGCGGCTGAGGTGGCTGGACGAAAGGGTAGGTCCAAGGAATGGAAACTTTTTTCTTAGCCTTGTCCTTTTGTGACCTGGTGGTTATGTGAATGGCATTGATTTCAAAGATAGGAGGTGAAGGAGATGAAGGGGTCATGGTCTGCTGATGAGATGTTGATGGGTTTGAAGAGGTTGGAGGGTTATGAGAAGGAGTCAGGGGTCGGTCGAGAGTGTCCTCAAAGAGAAGAGTGTCTTTCTCCAGATAGCGGCGAATGACGGTCTTGAGGGCACAACAAGTCTCGGTATCGTGTCCTGGCATATGATGATATAAGCAAATCTTTGTGTCATCAAACCAGGAGGGCTTAGACCCAAGAGGTTGGAAAGGCCTGATGGGTGGAAGAGTTATGCTAGAAGTCCAAAAAATTCGATGCAAGATCAAAGAGTATGAACCCACTAAAAGGTCCATGCTCGTCGATGTGTGCGATACTGGTGACTTTTGCTTGGGTGGAGTCGGAGGAGGCTTCTGTGCCACCTTTTGGGTTGATGGTGCAGTGACAGGTAGAGATGGCACTTTCTTCATGAGAGGTACCACCTTTTTGAGAGAGGGTAGACTGGAGGTAGGCAAAGGAAGCAAAGGAGGCAACTGGTTTTGATTAAAGGTCGGAGTGGGGAGGACTTTGGTCAGGGTCGAAGGATGGGGGCCCAAAATGGAGGGCAATGGTGATGGAGGAGGAGGCGTTCACCTCTGTGGTTTGGTAGTCTTCTGTGACTTGGGTTGAAGACTACTATTGGTCGAGGTCTGGTCTAGGTCCACCTTCACTTACGAATGAGTGAGGTTGGAGACAGAGCGAACGCCAAGTGACTTGATAGGTTTAGATGAGGTAGATGCAGGTTTTGGTTTTGATGGGGTCGATTGAGGCTTAGAAATGGGAGTCTGGTTTTTGTTAAGGGTCTTGGGGGATTTTGCCATAGGAGGATTGGCTGCATGAGATGAGAGGGCACGGGCATGTTGAAGAGCTGTGAGACGCTCCCACAATCCCCGATGCTCCACTTTCCTTGAAGGGAGAAGTTTGAGTTTCTCCACTAGTCGGGAAAATGGTTGAGAAGATGTGGGATGAGGTTTGGGTCCTTGAGAAAATGTGGATGGTTGTGGGGTTGAAGATGAGACTGGTGTAGCGGTCTCAGACCCAAGGCATGATGAAGTCGTGACAGGTTCTTCTGTGGTTGGAGACGAAGGAGAGGTAGGTTCTTCCTTGGGTGGAGAAGAAACCAGAGAATGAGGCTCCTCAAGCGGATAAAGGGTAGGGATGATTGTGCCTTCCACTTGTGGTTGAGGAGTAGGAAGAGTTAGGTCCTCCATGGGTAGCAAGAAGGAAGATGGTGAAACTGGCAGTGCTGGTAAGGTCGAGGCATCCTCCAAGATGAGAGAGGTTGACAGAGAACTAACCAGAGAAAGAGGTTCATCCACATGTGATGGATTGATAGGTGGACTTACCTCTTGAGGTTGGTCAGAAATGAAGGGCGAGACCGTATTGACTGTTCGTATATTGTGTTTGTGAATGTTGTCAGTCAAGGTCTAGACATTGTTTTGAGTTGGTGGATGATTGGGGAATGGTTGCTTGAAGATGTCGATGCCCTGATTAGGTGGCGCATTGGGATTGTCAAGGATGAGGTCACCCTTTTCTAGCATGTCTTAGATGATGTTTTTAAGGGTCTTATAGTTGCTCGTGTCATGTCCCTTAACACGATGGTAGTTATAGAAGTCCTTTTCCCTATACCACACAGGGATGGCGCGTGAGGGATCAAATTGTGGAGGTGGTCAAATCTGAGGGAGATTGAGGACTCCCTATTTGACAAGTTTTTCTAGCACAGATGCGTATGATTCTCCGAGTGGAGTATACTGTCGTTGTATGTATCTCTGCTGGAATAGGCGGGTGGCGCTCTGAGACGTAGATGGCTTAGGCTGGTTAGTTGAAGGCAAAGAGGAGGAAGATCTAACAATTACAGTGTTTGCTAAAGTTTTAGATTTAGGATTGGATGAGGAAAGCTTAGAAGAGGAGTCATTGGTCTTGGAGTTGGGATTCTTGCTCCGCAACTTGACTTTATTCTCCTCGACGGCACGTAACTCAAGTTTACGGGCCATCGTGAAGGCTTCGTCAAAAGTGCGGAAGGTCTAAACCCTTAAGGTGGAAGAAATATGTCTGGCGCAGGCTTGGGAGAAAAGTTCAATAAGTTCAGGTTGGGGTAAAGAAAAGGAAAGTTGATTGATAAGGCCCCTCCATTGAGCAACGAAATTAGCAATGGATTCATCCTCGAATTGGCAGATAGAATAGAGGTATGTGATTGAGACCTTCTTGGTGATGTTGATAGAGAAATGGTTGAGGAAGAGTTGGGCCAGTTGAGTGAACGTGAAGAGGGAATGGCTAGCAAGGGAGCTGTACCAGTCAAGCGCAGCACCTGAGAGAGACATAGGAAACGTGCATAAAAGCAATGCATCATCGTGGGAAATAAGGTAACAGGCATGTCTGAATGCCCGTAAGTGCTATTGTGGGTCTTCCTTGCTTTGAAAATGAGAAAACTTAGGAAGTTCCCACTGGCTAGGATATGGCCTGATCGGGATGGAAGGATGGATGGGCTCGTTGCAAATTTGTTCGTATGACAGAGTATTACATGAGCCAGAAACGAAGGTCTCTAGGCTAGACATCTTGTCCATCAGCATTTTGATGATATCTACTGACGGATTGGCGGGTGGAGCACCCCCCTAGATTGTAAGGCGCTTGAAAGAGGCTAGAAGAGGCATACGACGTAGTCAGTTGTACCAGTAAGGGCGCAACGTATGAATGACTAGTCGTAGGGATAGAAGAGGAGACTAAGGATGGTTGGGTAGAAGGCACAGCTAGGCTCGACGTTGCCACGGGAGGTTGGTTAGTGGTAACATGGGCCAATGGATAGGTAGCCACCCTGGTGTTGATAGGGGTAAGGGTAGGCGGAATAGAGACGACCAGATTTTGAAAGGGGGTAGAGAGTGGTTGAGTGGGCTGAGGTTGATAGGGGGCTGAAACCCCAGTGGAAGTGGGCCCAAAGATGGAAGGAGAGGCCACACTTGGATGGTTGGTCAAAGGCCGGTCAGTGGTTGAGGTAATAGCCTGGGTGTCTAAAGGTTGAACTACGGATGCTGTTGATACGACCGCAGTCTCAAGAAGGGAGGTTAGCATTCCGTAGATTGGATTGCCCAAGGAGTCTCGCATTCGGCTATTCGTGAGATAGTGCTGCAAGGCTTTGACGTTGAGGTCAAAGAATCGTGCAAAATATTGGTCCCCTTCTGGGACGATAGGCGTCTGGGTCAGGGATGGTCTAGTAGGAGTTCTTTCAGTCTCCAAGTGGAACTCCATTATAGGACTGGTTATGGACGGGGTAGACGGAAGCAGGTGATACCTCATGTGATCGACTAGAGCCCTAGCTTGACCATGAGTCAGAACCATTCAAGGCAAGAAAGAACGTCCTCACAAGCTCAAACAAGCAGATAAGAACTAAAAAGATGAAGAACACAAGCAGATCCTAAAACCCTAAGAGTAAATATTTAGGATTATAGTGGCTTATGCCTTAGAATGTGTGTAGAGGAAGATTGGCTTTTGAGTCAGGACCTAGAAGTAGTCTATGGATGGTTTTGAGTTAGTTATGGTGCTCAAGAAGTCTATGTTAGGTTTCGTACAAGGCCTGGTGCTAAGGAGCAAGCTCCCCTCACTTCACGAGTCCAGTGATAAGCTGGGCCCACTTAGCCAAAATATACTTCCCCTATAGTTTAGACTCTGCCAGAGAACAGAGTGGGCTTTCCCCTTGGTGATGAAATCCAAGTAAGATCGTCGGGATGGGTAAGGTATCCGCTGGAGGATGAAATCCCAGTCGGACCTTGTCTCAGGTAAGTTAAGATATTTGTTTTGTGCAAGTGATTTGGTCGTGTAACATCAAGTGGACTAGATTAATTCAATATGCATTTTGTTAATTACTAAGTGTGGTCTAAGAAATGAAAGCAAAAGCAGAAATGAAAGTGCAACGTGTTTTAAGTCCAAGTCAAAATGTTTGTTCGTATGAAGACGAATGGAGAAAGAGTCGAAGAGTATGAGTTTTGGCTAGTCTAGAAGTGCAAGAAAAGAAAGAAAAAATATTTTTATTCCTGCTTATGATGTCATTTAGAAGAGACGAAAGAGGTGAAAAGGAAGGAACCTAATGCACCCTATATGAACGAAAGAAAGAAAGAACCCAAGGAAGGCCCTAGGGTCCCACCGAGCGTGCCAGAATGTTTCTACGCTAAATCGCTTTCTACATTCAAAAGATAGAGAAATGAGAAACTAAGAGATGGTCTAGGGTTAGAAGATACCCGGATGTAGTCGTGCGCACCAAAATCAGACGTTGGAAGGTACTCCTCTTTGGCTATGGAGGAATGACACCTGTGAAGAAAAAGAGACTAAACACAAAAAAGTTAGACGAGGAGACGGTGGGCTGTCAAGCAAACGCTTGATCCCTGAAGTATGAAGACTTCCTTAAGGGATATCAACCCACTAATAAAAAATAGAATATTTGACTAAAGTGGGAGTAATGAAAGACAGAATGAAAGAAATAAAAGATGAAAAGCAGAATGCGTACCTGATATGCAGCAAACTATTTTGCACAGTCGTCGGTGTCGGTCTCTGTGCCGGCGTCGGTCAGGGAAGGGTGCCGATGTCGGTTAAAGTGCCGGCGTCGGTCGGGGTAATGACCGACGTCGGTTGGGCAATAGTTTTGGACAAGGTCTGGTCAGGGTCTTAGGATTTGCAAAAAGGTCTGATGTTTTTGTCTGAGGGTTCGAGAAGCCAGTTTAGGAGTCAGAGGGATTGTTTGAGGGTTTGTACAGGGATCTGGACAGAGTTACAAACTGACAGAGGGTGGATAGAGGTGATACGGGTGGAAGTAAGGTCGGGGTTGTGGTCTGAAAAGATTTGGGTAATGATATTAAATAAAAATAGTAACCAGAGAGTAAAACAAAAACACAGAGCAAAGCTTACCTATTATGCACCGAAGATAAAAGTCGAAGACATGATTAGTGTTGTCGTTGTGTTGCAGAAGTTTGGTGTAGCAGAATACCTATACTGGAGAGATAGAATGCGAGAGATCGATTGCAGATTAGTTAGATGCAAGAATTGGTTGATCGCCAGAGTTGGTTCCTCGTAAGAGTTGATTGATTGTTCGAATGAAGAGGTTGCTGATGAAGTCGAAGGAAGGTCTGATAACCGATCGAGAAACGGATTGGCAACTGAATGGATAATGGATAACGTTTCCTGCGTTTGGGTCGAGAATGCAGTGTTAAGGATGACCGACGCTAGTAGGACTGTCGACGTCGGCCGATAAGTGACCGACGTCGGCGACGTCAGTCGGGTAGTGACCGTCGATGGCAGATGCAGAATGGGGACAGAGGCTAGCTTTAGCTTTCTGCTCATTTTTACATGCTGCCAGGGTCAAGGCTCGTGGGAAAATGGTCGACAGGGGTTAGATAGGTCTGGGAGAATAAAATAGGGGTTAAGAGGAGGACGACAAGGGTTAGACACAATTACGGTGTCTACAATGACCTCAACCTTGATTTCTTAAAAGTTGACTTTCCTCTACCAAGCATTAACCAACTAGTTGATCTCACAACTGTCTATGAGAGGTTATCTCCTATGGATGGATTCTCATGTTACAATCAGATCCTAATAGTGTCAACCCCCTTCTAAAAACCCAAAATAGTGTCAACCCCCCTTGGTCCCTTAATCATACAGGTATGCATTATCTCTATTTATTTTGTTTAGTCTTTCACCATTTCTCTTTCTAGCAACATTCTTTTTATCAACTAGTGGACTGTCATCCCTCAAGGAAGTCCTTGCACTTCTGGGACCGAGCTTTGCTTGGCAGTCCACCATATATCTATCTAACATTTTCCTTATTTAAGTCTTTCTTATCTACAGGAGTCATCCTCCACAGCCAAAAAGGAGCTCCTTCAGTCGTCTGGATACGGTGCGCAAACTTCATCTGCTATCATCTAACCCCTGACCATCATCTCTAGTTTCTCATTTCTTCTGAATGTAAAAAGTGAAAAAGTAGTTGGAAACATTTTAAAATCCCAACTTCCCAAACATGTTCTTCTAACTGCCTTATCCATTTATCACCCCCACATGATTAAGGTATGGGTTAGACATCTTATCCATCAACATCTTGATTAGGTCCGTTGATGGATTTGTAGGTGGGGCGCCCCTAGGTTGTAAGGCATTTGGAAGGTGTTAGACAGAGTGTATGACATAGTTGGTTGTGCTTGTATAGGCGCAACGTATTGGTAACTAGTCATAGGGACTAATGTTGAAGTCAAGGGTGGTTGTGTCATAAAGCTAGAAGGCACAACGTGGCTTGATGTCACCAAAGGTGGTTGGATGGTGGCAACACTAGTCGAAGGGTAGGTAGTAACTCTTGTGTTTATGGGTGCAAGAGTAGGTGGGATGGAGACGATTAAGTTCTGGAATGGTGTAGAACTTTGTTGAATGGTTTGTGGTTGAGGGGGTACGGAAACCCCAATGGAGGTAGGTCCAGAAACAGAAGGAGAGGCCACACTTTGAAGATTTGTCATGGTCGGGTTGTTAGTTGAGGCAATGGCCTGGGTGTTTATGGGTTGGGTTATGGAAGCTATTGATATGATTGTCGTTTTGACTAAAGAAGTTAGCATCCCATAGACTGGGTTGCCTGAAGGATCTCACATTTGACTTTTCGTGAGATAGTGCTGAAGAGCCTTGACATTGAGATCAAGGAACCTTTCAAAGTCTTGGTCCCCTTCAGGAACAATAGGGGGTTGAGTTGGGGTTGGTTGGATAGGAGTACGTTCAGTTTCTGAATTATACTCCTTTTGGGGACTTGATATAGAAGGTGAAGGCGGGAGTGGTTGTTGCCTTGTGTGGTCAACAAGAATTTTGGTTTGACTACGTGTCAAAACCATCCAAGGCAAAATAGATTTAGGTTCTAAAAACTGTATGTTTCAGCTTTAGAAAACCAAAATTTGTTTTTGACAGCAAAAAGGTCAAGTTTTAAGCTTGTTGTTTGAGAGAAAAATTGTTGATAGTGACCGACATCGATAGAAAAACTGATGTCAGTGAAGTTAGTTGCCGATGTCTGTGAAGATAGTTGTCGACGTCGGTGGGAAAACTGATGTCGGTTACTGTGTATTTCTATAAACTCAAAAAATTGAAAGTTTTTGGAAGAAAGAAGAAAGCTCTGAGTTGTTTTTGGAGCTCAGAATAATGCTTCCTTACCAGCTCAAAAAACCAGATAGAAATAGAAAAGTAGATGAAGGCAAGCAAACTCTAAACATTAAATTCCTAAGAATAAATTTTAGAGTCGTGTTGGCTTATGCCTTAGAAGAACATATTTGGGAAGTTGGGCTTTTAGAACGGGTGATAACATTCTAAAATGTAGACACCAAAATAGTGTCAACCCCCTAGAGATGTTGATGGATAAGATGTCTAACTATCTTAATCATCCCCCCTAGCCACCTCACCTTAGATTCCTTACCCCTAGACCATTTATCACCCTATGACAAATATTAATTACCTAAGACCCATTTTAACTCTCCCACTAACCTCTCTCACCTATTTAATTCACCTTTGGACCATTTTCCAATGACAGCAAAATGTGGTAGATGGAAGAATGGGCAAAAGGCTTAAAATAGCCTTTTTTCCCATTCTCTAGCCATCGATGTCGGTCAACAGTCGACCGACGCCGGCGGTATCGCCGACGTCGATTATTTTAAAACTAAATTATGTGCCCAGAATGGGGACTTTTCTGGCTACCTAAAGGCAAATTCTCTTGCTCCCAGGATCCAAATTCTCTTACTCCTCAGCTCTTTGTAGGTATCAGCATTCTATCATCACCCTCTAGGCTAAGAAACTCTATAGAATCCACTCCACACCAGATTGAAGGTTGCACGAAGTCTCCTACATCAGCCATAATGGAACAAGTCTTCTACACTCTTGGTTCTTCCTCCAAACAGAGCTAAGTATTCTCCTATTTCATTTCAATATTTCAGAAGGCATTGGTAATTAGTTTCCATTGAATATTCTTGAGTACTGTTGATAGATAACCCAACTTTCTTCTCGGAGAGGTTGAAAAGCCTTCCTCCCATTCTTACTCTCTTTCCACCCCTGTCCCTTGCCTGGGCCCTTTCACAGACCATATTCATTGTCCTGCATCCCTGCAAAACCCTTTTTGAACCTCCCAGACTCCTCTACCAACCATAGACTTTCTCTGAAACCTACCTAAGGACCATTTCCCCTACTAATGTTGGCAGCATAATCGATGACAGTAACATTGACCAATCGACATCGGTAGACTAACTGACATCGGCAACATAGACTGACCGATGATGGTAGACTAACCGGCATCAGCGACTGTGACAGACTGACAGCAGAATATAGGTATGCATTATCTCTATTTATTTATTTTAGTCTTTCTCCATTTCTCTTTCTAGCAACATTCTTTTTATCAACTAGTGGACTGTCATCCCTCAAGGAAGTCCTTGCACTTTTGAGACCAAGATTTGCTTGGCAGTCCACCATATATCTATCTAACATTTTCCTTGTTTAAGTCTTTCTTATCTACAGGTGTCATCCTCCACAGCCAAAGAGGAGCTCCTTCAATCATCTGGATACGTTGCGCAAACTTCATCTGGGTATCATCTAACCCTTGACCATCATCTCTAGTTTCTCATTTCTTCTAAATGTAAAAAGTGAAAAAGTATTTGGAAACATTCTGGCACGCCCGATGGGACCCTGGAGTTTTCCTTAGGTTCATTTCTTCTGAAACAAACTTTCATATAGGTGCATTAGGAAAATTTCTCTTCTTGCATCCTTCTTCTATCTCTTTCTTTTGAAAAGACACCATTAGCACAAGTTAAAAAAACTTCTTTTTCTTCTTGTCACTTTTGTCCTGCATCTTAGAGTAGTGAAATTCATACTCTTAACATTTTCTCCACTCGTCTGCATCTGAATAAACATTTCAATTTGGGTTAAAAATATATTGCATTTCACTCCTACTTGAATGCATATTTAGCTCATCTAGTAATTAACCACATTATGAATAAATCGTAGTGCACATATGTTACATGACCAGACCACTTTCACAATCAAACATTTAAACATACCTGAGACAAGGCCCGACTAGGATTTCATCACCTAGCAGATACCTTACCCTTCCTGGTAATCTTACTTGGACTTCACTACCAAGGGGAGAACCCACTCTATTCTCTGGCAGAGCATAAACTCTAGGGGAAGTATATATTAGCTAAGCGACCCAGCTTGTCTTTGGGCTCGTGAAGTGAGGGGAGCAAGCTCCTAGCACCAGGCCACGTACGGAACTTAATATAGATTTTGAGCACCAAAACTTAACCCGAAACCAACTTTAGACTGCCTCTTTTAGGACCCATTCTAAAAGCCCAACTTCCCAAACACACTCTTCTAAGGCATAAGCCAACACGACTCTAAAATTTATTCTTAGGAATTTAACATTTAGGGTCTGCTTGCCTTCATCTACTCTTCTGCTTTTTATCTAGTTTTTGGAGCTGGTAAAGATGCATTATTCTGAGCTCCAAAAACAACTCAGAGCTTTCTTCTTTCTTCCAAAAACTTTTAGTTTTTTGAGTTTTTGGAAATACACAGTAACCGACATCAGTTTTCCCACCGACGTTGTCAACTATCTTCACCGACATCGGTCATCTGACCGACATCAGCAACTTACGTCACTAACATCAGTTTTTCTACCAACGTCGGCCACTATCAACAATTTTCCTCTCAGACAACAAGCTTAAAACCTGACCTTTTTGCTGTCAAAAACAAATTTTGGTTTTTTAAGGCTGAAACATATAGTTTTTAGAACCTGAATCTATTTAGCCTTGGATGGTTTTGACACATAGTCAAACCAAAACTCTCGTTGACCACGCAAGGCAACAACCACTCCCGCCTTCGCCTTCTATATCAAGTCCCCAAATGGAGTATAATTCAAAAACTAAATGTAATCCTATCCAACCAACCCCAACTCAACCCCCTATTGTTCCCGAGGGGGACCAAGACTTTGAAAGGTTCTTTGACCTCAATTTCAAGGCTCTTCAGCACTATCTCGCGAGAAGTCAAACGCGAGATCCTTCAGGCAACCTAGTTTATGGGATGCCAACTTCCTTAGTCAAAATGACAATCATGTCAATAGCCTCCGTAACCCAACCCATAGACACCTAGGCCATTGCCTCAACTGATAACCCGACCATGACCAATCTTTAAAGTGTGGCCTCTCCTTCTGTTTTTAGACCTACCTCCATTGGGGTTTTCGTACCCCCTCAACCAAAAACTATTCAACAAAGTCCTACACCATTCCAAAACTTAATTGTCTCCATCCCACCTACTCTTGCACCCATAAACACAAGAGTAACTACCTACCCTTCAGCTAGTGTTGCCACCATCCAACCACCTTTGGTGACATCAAGCCAAGTTGTGCCTTCTAGCTTTATGACACAACCACTCTTGACTTCAACATCAGTCCCTATGACTAGTTACCAATACATTGTGCCTATACAAGCACAACCAACTATGTCATACGCTCCATCTAACACTTTCCAAATGCCTTACAACCTAGGGGGCACCCCACCTACAAATCCATCAATCGACCTAATCAAGATGTTGATGGATAAGATGTCTAACCTTGAGACATCCATTTCTAGTTCAAGAAATGTTCTCTCATATGAACAAATTTGTAATGAGCCTATTCATCCTTCAATCCCAATTCGACCATATCCTAGCTAGTGGGAACTCCCAAAATTTACTCGCTTTCAAAGTAAAGAGGACCCACAACAACATCTATGAGCGTTTAGACATGCTTGTTACCTTATAGCACATGATGATGTGTTATTACTACGCACATTTCCCATGTCCCTTTCTGGTGCGGCCCTCGATTGGTATAGTTTTATTACTAGTCACTCTCTATTTACCTTCACTCAACTGGCTCAACTATATCTTGACCACTTTTCAATTAACATCACTAAAAGGGTCTCCATCACAGACCTATACTCTATCAGACAATTTGATGATGAATCAATAGCCGATTTCGTTGCCCATTGGAGAGGCTTAATCAACCAACTCTCCTTTTCTTTACCTCAACTTGAGCTCATTGAGCTCTTTTCACAGGCATGTGCCAAACACATCTCATCTACTCTGCGGGTCCAAACATTCTGCACATTTGATGAAGCTTTCACCATGGCTAGGAAGCTTAAACTCTGTGCTGTCGAAGAAAATAAAGTCAAATTACGTAGTAAAAACCCAAATGTAAAATCAAATGACCCTTCCTCCAAATCTTCTTCCTCCAATTCCAAATCTAAGGGATCAGCAAATGTTGTGGGACTTAGATCATCATCATCGACCATAACTAACCAATCTGAACCTTCCACATCTCAAAGCATTACACGACAATTCCAACAACAATACATACAGCATCAATATAGTCCAATAGGAGAATCATACGCGTCCATGTTGGATAAACGAGTCAAACAGGGAGTCCTCAACCTCCCCCAAATTTGACCACCACCTCAATTTGATCCCTCACATGCCATCCCTACATGGTATAGGGAGAATGACTTCTGTAATTATCACCATGTCAAAGGCCATGACACAGACAATTGTAAAACCCTTAAGAATATCATTCAGGACATGTTAGATAAAGGTGATCTTGTCTTGGATAACCCAAACACGCCACCTAACCAAAACATGGACATCTTTAGACAACCATTCCCTAACCATCCCCCTTGCCAAAACAACATTCAGACCATGACTGATGACTCCCAAGAGCATAATATACGCATGGTCAACACGGTCTCTCCTTTCATGCCTAATCAACCTCTCCCACAGTCTGAAGCGGTTAGTCAACCTATTTGTCCATCATATGTAGAAGAGCCTTCTTGTCCTATTTGTCCACCATAGGTAGAAGAGTCTTCTTCTCCTATTTGTCCATCACAGGTAGAAGAGCCTTCTTCTCCTATTTGTCCACCACAGGTAGAAGAGCCTTCTTCCCCTATTTGTCCATCACAGGTAGAAGAGCCTTCTTCTCCTATTTGTCCACCATAGGTAGAAGAGCCTTCTTCCCCTATTTGTCCACCACAGGTAGAAGAACCTTCTTCTCCTATTTCTCCTCCACAGGAAGAAGAGTCTTCTTCTCCTATTAGTTCTCCATCGACCTCTCTTATATTGGAGGATGCTTTAACCATACCAACGCCACTAGCCCGACCTTCATCCTTCCTACTACCAATGGAGGACCATACCTTTCCTGCTCTTCAACCACAAGTAGAAGGTACAATCATCCCTGCCCTCTATCCTCTTGAGGAGTCACATTCTCCAATTCCTTCTCCATTGAGAGAAGAACTTGTCTCTTCACCTACTTCAACCAAAGACGATCCAGTAATGGCTCTATCTCGCCTTTGGCCTGAGATTGCCTTATCTACTACATTCCCACTCTCACAACCACCCAAATCTTCTAAAAGACCAATTATAAATCCTCGTCTAACATCTTCAAAACCATTCTCTCGTTTGGCTGAGAACTTAGGATTTCTCCATTCGAGGAACTTAGAGCATGAGGCATTATGGGAGCGACTCAAAGCTCCTTATCTTACACATCCCATCTCATCTTGTGCTAACAACCCTCCTTCGACAAAATCTCCCAAAGTCTCCAATGAAGACCAGGATTCTACTTCCAAATCTTCAGAAGCTCAACCGTCCACATCTGAACTTAAACCTTCACAAACATCCACCATACCAAAACCAACTAAATCCCTCGGTGTTCACCCCATATCTGACCTCACTCACCCACGAGTGAAAGTAGACTTGAATCTCACCCCCCATAATAGTAGTCCTCACACCATATCAAAGAAAGCTACTAAACCACGTCGGAGAACTCCTCCTCCACCATCATCATTGCCTTCCATTTTGGGCCCACATCTTTCTACCTTAATAGGAGTGCTCCCTACTCTGACACCTAACAAAAACAAGTTGCCTCCATTACTCCCTTTATCCACCAAAAACATACCTCCTCTGAAAAATTTGGCACCCCTCACAAAGAAAGTGTCATCTACACGAGTGGCCACACCACCAACCCAAAAGGTGGTGTGGAAATCTCCCTTGACAACTCCCAAACAAAATTCATCAACACCTAGTGCATCAACAAGCACGGACCCCTTAGTGGGTTCATATGCTTTGATACTACTTCGACTTTTGCAAACTTCTAACATCACTCTTCCACATATTAAACCATTTCAACCTCTCAGACCAAAACTGTCTTGGTTCGATGACACTAAAATTTGCCTATATCATCGCACACCTGGACATGACACTGAAAATTGTTGTGCCCTCAAGGTTGTCATTCATCAATACTTAGAGAAAGAAACCCTTCTTGTTGAGGATACTATCAACGAATCTCGAACACCATCTCATGTCTCTCAAACCTCTTCACCTTCATCGGGATCCCATCATCAGAATATGGTCCCTTTACCTCCTTTGCCCCCTTTATTCGAGATTAACACCATCAATGTGGCCACTAGATCACAAAATTTAAAGGACAAAGCAAAAGAGAAAGTTGCTATTCCTTGGACCTACCCATTTTTCAAAACTCCTCAGCCACCAAAACCTAAGATTTCAATCTTGGGTACATCCACACCCACTTCTTCAGAGGCAATCCGTGATTCTATGGTGAAACAGCTTCACCAAACTCCCATGAAGATGACTTTATATGACCTCATTCAAAGCTCTCCATAACATCGTCAAGCTTTAATCAAAGCCTTACAAGCAGTGGAGGTCCAACCCGAGGACCCCCAACCACTAGCTGCCTTAATCCAATCATTACCCACCGTCACCTCTATTACCTTTAGTGATTCTAAAATTCCTACCTCCAACTTGGAAGATCAAGATGCTGCCCTTTTCATCACAGCCTACATTGATCAAACTCATGTTAAGTGAGTTATGATTGATGGGGGTGCTAGCATCAATATCATTTCCACCCATGCCTATGACCAATTAGCCCTCCCAAAGAATTGTATGTAAAAGACTGATGCAATTCTTTGATCTTTTAATGACACCACTGCCACTACTGTCGGCACCGTCATCTTACATATTCGTGTTAGCCCACGAACAATCCCAGAGCTCTTCTACATCATCAAGAGAGAGTTCCAATACAACATGTTATTAGGACAACCTTGGATTTGTGCCATGGCTTGTGTCCCTTCTACATTACACCGTTGTGTCAAGTTTGAACACGACGGTCAAGTCCATGTCATTCTCGTAGACCCCTCCCCTTTCAAGACATGTAACACAACTTATCGACCCAACGATGTTCTCATTCCTTTAAAAGTATCGATCCAAACACCACCTCCACCCATGAAAGCTTCAACAAGTATGCAAATGGTGGTTACACCTACACCACCTCCTTAAGTGACAATAAAAGACCCTATGGAAGATACCTTCCAATGTCTTTCACTTGGGGAGTATCGTTTACTCACCTTGGACATGTTCCAGACTCCTCAAGAGTATGGACAACTTCATCACAATCCTAGCTATGACCATCATATCAGAATGGTCATCCCTTATGGTCCTCCCAATCTTCAAACAAATCTCATCTATGGAGGGCTAGATCAAGCTTCCACTGATGGGAATCCTCTTTCATCACCCCAACTATTTAAGTCTGATTTCTCCTTTCTTGGCAACCCTAACTTTGCTCATACCTATTATTATAGGTGTGCATGGAAGGGCTTTGGCTTTGGGTGCTACGAACAAGGCTCCCACCAGCCCGTCGAACCACCAAATGATGAGGACATAAAGAATGCCAAGAAGCGACATGGCCTGGGTTTTGGAGAACCTACTGAAACTTCTAAAAATCCTCACCCCAAACCTATCATCGAACAATCACCTCTAAACTCACCTATTCCCCCATCTTCACCTATGGAGTCGGTGGTTTCCATCCCTCCTAGTTTTTTTTTGCATAAATGCCATTCAGTTGGAACCCCTAACCTATCAACTAGGTGGGGTATCCAGGTCTCTCCCTCTCATTTATCCAAACATGATAGATGATGAATCTGCTACCATCAACACTATCTAATGCGTAGATGATGATGCCATTCTCACCTACATGGGTGCAGATGACTCTTTCATTCAACGATCCCTTCCTTCAGAAATGCAGGTTATGTTAAATGAATCGACCATTGACATTAACCATCCATCTTTTGATGTTCCTCATGTTTTAAATATTGGTCAATCTTTGGACACCTAGGAACAAATTGACTATACCAAATTCCTTTTAGACCATAGCAAAGCCTTTACTTGGACCTATAGCGATATGCCCAGCATCGACCCTAACATTATCCTTCATAACATCATCACAAACCCAGAGGCTAAGCCTATCAGGCAAAAGCTTTGCAAAATGCATCCTCGTGTTGTACTCCTTGTCAAAGAGGAGCTTCAACATCTTCTTTTCGTCTCCTTCATCCAACCCATTGATTATCTGCAATGGGTGTCAAATATCATCCCTGTCAACAAAGCAACTGGGGGGATCTGAATCTGTACTGACTATTGTGACCTTAACCTAGCTTGCCCAAAGGATGATTTTCCTCTACCCAACATTGACCAACTTGTTGATCTTACGGCTAGTCATGAGATGCTATCACTCATGGATGGGTTTTCAGGATATAACCAAATCCTGATTGCACCAAAAGATCAACACAAGACTACCTTCATCACCCCATGGGGGACTTTTTTCTATAAGGTCATGCCTTTTGGCCTAAAAAATGCAGGCGCCACATATCAATGCACTATGACCTACATCTTTCATGATCTCCTCCATGAAATCATGGATGACTATGTGGATGACCTACTAGGCAAATCTAAACTTCGTCGTGACCATTTAACCATCCTTAAAATAATCTTCACTCGCCTCCTCCAATACAATGTTTACCTTAACCCCAAGAAATGTTTCTTTGGAGTTCTCTCAGGGAAGCTTTTGGGTTTCATCATTTCTCTTCGTGGCATTGAGATTGATCCTGCTAAGATTTGAGCTATACTCAAGATGACACCACCTACCAATCTAAAGCAACTTCGCAGCCTGCAAGGGAAGCTTCAATCTATTCATGACTTCATCTCACAGCTTTTCGACCGATGTCAGCCTTTTCATCACCTCCTCAAGAAGGACATCTCCTTTCATTAGGATAAGGATTTTCAAGAGGCTTTTGAAGCCCTTAAACGCTATCTTGTCTCTCCACCAGTCCTTATTCCTCCAAAAGATGACCAACCCTTCTATCTTTACATTTCAGCAACAAATCATTCCTTAGGTGCCATGATCACGCACCGAGACAAACAACATCATGAGCAAGTGGTTTATTATATAAGCCAAACGCTGATTGATTATGAAACTCAGTATACTCATACTGAAAAACTCTACTTGGCATTAGTCTTTGCCACCACCAAACTCCGTCATTATCTTCTCAATCACAAAACTTATGTCATCACCCACACTGACCCCCTCAAATACATGCATTCCAAGCCATACCAAAACCAATGTATGGATCATTGGCTCATGCTTCTTACTGAGTTCGACTTGGAATTCATCCAACAAAAATCTATAAAGGGGCAAACAATCGCTGCCCAACTAGTGGATGCCCCTCTACCCAACAACCAACCTTCTCACTACGAATTCCCTAATGAATCTATCACCACACTTTCCACTGATGACATATTCTATTAAATGACAATGTTCTTTGATGGATCCAAATGTCAACTTGGTGGGGGTGTGGGGGTCATTCTCATCCCTCATGAGGTTGAGCCCATGCCCCTATCTTTCAAACTTGACTTTGAATGTACCAACAATATGGCTGAATATGAAGCCTTAATTTTGGGACTTCAAACTGCCCTTTTCCTAGGCGTCAAGACCATCAACATCTTTGGCGACTCATAACTAGTTGTCAATTAAATCAATGGTTCATATCTTTGTAAAAATGAAGTTTTGCAAAGGTACAAACACCGTGTTGACACCCTGCTCGAATCTTTCGACCACTACCTCTTGCAAACTATTCCTCGATCTATGAATAAGCTTGCTGACACCATGGCCTCCCTAGCCTCACGCATACCATCTTCATCGTCTTCCTTGAGAATTTATGTTATGGTACACCATTTGGCATTACCTTCATATATCTCCACTAACATCAACCTTGTCAGCACCATCGACTCTAGTCCACACGATGTTTGGTATAAACAACTTGTTGACTACTTAACCTTTTCTACTATTCCTCCTGATCTCTCTAGCAATGCACGGCAGGCTTTTATCAAGATTACTACTCGATATACCATGCTAGGGGATCTTCTCTACAAAAGAGGTTTCGATGGCCTCCTTCTTCGATGTCTAACCTCCACTGAAACATCTCATGCCATTAAACAAGTCCATGATGGGATTTGTGAAGGACATTTTAGTGGTAACTCAGTTTCCAAACGCATCCTTCACTTGGGCTATTATTGGCCCACTCTTCACCAAGACTGCAGCGATTATGTTTAGCATTGTATCAAATGCCTGCAACATGCTAACTTACTTCACGTCCCCAGCCACGCTCTATAAGCTGCTAAGGATTTATGGCCCTTTACACAATGGGGCTTAGATTTAATCAGCGAGATTAACCCTCATTTGTCTCTTCGACATCAGTCCATTATCACCATGACTGAATACTTCACTAGATGAGTGGAAGCTATTCCCCTCATCTCCACTAAAGCTGACAAAATTGTCAACTTCATCAACACCTACATCATGTGTCGTTTCAGTGTACCTCACAAAATCATCACTGATAATGGTAAATCATTCAAAAACAAAACTATCCAAACACTTTATGAATCATTTGGCATCAAGCTCAGCTTCTCCTCGCCTTATTACCCACAATAAAATGGGTAGGCCGAGGCTTCCAACAAAATCTTAACCAAAATTCTAATGAAGGTGGTCAATGACACTGGAAGGGATTGGCACATTCACATCCCCTTCGCTTTATGGGCCTACCACACTAGCATCTGAACCCCTACAGGTGCTACACCTTTTTCTTTAGTGTATGGAACTGAGGCTGTCTTGCCTCTTGAAGTACAGGTACTATCTCTACTTATCTCCTTACACAACATCCTTTCTAACGATGATTTTCATCAAGATCGATTAGCTCAACTTGAGTTACTCAACGAACGTCATCTTGGTACCCTCAACCATCTCCATATCTACCAAAATCGCCTCCAACATGCCTATAACAAAAATCTGAGAGAATGAGATTTCAATATTGGAGATCTTGTCCTCAAAGAAAACCAACATGTGACCAATATGGAAAGAAGTAAACGAGGCAAGTTTGCTCCTAATTGGCTTAGACCTTATATCATAATGCACAAGTATGGGTTAGGGACTTATCGTCTATCTTCTCTTGAAGGTCGGCCAGAACCTGAGCCCCTTAATGCCTTGCATTTGTGACCATTCTATTGTTAATCAAGTACTCATTCACTTGATATGTAACTTGAGCTCGTCCCTTGAGCAACCCTCATCATCCACATTCCTATTCCTTTCAACCCCCTTTCCCACGAACATTAGTCAAACCTTTTGTCAAGCATGAATGCTTTGTCCTAATAAAAGGGAAACCCTTAAACCTCCATAGGCTAGTCCATGACTAAAACTTCAGTCCACAAAACATATAAAATTGGGATGCCTATTCCAAGGTCATAAAACTATAAATGTAGACTACTCCCTCGAAGGACAGCTACATAATTGCTATAATTGATAGACTGCTCCCTTGAAGGACAGCTATTCAAAGACATTCAACCATACAAAGCAAAATATAGCCCAATCCCTCGAAGGATGGCTATGCCCAAATATTGCTACAAATAACACCCTCTTAGAAGCTTTTCGCATCAATCAGCTTCACATATGACCACAAAGCAAAACAACATCCCCACATAGACTTTCCGCATTGATCAGTCTACCAAAAAAAATAAAAATTGACTAACAAACTATTAAGTCATGGACTTGCCTATAGTCATTCTCAGGGTCACCTAGAAAAGGGGCACAATTATCCTTGCTACATAAGGTTACCCTATCCTCACATCTCACATAATCAAACCTATTACCCCGACATGCCCAAGGGATTTTGAGCTCACTTAACAATCAAGTGATTCGACTACTTCTCTAACACAAACAATGGTCAATGATGGAATGCATGAACGGAGCTTTTGTTTGCAATAACCCTTTCTATGCTATCATTATAGTCCTTGTCAATGAAAGAGCAACGCGCCTTTCACTCCTTGCACATCTTCGTCACATACAACCAAAACCAAACCAAACCAATAACATGACATCATAAATCATCATAGCCTATTCACACTAGTTTATATGGAAACCAATACACATGGAAACTATCGACCACACAACTTATGTCAATCATAAACCATTACTTGCTGAAGCATAAATAAACTCATTTCATTTTTAGCATACACCATCACAAATATGGAAAATTTCTAGGGATGAAAAACCACATCACCAATGTTACAGAATACACCATCACATAATGTGGAAAAAGCTGTATCATCATACCCTCATCATTTCAAGCATGTACCATCAGACATATGGGAAATGCTAAACCATTAACATGACCAAACCACCTATCAACCACTTTGACCCTTCTTCCCTTTTGGGGAGAACTACATTGGCCTGAGGCCCTTCAAACAGGGGCTATGTAGGCAACACTCAGTTGACATGGGGTCTTCTGAGGTTAGCTCGGCCACACATTCATTCATCTGTCTACCTGATGGACCAACCATATCACCTTTCATCATGACCAAACAACTAGCCCTAACACTGTAGAAGTCACCTTAGATTTCTCATGGGGCACCTTGGAGATCAAGACTATCTCCTTAGACCACGACCAATTTTTGAGACAACTTTGTCTTAGTTGTTTTGATTGAATGTATGCTACCTCATGAATAGTTAGAAAATTGTCTGCACTCCACATTACGACCCTCACACTTATTGTCAGATCGTGAGCAAGTTGATCCCCAATATTTTTGACATTTTTGTGTTTTCCAGGAGCACTTCCTGAGCTTGGGATACTTAGAACACAACGACCATTAGAGCTACAGCTTGGATCATTTAACCCAATTAGCTACGACTAAATGCTGGGGACCAATTATTTTGATTTTAGCACTCCTCGACCTTTGACTGCGACAATTTAACCTACTTATCATGTGAAGTGGTATGCACGTAATCACAACTATTACAGTGTTCACACTCAAACTTCACCATACCCATCCACTATCTATCAAATCGGCACCCGATATCAGGTTACCTTCCCTCGACTCCTGCTTTGAGGGGGAATACCTCATCCCATACTTGGGGCAACCAACTCTTATTTTTGTCTTGCAGTTCATTAGAACAACCAACAGGACAAAAATGACCTTATCCCACACCTAGGGCAACCTACTCCTATTTTTGTCTTGTAGTTCACCAGAACAACCAACAGGACAAAAATGACCTTATCCCATACCTAGGGCAACTTACTCCTATTTTTGTCTTGCAGTTCATCAAGAACAACCAACAAGACAAAAATGGGCAAATGTAGACACCAAAATAGTGTCAACCCCCCCTTGGTCCCTTTTCTAACTTCAACATGCCAACCTATACTTTTTAAATTTAAAATACTTATTTTTAAATTAATCATCCCCTAGCCACCTCACCTTGGATTCCTTGCCCTTAGACCATTTATCACCCTATGGCAAATCTTAATTACCTAAGATCCATTTCAACTCTCCCACTAACCTCTCGCACCTATTTAATCTACCTTTGGACCGTTTTCCAATGACAGCTGAACTCGACAGATGGAAGAATGGGCAAAAGGCTAAAAATAGCCTTTTTCCCATTCTCTAGCTACTGACATCGGTCAACCGATGTCAGTGGTATCACCGACGTTGGTTGCTTTAAAACTAAATTATGTGCCCAAAATGGGGACTTTTTTGGCTACCCGAAGGCGAATTCTCTTGCTCTCAGGATCTGAATTCTCTTGCTCCTCAGCTCTTTGCAGGTATCAGCATTCTATCATCACCCTCCAAGTTAAGAAACTCTATAGAATCCACTCCTCACCAGATTGAAGGTTGCACGAAGTCTCCTACATCAGCCATAATGGAACAAGTCTTCTACACTCTTGGTTCTTCCTCCAAACAGAGCTAAGTATTCTCCTATTTCATTTCAGTATTTCAGAAGGCATTGGTAATTAGTTTCCATTGAATATTCTTGAGTACTATTGATAGACAACCTGACTTTCTTCCCAGAGAGGCTGAAAAGTCTTCCTCCCATTCTTACTCTCTTTCCACCCCTATCCCCTGCCTGGGCCCTTTCCTAGATCATATTCATTGTCCTACATCCCTGCACAACCCTTTTTGAACCTCCCAAACTCCTCTGCCAACCACAGACTTTCTCTAAAACCCACCCAAGGACCATTGCCCCTACCGATGTCGACAGCATAACTGATGATGGTAATATTGACCAACCGACGTCGTTAGACTAACCAACATCAGCAACATAGACCGACCGACGACGG
This sequence comes from Torreya grandis, assembly GCA_037957365.1. Taxonomy (NCBI): domain Eukaryota; kingdom Viridiplantae; phylum Streptophyta; class Pinopsida; order Cupressales; family Taxaceae; genus Torreya; species Torreya grandis. The sequence continues at coordinate 1,906,475 of JARHVA010000485.1, read as the reverse complement.
TAGACTAACCGACGTTGATGATTGTGATAGATCGATAGCAGAATATAGGTATGCATTATCTCTATTTCTTTTGTTTAATCTTTCACCATTTCTCTTTTTAGCAACATTCTTTTTATCAACTAGTGGACTGTCATCCCTCAAGAAAGTCCTTGCACTTCTGGGACCGAGCTTTGCTTGGCAGTCCACCATATATCTATCTAACATTTTCTTTGTTTAAGTCTTTCTTATCTATAGGTGTCATCCTCCATAGCCAAAGAGGAGCTCCTTCAATCATCTGGATACGGTGCGCAAACTTCATCTGGGTATTCTCTAACCCCTAACCATCATCTCTAGTTTCTCATTTCTTCTGAATGTAAAAAGCAAAAAAGTAGTTGGAAACACCCCTGAAGATCAACACAAAATTATCTTTATCACCCCGTGAGGGAAGTTTTGCTATTGGATCATGCCTTTTGAACTAAATTTTTTTTTGTGCAACCTACCAACATGCTATGACCTATATTTTCCATGACCTTATCCATAAAATCATGGAAGACTATATTGATGACCTTCTTGGGAAATACAAATATCATAAGGATCATTTGGCTATTCTCAAGATTATCATTGAGTTACTCATCCATTACCATGTCTGCCTCAACCCCAAGAAGTGCATTTTTGGGGTTTTGTCAAGAAAAATCTTTGGCTTTATCATCTCCGTTTGGGGAATCAAAGTCAATCCTACCAAAATCAAAGTAATTCTTGACATGCTTCCTCCAATCAACCTCAAGCAACTCTATAACTTACATGGGAAGCTCCAATCCATTTGTCACTTTATCTCTTAGCTCTCAAACCGATGTCAACCCTTCCATCACCTTCTAATGTAGGATGTATCTTTTAAGTGGAAAAATGACTATCAAAAGGCCTTTGATTCACTCAAAAAGTACCTTTTGTCTCTGCCTATCCTCATCCCTCACAAAGATGATCAACATTTTTACCTTTATCTCTCTACCACAAACAACTCCTTAGGATCAATGCTCATTCATTGGGATGAACAACACAAAGAACAATCCATCTACTACATTAGCTGCACACTTGTAGGATATGAGACTCAATACACCCATACTGAGAAGCTTTGCCTAGCCTTGGTCTTCATGGTCATTAAGCTTTACCACTACCTTCTCAACCATACAGCCTATGTCATAACCAAAATTGACCCACTCAAATATATACATTTCAAGCCATACCAAAACCAATGTATGGCCAAGTGGATTATTCCTTTAGCTGAGTTTGACCTTAAGTTTCTTCAATAAAATTCAATTAAAGGGCAAGTCATTACTGACTAGTTGGTCGAGGCACCATTAACAGATAATCAACCTCCTCCCCTTGAGTTTCCAAGTGAGTCCATCACAACCCTCTCTCAGGTAAACTTCACCTATCAAGTAACCATGTTCTTCATTTGATCAAAGTGTCAACATGGTAGAGGATCTAACATTATCATTAACCCCCTTCATGGTGAACCTCTTCCAGTATCCTTCAAGATAGTTTTTTAATGCACTAACAACATGGTTGAGTATGAAGCCCTAATAATAGGCCTTCAAATTACATTAGCCTTGGGAGTCAAAATGATCAACATATTTGGTGACTCTCAACTAGTGGTCAATCAAATCAATGGCTCTTAATAGTGTAAAAATGATGTTTTATAATAATACAAATAATTAGTAGACATATTCTTAGCATCATTTAAACACTACCATATCCAAACTACCCTTTGATCTATGAATAAGTTTTTTGACACCATGGCTTCCCTCGCCTCTTAGATCATATCTACACCTTCTGAATCTAAGATATCTATCATTATCCACCAACTTATCCAACCCTCTTATGTCAAACCAAACTCTCCCACCATCTTTAATGTTAAAGAAACCCAACCTGACCTTTGGTATCAACAGATCTTTAACTATCTCAACCTTCCCATCCTTCCTTTCGGTCTTTCTAGGAATGCTCTAAGAGTGTTTATCCAAAGCACCTCATGTTATACCATACTAGGGGGGATTATTTATAGACATAGCTTTGATGGTCTCCTCTTTTGTTGCCTACATAATTATGAAGCCTCTCATGCTATCAGGGAAACACATGATGGGATATGTGGGGGACACTTTAGTGGCCTATCCATCACTAAACGCATCCTTCGCTTTGGATATTACTGGCCTACCCTTAACCAAAGTTATTGTGATTATGTGAAAAATTTGTTAATTGTCAACAACATGCTAATTTACATCATGCACCTAGCCATAGTCTTTGTGTATCCATAAATTTTTAGCCCTTTTCATAATGGGGTCTGGACATTATTGGTGAAATTAACCCCCATTCTTCATAGTGACATCATTCTATCATCACTACGATTGATTACTTTACTAAATGGGTAGAGGCTATTCCTCTTGTCTCGACCAAAGCCAAAAAATATTTTTGACTTTATTAATCATCACATTATCTATCATTTTGGTGTTCCTCACAAAATTATCACTGATAATGGAAAATATTTCAAAAAAAAACAAGTCCAAGGTCTTTGTGATGCATTTGGTATTAATTTAAGTTTCTCATCACCCTATCATCCTTAATAAAATGGATAGACAGAAGCCTCTAACAAACTCTCAACAATATGTTAACTAAAATGGTCAATGCGTCTGGTCAAGATTGGCCTTTACACATACCCTTCACCTTATGGGCATATCATACTAGCATCCAAACCCATATGGGTGCTACCCTATTCTCTCTTATGTTTAGATCAAAGGCCATCTTACCTCTCAAAGTCTAAATTCCTTCACTTCACATATCCCTACAGGATATCATTTCTAAAGATGATTATCATCAGCACCATTTAGCCCAACTTGAGCTACTTGACGATCATCATTTAGCCACCCTTACCCATCTTCATGTCTATCAATAACACATCAAACATGCCTATAACAAACACCTTAAACTATGAGAATATGATATTGGAGACCTCTTCTTCAAGGAAAACCAACATGTCACCAACATGGAGAAAAGCAAGTGAGGCAAATTTGCTTTCAATTGCCTTGGAACTTATATCATAACATACAAGTATGGATCAAGAGCTTACCAGTTATCCTTTCTTGAAGGAAACCCAAAGCCTAATCCTATCAATGCTTCACATCTATGTCCTCTCTTTGTTTGAAAAGGATCAAACTCACCTTTTGTCTAACTTAAGCTCATCCATTGCTTTTCAACCACATTGATTTCCCTTTTTTAGGGGTAACTAATTAAAACTAAATCATGTGATTATCTATCACAATCATAGCCTAATATTGAATAATGGGTATCATGGCTCTACCCATGGCATGATTCACATGGTACTTTCTACCCCTTTTCTAGAATAGATTTTTGTGGTTGTTGTCACCTAAACCTCTTTTGCACCTATGCAATCTTCTTGTGATTTTAGTTTTGCCTTCATAAAAGGAGAACCTTTAAGCCTATATAAGCAAGTCTATGTCAAGCAAAATCAAAATCAATGTCATAACCTAAAATAATCATGGGTCATTCTAAGTATTTGTAGACTGTTCCTTTGAAAGACAACTACCAAAAACATATCAAAATTTCTCAAAGTAAAGTAGACTACTTCCTTGAAGGACAAATACCAAAAGCATTAAACAAAGCACATAAACTTAGACCACTCCCTTGAAGTATGGGTGAGTAAGGTATTTTTCAAAATCATAGCAATTTATTGGAAGATTCGTACATCAATCAACTTCCCAAACCCTCCCTAGCAGCAACAAAATAGCAAAAGACCCATTATCAAACATCAAAAAAAGCAAAATAATTTTGAAAGCCACAATCAACTCTCATGAGTAAACTTCTCGCATCGATCAATCTACATCATATATGACATGGACTTATTTATATTGTCTCTTTGGTAACCTCTAGAAGGGGCATGATAGTCTCAAAAGAAGGTTCCATCTTCATCCATCTCCCCTTTATACACTATAATAAAGGCATTTTTTAGCTCACTTGACATAATGTAATCAAGACACCTTTTTAACCAACTAACAAATGCTCATGCAAAGCATTCAAAGGGATTATGTTCCTTAAGCCAATCCAACTTTCATTTGTTTTATTCCTTGTCAAAGGAGCATCAGGCCCTCTTCTTATCCTTTCATACTGGTTGATATATTCACTTAGACGTTTGTCTCTTGATTATCTTCTCTTTCTCATATTTAGTTTTGTTATTTAACTTACTTTATGTGCTTCACTTCAAATGAAATGACCATAATCATGACCACATCACATGATATCATCATCAAAATCTATAACAAAATCATAATTTCAACATCATAACATCATCATCATATGAAGAACAAAAGCATACATCGTTAACATAAACCATATCCACGAGCATAATCATAACCATCAACATCATATTAACATCTATGAACAAACAACAATAAACCATTTTTACCATGTGTCTAAATCTAAATAAGGAAGCATATACTCATTAAATCTTATAATGAACACCATATTATATCAACATCATAAACATGATCATCTTAAATATAAAATCAAGTCATCACGTCCATAAACAACATCATCAAGAACCATAATCATAAATTTCATAAACATCATCATATTCATTAACAAACATCACATTCTCATCATAATCACATGAGATAACATCAAATCCATAAATAAACATTATCATAAACATAAATAAAGAGACATCATCACATGCCTAGCTAGGTGAGTCCACATTCACATCATCATAAGCATAACCATGATAAAAAATCAATCAACATGAACATCATAACCATGAACCATAATACATAAAACATCTATGTCGCATACACAAACACCATCATGTATAATAATATACATATCTCTCTCAAAATATACATCTCATTGCATTAGCTCATAGGCTAGTATCAAAAATCATATACATAATAAGTATAATGTCTCCTAAACACACTAAGAACCTGAGGCACCACTACTTCCTAGTGCACTACTATCCCCTAGATCCTATCCTCCTATACCTACCTAGCCACCTATAGATGCATCCCACTGATCTTGTGTCACTATACCTACACCACCTATAATCTTAACCCTATACTCACCCCATCAAATCTCATCTAGATAATGCCTGAACACTAAGGCCTCATAATACTATAGCTCTTCCATAGTCACTATGTATCTCTATAGAGGGATAGTCCCTATTAGTGCCATTACTAATGGTACTCCACCTCATACCTATTAAAGATAATCTCTCTCTTATGTCACTATAGCTAGCATAGATCTAGCCTGAGATCTCTCACCTATGATAGTAGCAAACTAACCCTACACTACTACCAGTGATGCCTATAATGTTATCATGGAAGCATGTGCCATGGCTAGTACTGCTTGTCCCTGATCCCTTTGACCAATCATTTCCTACATATATGGTTCAACCCCTTGTACCTATGCCTACTGACCACCTCCACCAGCTAGATCAACATCCATCACCTGTCAATCACCATCATCACCACCAATGTTAGCTATAACATATAGTGTCTGGTATCATGTCTCTAGCCTCACTAATAGCTCCTCATGATCAAGGAATATATGTATTGGTTATGGACTGGGTAGTAACAACTTTGCATCTTCCCTCCTATACCTAGGGAATGCCCTAGGGATACCTTGTACCAATCTAAACTATCATCTCACCCTATCAAAAGGTATCATCTATATCTCACCATCCCTGCTATCATATATCCATCAATAACTCTATAGGGATAGTGTGTTCCAAGCATAGTGTGCCCATTCTAAAAACCTGTCATATGGTCTCCAAATCACATCTCTAATAACCATGGCATCTAGTAAGCCCCTAAACCACTCTACATCATTAACTCCTCCACCTAGTCCCAAGAAGGCAAAATCATCTCTCCACCTCATAAATCCTACTTGAAATCCCATCTAAGCATACCCCTCCCATGACAACCCCATTAGTCACAACACCTAGATGTGCTCCTACACTTAGCAATGTATAACATACCCCATGCTGATACCATACCTCCTATGGGCTCAGAATCCCCATAGCTCCTTGTAAATCTACCAATAGCACAGATGCCCATGTGAACACTATGCAACCCAAAAATATCTCCACTAATACCCCTAGCAACAAATAAGGGAACCTCCCACTATTTAAATTAGGTAATGCATATCACATCACTACTATCATCATCAATGTCAATATCCACCTATCATCTCTAGCCCTCTGGTATAATGGAGTATAGATGAAACATCCTACATACCATCTCACAAAATCAAGGTCATCCCTATATAATAGCTCCATAAAATCATCATGTTCCTCCCTCTCAATATGATAAATTGGCTCATGCTATATGGGTATCCATGTAATCCTATGGATATCCTCATGTAAGATGCTCATCTCACCTATAGGTAGTAGGAAGGTGTTAGTGGTTAGATCCCATCTCTTGATGAGAGACACTATCATCATCGTATCCCATGGCACATGTTGGTAATGCATCATAGCACCAAGACCCACCTCCTCTATATGATCCTAATTAGCTATGATCAATCTCAGTAAAGATCTGAGGCACTCGATCTCACATATGGATCTACTCTTGTGCCTGTAATGTTTGATAGCAAACAAATTTAATTCTTTATACTATTTTTGCTTATGAAATCAACCTATTATACCTTCCTCATCCACCATTTAACTCACAAAAATTTAACCTAACTTATTTAAAACCTAAACAATCACCCATTTTTCCTAAAATACCTAGCCCCAATCTTAAATACTGCCTATAACCCTACGTCATTTAACTATCTCTTGCACCTTCGTACCTTGACCTTAATTATTCACACCTTTACCTATTAACAACATAAACTATACTTAAACCCTCAACATTAACCTTGACCTAAATTTTTAAACATTACCTAAAACTCTAATCCTTAAACCTATCATTGATAGATATGGTGACTATCAATAGCCAAGTAACTAACCACCAATGGTTATCGACCATCGACTGTTGGATATGACCACCAACAATCACTATGGGTGACTTCTAATGGAATATCCAAACCTTGCCCTCCCTAAAAAACCACCCAAACACCATTATAACTTTAAAATTTTCACTTATACCTACCCCTACCCTATTCAACCTACCCTACCCTTACAATTTCATCTTCACCCTCAAATTCACCATCAAAACCACACACACCTTAAACCTAGGTTAAAACCAAAACTACATCTATAATAGATGATCAATCAAAAAATAACCAAATTCCAATATAAAATGCATTCACCAAAATCTACATAATTTATTAATTCAAAAATAACCTCTACCTCATTCTTCAACCATCATCAAAGAGGAACCTTAGGGCCCATTGCCTATCCTTATGCCCTACTATGAACACCCTGTATCCTCATCGATCAACCTTTGGCCCACTCAATCAACCTTACCTAATAACTCACCCTCAGTCATGAGCTCTTTTCCCAAAAAATTCTAAAATCTTCTCACTAAAATTCATGCTCAAATGAGCTAAATACAACCCTCAATGGTTAAGGTGATCATTGACAATCAACCTCAGGAACCCTGACCATCGATGATAAAAGTAGTTGGGTTTTCCCTCTCCTCCAACCACCAACTTTTCACCTAATTTTTTTTGACACATATACCCACACCAAGTTCCCACCCATGGAGATTCCCTTCTCCACCCACCTTAATAACCAACATGTTACCCTACTGTTGGCCATTTTGGCCTAAACTATCACATAATTTTGTGATGACCTTGCCTTGATCCTTTTGACCAAATGAACTATGTTTCCAAGTTGAATGTTTTGGATTTGTGTTACCTTACACACACCTGACTAATTTTGTGTTTTCATGAAAGCACTTCCTACCTTGTATACCCACAAAAACATTGACCTTATCTAAGAGACTTGTGTTTACAAGTATAGCCCAACTATCACATACAGTCATGTGGTCTACCTGTCACTTATGCTTCTAGCACCGACCTTATTTTTACCAACCATGGTAACTTAGTCAATGCATGATCTTAGCTATCACACTTAGTCACACTTTGTGCGTATGTTTGCACTTTAGTGTCCAACCTATCAAACTACCACCTCAACACCGACTTAATCACTTATCAAACCCACACCCAATTCTATTTCACCTCATCAACTCCCACTTTGAGGGGGAACACCTCCTCCCATACTCAAGGAAAAAAAACCTTTGACTCACACTCCATTTTTATTTTGTCACTTACTGATACAAACTACATAATAAAAAGGGGCAAAATATAGACACTAGAAAACCACACACTACGGTTCCAATTGTCAAAACAACCCTAAACCCCCTAGGGACCAACCCTAACCTTTCAACCACAAACCAAACCTAAGTCACACTAACCCACCTTTTACCAAACTTTGCCTTTAACCCTTTATCACTGTTGATCACCCTAACCATCAACGATTAGGCTTGACCACTGATGATCAGGTTTCTACTGCCTAAACAGTCAAACTCCAACTTCAACTATAACTTGCTTTTTTATATTTAGCTCATCTAATTTGTGTGTGAGCCAATGCATGCAAAAGCCAAATTTTAACTACTTGTTGAACCTCTTATCAACATATTGTTGCACCTTTCCTTCCTTCCTATAAAGAGAGAGGAGGAGAGTGTGAATCTATATCCAAAATCAAGTGATCATCATCCAAATCCAAAGCCCCTTGATCAAACTTTCGTTTGCAGGTTTCCTCTCATTGCTCCAGTGAACTAGAAAGTAAAATAGAGATCCAAAGACTACCATCCATTAGCCAACATCTAAGTACTGTTACTCTACCAACATTGTCCCAGACTCCACCAATGAGTTTTATTAGCGAACTAACTCAATTTTTCATCAAATCAATAACTAACAAGCTAAGTATCTATTTTTAATCATTCAATTACTTTGTTTCTATTTTGCAATCAAACTAGCTTAAACCCATCTCTCAGAATTCTATTATATGACCTCATCAAAATAGTCTTTTCTTAACTAGACCCAACCCATAGTAACCACAGAGGGTCACCCTGACCACTGACAGTCTGTCCTAACCACTGATGATTACCCCAACCATCAATGGTTATCCTAACCACTGATGGTCACCCTAACCATTGACGATCACTATGTGACAAAATAATAGCAAGCTATTTTCACCCACCATACCTTAACCAAATCTAATTCTCAAACCCTCTGCCTGATCATAAAGCCTTAACCTATTTTATAAACCATACCTAACCTATTTAGCATTAGTATTGATCCACTTATTACTATAATTAGTCAATTTTGTCTATTCTTTTATCAACCACTTCTTGTATTTGATTTCAATAACTTTTGTTAGTTATGCAAGTAATTTATCTTTCATTTTTAGAACTTGATTATTTAAAAGCATGGATTGACAGCCTCCAAACAAGCTCATGCTTCTTGGATATAGCTTGCTAGGCAATCCACCCTACTATCTAACTAATCACCCTTTTATTTGAGTGATTTCTTACTTGTAGGTCATTCCTCCCAAGTCAAAGAAGAGCTCTCTACAATCATCTGATTCAATGTGCGTACAACATATTGGGTTTTTCTACCATACCCTTCTTGAGTTTATTTTCTCTTCCTTCTAAAGAACATAAGTGAAATTTCTATAAAACAACATGAGGTGAAGATTTTCATGTCTTCTAACATCAATTAAATCAATTGGTTTGTACAAAATCATCCAAACAAGAGAAAAACTTATAGGGTATGGGAAATAATGAGCATAAAAACATAGTTAACTTGTTAGATATGATTCATAAATCACAGTTGACCAATCCTTGAAATACTGCTATGAAAATGAATCTCTCTGAGTGTACTATCATCCCCCAAATTAGTTTGGTCTAAAACTTCTCTAAATGGTCATACCAAGCATAAACCTATTAATTAGTTCTGCATGTATGGTGGAGTGATAAGAGAGAAGAATGGTTTTAAACCTTTTTTGGCACTTTCAGAGTATGTCAAGCATGGAATTGAGTTTGAGGGAGTTGAATAGCCATACCACAAGATCCTCCCACATTTCATTCTCTCTCATAGGCCATACACCTTATGAAACTCCTTGTCTTATAGTTGTTTTCTTGATTTTTAGTTAGAAACTAACATATCTAACAGAGACTGACACACTAGACATTGGAAAAAGCTTGGGAACACTTGTCTTGTTTATAAAATTGTACTAATTGTATTTAATTCCCATTTATGACCCCTAAAGACACAAGATGGCATAAGGATCTAATTAGACTATGACCAAGCTTAATATAATGTTAAATCACATAAAATGAGAAAAAAACACCCTATTACACTATATTATACACCTAGTAAGTTTTTGACTATAAGAGGGTTGACCCATTTTGACTTGTGGTCAAAATGGTCAATAGGAACCTCAAATTAATCCTTACATCTTCATAGGTTATCTAGATGGTGTCAATGTGTGCTACCTTTTTCATTCGACCACACATGAGTTATTCATCGAGAAAAGTGTTCACTTTTAGGAAAGCCCATAGACTCAACCCTTGACACTTCTCCCACTACGTTAGAAACACTTGGATTTAATTCAAATGATTCAGATCAACCTGAGCATCTTATAGAGGTTGAGGACACTTATTCCAATTATAATAGTGAGAGAAATGATGGAGATTCATCTCCATCCACATCTAACCACCCTCTAAAGAATGATTATTCTTTGCCTAACTCATCCACTTCTAGTCTAATTTGGGCTAGGAAGACACTAGAGAGTGCATGTATATGGGTTGGGGATCCTTCAAATGACAAGAAAACATGTTTAGAGTTTCAGAGTGGTCCACATGCTTTATATGCCATTTCCTCAGATCCATAGTATTTTTGAGATGCATTATATATTTCTAAGTGGGATTCTACCATGCATGAGGAGTACATCTCCTTCATTAGGAGTCAAACTTGGAATTTGACGCTTCTTCCTAAGGGAAGAAATATGGTTTGATGCAGTGGATATATTGGACTAAGTATGTAGTGGATGGGTCTATTGACAAGTTCAAGGTACGTTTGGTTGCAAAGGGTTTCTCATAGGTTCTTAGCATCGAATACATAGAGACATTTTCACCAATCACCAAAATGAACTTTGTTAGACTCATATTTTCTATTATTACAGCCAATCATTGGGATGTTCATCAAATGGATGTGAAGTGCCTTTCTCCATGATGATCTTGAGGAGGATATTTACATGGAGTAGCCTCCAAGATTTATTGAGGATTCTTCCCTTGTATCCAGATTCCAAAAATGCATATATGGCTTCAAATAGGCCCCTTGGGCTTAGAACACTAAGATGTATTCCTTCCTTCTTATAACATGATTCACCATATGCCATTCAAATTTGAATGTCTATCTCTTATAGCAGGATGATTCACTCTTGATTGTAGACATTTATGTTGAATATCAATGGTAGTTGTTCATCCATTGCAGTAGTGAGAAGGGATCTTTAGGACATATTTTCCATGATAGACTTAAGTTTGTTACAATACTTCTTTCAAAATTAAATTTCTAATTCTGACTCAGGGATCACTCTTACACGGCCTAAGTATGTTCTCGATCTACTTTCTTAATTTCACATGGTTGATTTTAAGACAAATTTAACTCCCTTTCTATCTTGAGTTAAGATTTAGGTAGATTTTATTAAACCTTTGATTGACGATACCATGTTTTGATAACTTGTGGATAGCCTTATCTACTTGACACATACTTGACTTGACATATCATATGCAGTGGGCCTAGTCTCCATATTCATGTAAGAACCCCATGAGTATCATTGGAAATCAACTAAGAGGATCTTGCACTACATTCAAGGCACACATATATTCGAGATTCACTAAATATTTATCACTAACATCAACTTAATTTTCTATACTAACTCAGACTGGGCTAGTGATATTTAAAATCACAAGTCCACTTTAGGTTACCATTTCTCCATTGATTTAGGTCTGATTAATTGGTCAAGTAATAAGTAGAATGTTATTGATTTATCATCTACTAAGTCATAATACAATGGGATCATCAATGCTACCACTGAGGCCATCTAGATTTAGGGGATTCTCATAGAGTTTGGTATCTAGTTTAGATGACCTACCATCATCTACTATGACAACTAGATTACTATTCAATTTTTTGGGAATCTCATCCAACATCAGTAGAAAAAACACATAGAGACTAACATGCACTTCATTATAGAGCTCAATCATGGGGACATCATTGATATGAAATATTGTTAGATGATAGAGCAAATAGTAGACATCTTTACCAAACCTTATACAAAGAATAAGCATCTTCACTTGTGGGTTATTCTTGAGGTTCAGGATACTACAACATCATCTTTGGAAGGGGTGAATTCTAGCCTTTTCTTTTATGTCTCTCTTTTGGGGGGTAGTTTTTACTAAAAGTTTTCTCCTTTTCTCTTCTTTATGAGAGATTGCTTTATACATGGGTACCTCATTAGCATAGTTGTCGAGACCCAGGTTTTTACACTGCCCACCTAAGTTGTGCTTATGAAGGGGGGTGTTATATTAGGATTTATTTATTTTTCCCATATTTATTTATTATGGGCCTTTTTCCATCACTTTGAGTTTTCTTGATTTCATGGAGAAGTTTGCATAGGTGTACAGTTTGACAGGATGACTAGGAAGTAACTCCCTTAACTGGCTATTCTATGTATGGGATTTACTCCTCTATTCTTAGATTATTGACCACCTTTTGTGGAGGAGTTACTATTTTATTCTGAGGGTCTATTGACCACATTTTGTGGATGAGTTACTCAGCATTCTCTTATATGTACATCTCACTTGGTAAGCCTTTTCAGTTAATAGAAGATTGGTATTTTGGTTCTAATTTTATTTATGTAATATTCTTATATATTTGATTTCATTAGCTTGAAATTATGTGTTGAGTGATTGTTTATTGGGCACCTATCATGAACATGATTCAATGATCCTACCCACAACTTTGATAGATAATAAAGAGGTTGGGGATAGGTTTGGAGAGTAGTTAACTTGTATAACAAGTCTTCTTGGAATAATAATTTACTATTAATAGTGGATATCAATCAAGTCAATAAATTGATTGATACTCTTCTCTAATAATAGTTTGTGGATAATTGTGCACCAATTAGTCATTATCCATGAATAATATTAAAATGAATATTACAAGTGCATCTTAAAACCACATAATAGTGTATTAGTAATTAAATACACTAACATTTGGTAGTATCCTAACTACCACCAATCATCAGTTATTATGGTCTCTCATCCACTTGGAAATTAAGGTGATGTTCCATCCAAGGTCAACTACCTCACCATTTTATGTCACTTCTCACTTACCTACCAAAATCCATCTGCAAGAAATAACGTTTGTCATTTATCTACAAATCATGCTGACTTGGATAGGTCTAAATTTGACTCACTATCACTTACATTATTTCTTAAACTATACATTGAGGTGTATGTATATGGTCTATTATGTTAGCATGCACCAAGCTCTACTTCCTTAAGATATTGGTGTCGACCTCTAGTTGCATGTGTTGTGCACGTGCATTGGTCTTTCATAATGGAAAGGCTAGTCAAATGTGGGGGTCAACATCACCACACACTAACTTGGTTAGTCATCCTCATACAACCCACTAATATTTTCCCCTTATTTGGCCTTTAATTCCACATATTTTTTATGATCCATTATGGGTGTTGTACGTTTATTCCTTAGCTTTAGCACTATCATGTACGCTAGTTTTCCTTCTAGATTTCCCTATTCTAGGATCATCTGACCATTTCACCATGTGCCTATCTCAATGTTTATTCAAAACTTGGGATTCAACTACTTTATTTCACTAGATTAAAGAATTCAAAGGCATCTTACATTACTTATTTTTCAAAGGTGGCCCATCTTGTTAGTGTGCTTTGTATATTCTTCATGACTCTTATCACCTGCATGCCCAATCCCTTTAATATGAGAGGTTATTCTTGGAGTTCCTTAGCCTGTGTTTTTATGTCACTTATCTTTTCAATAACTCCATTTATTATTTATTTGAGTAAACTTTCCTCATCAATAATTTTTAACTAGAGATTTGAGAAGCACCATTCAAATTCCTCCTTATTCTTGCTATTGTTTAGCCCATTTCTTCAACTTCTTATGGAAATTTTGTGCATTCCTCCTTAGTTTTCTTTATGTAAACCTAGACTGGTAAAACACTCTAATATTTTTTTTATTTGAGGAGTCATGCATTTATTATGGTTGCTTGTTGGGATAAATTAAAAAATAGTTGTTATGTTATTGTCTTACTTTTTGAGAGCTTATTTAATGTGTCCTCATAATTTTATAAATGCTTGAAAAAATCCATTTTGGCTTTATTGATTTATCCCTATGCATCTTTGATACCTATTCATTTATTAAGGAGATGATCAATTATTATCTCTATTTTTCTCAAGTGCTTACCCAAAGTTATGTCCACTCCATTTAGTAGGCCTAGCTACTCTTTCATGACATGTTCACATAAATTTAAATATTTAAGCTTTGTGGCTGCTAACTTGTGTTCTGCTACTAGGCATTTTTCTTACTCTTCCTTGAGCTCACTCTTTGCCATGTCATGTTTATTATCTTCTTCTTCAAGTGCCTCTAACACTTATATTATTTTTTTCCTTTGATTCTTGAAGGTTGTGTTATTCAACAATTTTTTTCTGGTAACCTGTCTAGCTAAATTTATAGCATGTTCCCTACTTACACGTCACTCATGTTCATGAGGTTGATGAATAGTAAGTCTAGACCTTCATTGGTGTCTTCCAAAGGATTCAATCTCATGGTCATGGGGACTTCAAACTATGGATCATCTAATATGTGTCCAAATAAAATGACATATGTTTGTCAATTATTGGTGTGGCATGGTTGGGCTTCATTGTGCTCCACTTGTAGAGATCTTCTTATTTCATGACACTTTTGGATTTCACATGGGTGGTGTATTCTTCTTCTTGCTCTATCTATGAGGGGATCCTATCTATCCATAAGATTTTCCCCCTTTCTTCCATTTTATTTGTTCTTATTTGTCCTTCAGTCATTGCTATTATAACCTTTCACTATTAGGTTACTCTTATTGGGGTTGTGTCATGGATTCTACATCTTTGAAGTGTTCCATAATGGAATCAACACCTTTTTTTATTATCGCCTCCAATTCTTGAGTTTTATCCATTTCCATCTCTTTCTCTTCTCCTACATTCACCTCTAGTTCCATGTGCCTCTCTTTCTTTATTTCCTACTCCTTTTCACTAGCTTGGAGGGAGTCTTGTGCTGACTCTTCCTCAACAAACCTATTAAGACCAACAGCCCCCCATATTTATTTTTTTAAAAGGGAACCCATGTGATTGTTTCCAAAACTTCTATATTCTAGAATAAGTGTGAAAGATTATATGATCTTGAATTCTAAAAGCATGTCAATATTTTAAAAAGACATGAGCTTTGGTGTATTTGATTATGATCATGTTTTTAATGTTGCTAAATAATCATCTTTAATGGGATTAATTGTAGGTTCCATGGAAAAAGTCAGGGTTCCAAAATAGTAAACCCTAGTGGTTTGAATTTAAACATTCACAAGAAAATCTAGCAGGAAATTTTATGCATGATCAGATTTTAACTTAAAGTTCATGCACTTTTGCAGATCTAAAGATTTACGCTTGTTCATTGGATTTAATCCAATGGTGCATCAAGCTTGAAGTCTTTTAGAAAGTAATACAGTTAATGATTTGGGCCCCAATAAATATCCAATGGTGATCACTTGATTGGAGGTTTTAAATCTAAGGGTATGAATTAAAGCCAAAGCTACAAGAACTCTCGAGGGCTTTACACGTGGCATTTAGTTGTTGGATCAATAAATTCCATTGTCTTAAAATTGACAAGTTTGGTACCATCATTTAATGTCTATGAGAATGTATTTGATCTGATCGAACCCATCAAATTTAACTTAGACAATCCCCAAATCCTCAAGAACTCCTGAGGGCTTTACACATGGTATTTAGTTATAGGATAAATAAATTCCATTGTCTTAAAATTGACAGGTTCACTCCCATCATTTGACATCTGCAAGGACATATTTAACGTGACCAAACCCATAAAATTTAACTTATAAAATTTTTAAAGCTTAATCAAAGGGGGAATTTCTAAAAAACCTTTTAATAAATTCTTAGCTTTTTACGAAGACAAACTTAGTATATAAAGATCTTAGCCTAACTCATTTTGTGTTTTTAAACATAAAATTCTAAATGATGTTTTTAAGCATAAGATTCATATAATCATAAAACTAATTAAAAGGTAAGCATCTTTCAGGATCTAATCATGATCGCTTCTTCCTTGGATTTGATCCAATGGTGCATCAAACCTGAAGCCTTTTAAAAAAGCATGTGATTAATGATCTGGCCTAGCTAAGATCTAATGGTGATCACTTGCTCACTAGATTTGATCCAATGGTGTGATGAAGTTGAGGAATTTTCAAAGGCCTCACAAGCTTGACATATGGCATAATTAATGAGCTTAAAAATCAAGATACCAATGAAATGCAAGGACCTAGATTCATTTTTTCAAAGAAAAATAAAGAAGACTTTCGAAAGCTAATGGCTAGCCTTCAACTAGCATTTATGAAATTTGCCATGAAAGGCATGGAACCCTGCCACATAAGCTCCACATGGGTATGGAAGATCCAAAAGAAAGATATCCTATGCTCGATAATGCAGAAGACATAAAAATGACGTTCCATTAAATTTGAGGCATATATGAAATCAAGAGTTGGATACTTTTGCCATTAAAGCTAAAAACCCTAAACCCTCTATAAAGGACTTAAGATGGTTCAATTGATCACATAAAAATCCAATTATGTGTAATTATAATTTAGAGAAAGTGCCTTAGTGAGATCTTTATTTTCATCAACTACAACTCAGTGTTATCAATGGCAATGGGCAGGCAACAGATGAAAATTGAAGTGGAGCTTTATCTAACTTTAGAAGGTGAAGGTTTTTAGAGACACAGAGTTAGATTTAAGAGCCTTGAATTTACATGGAATCAAAATTGGTTTGAATTATTCTTCTTTATAGAGGAGTTGTAACCAATTTCCTAGGAGGAAAAGAGGAATGTTACGGTGCACCAAAGATATAAAGACCTAGTATCAATTTAACTAGAAAGCCTTCACCATGTGACTGCTAAACTAGAGACATCAAGAGAAAGACTTACAAGCAATTATTTATGATTTCTTACCTCTTGGATTCACTCCTAGCCTCTATTAATTTCCTTGGCATTCAAAATTGGTCCCCTGATGGTAGAATTACCATTTCCCATCATTATTCCAAATTACATATTTTTAAATATAGGAATCACATGCAATTCATATGTGATGGTATCTTCCCAGTTACTTTTGAGGCAAACACTGGTATCCCTATGCCCATAATTCATCCTCTAATCAAAATACAATTGGAGACCATGGGGGATGTGTGGTTCTATCCAGATTGCATCGTAATAAGGATAGAAGGAATCATGGTCTAACCATACATGTTGCTTATATATGTTCCTAGTAAGCTTGCACAATAAGAATTAATTATCAAATCATCCATGGAATGGATTGGCACTGTAAGAAGAATAAGAAAGCTCAGGTTCATCCTTTTCCACTAGACATCTATAGAATTATAATCAAGGATTGGAAACAATTGGAGATCATGGTAGTGCACAGGATCTCTTTTAATTTCCAATTATATGATCTTAAGATGTGGGACCCCAATGATAGAGTGGATAACCATATTTAGGATAAAAAGGTCCCAAAGTTTGAGTACAAACATTAACCAAGTGTGGGAGATGGTATCTACACAAAGGCAAGGAACTTTGAAGAAGTCTTGTCTAGGGTTAAAAATTACAACATCAAATTAGAACATAGGTTGGTCAAGGATAATAAACCCTCAATAGAAATATGGAAACTACATCCCTTGCATTATCACCTATTTTTAGGACTATCTTTGACTGTACATCAAGAGCCAATTGTTGAGGGACAATCCTATGAGCCTCAGCAAAGAAAATTGACAAAATCACCCTAGGTTGGGTAAATTGAGGATGTAAAAGGAAAAAGTAAGGATATGATTCAAGGGTCTAGAATTGAGCATAGACCTAGGAAAGGTCCCCAAATTTAGGCATCCCCACTAAGGCCTTCTTCCCCAATAGAGGTTATTAGAATGATTGCTTTGGAAACTAGAGAAATAGTGGAAAGTGCCCTTATTAATATCACATATTCCTATGGTTATGATAAGGAAGAAGATCCATTTGAGAAAGTAGGAAAATAATTAGTTCCATTAGATGGAGGAAAGAGATAGGTAGAATTGGCCTTAGTTCCTTTGGCTCCAAGAAAAAGGCCTAGGTTAAATTTCACTCAACCTACTAGTGAAATTAACCTCTTCAGTGATGAGAATCCTATTTATGGACCAATTATTCTTGATTGGTTTGTTTTTGGGAAGTTACAGAAGATCCCATCTCTTTCTCCTTCACTAGATTTGACTTGAGTTGACATGGATATTCAGGATAATGTCAAGCCTTAGATTCAGGATATTCTGAACAGACAAGTAGAGAGAAGCATCTAAATCCTTCACAATAAGGAAAGCCAAGGGATTGACACCCCAAGAGCCTCTAGGAATTTTAATGTAGAGACTCCAAAATAACCACAGGTAAAAGAGGTTGATCCTCAGATCTTTTCCAATATAGATACATCAACTCTTGAGAGATTAGTGACCAAGAAGGTTACTATTGGTACTAAGGAGTTCACCTTTCAGAAGGTGGAACCATTTGTAGGCTTAACTCCTATTCCAGGGTAGGTAGTAGGGGAGCATCCTATATTTCAAGAAGATGTGGCTAGTATGGTACTATCCTAGTCAACAATGACCTTGGCTGGAGTTCAAGGAATAAAATAAAGGATTCTCAACTTGGAGAAATAAAAATAAGATTTGGAAGCTTAGGTCCTCCTTTCAATTCTTGAAGACATATTGCAAGCATTGAATATATCTTTGACAGACACATTTAAGAATTTGAAAAGCATCAAGCTTAGATTGAGTACTTTAAACCATCAAGATGAGATGGCATAAGCCTTAATCACTCAATGGCAGAATTCTCAAGTTCAGATGGAGGAGCTCATTAAGGTGCATAAGACAAGGAAAACATTGGACTTCAAGATTATCAAACTTAAACATCTAGACATCTTCATGGTAGTTTTGATGGATAAACAAGAGGATTTGATCACCTAGAGCAATGATGTAAATGACTTCATCAAGAGAGACATAGGCTTGGTAACCCAGATTGAGAAACTTCTAGGGAATCTATTAGATAACCCTTCTCAAACCACTACTATAGGCCTGATTAGTGATGAAAAATTCAAGCAAAAGGTTGGTGTTCACATCCAGGGCATTAGAGACAAAAAAGGTCATTTATCCAAGGACAACCAAAAGATCCTTAGTATCATTATTTCTATAAGGAAGTAAATTATAGAAGCACAATGTATCGAGGAACTTGTATCTCGGGCTGATAATGAATTTGACAAGTTAGTAGATCAAGAAGAGGATTGTCTAATGAAGCCTATAGTGGATTTTGAACCAATCAAGGAGCAATACACCAAGGTGAAATACTTCCTCAAATAGGGCTAATTAAAGGGCCCACCAATGAAATTCCTAAAAGAATATTCTTTTTGTAAAGTATATGTTAGCTTTTTAGCATACTCTTTCTTGTCAAGTTGGCATGTGACCTTCCATATTGTATCTTTATATCAAGGACAGTTATCCTTATCTGCATGTGGATATTTTGAAATTTAACTAGTTAACCACCTATGTTTCATATAAATAAGTAGATATTTACCATTTTTAAGGGAGAGTTTTTGAGCAATTGTATACCAGGAACATTTAATACAACTAAGCAATTCTTAAAAGATTGTCTGGATAGTTTTGTTGAATGTCCATGTTACCTCTTAATTGCAGATAGTCATCTTGAATTTGAATGATTATTCTTATTTTAAGTTACATTCTTTTTCATAAGGTTGTTAATTTGTGTTAAATGTTAAATTGGTTGTAAAGATCTCAAGTATACTTCATTTTATTTTCTTTGTATTTGGATGTACTTAGGTTATTCATATCATAATAACAAATCTTTAAAGTATATTTGGTTCTTACCTATGATTCATATTTTTCTTTTGAATTTTGCTTGATTTGTGATATAATTTGAGCTTATGCTATTTTATAACATAAATTGGTTCAAATGTGCTCAAAGTAATTGGAATTTTGTCATAATACTTGAGATGAAAACCTACAATCACGTTTCTTTCTAACTTTACCCTTCTCTTTTCTTATTTTTATCAAGATTAACTCTAGCTTAAAGATCATTTTTAATACTCATTTAGTCTAGATTCTAAGTCATTAGAAACTATTAAATATCTAAAGATTTTAACCCTAGTGGCTCCCAACCACTAAATCAAACAAATATTGTGGACAGTTTTCATACTCTGCTTCTATTTCACCACAAACATCATTGAATTGTCACAAACTACAACTCAGGCCTTAGATTTTTCAAATCTTAAAATGATTAGTGTTCATCAACACTGAAGAGAACCTATGGTAAAGTTTGAATGATCAACAAAACCCTTGTGTACCATAGCACAGGGAATCCTCTGCTCTTTCTTGTTCTTGCCCCTCTTATTCTTTCACATCAACTAGCAAAGGTGACCTTGTGTTAGGAGGATTTATTTGAGTGAGTCATTATTTATTATTTTCCATAGGTTCATCTTCTAACTTTGTCTCCTTTGATTCCTCTTGTATGATAGATAGCAACCTTGACCTCTTATCAATATTTTTATCTTTTGAGGGGGAGGTGTTTAAACTAATCAGATTTGACAAAGGTGATAATATTATATCACTTTGATATTATGCTCCTACGTGAATATATTTTTCTTGGGCATTAGCATATAATAAAGTTTATGAATCTATCCCTCTATGGTAACATTTTTGTATTGGGTTGATAACACACCCAATGGTATCTTCCTTGTCCTCTTATTTGAGCATAGATTCCCCAGGTCATACATATTTCATGAGAAGGGTATGGACATATAAATATATTCTTTGCACATCCAATGTTATCTTCTATGCATTAGAGATGTCATTCACTGCATCAACAAAGTATTGTATGGCAAATTTAGCTAATCAATCATATTATCATCAACTAGTTTGACTCGGGCCAATAAGTATTGTTGTATAATAGTGAACTTGTATTGATTCTCCATCATCTCTGGTAGTAGTCTACACACGTGCCATTCATCCCCTATGGCCTCCTTTAGCCATGAAAACCACCTATCCTCTCTAGCCTTATATTTTAATGAGTCTATCTTATAATAGGTATAGTTATTATACTTGAGCTTCAAGGATTTATCATGGAGGCGGTAGGTCTATTAACCTTATTTAGTGACATTGAATACATGTATCTCATCAAACAAGAGGAGCATTCAGATCATGCCCTACTTGAATTTCTCCCCAAGCTGGTGTACTTTATCTATGAATTTAATGCTTGGAACTTGGAAATGTTAAACAATGTTCTCGTGGACATTTATTACATGATGTAAAGAAATATCTTGTTGATTTGTCCCTAACACTTTGATCCATGCAACTTGGTGCTTATGAAACACATTATAATACTTGTGGGCCCATCCCTGATGTTAGTGATAGGTAATTTGAACCCTCCCTTCTTATACTCAAACTCCTTTTCCACATGCTTGACCTCCTTGGTGTCGACAAAAGCTTCCTTGACATCCTTTCCTAATTGGAATAACCCATTCACTTTGTAAATTTAGGTAGGTGAGACTTTCATTTTCTGGCTAACAAAGTAAAATTTACGCACAAGGATATGTAAGATCAGAATGAACATTAAATATTCCTATAATCTATCTTATTATATGTTCAAAATAATAAAGTTTATTAACTCCTCATCCTTTTTTAAGTAAGGCAACACATAAAGTTAGAGAACTCTAACTCTATCCAATTATTGTTTGACAGAGTTGTCAAATTCACATTCCCCTCAGGAGTCTTATTTTCTAAGTTTACCATGCACTCATTTTTCAAATTAACATCATTGCCTCCTCCATGGTGGTTATATTCTTCCACCTTGCACTTCTCTAATTTCGACTCCCATTATTCTTTGCACATCAAATCCTTAGGAAACTACATCTCCCCAAAGCTCCTCCTTCCCAGTCTTGGTTTGCTTTTTGTCTCTAGGGTAATAGGTGTATCCTTATTTTCATTGCCCTTGGTTGCAATCTTATTTATTTCATCTCATTTATCTATTTGGAGCTGGTGTCAGGAATCTAGAACAACAAACATGCTCTGATACCACTTGTCAGGATGCGAAACACCGGAAGCATACAATTGATTACCAAATACCAAGCAACTATAATATGCGAAAATAACCAGATTCACCAAGTAACTAGAATTCAGAATAACACAGCATATGAGAGACAATACACAACTTGTATTAACACTTTATATAGAAAAGAATACAATAGAGAATATCCCACATCTTCTCCACCACCTTACAGAGGTTTCCCACACCTCAAGTGAACAGTAAATCTTCTCCCCAAAGCTCTCCCTTTCACAGGTCCCAACACCCAACTCAAATACAGAGTTGGTGTTCACCTCCCATGCTCCACGCACAACACAAGTGCTCCACGCACTCCACAAGCACTCCACGTGCTCCACAAGTACTCAAGGTACTTCAAGTAGATCTCCCATGAACCTGCAATAACCTGCACTTCAACAGACCATACTTATGGAAGGAACTCCCTTGCCTTCCTCTTGCTCTATCCGAGTACACACCTGTACTCCAAGTAGATCTTGCCTGATACTGCTCCCTGTTGTGTTGCTGTCTATATGACCTTGCACACCTGTAAATCAAACAACGGTTCTGCTCACCTGTGAACCTCGACCTTGTACACACATACACCTGCAGATCAATGATCTTACTTACCATGTAGATCTCCTATATAGGCCATGCAACTGTGACCAAGGTCCTACACTCTTGAAGAATCCAGCTGACTCTCCAAACTAGCACCAACACACCTGGTACTGTGGCACTAGTAGGAACGCACCATTGCTCTACCTCACACACAGAAGGAGCTTATAATTATGCTCTCTTACTCCCTAGCACACTTTTCCAATACAACCATGAGTCTATTATATAGATCTCATCCAAACAATAATTAGACATCTAATTACAATAATTAGATCCGCAGCTCTCAGTCTATAATTAGATCTCTTCATGCAAACACTTGGTTCGTTAGCTAACTACCCGTAACAAGCGCAGTCTGAACCACACAGGCGACCGACACCGGTCCCTGTCCGCCTGGGGTCACCGACGCCGGCCAATCTCTGACCGACGTCGGTTGCCTTCCTGCCCTATCCTACCGACGTCGGTTGGCCTGACTGACGCCGGTGTCTCTGACACTCAGCAACTCTCCTACAACCTCCTCCGTGTCTGCATCAGTGAAGCTTTTAGCTCCACAATCCTAACAATCTCCCACTTGGAGATAAACAGCTGCACTGTACCTATACTTGTACTCCATCTAATCTGTTTCCTGGTTTGTATCCCTCTTCAAGCTCCCACCTGAAGACAACACACCACACAACCTGTGATGTACCTCCTGTCATCCGAGTACCCTGCCACATCCGAACCTACAGCACCTGTAGTGAAGTCCTGACCCTGCATAGCAACACCTGCTGCCGGTCCCTCTCAGAAATCTGAGAACCCACTTCCCCAAATTGGCTCCTAACTCTGACAGCTCCCACTGCATGGGAATACTCAAGTTTATACCAGACCTCATGTGATTTCGGACACTGTACCTGTCCAGCTCTTAGTGTGCTCCGGTTCTGCATCCCGAACCTCACCAACACCTGATTCACATCAGCTCCCACTCGAGACAAAATCAACCTGTGATCTCCATGCCTCCCATGTCAAAGAATTTCGCTGCTCCAAACTCCTCATGACATGCCACAGAACTAATCTTACCCTTAGCTCAGCAAAAACCTTGTATGTACACCCCTGCTAGCTAGCATACTATCCACA
Source organism: Torreya grandis (assembly GCA_037957365.1). Lineage (NCBI taxonomy): Eukaryota > Viridiplantae > Streptophyta > Pinopsida > Cupressales > Taxaceae > Torreya > Torreya grandis. The sequence continues at coordinate 1,882,313 of JARHVA010000485.1, read as the reverse complement.
TACAGCAACAGAATGATGTTGCAATCATCATCCCCCTGGTAAGGCAAACCATAGTAGTTACCTGACACTGACTGAAGCCATGCTTCGTCCTCCACCTGTCAAACCTGGTACCACTGTCCTATAGCTCCACAAGACCATATGCCTGGTCTTCCATCTCACGTATCTGTTCTCTCTATTCTTATACTAAGGAATCCATTCGTCTCTGTGCTTTCATCCAGCTGGCAACCCTACCAAGACACACCTGTTTGGTTCACCTCCAAGGAATCACATCCTCATCCATGCCAAGCTCACACCTGTTTCCTGGATCCTTCCTACTCTATAATCAGCAACATGTATAAAGAAGAGGAACAATGAATTTGAGGGCCTACTTACGCCTTCAGTCCTCCGTATGGGTGTTTGAGACTCCTTGACAGCATGCTGTCCACCCAAAATTCGTTACAGTGACCGACCTCGGTCACTCCACAATCTGCATCCGACCGACGTCAGTTTCATGCGTCTATACCTGACTACCAACCTGCCAGCACTGGTGTCCCTGCTGCCAACGTCGGTCCTCCTGACCGACATCGGTCTTACATACTGCCGATGTCGGTCCCATGACTGACGTCGATCTTACCCTGCCTGACATTACCGGCTTCGGTCTGCACATGACCGACATCGACACCTGTCTGTTCGACGCCGATTCCTCCTGACCGACGCCGGTACCTGTGTTTGCCTGTGAGTGATGACTTTTTACCCGCGAGCTTCTTTGAATCAAAACCCATGTCCAAACTACTCTGCTCAGATGTATCCAGCCTCATCCACTGAACTCTGTCTGCCATCTCCTCCAAGAACACCAAGGCTTTCCAGTTCTTAAGCCTGTCAAATATATCTGTCTTCCGCTTAAGAACATGCATCTCCTTCCTGCTCATGTGACCAAGCCTACGAAGCCACGTCTCCACAATAGAAGAAGAATCAGTAACATAAACAAGTAGATAAAGTATACCTGTTTTCTTACCACCAGCTAATTCAAGTGCTACCGCTGTGAGAGTTCTTGTGCATCTCTCATCACCCAATCTTTCTAAAGAAATTAGCCATATCTCCAAACCTGGGACCTACATGACCTTCATCAACAACTGTGTGTTGGCCGCCTGCAATTTCAGCTTCACTTCCCCTTTGCCAATTCTTTGGCAAGGCTTACCAGCTCCTCTACCTGGGGCTGCATGGAAAGAGGCAATCGAATCTTTTATCCAAGATTTAACTTTATCCAAGAAACCTGCAAACACATCCTGTGCAACAACACCTGCAACATCTGTATCTTCAGTTTCTTCATGCTGATCTGCTACCAACCAATAATATTCTTTTACCTGCTCTTTCTTTCCATCAGACCGTGAGTAACCGTCTGTGCTTTTCAACTCCTCCATTCTTAGCTTACTTTGATCTGCCGTTGCTCTACTCCCACTCAATCAGAAACCCCTGAGAGTGCCCTGTAACCAAAACACAACCTGCTTCCTGCAACCTGGCTCTGATACCACTTATCAGGAATCTAGAACAACAAACATGCTCTGATACCACTTGTCAGGATGCGAAACACCGGAAGCATACAATTGATTACCAAATACCAAGCAACTATAATATGCGGAAATAACCAGATTCACCAAGTAACTAAAATTTAGAATAACACAGCACATGAGAGACAATACACAACTTGTATTAACACTTTATACAGAAAAGAATACAATAGAGAATATCCCACATCTTCTCCACCACCTTACAGAGGTTTCCCACACCTCAAGTGAACAGTAAATCTTCTCCCCAAAGCTCTCCCTTTCACAGGTCCCAACACCCAACTCAAATACAGAGTTGGTGTTCACCTCCCATGCTCCATGCACAACACAAGTGCTCCACGCACTCCACAAGCACTCCACGTGCTCCACAAGTACTCAAGGTACTTCAAGTAGATCTCCCATGAACCTGCAATAACCTGCACTTCAACAGACCATACTTATGGAAGGAACTCCCTTGCCTTCCTCTTGCTCTATCCGAGTACACACCTGTACTCCAAGTAGATCCTGCCTGATACTGCTCCCTATTGTGTTGCTGTCTATATGACCTTGCACACCTGCAAATCAAACAACGGTTCTGCTCACCTGTGAACCTTGACCTTGCACACACATACACCTACAGATCAACAATCTTACTTACCATGTAGATCTCCTATATAGGCCATGCAACTGTGACCAAGATCCTACACTCTTGAAGAATCCAACTGACTCTCCAATCCAGCACCAACACACCTGGTACTGTGGCACTAGGAGGAACGCACCATTGCTCTACCTCACACACAGAAGGAGCTTATAATTATGCTCTCTTACTCCCTAGCACACTTTTCCAATACAACCATGAGTCTATTATAGAGATCTCATCCAAACAATAATTAGACATCTAATTACAATAATTAGATCCGCAGCTCTCAGTCTATAATTAGATCTCTTCATGCAAACACTTGGTTCGTTAGCTAACTGCCCGTAACAAGCACAGTCCGAACCACACAGGCGACCGACGTCGGTCCCTGTCTGCCTGGGGTCGCCGATGCCAGCCGATCTCTGACCGACGTCGGTTGCCTTCCTGCCCTATCCTACCAACGTCGGTTGGCCTGACCGACGCCGGTGTCTCTGACACTCAGCAACTCTCCTGCAACCTCCTCCGTGTCTGCATCAGTGAAGCTTTTAGCTCCACAATCCTAACAGCTGGTATGGACTTATATTGCTTATGAACTTAATGCATTGGCTTCTCCTTCCTCTACTTCTTCCCAGGTGATGGTTGATCACTCCTCAACCTACTACTTATTATTCTTCTACAATGGGTTTTTTGGCATATAAACTCACATCAAATATGCAACATTTATTTTTTGATGCATTTAGTTTTTGTTTTATAATAATCTTTAAACCCCTTTGGCATACACTAAAATTTCCTACTTGACCAAATCCTCAAAACTTGGCTAGCATGTGTACTTCAAAATTAGTGTTGGGATACTCAAATATGAGCTTCCTTGCTCATGAATGGTGGTTTATGACTTTTGTAACCTATAACTCACTAAATAACTCTTTTATCTTCATTAAAATGCTTCAAATATTAATGTATTTGAGTTGAAATTCCTTAAATATCTTGATTTTGTCCTTCATATGGAACTGTTTAGTCATTCTTTGCTCAAATTTGTCGATGTTTTCATTGTTCTTATCTGCTCAGCTTTGTGGATCTCTCAATAAATTTTGATAACAAAGAGATAAAAATGGCATGTATTTTTCATTTTATACTATTTGGTGTGTTTTTCCAAAACTTGGTTTCAATGAGTCAACCATACATGCAATGGTTTTTTAGCTTCACATGATAGAGGTTTTAATGCTACCACATTTATACTAATTATCATTATGTGTCAGTTGTTAACCAAAAACATTTTAATATTTGAATTTATGTGGGTGACATCATTCTAGGTGGTTACTATTTTTGGAAAGATCTTCACCATGTGCACTCTTTCATTCTATGTTCGTGGGCACTACACTTCCCTTTCTGTCACATGTTTTTTTACCTAGCAAATGTCCTTATACATTCCTAGGCACGACACTCCATAGCATGATTTTTTTGCCTACATGTCTTCTTCATGTATCTATATATTTACATTCTCAAGTAAGGACTCCATTTATCTCGCTTTATTTCCTCACAATACCTTTATATCAAATCAATCCCAACTCCACACCTATCCTTGTCACTCTTCACATCTAAATTTGCAATTATCTAAACTTGTCACTTTATTTTCACTACTTTTCATCCCCTACCCCACACTAAATTTTTTATTTCATCCTCCAAAACAACAAGTATTTTTATGTCAATTTTCCTATTATACCATATACGTAGAGTTTGATGCGTGTTGGGTGAATAGAAGTTTGAGTAAAATGTCACCAAAATCACAAAGATTTTTAGATATATCATTGTAATGGTCACTGAGGTATTAATTGGCATTGTGAACTCTTCAATCTTCCTAGTATGGTTAATCTAACCTTCATTAAGAGAGGTTATTACAAAAATAGTATGATATCACTCATCTAAGAAAAAAATGGGTCAAATGAGGGTATGCGATTTATTACATCGATGACACATAACAAATGCACGTAAAATCTAACCTATATTAATCTAACCTACCAAATAAAAAATATAAAAAAAATGACATAAGACATATTAAAACATGGCTCAAGCATGTTAATCATGGTTTATCTTGAGCCAACTACCATTAAAATTCCCAGGGACCATTTCAACTTCTAGTGTGCACAATTTACATGCTCTAGTTTCCAAAATGTCATGGATGATGTAGGGCCCCAACTAATGGATTTCAAGCTTCTTAAATACTTCAAGTAATTGGAATCATAAAGTAAAAGGGGGTCTCTTTCAACCAATATCTTTCCCTTTATGTGTCGATCATACCAAGCTTTTTGCCAAGCCTTTTCAATAATTTAGCTCTATCGAGTCACGCCATGTTTTTCATCTAGTTGCATTTGGTATTCTAAATGTACATCGATAAAATCCTAATCTTATAGTTGACAAATTTTTCTATGCCCTTAACCATTGTTGTGTTTAGGGATATGTGTGGCTGACTTGTGGCTTACATACCTCTTTTATAAACTTGTTACATTTCTCTATGTTCTTAGATAAGTCAACCTATGGAATAACCTTGGCTAAGTAGACTATATATAAGAGGTAGTGGTTAGTATTTGTTCATTATGTTAAGTATTCTACTATTAGTGCATTATTGTGGGGGTTTCCAACTCAAAGTGGTTTTATTATATTATCTAGTATTCTGCTCTACTATCAATTATTATTGTGTGATCTCTCATATTTGCTTATTCTATGAAATATAATATCATTATGTGTTAACATCTAAGTAATTTCATTACAAGTAGTATCATAGCTTTGATTTTTGCAAGTTTCCTATGGCATTTTTTTTAGATCTGACGAGGCATGGCTTCTAAGAGCAGTGGGAGTGAAAAAATATAACTTGCAATTTAGGAAGAATTAATTTTTTTCATCAGTGTAGTATTGCTCGAAACACTTTTTTGAAAAAAATATTTAAAAAAAAAGAGTCTGGAATTTTTTTTCCTTTACAAAATTGCATTCATTAGATTCTTCTCGATGAGATGATCACAATGGTATATTCTATCGATTCACTTTTTTGGTGCCAAAATTTTTACCCTAATGTGTAAAGGCAATGTTTGGATTCATCTTGGCAAGGTGATCGTAATGGTACCATCTCTTACTACACATTTTGGGGGGTTAAAACCCTCTTAGGGTTTATATATGATAAGTCTTGGTACTCAAGGAAGAAAATGGGGGCAAAAAACTCCTAAGACTCCTACCGATGACATGGAATTTAGAACTTTAGATCTAGCTATTTCTCAACTTCAGGTGGACATAAAGAACTTGGTGAGGCATGATGACTTTATTTCAGTCCAAGCTAATGTTTTAGAGATACATAAAGAGATTAATGGGGTTCATAATGAATTGCATCATAGAATTATGTAATTGGTTTCCCTTACATCTCATTTTTACCCCAAAAACCCTCCACTTCAACATTTAAATCCTCCTCTTAACACCAACAACTCCCATGTTGGTATGAAACTAATGTTGCCAAAAGTGGACATGTGTAAGTTTGATGGTAAGGATCCTCTCATTTAGATTACCCAAATTGAAAATGTATTTGAGCTGCATCAAACCCTTGGTTCTTAGAAGGTGATAGTGACATCTTTGTATCTGGAACCTGAGCAATTCATTTGGTATCACTAGTTATGTGCTCAAAAGAAAAATAATGGTACTTATATTACATGATCTATTTTCATTAAGGAGTTATTGGCTCATTATCAAAATAATGTCTTTGAGAACTATTTCAGCCAATTAGCCAAACTATGGCAATCAAGAACTGTGAAGGATTATATTCATCAGTTTCAGAATCTCTCTTTACAGGTGGAAGATATCACTGAGGAAAATTTGACTGTTCTATTTTTGAGTGGCCTCAAAGATAGCATCCAACTTGAGGTTTGAATGTTTAACCCAACATCTCTATCAGAAGATATCCCTAAAGCACGTATGGTAAAAGAAAAAGAGATGGTCAAAAGGAAAAATTTCACTACTGGTCGTGATCGCACCTTTCCAACACCATCATTTCCATAACCCACTAGATTAACACAATGAAAAATTAAGGAGAAGTGAGCCAAAGGGTTGTGTTATGGTTGTGATAGCAAATGGAGCAAAGACCATCATTATGCTGAAAAGAAGTTATTTTACATTAAATGTGCCAATGATGATGAAAAAGTACATGGTGAGGATGCAAAAGGTCTTGAGGAGGAATTTGAAGACTCTCAACCTACTATTTATTGTCATGCCCTTTCAGGTATTAGTACTCCCCAAAATCTTAAGGTGATGGGTTTCCTTAATAAATAGAAGGTCACTATCTTGATTGATTTTGGGAGCACACACAACTTCATCAATAATAAGTTGGTTGCTCATTCAAATTGTTTCATTTATCTAGCTCCAAAATTTTAGGTCATGATTTAAGATGATGGTACTATCAATTGTTCAGGAAAATGTCATAGTATTAAGCTAGCCATGGGAGACTACTTGTTGGATTCTCCTATATTTTCTATTCCCATGGGTGGAGCTGATAATATTTTGGGAGTACAGTGGCTCACCACTTTGGGAACTATTGAGATGAATTTCCAAGAATTATTTATGCATTTTCATTTTGAAGAAAGGACATTTGAGCTAATCAAATTAAAGGCTAAATCTTCACAACTTGTTAGATCCCATCAAATGACAAATGTTCTCTGTAAGGGTATTGAAGGATTTATAGCTCACTTATTTTCCATGGAAGTATAACCAATGTAATGAACCACTACACCAAAACCTTGAGGCGTTAGTGAAATCCACCCATTAGGATCATAACATCCCACCATGATTTTGAAGCCTAGACTCTGGGCTATATTTATACCCATACCACCAAGATTCCTTACATGTACGAGCCCCAAATTACCACTACCATACTGGCGTAGCCACCTACTCTATGACTTGAACCCAGGTGGAGGCTCTGATACCACATGTAACGAACTACTACACCAAAACCTTGAGGCATTAGTGAAATCTGTCCATCAAGATCATAACATCCCACCATGCTTCTGAAGCCTAGACTCTAGGCTAGATTTGTGCCCGTACCACCAAGATCCCCTACATGTACGAGCCCTAGATGAACACTTCCATGTTGGCATAGCCACTTGATCTGTGACTTGAACCTAGGTGGAGGCTCTGATACCACATGTAATGAACCACTACATTAAAACCTTGAGGTGTTAGTGAAATCCACCCATTAGGATCATAACAACCAACTCAACCATCTCTACCTCTTAATCTACAATAAGTGATTGATGTCCATTATGTTATTTTTGGTGACATGCCAAAAGGACTTCCACCTAGATTCTTGCATGATCATGCTATCAAACTTATTCCTAGTAGTACACCACCCAACATCAATCCATATAAGTATCCCTATACCTATAAAAGTGAAATTGAAAATATGGTACAAGAGATGTTGGATGCATGAATCATTCACCATAGCTAAAGTGAATATTCTTCACTAGTTATCATGGTGAGAAAGAAAGATGACAACTGGAGGATGTGCCCTGACTATAGAGAACTCAACAAGTACACTATCAAAGATAAGTTTCTTATTCTTATCACTAATGATTTGCTAGATGAATTGAATGGTTCTTTTTATTTTATCAAGTTAGATCTGCATTCTAGGTATCATCAAATATAGATCTGTGATGAAGACATACCCAAAATAGCTTTCAAGACTCATGAGGGCCATTATGAGTTTTTGGTTATGCCTTTTGGTCTAACAAATGCACCATCTACTTTTTAGAGTTTGATGAATACTATTTTTAAGCCATTTTTGAGGAAATTTATTATGGTATTCTTTGATGATATCCTCATTTACAGTAAAAATTTGAAATACCATTTGCAACATGTAAAACAAGTACTCTCCATTTTAGAACAACATTAATTGTATGCCAAACCTTTCAAATGTACTTTTGGCACTTGTGAGGTTGAATATTTGGGTCATCTAGTTTCTTATGAAGGAGTGAAATTGAATTCAAAAAAAATCCAAGCAATGGTGGACTGGCCAATTCCTAAGACACTCAAGTAACTACGGGGATTTTTGGGGATAACTGGTTACTATCATAGGTTTGTCAAAAATTATTTTAGTATTGTAGCCCCACTCACCTCTTTGTTAAAGAAAGACTCCTTTCAATGCACTGATGCATCTATCCAGGCATTTAAACAATTGAAATTGGCTATGTGCACTACTCCAGTATTGGCCACTCCTAATTTTTCCAAAACTTTTGTGGTTGAATGTGATGCATTTGGGTATGGTATGGGTGTTGTACTCATGCAAGAAGGTAGACCACTTGCATTTGAAAGTCATCAACTCAAGGGTAAAAATCAGCACAAGCCCATCTATGAGAAGGAAATGATGGCCATTTTACATGTAGTCAAACAATGGAGACCTTATTTAATGGGTCATCACTTTTAGGTAAAAACTGATCATGATAGTCTCAAATATTTTTTGGATCAATGATTGTCATCTGAAGAGAAAAAAATTGGTGACTAAGATGTTAGGCTATGATTTTAAAATAGTCTAGAAAAAAGGCAAGGATAATGTGGTGGTAAATGCACTATCCAAAAAGGATGAATCAGTTGAGGCATTGTTATATGCCATAACCATTTTATAGGCAAATTGGCTAGATGAAGCATGATCGAAATGGTGACATGATAGTGCTACCCATGATTTGATTCAAAATCTTGAGTAAGCTTTAGGTGTATTTGAAAAATTCACATGGAAGGGTAATGCATTATGGTATAAATACATATTGTACCTATGTAAGGATTTTATTCTTAAACAAAAAATCCTTCAGGAACTTCATACAACTCCAATTGGGGGTCATTCAAGATTTTTGAAAACCTATCACAGAATCAAGCAGGATTTTTTTTGGGAAGCACTCAAGTGAGATGTCCAAAAATATGTGCCTAAATGTGAGATTTTTTTAGAAACTGCATGGGACCCCTAAGATCATTTATAGTGATAGGTATCCTATTTTCACTAGTAATTTTTGGATTGAGTTATTTACATGTTTGGGCACCTAGTTGGCTTATAGTTCATCCTATCATCCTTAATCTGATGGAAAAATTGAGGTAGTCAACAAATGTCTAGAAGGATATCTCCATTGTTTTGTTTTTGATAAACAAGAGAAATGGGTTCATTGGTTGCCACTTGTTGAATGGTGGTATAATACTTTTGTTCATAGTTCTTCCAAAATGTCTCCCTTTGTGGCACTGTATGGATACCACCCACCATCCATCACTTCAAACTTGAAGGTCCATCATAAGGTTCATGCAGTTGAAGAACATATTCACCATCAACAAGAGGTCCTTGGAAGTTTGCGTGAAAATTTATCTATGGCCCAAAATTGCATGAAGCAATAAGTAGATCAACATAGAAGTGAGAGGCATTTTGGCATTGGTGATTAGGTATTTATTCACTTGCATACATATAAGTAGATGTCATTAAAGCAACAAAAAAAGATAAAAAGCTATCCCCTAAGTATTATGGGCCTTCTCAGATCTTACAAAAAATTGGCAGTGTGGCTTACAAGTTACAGTTTCCTTCATCTACTCGCATACATACATTACTTCATGTATCATTCCTGAATAAATTCATTAGACATAGAGTTGCCATTCAAATAAAATTACCAGAATTGGATGAGGAAGGTAGAGTTATTCTTGATCCTGAGGTGATCCTTCCAATGCACACTAAGCATCTACATTCTAAAGCAATTACAAAGTACCTGATCAAATGGAATAATTTTCCATGTGAATATGCCACTTGGGAGGATGAAGCATTTGTGTATCAACATCTAGAGTTGCCAGAATGTTGAGAAAAATGTTGTTTTGAAGGGGAGGGGCTTGCTACGCCCTTAACCATTGGTGTGTCTAGGGATATGTGTGGCCAAATTATGGCTTACATACGTCTTTTATATACTTGTTACATGTCTCTATCTTCTTAGATAGGTCAGCCTATGGAATAACCTTAGCTAAGTAGACTATATATAGGAGGTAATGGTTAGTCTTTATTCATTATGTTAAGTATTTTGCTATTAGTGTATTATTGTGGAAGTTGCCCCGTCGAAGTGCCTTTGCTATATTATCCATTATTCTTCTCTGTTATCAATTATTTTTGTGTGATCTCTCATATGTACTTATTCTATGTGATATAAAATAATTATATGAAAACATCTAAGTAATTTCATTACAAATGTATGCGAGTGACACAACTAGAACTAAAAATTCCATTAGAAGCATGAACTTTGTCCTAAATAGAAGATGAAAGGGGGTAGACTTATTAAGGTGTTTATAGCTTGTCTTGTAGGCCCAAAAATTGCATAAATATAGTCATCATAGTCTTTGCACTTGATATTACAAATATTTATCAATGTCTTATCCAAAATCCTATTGAAGTCCTTTGCAGTTCTATTTTATTATGGGTGGTATAGGGTCATTTTATGGTGTGTGATCATGAATTTAGATAGTATGATGCTCATATTTTCATTAATAAAATAGGTACCATGGTCATTAGGTAATCTCAAGGAACACCCATGGCAACTAATAACATTTTTCCACAATAAAAGTGTTACAGTGGTTGTTGTGCATTTATTCATTGATGTGACCTCAGCATAATGAGTGAGATTGTCAAGGGTTGTGTTAATGGAATGTACATAAATCCCAAATGTGGCTAGAGAGATTCAAAACATAAAATAAATATCCCATTTCTCAAAAATTTATTGGGATTTGATGGGTATTAAGGGCATCTCATCCTAGTGGTTAGGTTTTCTAGTTCTTTGGTAGACATCGCACTTGCACATGTATTCCTTAGCATCATAAAACAAAGTAGGCCACTATAATCTAGAAATTAGTTTCTTGCACATAGTAACTTCTTATAAAAGTGTCCTCCAACAATGCCCTTGTGTCCTTGCAACACTCTTGGGTACTCATGATCCAAAATACATCTACAAAGGAATTCATCCTACCTGAGCTTGTAAAAATCTCACCCAATGAGCTAATAAAGGGTGGCACAAAAATCCAAATGTTTCTTTTCCTTAGTGGAAATATTGTTGGGAGTAATGTCAGATGTGAGAAATACAACAATGTTATCAATATATTATGTGATGCATTTATTTGTATATAACTAGGCATCTATGAATCCATCTTCTATGTTCTACACATCCTCACCTATTTTATGTGAAATAGGTGTTCATGACCTAAGTTATACTTTCAATGCTTCATAACCATAGAAAATCAGAATTCCTAAAATAACATAATCCATCAATAAATCCTTCCATGGAGTATAGGTTTGTCTACATCATATTTTAGGGTTTCATGATCAAATGAGAAAATAAATGGTGTGGCCAAAAGGTATTTATAAAATTTCAACAACACACACACTATTGCAAGTGCCTTGTGCTCAGTAGCAGTGAAATTCTACTTAGCTATTGTAAGTTTCTTGGTAATAAAGTAAATGGGATAGTCCATCTTGTTCTCACCCTAATGAGTTAGAATAATGCCTATTTTTATCCCTTACATGTCAACATGTACATTGAATGGTGACATGTAATCTATAAACTAGAGAATCAACATACTTGTGAGTCTTCTTTTCAATGTCTCAAATGCCTCATCTTGTGCCTCACCCCATATGAATGGATCATTTTTGCATAAAATATCTTTTAATGGTATAAAAATCTTAAAATAGTGACAAATTAACATTTGATAGTATTCGATATGCCCTAAGAACATGTGTACTTCCCATGGAGTGATGGGTGACTCTGATTTTAAAATGATGGCAACCTTAGTAGGGTAAATGAGGAGGCTATCCTTACAAATCACATGTTTAAGCAGCATGCCAAAGGGGGTGGTAAAGATACTTATCTTCAAGTTGAGAGATATTTATAAACCTAAACACAACACTCAAAAATGATATGTGAATTATCATGATGGTCCTTCATTATCCCATAGACTATCTATCCATATAGATAAACTTGAAGAAATCAATGGACAAAGTCTTTGAAGGTTGTAATAACAATGCATGATAAAAAAAACATATGAAATATTTAAGCCAAACAACATAGAATTATATGTAAATGAACCCCATTTGATTTTGAATGGGATCTTACGCTATTATTTATCCTTAATATGCACTTGGTGATACCCTTAAAATCCATCAATTAAGATTTAAACATCATAACCTACTACTCCCTTAATAATTTCTTCAATAAATGGGGTGGGGAAGGGGTCGATGATGCACACTACATTGAGTGGCCAATAGTCAACACACATAAGGATGCATCCATCCTTTTTGATTCTGATAACCATGGGTCTCACCCATTTAAACTCCTCAATTGGGTAGGTCACATCAACAATGAACATGTTATCAATCTCTAACTTTACCTTGGCATGTAAATTTGGGTTCATCAAGTATGGATGCTTCTTCATAGGCCTTGTGCCATCTACCACGGTGATTTTCATTTTTCCCAATGACGAATGTATGCCCTTAGTTTATGTATAGCTCATTGGGAAGAGGTTTTGGAATTCCTAGAGCAGCTTGATTATGAATTCCAATTTCTCATCAAACCAATAATCTCCAATAGTGGTTACCTTGGGTTGTTCTTTTGAGCTAATATTCACTTTAGTTATCTTTAGGGGTTCATAGTATAACTTGTATTGATTATCTTATGCATCTACTACTTTTCTCTCTCCTTAAGAAGTTTCAACCCATAAATTGTGAAGGTCACTCTCTTAGGACTCTTCCTTTATATTATGCATAAGCTTCTATTTGTTTATCATTAAGTTCCAATTACACACCATCATATTACTTCATTATCTTCACTAGAATAATTGTTTACCTCAAAATCATTAAATAACTTAGGTAGGTTGAGTCCCTTCTCATTATAAATATGTTTAACCCATTCTTCCATTATAGCTTCATCTTCTAGGATGATGTAATAATTGCATTGCATGGGATGGACTAGTCCTAGATTGGATGAGGAGAAGGAAAAAGTATGGGTGAATTTCTCCTTCAAATTTTTCCAATTGCTAGTCTCCCATAATGTTCCATTAAACACATAACTTATGTAGGCCCAAATATTCAAATTTTTATACAAATCATGAACCCATAGTTCTACTAGGAAACAAAGTGTGAGCCTTGTCCACTTGTCTTCACATTCATGAATATGAGCATGTGGATCATAGTCATTGATATATGAGAGTAACCCTTTGTATTTGTTGTTATGCTCAAATTTAGAACATATGGCATCTTTGACCTTGATTTAGGTTGGAAGACTTGGTTTGTCTATAGCCCACCAACACATAAAAATGTTCTTCAAGGTGTATACTAAGGCACCCATGTGATCCTTCTCCTTGGGGACATATGCCTCCAAGTTATGTACCAATGGGGTGGTACCCACGATATCATCATAACAAGTCAGTTTAGTAAGTTTTCCTTTACTTATGAGGAATACTCTCTTGAATTTGTATGTGATTCAAAGCATCTAGATTTTCTCACTATTTGGAATGCTAGCACATAAGGCATTTCATGTGTGCTACAACTAGGGCTTTGACTGCACCACACCACATTTTTGGCTAGTCACTTCATAGAATTCATGTACCCATCAGTCACAGGTAATGCTCATGATATTAAAAATAGAATGTGCTTAATCTTAACTCAATACATCACCCTTATTTTATTTCAAGTTCTCTAGTCCTTATGTTGTGATGTTGTAGATGTTGTTGATTTTATCCTCTAAATTAATGCTCTCAACATGGAGGGGGCTTGATGATTTGATAATGTAATCACCACATGCTCTTTTCCATTCACAAACATCATGTAGCACTTCTTGAAGTGCATGTCTATGTTTTGTGCATAACACCAAGGTATACAAATCGAATATGGGTAGTTGTTGGCCTTAGTGAGCTCGATAACCTCAAATTCTAATTAGAATTTTTCACCCATTATCATGATACCATCATTGTGTAGAATTTTCATGATTTATCCCAGGTTTTTTTTATCATGAATGAAACATGAGGTAGCATCATAAGGCAGGTTTTCCCATCTTACACCAAGCATCCCCTATGAGGATATTAACTTCAGCACCCATTTTCACCAATATGTTAGATACTGACCATCCGTTGATCTTTGTGTCTATGAGAAATTCTTAATCATAGCCTTTATTATATGCTACCTTTACCACATGCCCTCATGATAGATATGACACTGATCCATTAGTGGGTTATTTTCTTGTATAGTCAGACAAAAATTTCCTCAGCATAGGATTCATTCCCTTAACACATAGTAGAGATAATACATCTTAAAGATCATCCTCCTACTTATCAACATGTTTTTTGAGTTTGAGATCCTTTCTTGGATTTTACTTCAAGTCATGCACATATTGTAGTTCACCTTGTAGATTATGGATGATATCCATGGCTTCATGTAGTAGTTCTTTCTAGCACGTATCATTTAGAAGTGTGTTATAGAGGGTTTGAGGCATGTTTCCTTATCTTTGGGTCTTCTTGTTTCATATCCCAACATAACATTTTCAATGGGAGTTGTTGGTTTCATAGTCATGCCACTACGATTTGTGATATGCACCTTGAGGTTGATATTCATCTTGATCTTCACCTTTGGGATGTTATGCCCTTAACATATAACATATTTAGGGATGTGTGTGGTCGAATTATGGCATACATAACCTTTCATATTATCTTATCACATTTATTTATGTTTTTATATAGTTATTAGGGTCATGCCATGGAATAACCATGGCTTAAGTAGAGTATATATATGAGGTAGCGGTTAGTCTTTGAGTATCATATTATAAATTCTACTCTTATTATATTATTATTGAGGTTTTCCCCTCAAAATGACTCATTCATATTTATCAGGTATTCTACTTGTGCACCAAATTTTTTGGATTTAATATATATTACTAATTTTAGTAAAAAAACCCCAAAAACTCAATGACACTAATAAGAATGGATAAAAGAGATAAAATTAGAATAACAAGCACATTCTTACCATTCTTTTTACTTATTTATAACTCCATTCTAGGATTTGCACTTGAATGTTTAAACTCAGATTGACACTATGATGCTTGATTAAAGATGTTGATAATGGGTGTTTGATTCAAATTATTTGGATGATTGGATTCAATGATTATTTTGGCATGGATTGGATATGAAAATGATTGTTGATGAGGATTAAACTAGCATGATGATTTTATGGAAATTCTTGTTAGTTTGCCATTGTCCAAGTTTGGTTTTTTATAGGAGAATGGATGGAAATTTTAGAGAATTTAAAATTATTTAGAAGTCTCTAGTTTAGAGACTTATAGAATCTTGGAGGAGTTTCTCCATAGGCTTAGGGGATAATGAGGGGGATTGGATAGGAATTATTGAGGATTAGGGCTCATAGGGATGTAAGAATATCTAAGGTGGTAGGGTAGCTAGGGTGGTAGGTGAATAAATATGAATTTTAAATTATCAAGTTAGTTTAGGGGGTAGGTTAGTAGGTAATATGATCTATTAGAGGTTTTAATGATGATATTAATTGATTTTAAAATAGGGTAAATGTTATGTGGGATAAAGGAATGAGATATGGGTATTAGGATAATAGTTAATATAGCTAGAAAATATGGGAATTTAGCTAAGTTAGCTAGGTGAGAACATTTTAGTGCATACATTTTGCCTCTCTTTGAAAGGGCATTATGAATGGAGAGAAGTGGAAGGATTAATGGTCTTTTAAATAAAAACCATGTCATAGATGAATTTTATTAGATGATGTTAGTGATATGATGCCCCTTGAGGGGATATGCAGAGAATAATGAGCTAGATGGCCACTCAAAAGAAGAAATGATGGGTGGGATGAGATGGATAGATGAAGGGATGGGATGTCAGATGTGGGATATAAGATGAAGAATATGAGTTTGACTTAAGCAATGAGCTACAGATTGATGATGCCCCTCACATGGACACATGCATAGGGAGGAAATATGATGGGTGTTATGGTTGTAGACACATCCTAAGGGGGAATAAACCATAACATGATGATGATAAGATTAAAAATGTGCAAGCCTTAGACATATCCCAAGTAAGTAAACATGCAAGGGAGAGCTATAGGCCAGGATAAGACTGATTTGATAGGCTTAATGACAGATGTAGCTCAAAGTCAAATCGATCAATAATGATGATAGAGAAGAATTGATATGATTGAGTGAAAAAAAGGATTAGGATGATGATGGATGATAGAGATAGTGGTTGAGCTATCCTTGGGCACTAAAAAGTGGCCAAGTGATGCCTACATATTCTAAAAAGACCTCATGACAATGTAGTTTTGACTAGAAGATGATGATGAATATGAGGATTAATGATTAGAGGATGATATTAGTGATTAAAGGATGTTAAGTAGATGGGAATATATGAATGATAAGGGTGAGATGACTAGACAAGGGGATAAGATGCTATATGTGGGATAACTGATGAAAAAGATAAGGTCAACTTGAGCCATGAGCTACAAATTGATGATGCCCTTGGAAAGGACACATGCATAGGGAATAGAGATGATGGGTGTCATGGTTGTTAACACATCTCATGGGGGAGTCAATCGTAACAATATGATTATTGGATTAAAAGCCACAAGCTTTAGATGTATCCTAAGAAGGGACACATGCAAAGGAGAGTTATGGGCTAGGATAAGATGAGGATTTGATAATAATAGTGATGGGTGTAGCTCAAATCTAAAGTTGATCAATATGATGAAGAGATAAGAATTGATATGATCAAGTGACCAAAGGATTAGGGGATGAGGATAGTTGATAGATATAGTGGTTGAGCTATCCTTGGGCACTAAAATGTGGCCAAGTAATACCTATATAGTTTGAAAGACCTCAGGCTAATGTAGTTCTAATCAGGAGATGATGATTATGATGATGATCAATGATTAAAAATTGATGATGATGAGGATGATTAGACTTATTAGTGATTGAAGGATATGATTTAGATGATGAGAAGAAGATGATAAGGATGTAAGTCAGATGGGCCAAGAGGATTAGATTAGTGATGGGAATAAGGATGATGAGATAATTAGATAAGTGATGAAAGTGTAGATGATCAAGCCATCACAAATGTCATAAAACTCATCATAGTATAAGTAATCCAAAAATATAACACTTGACAAGATGACCCATGAAATAAGCATGATGAAGAGGACATTGTGCCAAAGTGCATGGGCAAATGGCAAACTCTGCATCCTTGAGGGCACTATATGGCATCCTCATAGCATCCTCATTCATTACCTAATAGACAAAAAGAGACAGATGCAAACAAAACCTAAGACAAACAAGATACAAACAAAGTAAACAACAAATAAACAATAGACAAATAGCAGACAAACAACATATAAGAATATACATGAAATATCACAATGTCTTTTCTAATGACAAGATGATTGACTAGGTGATGGGTTGGATTAGGATAATCATGGGGATGGGGATGAAGGAGAGACTTGGATTTTTATAGGATGATGATGATTGGGATGAAGATGAGGTATTTCCCCTAGTTTAGGATAGAAGGATGGATGACTTGATAAGGTCTCTAAATATTGATTTGGTCTTGAAATTGGATCAAAAAGTGGCCAAAGATGATGATTAAACAAGTGATAACCAAATATTAGCAACAAACAAGGCCCTACAAGGATCCAATCTAATAAGGAGACTAGGAGATGATGATGGGATCAAATACCTTTTGCACTAGTAAAGAGTAATTGGATGGGTGCTAGGTATGAAGAGGTAATGATAAGACAGTGATGGGATCAACTACCTTCCACACTAGAAAAGAGGTGAATTGATGGGTGCTAAGTGTGAAAAGGCACTGATAGTAAGTGATGGGTGCTAGATTAAAGTCTTTTACAAGGTGATGTATGTTGATAAGACTTGGCCAATAGCATGAGGAAGATATGGGGAAATGGGTGACCACTCTGATTTGGTTCCAAGACTAAATGTGGTATCCAACAAATGGAACAATATGAGATGGAAGGAGATGGATGTGACTAGGGGATTAAATAAGACGTGATGGACTATTTTAACTTTTTCAAATTTAATGGTTTTTAGGGTTTTTGACATTTTTCATTTTTTAAGGATTTTTAGAATATATATATACACTATACAAATGGGGTTACTAGCAAGGGTAATACCAAGCCTATCAATCAGGATGAGGATGGATGGAAAGATGGATGGGATAAAAAAAGGATGGCGATGATGGGGTACCAAGGATGAATGGACTAGGGATAGCCAATGACCACATCATAAAGGAACCAGATGTTTATTTGCCTATGTGTCCATTAGAGGATATGCCAAGAGGAGTTTGGGATAGTTATCAAGACATCTTACACTTACTTATGAAGATCAAGAAAGGAAGGAAGAAGAGATAGTATGCATGATATGATAGTAGATGATGGATAAAAATAATGGATAAAAAGATAAGATGATGGGTGATATAGATAAGGTGGACAAGGGATGTGACAAGTGGGATGAATGGATGAGAATATGAAATGGATGGATTTTCCCCCAAGTGTTGAGGAATAATGCAAATAATAGATTATTTTACTATGATGTTGAAAATCGGTTCTCATCATGGTACTTGCCCAAGGTGCTACAAGACTAGTTTTCACCATTGGATGAATGATTTTTTTTTTGAATTTTTGACCTTTTTTTAATTTTTAGATGGCATCTTAGTTTATTATATGATGGGTGAGATGCAAGGCATATAAATTTGATGGATTATTTAGCTAACACCTATTTTGTGATGGATGTTAGATGCGAGGATGTCCTAGTGGCCTTTAGTGATTCTTGATGGTGACCCCTCTAGATATCTAAACCAGGGATCATCATTGCCCCTAGGAGAAACAATGTTGCCTAGGTCAATAATGTGGGGTATGGATTTGATTAGAGATTTATTTTGATGTATGGGACTTGACTGGATGATAGGATCGAGATATGATGGTGTGATGGAGGATTAGGACTAAAATGAATGATGGGATCATGATAAGATGGGGTGATGGGTGATGGAGGATTAAGACTCGTAGTCGAATACATCATTGGAAATTTCAGACATGCTTCATTTGATTGGTGCCATGTGACAAAAGACTACAAGATATCTCAGAGACTTTGACTTTATGGCTCATCTTTGATCTAATTATTTGATGGATGATCAGCCATTTGAGTTTGAGCATTTATCTAGATTTGAGTTTGACTACCCCCTGGTGCCTAATTTTGGGCTTCACCAGGGGAGTTTTATCTTTAACTTGATATATAATTATTATTTTGACTTTGATATGCCCTTAGTTCCAGATTGTAGGCTTCACTAGGGAGAGATACTTTTGGATTAGGCTGATGATTTGAATTTTATTGACTTTGACTAATGGGATCAAAGATGATTTGCTTATTATAATTAACTTTTGGAATATGGTCTTAGAGCTTTAGATTTGTGGTACATATTATATTGCTTGAGTAATGGTCCAATGATGCATGCTCATGTTCATCCTTATGGAGGGAAGTGATTAAATGATCATCGATAAGGAGAAAAGGGTCCATAATGGATGAAGATGGTGGTGATGGGATGATGAGGTCAATAAGTGGTGATGGGGTAGCATAGTCTTCACAAGGGTTCCTAAGAGACCCAATTTTGACATTAGAGAAAATCTCCTCAAGATCAACAAAAGGATCACTAGGACTAGTTGTAGTAGATGCATCTAAAGGAGGATCAGACTCACTCTGACAATCTTCGATAGATAAATCTTGTAAGAACTTCATTATGACTTCATCATCCTAACTGGAACCCAAAGGTATTCTTGGTGATGGATTGGAGGCATCTAGATTATAGGTATTCTCTAAAGGACAAGTATTATCAACATTAATGAGAGATGATGTTTTTGAGGAATCTAATTTAGATATAGGTGTTGAACATGATCCTATGGAAGATAAGACCTTGAATGCTGACTCTAATGCACATAATATAATACTACTATGTGTAGATACATTGTCCACTATTGACTTCTCAATAAGGGGTATTTGATGTGATGGGTGAGAGGAAGATGAGGGATGGATTCAAAGAGAGGGCCATGGAAGTACTTATGAGAGATGGGGGGACTAGCCTCATGGGGAAGAGACTCAACTTTGATGGAGGATTTTTTGAGGATGGGAGGATCATGTAAGATGGGTGTGGTGTCTTGACCTTGTCTTGGAAAGGGAAGAGCTTGACCATGATTGGGAAGGGAATCTTGGCATTCCTCTTTTTGTTCACCTAGGGATGTGTATGCATCTAGTTCATTGTCAATTAGTATATCGTCATGGTCAATGAGGTCTTGGACAAAATCTTGGAAAAGTTCACATCGATTAATGGTATGCCCCTAATTTTGGTGATATGCACAATATTGGTTATCTTTATACCAAGAGGGCTTTGCTTAGTGGCATCAAGATTTGGATAGGTAGATAGACCATCATGTTAATGGCAAAAAGTTTTTTGAAAAGGGATTCCAATGATATGGGAAGGGGAGTATAAAGATCTACTTCATGTTATGAATTGGATGTGGAAGCATTAGACTTATGATCAGATGGTTGTGGATATGATAGGGTGGATGGATTTGAGGTGGCCAAGATTGGATTCCTTTTGCTGGTATGAGAATGGGTAGACGGTGTTTTATGGGTAGCAGATAGAGGATTAGTATGGGATTCACATGACAGAGCTTAGATGGGAGGTAAAATGAGTGAAAAGGGATCAATACCTTTGAGAAGTGGTACACCCATCATAATGAGTCGTAAAAGTATCTCATTCTTATTTGCATGTATGTATTAGTCAATGAAGGTGGGATCTAGTTCCATAGCGATGGTTGATAGATGATGGATGATGTAGGTATGAAAAGGATTGGATAAGGTTCTTGAATAAAATAAATCGAAAGGACTGAGTTAGTATGATAGGTAATGATGGAGATGAGATAGACTAATGGATTAATGACTATAATCAAATATTAGATCGATAGTGCAATAAGTGCTAACAACTTATCAACAATTCCTAGTTGTCAAGCTAGCAAAAGGATTAGGAATGTGATGGGTGCCTAATAGTCAAAACTAGCAAGAGCATAATATGATGGGTGCTAGTAATGAATAAAGCAAGATGACTGGACTAGATTAGATTGATGGGTTTGCTAGATTGAGACTAGCAAGGTGACAAGATGCTAACAAGCTATTGATTATGATATGAGATTTGACCAAGTGGATTAGGATGATAGAACTACCTCAAAACCTTAAACCAATTTTCTCAAGATCGGATGGGCTAGGATTAGGTGATGAAGGTGATTAAGACAATGCAATAAGGATAAGTATGATGATAGGTGATGAAAAAATGATAAAAGTGTAATGAAAGGTGGATGGTCTAGACCCGTATGTGACCTAGAAGCCAACTAAGATAGGATGAGGTGATGACTAGATGAGTGATGAAGGCAAGGTCAAGACAAGTGACCGGGTATTAATTTAAGGTAAGATATGGATGATGAGGTATGATTATGATGTGATTAGGGGATGACTAATGATGTATGGGTATAATGATAAGATGTGATTAAAAGGATGTACAAGAGAGAAAATTATGTACAAGAATTTAAAACAAGGATATACAAGGTAATGGGATAATGAGACAAGATGGTATGGGGGATGATTAGGATTATGGATGAGGTAGACTTAGGATAGAATATGGATGGTGAGACAAGATGGGATTAGGATAGATGATGGGTTATGATCGAACATGTAAGGGGGTGATGTCAATAAAATTATATGGGAATGATCAAGACTATGGTTTGATTGATGGATAAGGCAAGGTCAATGTGAGGTGTGATTGATTATAGATGAGGTGGTCTTATGACAAGGTGTGACTAGGATGATGAGTGGATTTGACTAATATGGGAGTCTAGTAGAATGTAAAAGAGAATAAATTATGTATAAGAGGATGAGGCTAGGACACACAAGATGTGACTAGGATTGGGTGGATATGACTAGGAATGAAATCAAGATGGTGATGATGATAGCAAGGATGGTCAAAATAAGATGGAGGTGATAGTAGGTATGACAAATGATAAGTGGATATGGTTAGGCTAGGATGGGATGAAAATAAGATGGGAAATGGGATATGGATGTGTAAGATAAAAATGTAAGTGAGTAGGATAGGATGTGACTAAAAGGATGTACAAGGGAATAAAACTATGTACAAAGGGGTGAGACAAGGATATATAATATGTGTTTGAATTATGTGATGGGGTGTACAAGATGACACGTATAAGGTAAGATGGGGGCATGACTTATGATAAGTAGGTATGACTTGACAAGATAAGATGGGATTAAGACAATATGTATAATGATAAGGTGACAAGGATGATGACTAGGATATATACAAAGGATAAAAAGGAATGAGATGTGGTAAGGATATACAAGATGATACATGCAAAGGACCTAAATAGGTTTGGATAGGTAAAGACTAACTCAGCTCACAAATAATATGGGTTTATCACAACACACACCCAATAAAGTAAGCCACAACCTATGATTAATAAACTCAAGGGTGTGTAACCTAATGTCCACACCATCCAACAGCTTCACAAGTGAGGTTGTAGGTTGATTACCCATTATAGAATTTATTGAACCCTCTCAACCTTGCATGTACTTGATGGACACTTTGGTTTTGATACTGATGCTTGTAGTGGAACACATGTTATGGCCAAAGTCCCCTAATCTAAGGTATACAAAAGGATCTAGTGGAATCCTCAATATACATGATGTTACGTTGGGGCGCAAGTCCAAGTAGGGTGTTGTCTAATGCTTGGTTCAGAGAGTCAACTCTTCCCCTTCATGAATGACCTGTATGGGGTCAACCACTTATCCTAATGATAGTTATTCATGATTGTTATACTCCATTGAAACACAAATTTTGGTTAGTGTACAGTGATGAAATCCATGACACTAGCCCATATAAACTAAGCCCATGCATGGGGATCAATTTGACATCACGTGTTATCCTAGAGGAGGGGCTTGACAAATAGGCAAACACATCATATGATTAATTAATCAATTTAATTACCTATGTTAGGGGCACGATACGATGATTATTTTCATGTTGACATAAGCAAGTATAAATAAAGAAAAATTTAACAAAGATATATACACACAACAAGATGATTAAAAATGATATATATAAGACAAAAATGATTAAAAAATGAGTAAAAAATGATTACATAAGTGCCAAATGGATCTTTGACCAGTGTCATGTAAGCACATGGGTTCGTAGTTTTATTGGTACTCCAAGAAATGGTTTCTACAAGGCAAAGGTTTGTAGTTTCAAGGAAAAATGTTGATTACCTACAAAGCCACAGATATACAATCAGTATAATATAAAATTGCAATTGGAATAGCCAAAGTTGCAACTGGGGGGGTCAAAATCACTAACACAAGTTACAATTTTTTAAAGGTTATAATCTAGAAAAAAATGTAACCCATCATGACAAAATCTTTATTTACTATAAATCGATATTTACAATTTTGTTACAAATGACAAAACCTCTAGATTTAAATATTAGACCTGGATAAAGTCTTATATAAATATGACAAAATTGTTCTAAGGTCTTGAGAACACTTTATTGATGGGTGATTAGATGGATCAAAGACCAACTATGCTATATCAAAAATTTATGAATGAATACTTTGAAAAAAATTACCCCAATTTTTGATTATCTTGAGGAAAAGATAGATGTTTTATTTCAAATTATTTTGTATGTATGTTCTATTGGATGCCTAAAATAAATCATAGATAGTACTAAAATATGAAAAAACTTATTTGCAAAACCTTAACTCAAACCTCAAAGCTGCTCTAAATCAAAATTGCTATTAAACGTGGATTGATAGTTGCATTTTTGTCATAAATTTGAAAACTCTAATATGACTCAAACAGTTATTTATGAAAATCATAATAATAAGTTGTCTAGGTGCCTAAAATTGTGAATGTATAGATTAATTAAGAGCTAAATATATATTATAGAAAGTTTTTGGACAAAATATAGATGTAATAAAAAATTTAGATGAAAACTATGATCAAAATGTGTGGGGACAACAAGACCAAGAAACAAGTTTTAAAATGGTGAAACTGCTATCAATACCACTTTTTTTGGATATTCATGATTGACATTTTTATCAATAGATTGGTCTGGTGCTTGTGTACTCCCATCTCCTCTTACTCTCTATTGAACATAAAATAGTTACACAGTGAATTATACAAAAACTTGATTATAAAAAGGATTTTATGCCTGTTAAAAATGAAACAGTATTACCAATTTAGGTGACATTATAGGACACAACTGCCAGGATGACCCTTGATTAAATGATTAGGGTTTTTATGCCTGATAAATGTCGTGACTGCCATTTGACTATTTCACCCTACACATGTAAAAGCATATATAAAAAACAAAGGATTATCAAAAAAAAGGATGCTCTGTATCCAAATCATCAATGGTCCATTGTTAATATTTCATCATGTGGGCTATTTGTCTTAAGGTAATGTGTTTTTATTTTGGCCAACTATATTCCAGTTGTGGCTATTGTTTGTTTCCCTACACAAATATGTAAATAAATAAAATGTTTTTGGATGTTATATATATATATATTGTATAATCAAAACATCCTGCAATAAATCAAAAATGGTGAAGAGCTAGCATAGATATTAATGGGGTTGTCATATCTTAAAAGCCTAGAGAATATCATCTAAATTCCACACCATTTTTCTTGCCTATCATTGCATCAAAAACAAAAACTATTTTTTTTTGACGCAAAGGTTTTACACAAGTATTTCCTCAAAGATCTCAATTTCAAATAACACTAGGAGCACTCACCAATGCATGAAATGAATAATACTATGAATGACACATATTTAATGTTATGCAAGTTGATTCAATAAGCAATCAAAATAGTCACCAATCTCACCTCTATAGCTGACTATACTAAATTTGATTAGGATCAGTCAGCATGGATGATTTGGCATGGCATGGGGTTTTAGATGCCAAGAAATTTGTGGCTCACTTATTATTTTTGAGTGGTAGACTTGGATGGATTATCAATTTGTTATTTAGAGTATGCCCTGGTCTTCAACAAAGGCATTACCCATAGGCTCTCTATATCCTGGTGTGGAATGATTGACTTATAGTGGTGAGACTCGTATTCATGACTTATTTTACCTTGACTACAATTGAGCAAGCAATTTCTGGCACAACCCTCATCCAACAGTCAATATGTGTAATGGTTGCAGGGTGAAACAAGGTGGAAGGGTCTTAGAATGTTTCGTCCAATTATAGTTTCTAAATATTTCTAAATTGGAGAAAACAACTCCTATTTCAACCCCAAAGAAGGCTTCTCTTTTTCTATTTCACTTCAACTTGTACCTATACAAATATGGCAAATTGTAATACAAGGATAAGGGCGTAAATTATTAATTGTCAGTGAATTATTTAGTGTCTCACAATGTAAAATATTTTTACACCATTTCTATCTAGGTGAATTCACCTTATTGGTGACTCTGTATTGATTAGGTCGAGGTAGGATAGACAAACTCTGTATTGTGTGCTAGCTCGTGGTAAAGAACACAAAATATGATTATTGTGAGCTATCAATACTTCAAATAAATAGGTCTCATAGACTTTAAAGTTTACAATTTATGCATAGAGCTTGGACAAACAATCTATCACTGACAACCAAATGACAATAACGTTGAGTTCGAGCAAGAATTTTTATTTTTATTTATTTATTTTTACCTATGTTTCTAGACTACGCTTGCAGAAAATACTTGCAAGCATTAGTATCCATCTAAAAATAACATTCTAATTGATTATTTCACTGAATCTAATAAATCTTAGCAGGATTTAGAATCTAATGATGTAGATATTAAAAGTATATAGAGCTTTTGGAAGAAAAAAAAATACAATATACATAGATATCCATTTCAAAGATGTTTATTTCTTACCTACTAAGATTATTATCAACAATTATTACAACCAAATGACCTTTGATTTGATTTGATTTATTTATTATTATTTTAATTTAATAATTATATTTAAATCAGTTTATGTACTATGGATCACACAAGATTCTTACACTATTTCACTTATATAAATATAATATCTCCCAAAATGTTGAATTTGTTGCAATAACAAACTATACGCCACTAGTTTCTAAGATTTGGCCGTTATCCTTCTTTTATCAACCTTACAAGCTTCCACAAACACCACTAAAAAGAAAATTAATTAAATTGAGAGAGCACCATATCCCACTTTGGATGCCATTATGTGCACCAATTTTTTTGGATTTAATCTATATTACTAATTTTAGTAACAAAACCCAAAAACTCAATGACACTAATAAGAATGGATAAAAGAGATAAAATCAGAATAACAAGCACATTCTTACCATTCTTTTTACCTATTTACAACTCCATTCCAGGATTTGAACTTGAATGTTTAAACTCAAATTGACACTATGATGCTTGATTAGAGATGTTGATAATGGGTGCTTGATTCAAATGATTTGGATGATTGGATTCAATGATTATTTTGGCATGGATTTGATATGAGAATGTTTGTTGATGAGAATTAAATTAGCAAGATGATGTTATGGAAATTCTTTTTAGTTTGTCATTGCCCAAGCATGGCTTTTTATAGGATAATGGAGGGAAATTTTAGAGAATTTAAAATTATTTAGAATTCTCTAGTTTAGAGACTTTTAGAGGCTTGGAGGAGCTTCTCCAATTCTAGAGGCTTCTCCATAGGTATAGGGGATAATGAGGGGGATTAGATAGGAATTAATGAGGATTAGGGCTCATAGGGATGTAAGAATATCTAAGGTGGTAAGGTAGCTAGGGTGGTAGGTGAATAAATATGAATTTTAAATTATCAAGTTGGTTTATGGGGTAGGTTAGTAGGTAATAAGATCTATTAGAGGTTTTAATGATGAGATTAATTGATTTTAAGATAGGGTAAAGGTTATTTGGGATATAGGAATGAGATATGGGTATTAGTCTAATAGTTAATATAGCTAATAAATATGGGAATTAGGCTAAGTTAGTGAGAATTGGTGTAATTAGTGGGGTGAGCACATTTTAGTGCATACAGTACTCTTTCATCAATTATTATTGTCGATATGCTTATTCTTCTCATATTTTTATGATATATTATTCCATTAGTGTGAATTACCTAAGTAATTTTATTATAAGCGGTATTAGAGTTTCAATTTAGGCAACATTATAAGGCGTTGTTTATTAGAACTAAAGTAGTTATTATCTTAAGAGCTGAAAGATTGAAAAAAGATAACTTGTGATCTAAGAATAATTATTTTTTTCATCATTGTAGTATTATTCAAGGTTTTTTTTTCAAGTATGGAAAAATAATCACACCCTTGTGAAAATTATTAGTAATTGGATTCATCTTGGTGAGATGATCACAATAAGATAAGCCCATGATACATTTTTTTAGGCATGAAACCCTAAATACTAGGGCACATGCATGGCTAGTCTAAACACTCATAGATGAAAGAAAGGGTAAGACACTCCTAGAAAAATGTCTCAGAAGGAGGGCATGGAGTCCAAAATGTTAGAGTCTAGGATTTCTAGGTTGGTTTACCAACTTCAGCCAGATATGTAAAGGATGGTGAAGAAATAAAATTTTGATGTGGTAAAAGGGGGCATGGATGATGTGAAGTCTTAGTTGACATCTATCAATGGGACATTGACCACTCTTGAGGCTCGTATTCCATAGGCAAATAATCTACGACCGTTAGATTCAAATTCTCCCAACCAGAGCAAATAAAACTTAAATACCAGAGTGAAGAACATGTTTTCAAAAGTGAAAGTGCACAAGTTTGATGGTAAAGATCCAGTCACTTGGATTAGTCAAATGGAAAATTTATTTAATATATATCAAACATCATGTACACATAAGGTGGTCATGGAATCTATGTATGTGGAACTTGAGAAGTTCATTTGGTATAGGTGGTTGTGTGCTCAAAAGAAAAAGAAGGGTCTTCCTATTACCTAGTTAATGTTTACTAACGAGTTGTAGATGCACTATCACAACATCATCACATAAAATTACCTCAATAATTTATAAAAGTTATGACAAATAGGGCATGCCAAGGATTTTATTAATTAATTTTAGAATCTTTCCTTACACATGGATGACATCAATGATGACAAAATTAATGGCCTATTCTTTGGTGGGCTTAAGTACAAAACCCAACTTGATGTTCACATGTTTAATCCAAGTTTAGTAATTGAATCCATAGCCTTTGTACATAGGGAAAAGGAAAGAGATCTATTCAAATAAACGGCCTCTCTTACCAATTGAGAACATAATTCCCCAACACTATCATCTTATTAGCCTTCTAGATTGACCCCTTGATGCAGGAGCATCTAGTACACAAACATCATTTTTAGTTGTTAAAGACTCATATGCTAGTTAGGGGTCATAGATGATCCAATTTGGGGTATAAGTGTGTGTGAAGAATCCTTTAGGGTCTATTTTTTATCTTAGATTCATCATGAGTCATAAGGAGTGAGTTTTATGTGTACTTGGAGTTTTCCCTCCAAAAGTGAAAGTTTGAAAATTCAAATCCTAGACCTAAACATAAAATGACCACAGGCATAACATGAAGTGAGTAGGAGGGAGAATGTTTGTAAAAGGGTCCTAGGGGACATAAGAGTCTAATGGGATGTCAAAGAGATAAGTTAGTTGTGAGGTATTCTAAGAATGTGATATGTAGTAACTACATGTAAGTGTCATGTCATGAGAAAAAGGTGGTAGAAGAGTCTTGAATTGTAAACACCCAAAAAGACAACATAGATGTAGAGGAAAATAGGAGTTTTAGCAAGAGAGTAGGAAGGGAGGAAAGAACTCTAAGAAGGAGAGATAAGAAACAAAGACAATAAGTCTGTACACTCTCCTTGAAGGAGAGAGAGAGAGAGGAATACCTTGAAACTTTGTAATCAAGCATGTTTGCGTGTATAGCAAAGGATTCAAGAGGTTTTCATTAGGTATAGTATGGTCTAGTATAGATTTGAAATCTGAGCAAGTGCAAGAAGGGCTAGAAGGCCTAATTAGCAAGGAGGTTTCAAGAGAATGAGTATTTTCACAAGGAGTTAGGTTATGAAACTTTATAGGAAGAAATAATAATATACAAGGAGCTCAAATCTGGGATTAGAACTTTTAGAGGACTTATAAAATATTCAACTAAGGAGATTAGTGGAAAAAAAGGCTACAAGCAAATAGGCTCACTATTGAGATTGAAGTCTGTAAGTGGATGTTAAGAAGTGAGTGAGAGGTTAAAATGGGTTGAAATAAGTGCTTTATGATTAGTAAAGGTCATCCATGCTAGCAAGATTGTAATCATGAGATCAACAACAAGATTTGGTGTTTTAAGCCTTAAGTTGTGAACTTGTGAGGAGTTAGTGAGTGATTTAAGTGAAAGGAGATGAATAAATAAATGAAATGAGATAAGTGGATAAATGAGAGATTTATGCAGGGTCTAAGGATAGTGAAACATGATTCAAAATACTTGTTAAACCATGTCATTGAAGTGGAAGTTATAAAACCTAGTGAGAAGGAGAAAGACTCTTGTTGAAGATTGAAACTTGTGAACAAAACAAAGCATCTTGAGTTGATTCAAGCCAAGTTAAGTGTTAGGGATGGTGTATTTTTAAGATTTTATCATAACCCTCTGCATCATTTGGTATTATATCAAGGTAATCTCTTGGTTTAATTTTTTTTTAGTTAGCTATTAAAGATCATTTATTTGAGATAGGCAAATAATGTTATGAATATTGCATTAGATAAAATTATAGAGGCATTGTGGGAAAAGAATGTGGTGTAGGTAAGACCTATTGAGGTCAGTATAGGTAAACTAAAGATTGGTGAATATAGAAACTAAATCCCCTAAGTCCAATGTGAAGGACTTGAAACTAGTAAAAGGATATCTAGAGAAGATAGAGTGGACAGAGCATTGAAGCTCAAGAGATAGAAAAGGAAGATTCCAAGTGAGAGTCAAGAGAGATAAGAGAATTCCTAGATAAAGGACTAGAAAAAGAGAATAAGATCCAAGAGATGTCTAAGAGGCAAGTATCTAATCTTACTAAGAGATAGGTCTAAGTAGGCCTAGAAAGTGAAGGAAAAGAGAGAAGATGGATGTAGAAGAAAAAGTGAAAGAGATGAGAAGAGAGTTGGGGAAATTTTTTAAGAAGATAGAGCTCATGGTGAAGCTCATTAAGGATCAAAGAATAAAATGGCTTGGTTTTAGTGTGTGAAAGATAATTAAGTGGCCAATAGAGCTACGTATGAGAGAGAAAAGGCATGAGATGAATGTCTTGAGGAAACATAAGAATAAAGAGAGTACAACCCATAGAGGCATGACGTATGAAGGGTTATGAAGAGATCAATATGGAAGAAAAGTGGTGAAAATAATTCTCATTGAGGAGAACATGGAGAGAGAAGTTCCAAGAGAATAACTTTAAGGAAAAGATAATAAAAAGAGGAAAATGTATATTAAAGAGACATTCATAGAGACTTGTTGGTCTCTTGTTTTATATTCTAATATTGTCTTTAAGTGTGTGTTTTCAAGTGTAAATCAAAGTTGGATGAAGGTCAATAATGAGACCTTAGATTTTGTGAGAAGTGGGTCAAGTGAAGCACCCATCAAGATGAATGAGGATGATAAGGGAAGAGGACAGGTTATAGAAGCCAACATGGTGAACATTGAAGATTCTTAACATGATATATGGAAGAAGAGTTCTATGATGATTTTACAAGCATTGTATCTGAAGCAAGAGAGGAGACCCACAAGGAAGACATGAATGCAAACCATGAAGACATGAAAAAAAATATAACAATGCAACAGTGCTTCAATGAGTTAGATGAATGCTTAGGACTTGAAGTTGATTTTGCATATGAGAAGGAAGAAGCTAATATATAGGTTGGAAAAATGAAGAGAAAATTATAGCCCTCAAAGAGAGTACAAGATCATGGGTATGTAGTGCCTAAGTGGATCAAGGCATCAGTTGATGGGATGGAAAATGAAACCCTCAAGAAAGAGGTCGTTCAAGCTAAGAATACAGGTGGAAGACAAGAATAAAAATGGAGGAAAAGATTAAAGGGAAGACTGTATCAAGTTAGCATGAAAAATTATCAAATAAAGGAGCATGAAGAAGGTGCGATAAGAAACCAATCTCAATCTAAGAGTGTGTAAGGTAGAAAATGGGTCATGAAAACCATCGAAAGGGTGTAGAAAGATAGTCTTGCATGTACACTCCAAGAAAGCAGAGGAAAATTGCAAGCCTAAAAAGAAAATAAAAGACATAGTGGAACCAATCAAAGATAAAAGGATAACGTTACAGTTAATTAACCTAATGAGGAAACAAGATGAAAATCATGGGGAGAGCATGAGCACATGGAAAGGTAAGCAAGTCATTTATGACAAGTATGATTATGATCTCTTTCAATCAATGAATGAGTTCATGGAGAAAGAATAAAAAGCATGGAAAAGAATGTCAATAAGTACAAGTGGGCAGCAAGGTGAGAGTTCAAAAGCAACTATAGATGAGTTATTAATGGAGAATGAAGAAATAATGATTGCACATGTTGACATAAAATAGAATTTTGAAGAAGATGAAGGGCAACAATGTCCTAAATTTGATAAAGATTATGAGAGATAAATGATCTCACATTGATGGAAGAATTGGACATTCTGGAAAATATTTTTAGACCATTGAAAGGGCTACATGCAAGTGAATAAAAATAAGAGAAACTCAGGAGTGAGCTCAAAGAAAATTAGGTAAGAATGAGAAAGAGTTGGATGGCATAGGTGCTAATAGCCATGAAGATACAAACAAAACTTCTGAATAAGGAATATCAACTATGGATGATATGAATAGTATAGGGATGGAACAACATAATAAAGCACAAGGATATATGGAAGCAAAGCTACAAGCAAGTAAATTAGAAAGCAAGAAATTGAAGCATGAACAAGTTAAAAATGTAATCTATTTAATGGGTGAAGTTACAACTGAGTTATTTATTTATATTCATGATAATGGCAAGACAAGAAGATGCCAAACAATATTGTACCATGAGGAAGGGGAATTGATGAAGAAGTTGTTCTTGCAAGATGAACAAGGTTATGTGAAGACACATCAAGAGATGGATAAGTGTCATGAATAAGCATCAAAATAGAACCATCTTGAACAAGTGACAAAGGTTGAGATGCCTAAGAGGCCATTAGAGCATAAGGAAGAAGAAACTAGCATTGCCAAGAAACAAATACAACTAAGGAAATAGGAACCAAGTGAGATCAATGAAGAAGGAAGCCATGGAACAAGAGTAAGAATGAAGAGTGAGAAACATCTATTTGAATCAAAGTATGATGAAGGATAAATTGAGTTGGAAAATTAGTACAAAATACATAGAACAAAACATTACAATAGGTGGTACACCTCATATAGGTAGAGGATGAGTTATCAAGGAGAATAGATAAAGCAAGGAAGTAGAAATACAAGAGTATAATGAGTAGAAAGGAGCAAGAAAGGAGGAGAAATGGTAAGTTGAGCATGGAATATCTTCAAAAATTGAATTGGAAGGTAAGAAAGAAGATGTTAGCACTCGATTTTTCTCCCTCCTAGAGAGTATGATGTAGGAGCATCTAGTACCCAAACATCATTTTCAGTTGTTAAAGACTCATATGCTAGTTAGGGGTTATAGATGATCCATTTTTGGGTATATGTGTGTGTGAAGGATACTTTAGGGTATATTTTTTGTCTTAGAGTCATCATGAGTCATAAGGAGTGATTTTTATATGTACTTGGAGTTTTCCCTCCAAAAGTGAAAGTTTGAAAATTCAAATCCTAAACCTAGGCATAAAATGACCATGGGTATAGTATAAAGTGAGTAAGAGAGAGAGTGTTTGTAAAAGGGTCCTATGGGTCATAAGAGTCTAATGGGATGTCAAATAGATAAGTTACTTTTGAGGTATTCTAAGAATGTGATATGTAGTAACTACGTGTAAGTGTCATGTCATGAGAAAAAGGTGGTGAAAGAGTCTTGAATTGTAACCACCCAAAAAACCAATGTAGATGTGGAAGAAAATAATAATTATATAAGGGGAGTAGGAAGGCAAGAGAGAGATCTGAGAAGGAGAGAGAGGAAACAAAGATAAGAAGTTTGTATACTCTCCAAGCAGATGGCAGAGTCCAAGAATGAACTGTATATATAATAATTGATGGTTATATGAATAAAGAAGAGTTATTTTATTTTGTTTAATCTCTCATGAAAAGTATATGGATTATTATTGATAATAGTTTTCCTTTGATAGCCCTGGAGGTTATGAATATATATCACTCTTATGTGTGTTTCAGGTATGAGACAATGAATGCAGGGTTACAGTCAATAAGTGAATGGTTAAGGTGGAATCTCAATATTGTTAAGGCAAGAATTACCATTTTAAATTAATTTTTGAATATATATGAATCATACAGACCTTATGGTTATTGAGTATAGTGTTTTAGAGTGAAAGAAACTCAAAAAAAGGATGTCTCTGTCCTTAAACACTATTACATGCCTTGAGACAGTCAAGAATGAAGGTGAGTTGATGTTTATTGAAGTATAGATTATATTTATGCTTGATATGATGATATGTAGGTAAAAATGTTCTTTATGGGATGATATATTATGTGGTTTGAGTATAATATGGATGGTAATCTCCAATGCACAACATATGTATAAATAGAATCCTATGTATATAGTCAAAAACCCCTGTTTCACTTAGTCATATGCCAAGGAAGGACTGTATGTGCTTGATAAATTTAATGGGTGTATATTTAATTAAGTATTAGTATGAGAGGAAGGAGGATAAGTCTTGATATTATCCCATTTGGAGATTGGGAAGTGTAACAGACTGCTAAAACCCTTACATAGTCCTTCATGAGGACTCAAAATTTTGAGTTTTGCTTATTGTAAGGCATAAAAATATTGATCAAGGTTCCTTATCTATTTAGGAAGGTGGAAACTAAAATAACATACTTTGGGAAGGTCTTAGTTAAGTTTTAAATGCTCTCAAACCAAAATTAGTGCAATTTAACCCCTCTCGACCTATACAATCCACTAGCTAGGGTTTTGTTTTTAAAACCCCTATAACTTTAGTTCTAACCATGGTAATCCTTGAAAATTTATAATCAGGCATGTTTGCATGTATAGATAATGTTTCAAGAGGTTTCAACTAGGTATAGTATGATCTGGTATGGATTTAAAATTTGAGCAAGTGCAAGAAGGGATAGAAGGCCTAACTGGCAAGGAGGTTGTAGGGAAAGAGTATTTTTACAAGGATTTAGGTTATGAAAATTTATAAGAAGTAAGAATATAAAGGGTGATCAAATCTGGGCTTATAAAATTTAAAGGACTTAAAAAATGTTCAAACTAACTAGATTAGTGAAAAAAAAGGCTACAAGCAAATAGGCTCACTATTGAGCTTGAAGTGTATAAATGGATGTTGGGAAGTGAGTGAAAGGTTTCAAGGGGTTGAGAAAAGTGTGTTATTATCATTAAAATTCATCCATGGTGGTAGGATTTTAGTCATGAGATCAACAACAAGATTTGGCATTTTAAGCCTTAAGTTGTGAATTTGTGAGGAGTTATTAAGTGAGTCAAGTGAAAGGAGATGAATAAATAAATGAAATGAGATAAGTGGATGAATGAGAGATTTATGCAGGGTTTAATGATATTGAAACATGATTCAAATATGCTTGGTGAACTATGTCATTGAAGTGGAGGCTATAAAACCTAGTGAGAAGGAGAAAGACTCTTGTTGAAGATTAAAGCTTGTGATTAAAATAAAGCATCCTGAGTTGATTAAATCCAAGTTTAGTGTTAGGGATGGTGGAATTTGATTATTTTATCATAACCCTCTAAATAATTTGGTATTATAGTAAGGTAAGCTCTTGGTTTAATTCTATTTTGAGTTAGTTATTAAAGATTGTTGATTTAAGATAAGTAAAGAATGTTATGAAGATTGCATGAGACAAAATTGCAGAGGTATTATGGTAAAAGAATGTGGTGAAGGCAAGAGATATTGAGGTCAGTATAGGTAAAATTAAGATTGGTGAAGAGAGAAACTAAATCCCCTAAGTCCAATGTGAAGGACTTGAAACTAGTCAAAATAGATCTAGAGAAGATAGAGTGGACAGAGCATTGAAGATCAAGAGAGAGAAAATGAAGATTCCAAGTGAGAGTCAAGAGAGATAAGAGAAGTCCTAGACAAAGGAATAGATAAATAGAATAAGATACAAGAGAGGTCTAAGAGGCAAGTAGGTAATCTTGCTAAGATATATGTCTAAGTAGGCCTAGAAAGTGAAGGAAAAAAGAGAAGATGGATGTAGAAGAAGAAGTGAAAGATATGAGAAGAGAGTTGGGGAAAAGTTTTAAGAAGATAGAGCACATGGTGAAGCTCATCAAGGATTAAGGAATCCAATGGATTGGCTATAGTGTACATAAGGGAGTGAAGTGGCTAATAGAGCTACTTATGAGAGAGAAAAGGCATGAGATGAATGTCTTGAGGAAAGAGAAGAATAAAGAGATAACAACCCATAGAGGCATGAAGCATGAAGATTTGAAAAAATAGCAAGATGGAAGAGAAGTGGTGAAAATAATTCTCATTGAGGAAAACATGGAGATTAAAGTGCCAAGAGAATCACTTGAAGGAGAAGATAAGAAAAAGAGGAGAATGTCTATGAAAGAGACATGTTGGTCTCTTGTTTATATTCTAATGTTGTCTTAAATTGTGTGTATGTAGGTGTAAAGAAAAGTTGGATGAAGGTCAAGAATGAGACCTTAAAATTTGTGAGAAGTGGGTCAAGTGAATCACCCATCAAGATGAATGAGGATAATAAGGGAAGAGGATAGGTTGTAGAATTGAACATGGTGAACATTGAAGATTCTCAGCATGCTAATGATGAGATGGAAGAAGAGTAGTATGATACTTTGACTAGTAGTGCAGCTGAAGCAAGAGATAAGGCCCATAAGGAAGACATGAATGCAAACCATAAATACATGAAATAAAACATAACCATGCAACATTCCTTCAATGAGTTAAATGAATGCTTAGGACTTGAATTTGATTGTGCATATGAGAAGGAAGAAGCTAATATATAGGTTAGAAAACTAAAGATCAAAGTATAGCCCTTAAAGAGGGTAAAAGATCATGGGTATGTAGTGTCTAAGTGACTCAAGGCATCAATTGATGGGATGGAAAAGGAAAACCTCAAGAAAGAGGTCATTCAAGCCAAGAATACAAGTGGAAGACAAGATCAAACATGGAGGAAAAAAATAAAGGGTAGGATACATAAAGTTGGCATGACAAATTATCAAACAAAGGAGCATGAATAAGGTGAGACAAGAAACCAATCTTAGTCTAAGACTGTGCAAGGCATAAAATGGGTCATGAAAAGCATGGAAAGTGTGTAGAAAGATAGTCTTGTAGGTACACTCCAAGAAAACATGAAGATAGAAGAAAAGTGCAAGCCTAAGAAGCAAATAGAAGACATAGTGGAACCAAACAAGGACAAAAGGATAATGTTATAGCTAAATAACCCAGTGATTGAACAAGATGAAAAGTGTGGAGAGAGAAAAATCACATGGAAAGGTAAGCAAGTCATTTATGACAAGTATGATGACAATTTATTTCAATCAATGAGTGAGGTCATGGAAAAAGAATATAAAACATGGAAAATAATGTCCATAAGCATAAGTGGGCATCAAGGTGAGAGTTCAAAAGCAAATAGAGATTAGGTATTAATGGATAATGAAGAAATAATGACTGCACATGTTGACATAAATAGAATTTTAAAGAAGATGAAGGGAAACATGGTCCTAAATTTGATAAAGACTATGGAGAGATAGATGCTCTCACATTGAAGAATGAATTAGAGATTATAGAAAATATTTTCAGACCATTGAAAGGGCTACATGTAGGTGAAGAATAGTAGGATAATTTCATGAATGAGCTCAAATAAGAATCAGGTAAGATTGAGAAAGAGTTGGATGGCATATGTGCTAACAGCCATGAAGATACAAACAAAACTCTTAAACAAGGAATATCAAGTATGGATGATATGAATAGTATAGGGATGGAACAACATAATAAAGAACAAGGATATATGGAAGCAAATCTACAAGCAAGCAAATTAGAAAGCAAGCAATTAAAGCATGAGTAAGTTAAAAAGGTAATCTATTAAATGGGTGAAGTT
The DNA here is from genome assembly GCA_037957365.1 of Torreya grandis. Classification (NCBI taxonomy): domain Eukaryota; kingdom Viridiplantae; phylum Streptophyta; class Pinopsida; order Cupressales; family Taxaceae; genus Torreya; species Torreya grandis. The sequence continues at coordinate 1,844,780 of JARHVA010000485.1, read as the reverse complement.
ACAACTGAGTTATTTATTGATATGCATGATGATGGAAAGGCAAGAAGATTCCAAACAATATTGTACCACAAGGAAATTGAATTGGATAATAAGTTGTTCTTGCAAGATGAGCAAGGTTATATAAAGACACATCAAGAGATGGAGAAGTGTCATGAACATGTAGAAAAAGATAACCTTATTGAATAGGTGACAAAGGTTGAGTTGCCTATGAAGCTATTAGAGCACAAATAAGAAGGAACTAGCATTGCCAAGGAGTAAATACAACTAAGGAAATAAGAACCAAGTGAAATCAATGAAGAAGGAAGCCATGGAGCAAAAGTAAGAATGAAGATTGAGAACCATCTATTTGAAGCAGAGTATGATGAAGGACAAGTTGAGTTGGAAAAGGTAGAAAATGTAGAGAATAAAGAATTGTAGTAGGTGATACACCTTATATAGGTAGAGGATGAGTTATCAAGGAGAATATACAAAGCAAGGAAATAAAAATACAAGAGTTTAATGAGGAGAAAAGAGAAAGAAAGGAGGATAAATAGTAAGGTGAGCATGGAAGATCCTCAAAAAATGAATTGGAAGCCAATAAAGAAATTTTGGAGAGTTGTCAATGATGTCATGGAGGTTTCCTAGTGAGTGGATGAAGTGCCTTGATAGTTTAAGTAATAATGACAAAGTTTGCAATGTGTTTGTCCTAGTATGTTTGAAGTATGCTTAGTTGATCTTCAATTTTGTCATGTTTTGAGATGATTAGGGATGAGTCTAAAGTATTAATCTTGTGAAAGATGTCCTATCAAAGGCCAAGGATATATTTAGTGCTTGTGTGCATAATTTGAATTTGTATCATAGTCCATAGTTTTCATCACGACATTTTGAGTCCAATGGCAGAAAGTTTGAGTAGGCAATTTAATGATTTCATAATGGCCACATGTGGATGAGTCAGGGGCAGTTGGTCATATGGTTGTGATCACATTTGTGCCTAGTTTATTCATTAAATATTATGTCATGTGATGAAGCATAGCATAATATATGAAAGTACAAAGTTGGGCTCCCAGGCAGTTTGATAATGTTTTCCCATACTTAGCCAAATTTGTAATATGGCAAGAAAAGTTGAGTAGGCATTTTAATGGTGTTATATTTCCAACATGTAAAGGTGTCAGGAGAAAATGATCATATGGGTTTGTTCATTTTTGTGCCTAGTTGGTACGTGATAAATTTTATAACATGCATTTAAGTGGAGCAAAAGATATGACTGTGTAAAGTTGGCCTTCCAAGTAGATAACAATGGTCCCCATACTTAGTCTATTTTGCTCAGTGTTAAAGATCAAGACCAGATAGAGATGTAATAACTCATGGGAATTCATAAAAATTAATGCCAATGGAGTGTATCGATTCAAATAGGTCAAATTTCTCGTTGGTTAACAAATTTCAATATCAAGTTCCTTACAAAAGGATCAATGAAGCATGTTTGTTCCAAGGTTTTAGGAAGCAGCGAGATGAGGACAAGTGTTTGAAGTTTAATGTTGAGTACATGTAACAATTAGGATTATTATAAGATCCAATGGTGAGTGTATGTTCATACATATATAGATCCATAGTTCACATTGAGTGAGATGATTTCAATGTGTGTTTAACATAAATAAATATTGGCTACATACAGAAGATCAACAATGCGTACGTGGTCAAGATTGCATGAGATGAGGTCAATTATTTGAAGTTTAACATTTGGGTAGTGGTGAATTATGATTTAAATTTCAAATAATATTGATTATGCATATTTAATCTAAGATGTCAGGGCATGATATGCATTTTAAGTGACCAAATTTTAACTATGAACGTTTGGATTTAAATATTCATATTTACAAAGAAAAATCAGTGCTCAATTTTTGTGTTATATCTTTCGATCTATGAAAAAATTTCTCATGGTGTAAAAATAAAATTTGTAATGGAATCAAAGATTCATATAGAAATATATATTTAAAGATTTGAAAGTGTGTACAGTCAAAGATATTGAGGTTCAAACTTGATTGTGTGTTTGTGCATAATCTACAAGTAATCCAAGAAGGATATATGAGATATGCTTATTGATATCTTTATGTTTAAAGGTGAACTGATGTTGGAGTATGTTTTAAACTCCATGAGGACCATATGTGTGCATTATTAATGTTTAACCAATCACATGTAGTATTAACAAAGGGTTAGAAGTTGATTGTTTTCATTCATAACGATTATGTGTTTAAAGAAGTGTTTGAGCTAATTAGGGGTTAACAGAAGAGTGCTATGATGGATGTTGTCACTCAAATAGGACATATAGATCATTTATCATGGGTCCATATGTTAAAAAAAATTCATGTGTTCCTAGTTTTCTCAAAAAAGTGTCAAAGAGGTGAATGGGTCATCATAGGACTTAAAAGGTGACTTTGGCTTATTTAAAAGAGAGTTATGATTAAGTGTGACCCATGTAAGATATCTTAAGGGTGAAGGCATGTGTTTTGGATGATAAGGAAAGATTTTTGACTTAATAAATCATGTCAAATCTATATATAGTGAAACCAAAGGAGATGGTTTCTTGGCTTGTGTGAGAGGAGTGAGCATTGAAGTGAATAAGAGATGAGAGGAAGTGTGCCTAGTGGATGGGTTGATGAGTAGAGTAGATTAAGGACTATGTGTATGACCTTTGGGTCATGTTTATGATGTTAGAATAGTGATCTTGTAGGTTGAGGATGAGTGAAGAGGTCTAGGGTGATCCAAAAGGATGTTTTGGATGCTTTGAGTGTGTAGGGTTAAAAATAGCTTATATGTTTTATATCTCCATCAGATTGGCAAGAAATCAGTGTTCACAAGATGTTGTGCTCATAGGTGTTTTTGTTGGTTCTCAACATATAGGGGGTTGCAGCCTCCTTGTAAGGTGAAACTTGTTAAAGGTCTAGATATTATGGAAAGTCAATTAGACATGTGTGGTATCACCTTGTGGGATTGTAGTTGCACTAAATAAGAGATGGTAGTTCTTTGATCATTTGTAATTAGTCTCAATTGGTTTTTGTTATCATAAGACAGTTGTCCAATTTTAGGTTCTAGTGGGTTTTCTCCCCCAAGAGGATTTCCCACATATGTCATGTGTTATGTGTTTGATCTTGCATTGTTTCTCTTTTTCATTGCTATGAATTATGTGTATGCTTCTTGAATGCTTGTGATAATTGATTAAGAATTTGAAAGGATTGGAATTGCATTTGGATTATCTATGCTCACTAAATCATTCCCCTCTCTTAGTTACTATACATCTAATAATTAGTATCAGAGCAGGACCTTTGGAGAAAGCATTATAGCTTGAAGGAGATCCTAAGTGCTACAAAGATGGCTAATCAGTTGTGAAAAAAATCTTTAGTTGAGATCAATGGTCAAAACTCTTGAAGAATAGATTAGTCATACTGAAGAACACAAATTTAAAATTAAGGATGGCATGGTTAAAGAAGCTACGAAGGATAAGGAGACTATCTAAGATCTCAAAATTTAGATAGAGGCTACAGGTTCAACCATGAGAGCTAAAGAAGTTGAATATGTTCAATTGAAGACTAATCTTATTTCCCTAAAAGATGAGTATAAAAAGGTCATAATCAAGATATACAAGATGAATAAGCTAGAAAAGAAGCATGAGAAGCCTGAGTATGTCAAGGAGAATGCAATCATAGATGGTGTGAAGACACAAGTGCAAGATTTAGAGGCAACGGTCAAGAATTTGTAGGTCATAGTGAATAAATATCTTAATCAAAGGATGGAATAATAGGAAATTAAAGTCAAGACTTACTCAGATGTGTTCCTATCCAAGGACAAAAAGGATTCCATTTCCACCAAAAGGGTCAAGAATGAAAATTCATGGATCAATAATGATCAAGAAAAAAGGAGGTCAAATATGAAAAATGTCTTCAATGGGTATTGTTTCTCCTATAATTAATTTGGTCATAGATATAGGGACTGTGATATCTATCTAGAGATCAAAAGGGGTCTCATATTCTATGATTGTAACCAACAAGGTCATATAGATAAAATTTGTAAAAGATCATTTTGGAAAAAGGATATACAAGTCATTGACACCATAAAATGGTTCAAGGAGACTAATTCTAAAGAAGAAAAGAAGAAAAATCCAAGCAATTCACCAAAGGAAGAGTCATTACTTGTTCAATCATGCTTACATACTCAAGAAGATTAGAACAAGAGATGGTTCATAGATAGTGGATGATCAAATCATATGATAGGAGATAAGAGCAAGTTTATCTCTCTCAAGAAGACTAACCTAGGTGCAGTTAGATTTGGTGACAACAAATCTACTAACATAGTAGGTAAAGGTACTATGAGTTTGGAAAATGGTCATACTAGGACTGAGAATGTCTTAGATGTACAAGGTTTAAAACATAATCTTTTAAGTGTCAGTCAAATGTGTAAGCAAGGCAATGTTGTAACTTTTCATGATGATGTGTGTGAAGTAAGAAAGGCAAAATCTGGTAGATTAGTTACAAATGTTTATAAAATAGATAACATGTATGTATTCCATTAATCCAAGAAGGAGGATTTCCTTGTGAGTTAATTAAAATAAATTTATCTTTGGCATAGAAGGCTTGGACATATAAATTTTGATAATATGGTAAAGATCAGTTCAAAGGGTTTGGTAAGGCATATGCCCAGTATTTCTAAGATTCCTCATTCTATTTTCAAGGCATGTCTTCATGGGAATCAAACCAAGAGAAGATACAAAACCAAAGAATTTTCTACTTGAAATCCATTGGAGTTGATCCGCATTGATCTATGTGGAACTATGATAACTCAAAGTATTCAAGGTAATAGTTACTTCATGCTTCTCATTGATGATTTTATTAGGATGACTTGGATATTCTTTTTTAAAGAAAAATTAGAAGTTTTTGCAAGATTTTTGGCATTCAAAGCTCTTGTTGAAAATGATAAAGGTTCAAATATCAAGTGTACGAGATTAAACAGAGGAGGTGAGTTTTGGTCTCATAATTTTGATGATTTTTGTGAAGAAAAAGGGATAAGAAGACAATATTCTATTTTTAGAACACCACAACAAAATGGTGTTGTTGAAATGAAGAATAGGATTGTTAAAGAGATGAGTACAACCATGATTCAAGATGCAAAATTATCAGATGGCTATTGGGAAAATGAAGCCAAAACTTCTATTCACATTCTAAATAGGTGTCAAATTAGATTAAACATTGATAAGACTCCTTATGAGTTATGAAATAATAGAGTGGCTAATGTCATACATTTCAGAGTGTTTGGGAGCAAGTGCTTCATCAAAAGAGATGAAGAGAATCATGTCAAATTTGATTCAAGATCTAATGAGGGCATCTTCTTAGGTTAATCTTCCATCAATACTACCTACTTCACAAGATTGTTGAAAGTTCAAATGTAAGGATAGATGAGACAAGTAGAGTCAAGAAGCCAAAATTATAGGTAAGTGACTCAATTTAGAATTCTATTGCAAATAATAATGAATTATCCATTCAAACAAATGATGAAGATGAAGAGGAGGAAGAAAGATAGGACTCTAAAGCTCTATCTAGAAGAATTTAGAAAGATCATCTAATCTCTCAAGTTATTGGAAATGTTGATGTAAGGTTGCAAACTAGAAGGAGAAGGTTGATCAATCAAAATCAACAAGACTCAACTTTATTATCCATGATTGAACCTAAAATATTTACAGAAGCTAATAAAGATGAAAGCTAAAATAATGCAATGGATAAAGAAATTGATCAAATAGAAAAGAATGAAACATGGGACTTAGTTCCTAGGCCAAAAGATAAAAATGTGATAGGTACCAAGTGGGTTTTCAAAAACAAGATGAATGATAAAGGATAAGTCACAAGAAACAAGGATAGATTGGTGTGTAAAGGACATGCTCAAGTTAAAGGAATAGATTTTTATGAGACTTTTGCTCATGTGGTAAGAATGGAAGCAATTAGACTCTTCTTCGCATATGCAAGTTTCAAGGGTTTTAATGTATATCAAATGGATGTGAAATCTACATTACTGAATGGAAACTTAGAATAAAAAGTATACATTGAGTTACCTGATTGATACTTCATGTCAAGTAATAAATATTTTGTGTGTAAACTAAAGAAGGCTCTATATGGTCTTAAACAAGCTCTTAGAGCTTGGTATGATAGGTTAGATAAGTATCTTTTGATTCAAGGTTTTAAAAGGGGGTAGTTGATAGCAATTTATACATTAAGATAGAAGGCAATCATCAATTGATAATTATTGTATATGTTGATGACATAGTTTTAGGATCTAACAATGATAAAATGAGTATAGAATTTACAGATACTATGAAGACTGAGTTTAAAATGTCAATGTTAAGAGAATTATCTTTCTTCTTAGGATTAGAAATTAATCAAATTGATGCAAGGATATTCATTTCACAAGATAAATATATCAAGGATATGTTAAGGAAGTTTGACATGATGGATTGTAAGCCAATGTGTACTCCAATGATCATAGGATGCAAGTTAAGTAAATTAGATGACTCACCAAAAGTTGATCAAACTTTATATACATCAATGATTGGAAGTCTTTTATACTCTACTACTTTTAGGATTGATATCATGCAAATAGTGGGTATTTTAGGAAGGTTTCAAGCTAACCCTAGAGAATCTCAATTAAAAGCAGTCAAAAGGATCTTGAGATATCTCAAAGGCACCATACAGTATGGTTTATGGTATCCTAGGAGTAAAGAATTCTTTTTGAAATCATATGATGATGCAGATTGGGTAGGATGTGTGGATGATAGGAGGATTACCAGTGGAGGGGTCTTCTTCATAGGGTAATGCTTGGTGTCTTGGCTAAGCAAGAATCAAGCCTCAATGTCTCTATCAACTACAAAAGCTGAGTATATAGTAGTTGCCTCTTGTTGCACTCAAGTCATGTGGATGAAACAAACTTTGGAGGATTATAAGGTAAGATGAAATGGACCTTGTCCTATTTATTGTGACAATACTAGTGCAGTTATTATCTTAAAGAATCCTATTATGCACTCAAAAACTAAGAAAATTCCTATTAGATACCATTTATTGACAGAACAAGTGATTAATCAAAGTATTAAGTTGGAGCATGTGCCTACAAAAGAGCAGCTTGTAGATATTATGACCAAAACATTGTCAAAAGCTACATTTGAGTATCTAAGATAAATCTTGGGTGTCATTTATTTCTTTATGAATAAATAGAAGGTATTTGGTTAAGAGGGAACAAAAAATTCCATGAGCTTTCTCTAGAGGTTTGTAAAGAAGCTATAGTGTAGATGCAAAGTTGGTGGTCATGGAGGTAGCTTGAGAGAGAAGGCTAGTAAGCATGTGTGGTGGCTCTTCATGGTGTGTGGAGATTTGAAGATGCTTAAAAGGTGAAATGGTTCAAATATATTAGGGGGAGTCCCTCTCATATTTTTCTTGGTGAGTTCTATTAGATTTCAGTGTTTTTGTGTGTTTTTTCTTCATTGGTTGTAGTGCTTGGTTAAAGAGTGTTGGCATGTAGCAAAAGGATGTTGTCAAGGAAAGAAGAGGTAGGCTCAAGGTAAGGGGGAGTTTTTGATATCTTTATAAGATGTTATTCTCCTTTTGGTAGTATTTTTAGGTCCTCAGGATCAGTTGGTGCCCACTTTATCACTGTGTCAAAGGGGGAAAAAGTTCCTATTTTGGAGTGTTTGAAGAGAGAAAAGAAAGGTGAGCTATTTTTTATTATATGATGGTTGTTGACATCAATGACAAAGTGGAATATTTTTGGAGAGTTGTCAATGATGTCATGGAGGTGTCCTGGTGAGTGGATGAAATGCCTTGATAGTCTAAATAATAATGAAAAAGTGTGCAATGTGTTTGTCCTAGTATGCTTGAAGTATGCTTGGTTGATATTTAGTTTTGGCATGGTTTGAGATGATTAGGGATGAGTCTAAAGTATTGATCTTATGAAATATGTCCTATCATAGGTCAAGGATGCATTTAATTCTTGTGTGCATAAGTGGAATTCATCTAGTAGTCCATAGTTTTCATCTAGACATGTTGGGTCCAATGGCAGAAAATTTGAGTAGGCAGTTTGATGACATCATAATTGCCACGTGTGGATGAGTCAGGGGGAGTTAGTCATATGGTTGTGATAAAAATTTTGCCTAGTTACTATGAACTAAATTTTAGGTCATGTAATGAAGCGAAACATAATATATGCAAGTGCAAAGTTGGGCTCCCAAGCAATTTGATAGTGTTTTCCCATACTTAGCCAAATTTGCAATATGGCAATAAAAATTGAGTAGGAATTTTGATGGTGTTATATTTCACACATTTGAAGGTGGTAGGATAAAATGATCATATGTGTTTGTTTTTTTTTTTCCTAGTTGATATGCATTAAATTTTAGAACATGCATTTGAGTGGAGCAAAAGATATGACTATGCAAAGTTGGCCTTCCAAGCAGATAAAAATGGTCCCCATACTTCCTCTATTTTACTTGATGTTAAAGATCAAGACCAGAAGGAGATATAATGGCTCATGGGAGTTCATAAGATAAATATCAATGGAGGATATCAAGTTAAGTAGGTCAAAGTGCTCATTGGTTAACAAAGCTAAAGATCGAGCTCCTTATAAAAAGATCAACGAAGCATGTTTGTTCTAAAGTGTCAGGAAGCAACGAGATGAGGACAAGTGTTTGAAGTTTAACATTAAGTAGAGATAAAGATTAGGATTCTTATAAGATCTAATAGTGATCATATGTTTGTACCTATATAGATCAATGGTTTGTATTGAATGAGATGATTTCAAGGTGTCCAATCTTTAACATAGAGAAATGTTATGCCCCTAACCTATCACATGTATTAGGATAGGAATAGCTGACTTGTGGCTTACTTATACATATTTGATGCTATTTCACATTTATCTATGCATTTATTTGGTTAGTAGGTCAGCCTATGGAGTAACCATGGCCTAGATATAACTATATATAGGAGGTAGTGGGTAACTATTTATCATCATATTGTGAATTCTACTCTTATTGAACTTGTGGAGGTTGCCCCTTCGAAGTGGCTTGTCTATTATAATATATTTTGATATATTTCAATCATATTTGGATCTATTTATGATATTCTACTTTACTGTTGAAGTAAATTCATTACAATTAGTATCAGAGCTACGATTTGGGCAATCTTGTGGGTGAAACCCTAATTTTTAAAATTTGGCTATATATACAAAATGATTGTTAATTTCTCTACAAATTTTATACTAGATGTGAGAAAAAATTAAATTAAGCTTACATTATAATTTTAGATCATTTTAATTTGTTTTACAAAAGTTATCGCCATTTTAAGGTTTTTAATAAAATTGCTCTATAGTGCGCAATTCAAAGAATTTTTCTAAGTTACTTACATTTTTGGAAAGATTATAAAAATTAATCTAGGGTATGTTCTTTGTATGTTTTGATTTTAGGCTGACATAATTCTAAAATCACTTGGTCAAAGTTGGGTCAAAAGTGCCAATCGGGGTCAACATCATAAAGCCCTTTTATGGTAGGTCCACAAACTCAGGGTCAAGGAAAGGGTGTTGAAACTTCAGGTAAAACTCCTAACAAGGAAGAGATGGAGTTATAAGGGGGATGTACTATATCCTTTGTACCAAGGTTCTCTGACATAGATCACAAAGAGAGCTAGCTTGACTATTGTGTGCAAGGCATTCAAAGTGAGGTGCAAGGCATATTATCTAATATGAAACCATACAAGATAGTTTGGTAGATATCATAATGAATTTTAAAAATAATCAGTCAAATCATCGACCTATCACTATTGCACAACCCCACTAGGGTGGTTCTCCCAACCATTCTACTTCAAATCCAACTACATGGCCACAGAGGAACCTGTTACCAAAGGTGGATATGAACAAATTTGATGGAAAAGATCCACTTAATTAGATTAACCAAATAGAGAATTTTTTTGATCTGCATTAGATCCCAGGTGGATAGAAGGTTACTATGGCCTCCTTGTATCTCGAACCTGATCAATTCATTTGGTATCAATGGTTGTGTGCTCAAAATATAAAGATGACTCTCAGTGTCACCTAGTCAATTTTTATAGAGGAGCTACAATTACACTATGGCAATAGTGTGATAAAGAATTACTTCAGCTAACTGGCAAAATTGTGATAGACTAGCTCGGTCAAGGATTATATTCATCATTTTCAGAACCTATCCTTACGTGTGGAGATAATTTCTAAGGAGAATTTGAATGACCTATTTTTGGGTGGACTTAAGGACCACATTCAACATGAGGTATGCATGTTTAATCCACTTAAGATTTTTGATTCTATTTTCATGGCATGTAGAGCTAATGAAAAATTCATAACTAATGAGAAGTAGCCATTCACTCACTTCAAATATTGTAGCATATCAACACCAACATTTCCTCCACCTACCAAATTGACTCCTTAACAAATTGAAGAGAAGTGTGGAAAAGGATTATGTTTCGATTGTGACAGCAAGTGGAGCAAAGGACAAATGTGTTGAGAAGAAGTTATTCTACATTGAGGGATCAGAAGAAGATGATGCCTCCAATGATGATGAAGAAAAGATAGAGGAGGTACCTAAAGATTCCCAACCTATACTCTCTTGTCATGCACTTTTAGGTATTAGCACTCCACAAACTCTTAAGGTGGTGGGTTTCCTCAAAAAATATAAGGTGACAATGTTGATTGATTCGAGGAGCACACATAACTTCATCAACCATAAGTTGGCCACTTGATTGAACTATTTCATCTACCTAGCACCAGAATTATAGGTCATGATTACAGATGGTGGCATAATTAATTGTTCATGCAAATGCCATAGTATTAATCTTGCTATAGGTGAGTACAATCTCAATTCTCTTATGTTTGATATTCCCATGGGTATCACAGACATTATTTTGGGAGTCCAATGGCTCACAACCTTGGGTACCATTAAGATGAACTTCTAGGAACTATTCATGCACTTTCATTCTGAAGGTAGGAAATTTAAAAAATATGGATTACAGGAAAAATATCCATAATTTATTAGTTCACATCGGATGACCAAGATGCTAAAAAAGGGGGTAGAAGGAATTATTGCATGATTATGTTCCATAGAAGCTCAACCCACACAAGCATCTACACATCTTGATCTACAGATGATTCTTGATGTGGAGGAGCACATTCAACATCAACAAGAGATTTTGGCTAGTTTGAGAGATAATTTGGCCTTGGCACAAAACAAGATGAAGCAACAAGAAGATCAACACCATAGTGAGTAAACTTTTGAGGTGGGTGACTGGGTATTTGTACATTTGCAGCCTTACAAGCAGATGTCCTTGAAGTAATATAAAAAGGACAACAAACTTGCTCCTAAGTATTATAGCCCTTATCTGATTCTATAAAAAAATGGAAGTGTGGCTTACAAGCTTGAGTTACCTCATTCATCTCACATACACCCAATATTTCATGTTTCCTATTTAAAGAAGGTCATTGGATAGAAAGTTTCAACCCAAACAGAGCTCCCAAAACTAGATGAAAAAGGATGTGTCATTATGAAACTAGAGAAGATCCTCCAAATACATACTAAGAATTTGAGAAATAGAGAGATTAGGGAATATCTGATCAAGTGGAAGAACCTAAGTAGTGAAGATGCAACTTGGGAAGGTGAAGATTTTTTGTAACAACATCCAGAGTTGTTCAACGTTGGGGACAACATTGGTTTGAAGGGGAAGGGCATGCTATGCCCCAAACCTATCGCATGTATTAGGATAGGAATAGCTGACTTATGGCTAACTTATCCCTCTTTGATGCTATTTCACATTTCTCTATGCATTAATTTGGTTATTAGTTCGGCCTATGGAGTAACCATAGCCTAGACAGAACTATATATAGGAGGTAGTGGGTAACTATTTATCATCATATTATGAATTCTGCTCTTATTGAAGCTTATAGAGGTTGCCCCCTCGAAGTGGCTTGTCTATTATAATATATTTTGATATATTTAAGTCATATTTGGATCTATTTATGATATTCTACTTTACTGTTGAAGTAATTTCATTAAAAGAAAGATCGAGCTATGTATAGGAGATCAACGGTGTGTATGTGGGCAAGATTTCAAGATTGCACGAGATGAGGTCAATGATTCAAATTTTAACATTTGGGAAGTGGTGAACTATGAGTTAAATTTATAAGAATATTTATGGTTCATATTTAATCTAATATATGAGGGCATGAGATGCATTTTAAGTGACCAAAGTTTAATTGTGACCGTTTAGATTTAAATATTCAAATTTACAAAGGTAAAACCAATGCTCAATTTTTATGCTATATCTTTTGATCTATGAAAAATTTTCTCATGGTGTAAAAATAAAATTATTAGAGGACTCCAAGATGCATCTATTAATATATATTTTAAGATCTGATAGTGTATACAGTTAAAGATATTAATGTTCAAAGTTGACTATGTGTTCGTGTAGGTTCTGTAAATAACCTAAGAAGGGTATTTGAGTTGTGCTTGTTCATATCTTGATGTTTAAAGGTGAAATATCTATTAGAGTATGATTTAGACTCCATGAATACCATATATGTGCATTATGAAGGTTTAACCAATCATATGCAGTATGAATAAAGGGTTATAAGTTGACTATGTTTTCGTTCATAATGACTGTATGTATAAAGAAGTGTTTGAGCTAATTGAGGATTAGCAAAAAAGTAATATTATGGATTTTGGAACTTAAAGGGGACCTATATATCATATGGTATGGGTCCCTATGTTAAAAAGTGTTCATATGTTCCTAGTTTTCTCAAAGAAGTATCAAAGAGGTGAATGGGTCATCATAGGACCTAAAAGGTGACTTAGGCTTATTTAAAAGAGAATTGAGCTTAAGTGTGACCCATATAAGATGCATTAAGGGTGAAGGCATGTGTTGTGGAAAACAAGGAAATATTTTGGCCTTGATAAATCATGTTAACTCTATATATAGTGAAACCAAAGGAGATGGTTTCTTGGCTTGTGTGAGAGGAGTGAGCATTGAAGTGAAGAAGAGAGGAGAGGCAGTGTGCCCAGTGGATGGGTTGATGAGTAGAGTAGATTAATGACTATGTTTATGAGCTTTGGGTCATGTTTATGATTTTATTATATTGCTCTTATAGGTTGAGGATGAGTGAAGATGTCTAAGGTGATCCAAAAGGATATTTTGTATGCTTTGAGTGTGCAGATTTGAAGAGAGTTGATATGATTTGTATCTCCATCAGATTGGCAAGAAAATAGTGTTCAGGAGATGTTGTGTTCATAGCTATTGTTGTGGCTGCTCAACATCTAGGGGGTTTCATCCTCCTTTTAAGGTGAAACTTATTAAAGGTTTGGTTATTGTGGCATCATAGCTAAACAGGTGTGGTATCACCTTGTGGAATTGTAGTCTCACTAAATAAGGGATGGTAGTTCCTTGATCAGTTATAGTTTGTCCAAATTGGTTCTTGTTATTATAGGATAGTAGTCCAATTTTAGGTTCTATTGGGTTTTCTTCCCCAAGAGGGTTTTCCACATATGTCATGTGTTATGTGCTTCAGCTTGCATTATTTCTCTTGTTCATTGCTATGAATGATGTGTGTGCTTCATGAATGCTTGTGATAATTGATTAAGAGTTAAAAAGGATTGAAATTGAAGTTGGATTATATGGGCTCACTAATTGACCCCTCCTCAATGATTTTACCTCTAACAATAAGATGTTAGCACTCAATTTTTCTCCATCTTGGGGAGTATGATATAGGAGCATCTAGTACATAAACATAATTTTCAGTTGTTGAAGACACATATGCTAGTTAGGGGTCATAGATGATCCATTTTTTGGTATATGTGTGTGTGAAGTATCTTTTAGGGTTTATTTGTAGTCTTAAATTCATCACGAGTCATAAGAAGTGAGTTTTATATGTACTCAACATTTTCCCTCCAAAAGTGAAAATTTGAAAATTCAAATCCTATACCTAAGCATAGAATGACCATGAGCATATTATTAAGTGAGTAGGAGATAAAATGTTTGTAAAAGGGTATTATGGGTCATAAGAGTCTAATGGGATGTCAAATAGATAAGTTAGTTTTGAGGTAGTCTAAGAATGTGATATGTAGTAACTACATGTAAGTGTCATGTCATGAGAAAAAGGTGGAAGAGTCTTGAATTATAACCACCAAGAAAACTAACATAGATGTAGAGGAAACGAGGAGTTGTATTAGGAGATTAGTAAGGGAGAAGAGATATCCAAGAAGGAGAGAGAGGATTCAAAGATAAGAAGTCTATATACTCTCCAAGAAGATGGTAGAGTCTAGGAATGAATTGTATATGTAATAGTTGATGGCTTATACGAATAAAGAAGAGTTTTTTGTTATGTTTACTCTCTCATGAAAAGTATATGGATTGTTATTGATAATATATTTCCTTCGAAATCATTGGAGGCTATGAATATATATCACTCTTGTGTGCGTTTCATGTATGAGACAAGGAATGTAGGGTTACAGTCAAGAAGTGGATGGTTAAGGTGGTGTAAACACCGAAATCGTGTCTACCCCTTGGTCCTTTCTCCCCCCTTAGTCCCCTTTGGTCCACTTAACCACTCCTCTAACCCATGTCTTATTAATTTGAAATAACTATCTTATTTTAAATTATTAATATCCTCCCCTTTGACACATCACCTATAACACCTCGTCTAACACCTCGCCTTGGACTATTTCCCACCCTATGACTCACCCAAGACCTATTCTTACTTCTCTCTAACCACCTAACCAACTCTCGTGCGTATTTAGCCCAACATTCGACAATTCTCCAATGGATCATGCACTTGGCAGATGGAGAACGGGCTTGGTGGCTCTTTTACTCGTTCTCCACCCGCCGACGTCGGTCAAATGTCGATCGACGCCGGCGGGATCGCCGACGTCAGATTTACTTAAACCAAATTTCTAACCTCTGGCCAGGCTAATCACAAAATTCTTGGCCTCTGCTCTTGATCCGAGTCTTGAATCCTTGAATCTTCAGTCTTCGACCATCTGCCACTCTGCCAATCAAGCTGCCAATCTTCAAACCAGACCTCTCACTCTCCCTCACACAGTAGGCTTCTACAACAGCAATAGGTCCTCCACACAGGCTACATCAACAACAAGAACAGGTATCAGCAACACTCCTTCTGCAGGCCATAGGTATGTATATTGTCTATGTTTTCATTATATTTTTAGTTATTGCTTTCCAGTAATATCACCCTCCAGACCAGACTGTCAACCAGGGCAGACCCGAATCCTTATTTCCCTGTCTCCCTATTGGCCTCCTCTACCCTTCTGTCCATCTAACATTCTGTCCATTTAACTCCCTTGTATCTCTGCACAGACCCTCCGACTACCTCAGACCAGACTCTCAGACCCTTAGACAGACCCAGACCATTCTCCAGACCATTTTGCACATCCATAGACCCGTTTAGACCCTGTCCACAGGCCACAGACCCGACCAGACCTTGTCCAAAGACTATTGCCCCGACCAACGCCGACCGCAGAGACCACTGACCAAACTGACGTCGGCAGACTAACCGACGTCGACAGACCTTGACAACCGACATCGACGACTGTGACCAACCCGATAGCATCATTCAGGTAAGTATTTGCTTCCATTTCCTTTTCAGTCTTTATCATTGCAGTCTTTTATCATTCTTCTATTTATCAGACATCTTTTTATCAATCAGTGGGTTGACATCCCTCAAGCTTTTGCTTCTGGGATCAAGCTTTTGCTTGGCAACCCACCATCTCCTCATCTAATGCCTTCTTTGTCTTAGTCTCTTTCTCTTGCAGGTGTCATCCTCCACAACTAAAGAGGAGTTCTCATGACGTCTGGATAACGGTGTGCACGACTTCATCTAGGTACATACAAGCCTTAGACCATTTCCTTCTTAGTTTCTCATTTCCCTTCTTTGAATGTAGAAAGCGAATCTAGCGTAGAAACATTCTGGCACACCCGGTGGGACCCTTAGGGCCTTCCTTGGGTTCCTTTCCTTCTTTTTTCATTTAGGTGCATTAGGTTTCTCCCTCTTCACCTCTTTCTTCTCTTCTAAACGACATCATAAGCAGGAATAAAAAGAACTTTTCTTTCTTTTCTTGCATTTCTAGACTAGTCAAAAATCATATTCTTCACCCCTTTCTCAACTTGTTCTCATTCGAACTCACATTTTGACTTGGGGCTTAAAACACGTTGCATTGCATTTCTACTTGCTTGCATTTCTCAGTCCACACCTAGTAATTAATAACCGCATATTGAATTAATCATAGTTCACTTGATGTTACAGAACCTAAACCACTTGCACCAAATCAAATATCAAACTTACCTGAGACAAGGCCCGACTGGGATTTCATCCCCTAGCGGATACCTTACCCATCCCAGCAATCCTACTTGGATTTCATCACCAAGGGGAAAGCCCACTCTATTCTCTGGCAGAGTCTAATCTCTAAGGAAAGTATATTTTGGCTAAGCGAGACCAGCTTATCACTGGGCTCGTGAAGTGAGGGGAGCTTGCTCCTTAGTACCAGGCCATGTACGGAACCTAACACAGACTTTTGAGCTCCTAAACAAACCTGAAACCATCCATAGACTACCTCTTTTAGGACCCTTCTACCAGCCAACCTCCCAAACATCACTTTAAGGCATAAGTCAACAGGATTCTAAAAGTTGATTCTTAAGATTTAACGCTTAGGACCTGCTTGTGTTCTTCTGTTTTTCTATTCCCATCTGCTTATTTGAGCTAGTGAGGATGTTCTTCTTCCTTTTTTTCCAAGAATCTTCGAATTTTTTGAGTTTTTGGAAACCACAGTCACCGGCATCGGCTTTATCATCGACGTCGGTCAGCTTCCTCCATCGGCATCGGTTACTTGACCGACGTCGGCCATCTTTCTCATTGACATCGATTTTCCAACCGACGTCAGTCACTGTCACTGTCCTTTTTTCCCAAAATAGCAGCTTAAAACCTGACCCTTTTTCTACCAAAACCACATTTTGAGTTTTTAAAACTGAAAAAAACACAATTTCTGGAACCTGACCCTTCTTGCCTTGAATGGTTTTGACACGCAGTCAAACCAAGGCCCTTCTTGACCACGCTAGCCATCAATCGCTTTCATCTTCCCCGTCTATAACCAGTCCTATAATGGAGTTCCACTCGGAGACCGAAAGAACTCCTACTCGCCCAACCCTACCCCAGACTTCTATTGTCCCAGAAGGGGACCAAGATTTTGAAAGATTCTTGGACCTCAATGTCACAACCCTCCAAAACTATCTCGCAAGAAACCCAACGTGAGACTTTTCAGGTGAAGTGGCGATGACACTAACACCATCCGCTACCAAAACTATTGCCTCAACCATTAACCCAACCATGGCCAATACACAAAGTTTGGCCTCCCCTTCTATTTTTAGACCAACCTCCATTGGGGTTCCATTACCCCCTCAACCACACGCAATTCAACCAAGTTCTACATCATACCAGAACTTGATTGTCTCGACCCTTCACACTCTTGCGCCCATAAATGCAAGAGTGTCTACCTCCCCTTTTGCTAATGCCGCCACACAACCACCTTTGGTGGTGTCTAGTCAACTTATGCCTTCTACCTTCATGACCCAACCACCTTTAGCCTCCACTTCTGTCTCTGCGACTAGTTACACATATGTTGCGCCCCTACAAGCGCAACCGACTACGTCATATGCCCCTTCTAGCACTTTTCAAGCACCCTACAACCTAGGGGGCACCCCATTCACCAATCTGTCAGCAGATCTCATCAAAATGCTGATGGATAAAATGTCTAGTCTCGAGACCTCTATTTATGGTTCACACAATGCTCTCTCGTATGAGAAAATTTGCAATGAACCCATCCATCCTTTCGTCCCTATCCGACCATACCCCAACCAGTGGGAGCTTCCTAGATTTACTCACTTCCAGAGTAAGGAAGACCCGCAACAACATCTACGGGCATTCAGACATGCCTGTTACCTCATTGCCCATGATGATGCGTTACTTTTACGCACATTCCCTATGTCCCTTTCTGGCCCCGCCCTTGACTGGTATAGCTCTCTTACCAGACATTCTATCTTTTCATTCATTCAACTTGCCCAATTATTTCTCGACCACTTTTTTATCAACATCACCAAACATGTCTCAATCACAGACCTCTACTCCATCAAGCAATTTGACGACGAATCAATAGTCAATTTTATCGCCCGTTGGAGGGGCTTGATTAACCAGCTCTCCTTCTCCTTGCCTCAACCTGAGCTCATCAAGCTCTTTTCTCAAGCATGTGCCAGGCAGATCTCTTCTGCCTTGCAGATTCAAACATTCTGCACTTTTGACGAAGCTTTCACCATGGCCCGAAAGCTCAAACTCTGCACCATTGAAGAGGATAAGGTCAAATTGCGTAATACTAACACAAGAACTAATGACCATTCTTCTTCCAGACCTTCTTCTGCCAACTCCAAGTCCAAAGGAGTGGCTAACACCGTGGTCATTAGATCACCATCCTCGACAACAACTAATCAATCTCAACCTTCAACATCTCCAAGCATCACCAAACAATTCCAACAACGGTACATCCAGCGTTCATACACTCCGCTTGGAGAATCATATGCTTCCATTTTGGAAAAACTTGTCAAGCAGGGGGTCCTCAATCTCCCTCCAATCCGACCACCTCAATTTGACCCTTCAAAAGCCCTCCCTTCGTGGTATAGGGAGGCCGACTTTTGTCACTTTCATTGCGTCCACGGCCATGACATCGACAATTGTCGAACCTTCAAAAACATAGTCCAAGACATGATCGACAAGGGGGATCTTGTTTTGGATAACCTGAACACCCCACCCAACTAACACGTCGACATCTTCAAACAACCATTCCCAAACCATCCACCTACTCAAAACAACGTCCAGACTATGGCTGATAGCTCCCACGAGCATGACATACACACGATCTCGCCTCTTGTCCCTAACCAACCTCCTTCACAGGTGGAAGACTCTTCTTCCCCTATTCATCCATCACAGGATGAAGAATCCTCTTCTCCTATTAGTCCTCCATCTACCTCTCTTATACTGGAGGATGCCTTGACCATACCTACGCCATTAGCCACACCTTCGTCTTTCCTCCTACCAATGGAGGACCATACCTTGCCTACTCCTCAACCACAAGCAGAGGGAACAATCATCCATGCCCTCTGCCCTCCTGAGGAGTCACACTCTCCTATTTCTTCTCCACCAAGAGAAGACCCAGTCTCTCCACCCATTTCGACCAAGGAAGACCCAGTCATGGTTTCCTCTTGCTTTTTGCCAAAGATTACTACATCTCACTCACCTCCGTCCACATCTGAACCCAAACCAGTATCTAACTTCGCCTCGTACAATGGTGGCCCTCAACCCAAACCAAAGAAGGCCACTAAACCACATCGGAGCACTCCTCCCCCACCTTCATCATTACCTTCAATCTTGGGCCCACATCCGTCCACTTTAATAGGAGTTCTTCCTACTCCCATACTTCATAGAGGCAAGTCGCCTCCATTACTCTCTCAACCCATCAGACATATATATCCTCCAATCCATCGACCAATGCCTCTCAAACCAAAGTCATCAACCCCCACTACAACAAAACATCTAGACCCATTAGCAGGTTCTTATGCCTTGCTATTACGGCAATTGTTGCAGTCTTCTCGCATCAATCTCTCGCCTCTTAAACCATTTCAATCTCTCAGACCAAAACCACCCTGGTTCGACGACACTCAAATTTGTGCGTATCATCACATGCCTGGGCACGACACTGAGCATTGTTGTGCCCTCAAGGTTGCCATTCGCCAATGTTTGGGGAATGACACCTTTCTTCTCGACCATGTTAGCAACAAGCCTTCAACACCGCCCCACTCATCGACTCTCAGAGTAAGACCATCTTGGTTCGACAACTCTAAATTCTGTCATTATCATCACACTCCAGGACATGACACTGAGCATTGTTGCACTCTTAAAGCTATCACTCATCAACAACAGAGAAAGGATACCCTTCTCATCAAGGATCCTCTTGACCACCTCTTCGACAAATCATCAACACTGACCCATGCTTCTCCAACTTTGTCACTTAAATCAGGATCTCCACGCCAGACTTTGGTCCCTTTGCCACCTTTGACCCCTTTATTTGACATCAACACAATCAATCTGACCACCAAGCCTCAACCGACCTTGACCAATCTATCAAACCTTCCCCCTAGCCGCTAGGGGAATTCAACTTTCATCCAAGCCTCGACCAACCCTTCAACCCAGTCTCAACCAAATATCAATCACTCTTTTAATCCCAAACCTCGACTACCCATTCAACCAGTCTCAACCGAATCTATCAAAATTGACCAGTCTCAACCGAATCAATCAACCAACCTTTTCACGCAATCAATCAACCAAGCTTCAACCAGTCTCGACCAAATTCGACCAATCATCAACCTAATACCAATTTCAACCCAACCATCAACCAAATATCAAAAAATATCAACCAGACCTCAACCAAATCATCAATCCAAGACCTCAACCAAATCTCAACCAAGACATTGACCAGACCATCGACTAGACACTAATCATCAATCATGACCTCGACCAAACATTCAATCCAAACATTCAACCAACCTTTTTATCAAAACATTCAACCAGTCTTGACCAACCAGCAACCATATCAACTGGGTTCACATCCAACATCAATACGTGACCAATCTTGAAGAGGCAAATGGGGCAAGTCTGCTCTTAATTGACTCAGACCCTATCATAACGCACAAGCATGGCCCAAGGACTTATCAGAACCTGAGCCCTTTTATGCCTTGCATCTTCGACCATTCTATTGTTAGTCGAGTACTCAATCACTTGACATTTTACTTGAGCTCATCCCTTGAGCAACCCTCTGTCATTGTCACTCCTATTCCTTTCAACCCTGATTCCCAACACTTGTCAACCCTTTTTGTCAAGCAGTAATGCTTTGTCCTAATAAAAGGGAACCATTAAACCTCTAGAGGCTCGTCCATGGCTAAAAACTTTAGTCAACAAACATATATCAAAAATGGGATACCTATCATATCAAAGGTCATAAAACTCTAAATGTAGACTGCTCCCTCGAAGGACAGCTACACAATTACTATATTACTAGACTGCTCCCTTGAAGGACAACTAGGCCAAACACATATCAAAAAGCATTTAAAGCAAAGTATAGACCACTCCCTCGAAGGATGGCTATGACTAAATCTTGCTACAGACAGCACTCTTTCTGAAGCTTCCCACATGGATCAGCTTCACATATATGACCACAAGCAAAACAACATCCCAATGCAGACTTCTCGCATCGATCAATCTGCACCAAAAAAAAATGACTGACAAGTTATAAAGTCATGGACATGCCTATAGTCATTCTTGGGTCACCTATAAAAGGGGCAAGGTTCTTCCTGCCACAAAAGGGTTACCCCATCCCCTCATATCACATATCCAACTTATCACCCCAACATACTCAAGGGACTTTGAGCTCACTTAACGTCAAGTGATTCGATTACTTCTCTAACATCAACCCCTAGTCAATGATGTGATGCATAAATAGGGCTTTTGTTCTAACAACCCCTATCTATGCTTTTATTCCGGTCCTTGTCAATGAAGGAGCATTTTGCCTTTCACTTTTTCTCTACACTTTGGTCACATCCACTCATTTGACATTTATCCCAACCAAACCAACCTCACCATTTTCAGACCACCAACATCATCATAGTCCATTTCACATAGTTTCTATGGACACCAATACACATGGAAACTATCGACCAGACACAATTTATGTCACGCATAAACCAATACTTGCTGAAGCATAAATAGACCTCAATTCATTTTTAGTATACATCCATCACGACTATGGACAATTGCTAGGGATGAAAGACCCTTAACCAATGTTACAGAATACACCATTTGGAAAAGGCTTTAACATCTTTTTCTCCTCATCATTTTGACACATGACCAAACCCATTATTAACCATTTTGCCTCTCAGTCTGAACTACATTGGTCTGAGGCCCTAAGATCGAGGCTATGTAGGCAGCACTCAGATGACACGATGTCTTCTGAGGTTAGCTCGACCACCCTCATTTGTTCGTCTACCTGATGGGCAAACCATATTCTTCTCCTTTGACCATGACCTTGACCCTGACCAGACCATCACCCACTTTGACCCTTCCTCCCTTTTTTGGGAGAACTACATTGGCCTGAGGCCCTTCCAACAGGGGCTATGTAGGCAGCACTCAGTTGACATGGGGTCTTCTGAGGTTAGCTCAACCATTCCTTCGTCTATCCATCTCGACCACCAGACCTTGGAGATCATGACCATCTCCTCTGACCACGACCACTTTCAAAGCAATTTTGCCTTGATTATTTTTGCATGTATGCTATCTTATGATTGGTTAGCAAAATTGTGCGCATATTTTTGACCTTCACAAGTATAGGATCGCAAGCTGGTTGATCCCCACTACTTGTGACATTTTCATGTTTTCGGGAGCACTTCTTGAGCCCAGGATACTTGGAACACGATGACCATTGGAGCTTCAGCTTAGATTAAATAACCCAATCAGCAGATGACTAAATGCTGGGGCCCGGTTATTTCAATTTTGGCACTCCTCAACCCTCGACCTATGATAATTTGACCTGACCATCTCGTCAAGTGGTGTACGCGCAATCACAACTTTTGCAGCATTCTCACTCTATCTTCACCATCTTCATCCACTCTCTGTCAAATCAGCACCCGTTTTCAGGTTCCTTTCCCTCGACTTCTGCTTTGAGGGAGAATACCTCATCCATAATCGGGGCAAACAACCCTCCTATTTTTGTCTTGCAATTCACTTGAATAACCAACAAGATGAAATCAACCTTATCCCACACCTGGGGCAATCAACTCTTGTTTTTGTCTTGCATTTCATCTAGAACAACTAACAAGGCAAAAAGGGGCAAATGTAGACACTAAAATCGTGTCTACCCCTTGGTCCTTTCTCCCCCCTTAGTCCCCTTTGGTCCACTTAACCACTCCTCTAACCCATGTCTTATTAATTTGAAATAACTATCTTATTTTAAATTATTAATATCCTCCCCTTTGACACATCACCTATAACACCTCGTCTGACACCTCGCCTTGGACTATTTCCCACCCTATGACTCACCTAAGACCTATTCTTACTTCTCTCTAATCGCCTAACCAACTCTCGTGCGTATTTAGCCCAACATTCGACAATTCTCCAATGGATCATGCACTTGGCAGATGGAGAACGGGCTTGGTGGCTCTTTTACTCATTCTCCACCCATCGACATCGGTCAAATGTCGACTGACGCCGGGAAGATCGCTGACATCAGATTTACTTAAACCAAATTTCTAACCTCTAGCCAGGCTAATCACAAAATTCTTGGCCTCTGCTCTTGATCCGAGTCTTGAATCCTTGAATCTTCAGTCTTCAACCATCTGCCACTCTGCCAATCAAGCTGCCAATCTTCAAACTAGACCTCTCACTCTCCCTCACACAGCAGGCTTCTACAACAGCAACAGGTCTTCCACATAGGATACATCAACAACAAGAACAGGTATCAACAACACTCCTTCTACAAGCCACAGGTATGTATATTGTCTGTGTTTTCATTATATTTTTAGTTATTGCTTTCCAGTAATATCACCCTCCAGACCAGACTGTCAACCAGGGCAGACCCAAATCCTTATTTCCATGTCTCCCTATTGGCCTCCTCTACCCTTCTGTCCATCTGACATTCTGTCCATTTGACTCCCCTGTATCTCTGCACAAACCCTCTGACTACCTTAGACCAGACTCTCAGACCCTTAGACAAACCCAGACCATTCTACACGTCCATAGACCCGTCTAGACCCTGTCCACAGGCCACAGACCCGACCAGACCTTGTCCAAAGACTACTGCCCCGATCGAAGCCAGCCGCAGAGACCACTGACCAAACCAACGTCGGCAGACTAACCGACGTCGGCAGACCTTGACAATCGATGCCGGTAGGACCATCGACGTCGGTGACTGTGACCAACCCGACAGCATCATTCAGGTAAGTATTTGCTTCCATTTCCTTTTTAGTCTTTATCATTGCAGTATTTTATCATTCTGCTATTTATCAAACATCTTTTTATCAATCAGTGGGTTGACATCCCTCAAGCTTTTGCTTCTGGGATCAAGCTTTTGCTTGGCAACCCACCATCTCCTCATCTAATGCCTTCTTTGTCTTAGTCTCTTTCTCTTGCAGGTGTCATCCTCCACAACCAAATAGGAGTTCTCACGACATCTGGATAATGGTGTGCACGACTTCATCCAGGTACATACAAGCCTTAGACCATTTCCTTCTTAGTTTCTCATTTCCCTTCTTTGAATGTAGAAAGCGAATCTAGCGTAGAAACAGGTGGCTTATCAAGATTGTTAAGGCAAAAATTACCATTGTACATTAATTATTGAATATATTTGAATCATACAGACCTTATGGTTATTTATTATAGTGTTTTAGAGTGAAATAAACTTAGAAATGGACATCTCTATCCTTAAACCTTGTTACACACCTTGAAACAGTCAAGAATGAAGGTGAGTTGATGTTTCTTAAAGCATAGATTATAGTTATGTTTGAGATGATTATTTGTAGGTAAACATGTTCTTGATGGGATGGTATATTATGTGGTTTGAATACAAGATAGATTACAATCTCCAATGCACAACCCACATATAAATAGAATCTTATGTATACAGTCAGAAAGCCATGTTTCACTTAGTTATATGCCAATGAAGGATTGTATGTGCTTGAGAAAGTGAATGGGTATGTATTTAGTTAATTATTAGTACAGGATGAAAGAGGAAAAGTCTTTATATTATCCCATTTGGAGATTGGAAACCTTTTGAATTGTAATAGACTGTTAAAACCCTTATACAGTCCTTCATGAGAACTCAAAATTATGAGTTTTGCTTATTGTAAGCCATAACAAGATTGATAAAGGATATTTATCTATGTAAGAAGGTGGACATTGATAGCACAGACCTTGAGAAGGTTTTACTTAAGTTTTAAATACTCTTAAACCAAAATTATTGTAATTTAACCCCTCTCAGCCTATATAATCCACTAGTTAGGGTTTCATTATTAGAACCCCTATAACTTTGGTTCTAACTGTGTGAATTCCTTGAAACTTTCTAATTAGGCATGTTTATGTGTATAGATAATGGTTAAAAAGGTCTTTATTGGGTACAACATGATTTGATATAAATTTGAAATCTAAGCAAGTGTAAAAAGGGTTAAAAGGCATAATTAGCCAGGAGGTTACAAGGGAAAGTGTATATGAACAATGATCTAGGATATGAAACTTCATAGGAAGTACTAAACAGATAGAGGGTGCTCAAATATGTGCTTATAAATTTTATAGGAGTTACAAAATGTTCAAACTAAGGAGATTAGTGAAAAAAAAGTTTACAAGCAAATAGGCTCACTATTTAGCTGAAAGTGTGTAAGTGGATGTTTGGAAGTGAGTGAGATGTTAAAAGGGGTTGAGACAAGTGTGTTATGATCATTAAAGGTCATCCATGGCATTAGGATTGCATTCATGATATCAACAATAAGATTTGGTGTTTTAAGCCTTAAGTTGTGAATGTATGAAGAGTTAGTGAGTGAGTCAAGTAAAAGGAGATGAATCAATAAATGAAATGAGATAAGTGGATGAATGAGAGATTTATGTAAGGTCTAAGTAAAATTAAACATGATTCAAATATTCTTGGTAAACCATGTCATTGAAGTGGAGGCTATAAACCTAGTGAGAAGGAGAAAGGCTCTTGTTGAAGATTAAAGCTTGTGAGCAAAGCAAAGCATATTGAGTTGATTCAATCCAAGTTCAATGTTAGGGATGGTGTATTTTCAGGCTTTTCTCATAACCCTTTGTATTACCCCTCAATATATTGAAGAAAAGCGTGCAAACGGGTTATGTTTTAATTACGATAAAAATATGAGAAAATGACATAAATGTGCTAAGGAGAATTTGGTCTATATTTAAGGAGCCAATGAAGATGAAGAAGATGATTACCCCTCAAGTGAGTTTGAGGAAGAGATATAGGATGAATCTCAATATTACCAACCTTCTATCTCTTGTCAAGCACTTTGGAGTATTAACACTCCTCAAACACTTAAAGTTGTGGGTTTCCTTAAGAAACAAAAGGTGATAGTGTTGATTGACTTAGAGAGTACATATGACTTCATTAGCAGTAAGATGGCTACTTGTTTAAACTATTTCATTTACCTAGATATATAATTTCTAGTCATGATTACAAATGTTGCACAACCAATTGTTCTAGGAAATGCCATAGTATTAAGCTTACCATGGGAGACTACATGTTAGATTTTCCTAGGTTTGTTATTCCCATGAGTGGGGAAAACATTATTTTAGGAGTCTAATGGATCACAACCTGGGTAAAATAGAGATGAATTTTTAATAACTATTCATGCACATTCATTCTAAAGGTAGGACATTTGAACTACACAGATTATGGACAAAATCTTCATAATTAGTTTGTTCGCATTAGATGAAAGGGGCTGGAGGATTTGTAATATAGTCCATAGAAGTCCAACCTAAAAAGTTGTCTACACATATTTATCTATAGATTATTATTTATGACCACCCGATTATTTTTGGCACCATGCCAAAAGTTTTACCACCAAAAAAAAAACATGAGCATGTCATTCAACCCCTTTTGGGGAGTCAACCACCAAACATCAGACCATATAGGTATCCATATGCCTAAAAGAATGAAAAAAAAATATGGTACATAAGATGATATAGGTGGGTATTATCAAACATAGCTAGATTAAATATTCATCCTCGGTGACCACGGTGTATAAGAAGGATGACACTTGGAGGATGAGCCTCAACTAAAGAGCACTCAATAAGTACATTGTCAAAGATAAGTTCCCTATTCTAGTAATTGATTATTTTATAGATGAGTTACATGGTGTCCTTTATTTCACAAAACTATGTATCCATTATATATACCATAAAATTTAGATTAGAGATGAGGATATCCATAAAAAAAAAATTAGAACTCATGAAGGCCATTGTGATTTTTTAGTCATGCCTTTTGGTCTTCCAAATGCACCATCTACATTTCAGAGTTTGATGAACACTATTTTTAGGCCTTTTTGAGCAAATTTGTGTTGGTTTTTTTAATGACATCTTACTATATAATAGAATTTGGGAAGAACATTTGCAACATGTGAAACATGTACTATTAGTTATGGAACAATGCCAACTTTATGTAAAACCTTAATAATGCAATTTTGGAGTCCAAGAGGTGGATTATTTGGGTCATATTGTTTCATAAAAAGGATTAAAATTAGACCCAAATAATATCAAAGCTATGATGGAATGGCATGTATCCAAAACCCTCAATAATATATGAGGCTTTTTGGTGCTAACATGTTACTATCACATATTCTTGAAAAATTATGGTAGCATAGCAACACCACTTATAACTTTGTTGAAGAATGACTCCTTCCATTGGAAGGAAACAATTACCAAGGCCTTTGATAATTGAAGGAGGATATTTTCACCACTCCAATTTTGGCTACCCTTGGTCTTTCAAAAAAAAAAATATTGAATGTGATGCATCAGAATATGGCATGGGGGTAGTACTCATGCAAGAAGGAAGACCCATTGCATTTTAGAGTCATCAAATCAAGATTAAAAAGAAGCTAAATTCAATTTATGAGAAATAAATTATGGTTGTTCTTCATATTTTCAAGCACTAGAGGCCTTATCTGATGGGTAGATAATTTAACATAAAGATTGATCATGATAGTCTAAAATATTTTTTTAAACGATGATTTTCATCAATAAAATAGTAAAAATGGGTGTCTAAAATGTTGGGATATGAAGTTAAAATATTATATAATAAAGAAAAAGATAATTTTTTTAGTATATGCACTATCTAGGAAGGATGAATACACCAAGGCATTGTTATGTGCGATGACCATTTGGTAGGTAGTTTGGTTGGAAGAGGTAAAATCAAAATGGGAGAATGATAGGGATACACAGGTTCTGATTCAAAATATCCATCATGGTTTTGGTGCTTCTAAAAATTTTGGGTGTTAATATAACACATTATGGTATAAATATAGATTATACCTAAGTTAGATTTATATCCTTAAGGAGCTTCATGCATCTCAAATAGGGGGCACTCAGGATTTTTGAAAACCTATCATAGAATCAAGAAATATTTATTTTGGGAAGGACTCAAGGATATATAAACATTTGTGGTTGAATGCATGGTATCTCAATATAATAAGGGTGAAACAATAAAGACACCAAGTTTTATGCAACCTTGATCCATTCCTATCCAGAGGGGGGAGGTGGTTCTCATTGATTTCATTATAGGGTTACCAAGGCCTAACAGTTAAAATAACATCATGGTAATTGTGATAGGCTCATAAACTATGCTTTTTTTTCTCCTTGTCATAACCATTTGTAGCTAGTATAGTAGATGTTGCATTTAAGGATACAGTTCAAAAGTTGCATGTTATTCTAAATATCATTTTAAGTGGATGTGCTCATATCTTTTCTCATAATTTTTGGGATGATTTATTCTCATGTTTAGGTACTCAATTAGCTCATAGATCATCATATCATCCTAAATATGATGGGCAAATAAAGGTTATCATAAAATGCCTAGAAGTGTATCTCCTTTGTTTTTCATTAGATAAATAATAATGGTGGGTTCATTAATTTCTGCTAGCAGAATGATGGTATAACACTTTTTTTCATACTTCTTCAAAAATGTCTCCATTTTTTCATTTTATGGTTATCAACCTTTGTCCATCACTTCATCCTTGAGGGTGTAACCCAAGGTTCAAGCTATTAAATAACACATTCAAAATCAATAGGAGGTACTTATTAATCTAAGAGAGAATTTGGAAATGACACGTAATAAAATGAAGCAACAAATTGATCAACACTATAGTGAGAGGCATTTTAACATGGGTAATTAGGTCTTTGTGCACTCGAAGCCATATAAGAAGAGTATGTGAAGCAACAAAAAAGGAATAACAAACTTTTTATTAAGAATTATGTCCCTTATAATATCATGTATAAAATTGGCATTATTAAATACAAACTGGAACTACGTTGATCCACTCATGTACATCTTGTATTTCATGTTCCTTACCTAAAGAAGATAATTAGATAAATAGTTTCTACCCAGACTGAATTACCAAAATTGGATGAATAAGGTTGATTCATTCTATAACTTGAGGAGATCCTTCACACATGACTAAAAGGATAAGACTAATAGAGATTAAGGAGTACTTGATCAAGTAGAAGAATCTGAACTATGAAGATGCAATTTGGGAGGATAAAGATATCCTGAGTAGCATCCAAAGTTGTTCAATGTTAAGGGCAACATTGTTCTGAAAGAGAAGGGCATGTTATGCCCTTAACCTATAGCTTTTAAAGGGATATGTGAGGTTTAATTGTGGCTTACATAACCTTCCATATTATATTATCACATTTTTCTATGTTATAATATTGATATTATGGTCATCCTATGGAATAACCATGGGTTAAGTAGAGTATATATAAGAGGTAGTGGTTAGTCTTTAAGTATCAAATTATAAATACTGATCTTATTGTATTATTTTAGAGGTTGCGTCCTCATAGTAGATCAACCATATTTATAAGTATTATGCTTTTTTATCAATTATTCCTATGGATCTATTTATTCTATTCATATTTTTGTGATACATTATTTTATTAGTGTGAATTATCTAAGTGATTTCATTACTTGAGACCCATTGTTATGAGTTACACTTAAGTTTAATCATGTAAGTTCCCTTCTTGGGTCTTTCCTTATGCCTGAGCTTGGTATACAAATCTAGGCACTCTCTGACCTTGTGATCTCCTTGATATTACCCACAAGTGGCATACTTGGAGTAGTCCTGCTAGTAGTGGTCTGGTGATCCACATTTATAATAAATGTGTGGGGCAAATCTTCCACCTATGTGTCCTACAACATGGCCTTTGTAACCATGTTGTTTTTTGTAATCACCATAATCATGGTTAAATGGTCTTACAATGGCTTGTCATGTGCCTTTGTCTATTGCCTTGTGGATCTCATCAATCACCCTATAGTCTTCAATATTATGAGTATAGGTGTCATAAATCTTATAGTAGAGAAATAACTTAGTTTGGGTCACATGTTGAAGGAGAGGGAAATTGTGCACATCATGGTCTTCATGCCATATCTCACATGACATCAACATGACCCTCACATTCCATTTGGTACTTTTTCTTATTTTTCCCTTTAACCTCATAATATATGCACCCTAATACACTCTTAGTGTCAGGCACTATTAGCTATCAAATTTTAAAGCTTGGAATCCATTGGGGTAATATGCATCTCCATGAATGGGCTAACTCTATTATTTGTGCCTCTAATGGCCTTAACTTGTAATGCTACCTCAAGAACATCTCGATGGTGAATGTCTTCATCAATGTGGTGCATTGAAAGGGTGTAAACAACCCTCCAACAAACCATTATGTGTGTTGTATTAGAAGAATATCAAAGGTTAGTTTGGACACTAAACTTTTGAACCTAGCATCATATGTGTGGACACTCTCTGTCAAATATTTATTGATCTATTTTACAATAGTAATACTCTATTTTCAAACTCTATAATGTCAAATTCCTTCAATAAATTTTCCTTTAGAAGGTCATAATCCACAATGGCTTGAATTGGATCAATCTTTTGGTAATAGGTATGGGTGTGCTCCAACAAAGTCATGGTAAATTAACTTATCTTAAATTATAACAATGTAACTCTTTCATGCACCATATGAGCTCGAATCTGTGAATATTTTTACAACATTTTACACTCTAAGATAGTTAGGTAAACTCAAAGACATTTCATAAAAGACCCAAGAAGTAGGTATGGGAGTATATAGTACTTAAAACATCTGATGTATTGGTGCACTGATTGAAGGTGCACCCAATATTTGGATTCCTCCAAGAGTACCTCGATTCCTCTTGATGGTGGTACAACAATTTATACTATGGATCCTCATACTATTTGAATGTTCTATTAGCCCATAACCAACCCTCTATATCCTATCTTCCCACCTTATGTTATACTAATTGTCTGAGTGGTTAGATGCCCTCTTAATAGTGGCATACCAAACATCATCAAGCCTATATTTTGTGTAGGATGTGTAACCACCAGTAAAATTAGTTGGTAAGGGATGATCTACTTTATCACACTTTTTTCTCCTTCTTTTGCTATAAAATCTCTCATGCCTGAGAGATGGATACCATCTTAATCAATTTATTCTAGTTGAGGGTATAGTGAATGAAAATGTGCTTCATATAAAAGGGAAGTTGTCACTTCTTTAGTAGTCTCTCATATGTCTTTTCCCCCTTGGGTGCTTCAGCTTCACTTTCTAGAATTTACTCTAACTCACTACCATACACTTCTTTGTCAACATATCACATGTCCTTTGTGTGAGAGCCTTCTTCATGCCATTATCATTCTACATAAGTCCTTGTGACATCTCCTGAGTTAGAATCTCCTCTCTACCTAGGGTCCTTTTCATCCATCACCTTCCACTAAATTTCATAATATTTGTGCCTTCAGAGCTCATGATCATCTAGTCCCTCCATATCAAAGAATTTCTTCCTTTCCACTTTACAAAAACCATGATTTTTTCACCACCTACCTTCCACATCACTCATACACGTAAGATCTTAGCTAACTATTGGCATGTTCTTTATCTCACTATCTATCATCAACTTCTTGATCTCCAGTGGAAACTGCTTCAAATATGCACCTCTAAGTTGATGAGAAAATTGATATTTAGCCTCCTTTGGACAAGAATATGTGGATATAACAAATTTTAGCATGTATCTATTCAACTCAATGAGTAACCAAACATTCAGAGTTTTGGTCCAAACTATATCCAAGTTCCTCAACTAATCTATGTGTTATTTTGTCCAAGAGTATTTATGTCCATGATTTATACTCTTATTCATAGCATACATTACAAGTCATACATGTAGATGCACTAGTACTTCATCGAATAATACCTCATGAAACTCAATATGTAGGTTGTCTTCCACCCATTCCCTTATATCTTCATTTCCACAGCTAGGGTGGTTCGTTGCAAACATTTCCTCCTATTACTCTAACCAATACTCAATATTCTTGAATGAAATCTGATACATCATCCATTTTTACCATTGCATCAAAAAAATTCAATATGTTTTAGAAATAGAATCCAAAAAATGTTGGGAGTCTATTGGCCACCTATGCTTTAGTCTTATTGACTCCCCCAACTGTATTATTTCTACACTAGCATATCACATAAGTGTCCTTACATGCTCACCCAATGTGTAAAGAGAGGTAACTAGGTTGGGTCAGGGTTATTGATAATGACAACAATTTCATTGTCTTGCACATGCCTCATGCACAAGGGGATATTTAGGATTTTTTTAAACCAACTATTTGATTAATGTATGGTAGTAAGCTAATATATAATAAGTGATAATAGAGAATGCACACATATCTACATGCACGAGATTAATTAGGGCATACTTTATTCTCATCCTACTAGCACATGGCAAGAAGCATACATACATATGAACAAAAGCATATAAACACTATTCTACCAAGTATTCATCATTTAAATAATCAAAACATCATAAATGAGTTAATGACATTAATTTGAACATATTATCAGCATGCCATAGCATAAACAGAGGTAAAAATAGTAACAACAATAATAATACTCTTATCCATTACGTAACAAATTTATATTACAATGTGTTCCATGACACTTAGTAGTATCATAAGCTAACTCTACTATATCTCTTAATGATTCAACAATACTTCATTATGTCCAACTAGATCTATCGAAAATCCAACAACATTTCCCCTATGGCCTATTTATTCTTTTTACCTCCCTGGGTCTCTACCTTTTATAGGCTTCAAAATATATTTATGCCTCAGTAGATAACTCAACTACCACTAATCATTAGTTATTGTGTTTGTTGCCCACTTGGTAGTTATTGGCCAAATTTAGCCCACATACTAAACTTACCTGAATGCAGTGCAGTGTCTTGACGATCAAGAATGGAGCAAGGCTTGAAAAGATTTTTGGGTGGAATTAGTGGTCTAAGGATCTCATTTTGCTCATAACGCTTTTAAAACATTTTAAGCAAGCTTAAAGTGTAATTCTATTGATATTTTGAGAGACAGGTCTAGAGTTGTCAAGAAGGATCCAAGCAGTGTTGGAGGTTTGTAAATAATGTCTCCAAGGTGATCATGGGTGTTGATGAGATGTCATGTGTGCTAGGATGACAATGACAAAGCCTACCTCAATGAGCTTTAGTGTTCCTGCATGGTTTTATATTATTCTACTTGGATATGCAATTGATAAATGATATTGATGGTATGGACATGTTGCAAAGACCCTATGGGATGTCAAAAATGTTTGGAATGAGTGTGGAAGTGCATGGTATTCATCTAGTTCTTCATTGTGTTCATCTAGACATTTTAGGTGTAGTGGAAAAAATTCTGAGTAGGCAGTTTATTGATGTTATCATCACCATGTGTGGATGAGTCAAGAATAATTGGTTATATGGTTGTGATCACATTAATCCTTAGAATATATGCGCTAAGTTTTAGGTCATCCAACCAAGTGCATCAAAAGATAGGCATGTGTATATTTGACCTCCCAAGTAGTTTGACTATGTTTTTTGTGATAGGGATGCAGATGTCATGCAAAATACATAGATAAGTTCACTTGAACATTTTGTAAACACATTTAGAAAGCTCCCAAAGCTAGTGGATCAAGTGGGTTCAATCTTTATAGTATCAAGAACATCTATTGTAACTTTGATGCCTCCATGACCTTTTCACTTCCAGATCCAAGCCTTCAAAGTGGGTCAAATAATGGGAGACATTCATGCAAGAGTCAAATTAAATTTTGAGCAAAAATCCATTAGAACTTAAATTTGATGATCTATAGAACATCAAATATGTTCACAAGGACATCAAATGATAGTTGTAGAAACATCAAATTTAAGCACTATAAAGTAGCCTTTGGGTTTTCAAATAGGTCCAAGATTAATGGCTCATGTTCAATCATATACATTAAAGCAACAAAATGAGGTAACATGACAGTGTCAATGGATCCCCAGAAGATCAATGTAGTGTATTTAATCATACATCAATATGGATAGATCAAGATGAGTCAAAAGGGTTAGAGGATCTTGATGATGAATACAAAGTGGACAAGTGTCAAAAGTCAGTGGGTCTCGGTAGAAGATCAAGGACTCATGTGCGTTCATACATACAGATCTAGCAATGTGAACAAAGGTAATAAGTCAGTATATCTGTAGGACCAATAATCATAAATATAGTTGGGCATTATTTAAATGATCCGAGTTGGCAATCGATAGCCAATAAACAAAATTAAGCTCACAACATTATTGATGAAATTCAAAGAAGCTATTTTAGGCCTAGGAAAAGCAAATGTCAAGGAGTTGAGCTCAAAGGCAACCCAGGGTTGAACCAAGGTCACATTTCAGAGACCAAGCATTACCATTTGAACTCCATGGAGACATGATAGGTCTTTTTAGACCTATTTCAGTCAAAGGTCCACATCCTGTTTTCAAAAAAAGATCAGGTATTGAGCTATAAGAAAACTAATAAATGATATTGGTTTTTAGTCCATGGTGAATCTGTATTAAAAATAGAGTGTAATAGAATATCTTATCTTCTAAAAGGGTCATTCCCTCAACAAGTATCTATAGCAACTTGAAACAGACTGAGCAAGACTCTTCCAGTTCCAAGGTATGAAGAGTTGATCCTCATCAACAAATCAAGTTAAGATGGTGTAGAGTCCCAAGATGAAGACCTGGCAGTCAATAAGGATAATGGAGCATTAAATTCTTTTGAAAAGCCTTTGAAATTGTGTTTTTTTGATAAAATCATGACTCAACATCCTTGAGAATACTAATCTATCAAGATCAGGTGGACCTCATTCAATGTTTTCTATCTATTCAGTTCCTTCTCTCTCTCATCCCTTCTTTATATAAATATAGGCTTTTAAGCCTTGAAATCAACTTTTTTTTGGTAATCCCTCTCTTGGGCATGACTAGACTCTGCCTAGATTTGATCTTTGTAACCTCTTGAGATAAATAAAGGACTCTTTTTAGATTTTATTATTCTAGTATAGTGTGTCAATTTCAGATTGATTTACATATGTGGTAAAAACTTCTCCTTTGTCAAATCCTAAATCTCACCTAGCTACTAGTCTATCATGTTGTGTAGGTCATGTTTAGTGTTTAATGTCATTTGATTGAACTTAGCAAGTGGATACATTGAATGTTTAGTGCCTTGACTCAGGTTTGTCCATCACTTTCCTCAAGTTTTTTTGACCATTTGGTGAACCTCTGTATGAAATACTAATGCATAAACAACCATTTGGAGTTACAAATCTGATCTCATTAAAAAAAATTAGAAGTTTAGATAGAGTGGATGAACAATCATTGACTGGTGCATCACCTCCTTTACATGTTTTTATGAATTATTACCCATTCCTCTCTCCCTTTTCCAAGTCATAATTTAGTTTAGGTGATATGTCTTGAAGGAAATCGACCTTCTCCAGAGGTTTGACAATGTGATAGGTGACCCATAGCCTAAGGTCAGTCCCATGTTGGACTAGATTTGAATAGAGGACCTGAATAATCCCCTTCTTAGCTAGGGTGGAAATCTAGAACACCAATAGTAGTTAAGGTGACGTTCCACTTCAGGTCAACTACCTTGTCATTTGAAATCACTTCTCACTTGCCTACCAGAAGCCAACTACAAACAATAACTTCCACCTTTTATCTATAAATCATGCTGACGTGGCTAGGTCTAACTTTGACTCACAACCACTTCTATAGTTTCTCTAGATGCATTATTGGTTGCATGCAACAATATTTCAAAATGGCAAGGCTAGTCAAACTCATGGGTCATCATGTTTATTATCTTGTTATTCACGACCATTATCAAAATTACATGGTCAATAAGATCATGGGTAACATCCAACTTGTTCACAACCATCTATAAAAACAAATCCTAGTTCAAATCATTAGACCACGGAATTAAATCCAAAATAAAAAAATAAATGAATGTTTTGTGAAGATATAAATAACTAATCATTATATCTTTTCACCAAATGCAACAAACAAGTGTTAAAGTTTGTTGCTCTTTATCCCAATGAAGGGTTTGAGGATGGTCAAGGTGAATGACATATGGAGGATTCTTCCTTATGAATATTCTCTGATGGAATGTTCCTGGTCTCATAAATTCCTCTCAAAATTATCTATATGATTTACTTGTAAGTGGATTTGTACCTTTGATATTATCTGTCAGAAAAAATTTAAAATTTTATAGATTTATATTAAAAACTTCTTTAAAGTGTATATAGTTGGACACTTTTTAGTGCTCCACAACTCATATGGGCAGGCATGGTGGTGTTAGCACTTTGATTTCCCCCAAGATTGCATCATTAGTTATTTTCTTGGGGAAAGATCTAGTACATCCTATTGTGTGGGTCATGCTAGACATTGATGACCAATATTTGGGCCTCATTAATGTCTACATACCTAATGATGGCCCAAAAAGAGTGACTTTATGTTGTTGGTTGGAAAATAACTTGCTTCTTTTGATCCGAGCAACAATTCGAGGTGATCATTCAGTGACAGTAATTCCTCAAATTTTGTATTGTTTTCATTTTGTTTTATCCTCGAGTGATTATATCCTCAAGCATTGCATTGTACATCCTCAAGCGTTGCATTGTTTTAATGCTGGGATGTATGTCCTCAAGCGTTGTATTATTTTAATGCTGGCATGTTAAGTCATCACCTGTTATTTCCTCGAGCCATGTAATCTCCCACAGTGGTCTTCAAACATATGTATAAATGCATTGTAACCTGAAAGCAGGAGGGTAGACATCTCTTCTCAGAGATAAGCGTATGTTTTGGCAAGACATCTCTTCCCAGAGATAAGCCTATATTTGTATTGCGACCTATAAGTAATACGACATCTCTTCTCAGAGAATTCATTGATATTGTGTTGTTTCTGTGCTATTGCAATCTTCGTCAACCAAAACTTCTAAGTTTTGGATTAGTGGTATCAGAGTGATTTGTCTTGAGAGTGTATGTTCCTGAGGATGAGGTCAGGATACAAAAAACTTGGGTGGGAAGCGACAGAGCTTCCAAATGCTCCACATGTGTGCCCCAAATGACCTCAAATGGTGGACAACACTGAGACATCCTATCCTTTCAAGGAAATGGTGAATGAAGCCCTCCAGTGGCAACAAGTGCAGATGCTCCAATAATTTGCTCAAATTCTTCAAACACATCCGATGGGAAATTTTGGCTCTGTGGCTACACATCCAGCCTCCTAATCGAGGGAGCTTCCATTCAATGCCCCAACACACTTCAAGGTTCAGGTAAATTTTGATATTCCCACATTTGAAGGCAAAATCAATGCTGATGGAGTGGAAAATTGGTTAGATCTACTGTCGTCCTACTTCTCTGTAAATAAATTCACTGATGGAGAAAATATCACTTTTGCTCTTTTGAAATCATCATTGCCCATGAAAAACTGGTGGGAAGTGTACAAAAAGAGGTTCAGTGCAGATATCATTGGCCTTGGGGTGGAACCCACCTGGGATGATTTTACGGAAGTAGTAAAAGAAGAATACTATCCCCTCAGCGCGTATGATGATATGTACATACAGTGGCAACAATTTTGCCAAGGCAAGGACCAATCTGTGCAAGATTACACAGACACTTTTCATTCTTTGTCTGCAAGACTGGGCATTGAAGAAAGTGAGAAACATAAAACTCTCAAATATCATGGCAGACTACAATGGTACATCTAGGGGGAAATGTATCTCTTCAATTTGGAAACCATTGGTGAGGCATACAAGTTCGCAGTAAAGATTGAGCAGAAGCATGGAAGAATGAATATAAAGAATCAGTCTTCAAAATGGAAAAGTGATAAAGAAGGCCAAAATTGGAAGCAAAATGAAGGAATAATCGAGAAGTGGTGTGGTTATCACAAATCTGGAACTCACTCCAAAGAAGAATGTCAAGCTATCAAATCACTATTTTCTGAGTCACCATCCACAACATCTACTGCTCTACCTCATACAGACCCTGTAGTCGAAGAAGTTGAAGAAATTATAGATGCTGATCCTGAAGCCATTGTAGCTTCATCACAGACACACAACGAGATGCTAGATGACAAGGAAAGGTTGTTTCACTCTAAGTTATGGGTGAAAGGTAAGCCTCTGCATTTCATTCTTGATAGTGAAAGTCAAAAGAATTTAATCTCTACTAATGTTGTGAAAAGCCTAAATCTGTCCATGAATCCTCACCCAAAACCATACAGTATTGGATGGTTGAGCCCAGGGAGAGACCTCCGTGTCACCCACCAATGTCTTCTCTCATATGCAATACAACCTTTCCAAGATGAGGTCTTATGTGATGTGGTCAATCTACATGTTTGTGATGTACTCTTTGGTCAGCCATTCATGTATGATCGACATGGTATATACAAATCAAGAACTAGACAAATCACTCTCACTCTTGGAACATGGCGCTATAGGGTACCAAAAGTACCACCTTCCACATCTGTCTCTCTGCTTAGCACCAAGAAATTTGTTTTCATGGTGGTCAAGCCACATGAATCCAAAAGGGCCGATGTTACAGCCCTGACATGCAACAACAAAAGCAAATAGATACCACGCTGAAGAAGTTCACAGCCTTCCATCCACAGACTGATATTCAAATAGAAATGGTGACCAATCGGGCCCTACATAGTTCCATAAACCACAGTCCCTTCCAAGTGTGCATCAAGAATCAAATCAAGACACAACTACCACACCTGATGGGGAACGGTGATGCAATGGGGACCATTACTTTTCAAGGAAAGAGGAATGATTCGAGCAACAATTTGAGGTGACCATTCGGTGACAGTAATTCCTCAAATTTTGTATTGTTTTCATTTTGTTTTATCCTCAAGCGTTGCATTGTACATCCTTGAGCATTGCATTGTTTTAATGCTGGGACGTATGTCCTCGAGCATTGTATTATTTTAATGTTGGGACGTTAAGTCGTCACCCGTTATTTCCTCGAGCCATGTAATCTCCCACAGTGGTCTTCAAACATATGTATAAATGCATTATAACCCGAAAGCGGAAGGGTAGACATCTCTTCTCAGAGATAACCGTATGTTTTGGCAAGACATCTCTTCTCAAAGATAAGCGTATGTTTTGACAAGACATCTCTTCTCAGAGATAAGCATATGTTTTGGCAAGACATTTCTTCCCAGAGATAAGCCTATATTTGTATTGTGATCTGTAAGTAATACGATGTCTCTTCTCAGAGAATTCATTGTTATTGTGTTGTTTCTGTGCTATTGCAATCTTCGTCAACCAGAACTTCTGAGTTTTGGATCATCTTTCTAACTAGCTTATTTG
This sequence comes from Torreya grandis, assembly GCA_037957365.1. Classification (NCBI taxonomy): domain Eukaryota; kingdom Viridiplantae; phylum Streptophyta; class Pinopsida; order Cupressales; family Taxaceae; genus Torreya; species Torreya grandis. The sequence continues at coordinate 1,805,171 of JARHVA010000485.1, read as the reverse complement.
TAGATACATTAATATGGTTAATACCTTTCAGAATAAGAAAGGATCTTTTCTGATGTGATGGTACATTGAAGAGTCAAAAACTTAGTTTTACTCTAAAAACAATTGGGGGTTGTTAGACCTACTCTCTTAGCAACAGTCTATTAGCTTAAGTTCATGGTTTACATGCTCTACTTTTTATGTAGACCTTGACCACTTTCTCAAATTGCTAGTGTGTTAAGATTGCCAAGCAATGGTTGTTCACTTTTTATAAATTTGGTGAGAAATATGTCATTTTCCACATAGATATTGTCCTTTCTAATGATACTCCCATCACTTTTTAGTTAGAGTGAAGAGGTGGCCTACATAAAAGCATCATACATAGTTATTTTTTAACACGTCACTCCTTGCTCATGAGGGTAACATTTAACTCATTTCTTGACTATGAAACCTTGTGTCATATTTGTCTTATGCTACAAACCAAATTGAACGGTGAAATGATGTGGTCACTCACATTGCCACCTTTCTTAGGTATTATAGAAAGTGTATGCAATGAATAAGGATTGACCTGTAACTATCCTATCTAAAGATCCAAACTTAGAGAAGGTAAAAAAAAAAGAGCACATTGATACTCAATGAATCAGGATATGACCAAATGGATTTGTAAACCTAGCAAGAGGAGGAACTACAACACAATGTCAATAGAAAGCATTCCAAAACCTCTACACGATCAACATAATGAAATAGCTCTAGCTAGGTCTCTATTTTTAAAGTAATCTAATATCACAATCAAGCAATGTAAATAGGGGGAAGCATTATAAACATATCAAAATGGGATAGGAACCATGGTAGGCAAAGGGGAAGCATTATAAACATATTTGGAGAAGGTGATCATATGGGTTTGTTCAGTTTTAGACCTAGTTTATATGTGCTAATTTTTAGATCATGCAATAAAGTGCATCAAAATATATGCTTATGCAAAGTTGGGATCCCAGGTAGTTTGATTGTCTTTTTCCATAACCAATTTTGTAATATGGTAAGAAGAGCTAAGTGAGCATTTTGTTGAACTTATATATTACACGTGTTAAGGTTTCAAGAGAAACTGATCATATGGGTTTGTTCAGTTCTGATCCTAGTTCATTTGTGCTAAATTTGAGATTAGGCACTGACGCATGATAAAAGTTATGCAAGAGTAAATTTGGCATCCCAAGTAATTTTTTAACATAACTTTGTGACAAAAGATTTTGAGAAGGTATTTTAATGGCATTATATCTTGCATGCATGAGGGTTCTAAGAGATGTTTATTATATGGTTGGATTCTCCTATGTGAAGAGATCATTTGGTCCAAATTTGAGATCATGTGTCAAAGCATAGAATAAGTTATTAAGGTTCAAAAGTGACTACTTAAGCATATTGAAAGGGTCCCCATAGCCAATTTTGAAAGAGTTAAAGCTCGAGTAAGATCAATGGTGCGCGTTGCTCCAAGAAGTCAGGAATCAAAGAGATGAAGATAGGTGCACATTGTTTAACAACTAAGCAAAGGTATAGGATAAGGATCTAATGGTGAATGGGTGTTCATTCAAATAGATTGAACAGTGAGTGTTGATCATTAAAAACTTGGTTGATCCACAGAGATCGATAGAGCACATTGAGTCAACATTTCAAGATTGCACGATATGAGATCAAAGAGACTAAGGTTTAACATTTGGTATTGGTGGACTATGTGTTAAAGATTGAAAAAGATTGATGGTGTGTATTTGATCTAAGATGAGAGGACACAAGATTTAAACATTATGTTTGAAGGTTAAGTGTAACTGTTTTAATTTAAATATTTGAATTCAACACAGGGAAAAACTAGAGCTCTATATTTTGTCCATATATTTCGATAGATGTTGAATCTATTAGTGCTACAAAAAATAAAATATGAAGAGGATTCCATGGTGCATCTAATGAACCTAATCTGAATATTTGGAAGTGTGCAAAGTTAAAGATATTAATGTTCAAAGTTGATTGTGTGTTCATACTTATTCTGCAAATGACCCAAGAAGGATTGTTGAGCTCATTTTGATGTTATTTTGATGTTTCATGGTGAATTGGTTATTAGGGAGTGTTGTAGACTCCATTAAGATGCTTTATGAGTATTTTCAAGGTGTGATCAATCTATATTGAGTATTTGACTGTATGTTCGGTAATGGTGTTCTTATATATAAGGTCTTTGTTTGAGTTGATTGAGCATACACAAATGTGATGAAAGGTGATTGTGATCATTTGAGGATGTTAAAGAGGACATAAGGAGTGGACCCATGTATTTTTAAGTGGTTTTGTGTTTTTATTTTGTTTGATAGTGTGCTAAATGGGTGGATAGGTCTCCATGAGACATATAAGAGCTACAAGGGCCTTATTAAAAGGTGTAATTGATTCAGTGTGACCCATGTAAGATGCCTTAAAGGTGAAATCATGTATTATGGCCAATAAGGATTATTATGGACTTGATAATTCATGATATTTATATATATAGTGAAACCAAATGTGTTTTATTTTAGACTTTGTGAATGAGAGACTTGTGTTTGAGAGTTTGGGGAGAGATTGGAGAGAGGCTTGTGTGTGTGTTTTGTGGAGCGAAGGAGGGGTAGAGTGCCCTAAATATGAGTTTAAGATTAGAATAGATTGAGGACTTTTTATATGACTTGTAGGTCACAATTCTCTTGGTAGAATAGTACTCTTGTAGATTGAGTGTGAGCAAAGGTGAAGAGTGATAAGCAGACGTCCACCATTAGTAGTTGAAGACATTAGTTATAAGGTGGGAGTGTTCATCTCAAGGAGGGTCTAAAGGACTTTATCTTCTTTAGTGGTAGTTTCTCCTTGTGAAATAGGGTTTCACTAAAGACCTTTGATTTGAAGGACTTGATCAAGGTTGTAGGTCATAAGGACTTGATCGAAGGTTCCTGATAAGGACTTGATCAATCTCTTTTTTGTGATCATCTTGTAAGATAACAGTCCATGTGTTTATAGGATTGAGAGTGGGTTTTATTCTCTAAGAGGGTTTCTCACGTAGATCTTATGTTGTGTATGTGATCCTTCTTTATGTTCATTATTCACTGCTATGAATGATTTATATACTTCATGAATGACTGTATTAAATGCTTAAGTATTTTCAAGGGTTTGGAAATTGAATTGGATTATTTTCCACCATGGATTCACCCCCACTCTCAGTGGATTTTATCTCTATCAATCGATATCAGAGCAAGGTCCTTTGGTAAAATATTGATAGCTTAAAGGTGATCCAAAGTATAATGGCTAGTCAAAATGTGTAAGGTGGTTTCTCTACTAAACAAGCACTGATGTTCAATGGATCCAATTATGTCTTTTAGAGTGTTAGGATGAGGACATACATTATGTCCCTAGGGTTTGATCTATGGAAATCTATTTTGTATGGTTATGTTTCTCCTACTAGTACTCCATCTAGTGTTGCAAACAAGAAGCTATTTGAGAGCAACTCTAAGGTAATGAATGCCATCACTTGTGGTCTTACAAAAATTGAATTCACCAAAGTAATTCATTGCACATCTGCCAAGGAAATATGGGATAAATTGAAGACTATTTTTGAATGAGATTCAAAGGTTAAGCTTGATAAGTTGTAGACTCATAGAAGGCAATTTGAAAGTCTCAAAATGAACAAAGAAGATATTGTGGCATCCTTTCTACAAAGAGTTGATGAGATTGTGAATATCATCAGAGGTCTTAGAGAGAATCTTGAAGACACTAATGTTGTTTAAAAGGTATTAATGTCTCTATCCCCTAAGTTTGATTTGAAAGTATCTACTAAAGAAGAGAGTCATGAACTTACTCAGTTAAAGATGGATCAATTACATGGCACCCTTACTGCTTATGAGATGAGGAAGAATGATGATATACCAACAAAGAAGGAAGCAACTTTCAAGATTTAAATAAAGACAAAGAAGAAGTTCCAAGGTAATAAACTCAAAGAGGATGACATTTATGATATAGATGAGGATGAACTAATTGCTTCAATTTTAAGGAAATTGAGAATAGGTTCAAGTAAGTATAAAGGTAAGCTACCCCTCAAATGCTTCAATTGTGGTGAGATAGGACATTTTGCCAATAAGTGCCCTCATAAGTATAAGAAGGATGATGATGAAGAGAATGATCAAGGTCATGATGATGTCAAGATATCTTTTAAGTTTGATAAAAGCAAAAAGGGATTCAAAAGGTTTAATAGCAAGAATTACTTTAAGGATAAGAAGAGTCTCTACACCAAAGAAGATTGCAACTCATCAGATGAGAGTGAATATAGTGACTTAGAATATGATCATGAATATGATGGTTCTATTGAATATGAAGCTTTTTTCATGTTGAGGAAGGATGTTTCTCATAGTAAAAGGAGTCTACTAAGAGTGATTTAGATGATGATGATGAAGATAAGGTGGACTATGAGACTGCATTGACTAATGCTCATGAAGAACTGAAGATTGAGAAGAAGATCAATAAGAAGATGAAATCTAAAATCAAGGAATTTGAGGATAAATTCAATGTGTTTGATACAATAATGGATGAAGATGCCAAGGATCATGAGGATATGGTCAAGCATCTCAATTATCAATTGGAAAGTCTGTCTACAAGCCTAAAAGCTAAAGAAGATGAATGTGAAAGGTATGTAATTAAAAATGAGTCATTAAACTATGAGTTAGAGAAGGTATCTCATAAGGTAATTTCATTTGTGAGGTTTGAAAAGAGATCAAGTGATCTAGACAACATTCTGAATGATCAAAAGCTTGTAAGCGAAAAGACTAGTCTTGGATACAAAGAAGAACCAGTGACTATAACTCAAGATAAGATGAAGACTGATGAGAATAAGGACAATCAGTCTTTGAAGACAAATCATTAGACAAAGAATGAAGGTACTAGTAGAATGAATACAAAATAAATCAGACAACCAAATGATATGAGGTATGCAAATTTCAATGGTTACTGCTATACTTGTAATTTGTTTGGGCATAGAGCTAGAGAATGTAGAAGACCTGTTAAGAATTAATTTGCTTGGAACTATGATGGGGATCATTAGTCAAAAGGGGTAATCAAGGTTGATTGTCTAAAATATCATGATGTGGGACACTTTGTAAAATGTTATCCATGTAATGTAAGACAAGCTGAGTTTCATTCAAGAGATATTGAGTGTTACAGTTGTTATGAACTAGGACACATTGCAAGATATTATCCAAATCTGGTAAGGTAGAAAGAGCTTCTTGAAAAAAGTATGGTATGCTTCAATTGTGAATAGAGAGGTCACATTGATAGGTTCTACAAGCTAAGGCCTACAAGTCAAAAAAGGTTCAATCAGGCTCAAAGAATGTAAGGAAGAAGACATGTTAACTCATGGAAACAAAAGGTGATAAGTATGAATCATGATGAGTCTACCATTCCAAGTAATCTATTTGATATGGTGGAGAATGATTCTAATTTTGAAGAGTCCCAATAGGTCTCATTGTCTCCTCATGTTGAGAATGAAGAGACTAAGCTCAAGGAGAAGACTAAGGTGTTGGTTGAAGCTAGTTCTAAGGTATGAATGGATCCAAGTGAACATCCTGCCATTATTGAACAAGTACCTAGTAATGAGGATCCAAGCTACAAGGAATATTCTTTAGATGAAAAGGTATGTCATGAATCTATGTTGTCTCCATGTATTGATAATCCAATCACAAAAGAAAAGGAGAATGTTGTAGTAGTTAAGGAAGTTGTTTCTCTAAAGCCAAAGAAGAAGAAGAAGAAGAATAACAATAAGTATCATTTGAGCAATGAGGAAGAGTAATATGAAGAATTGTTTTTATTTTAAAGGATTAAGGTATGGAGAGTGTCTCTATCTATACTTCTTATGAGACTCCATTCAAGTGGAGAAGCAAGTGTTGATGTGGTGTTTTTTAGTTGGAACAGTCTGTAAGGTTTAGATTGAAGGTTCCCATATGGCAAAGGAGGATTTGTGATTTTTCAAGGTAATATTTCTACATAAAAAGGTTTAATGACCTTATTTTAGCATGCTTTAGGTGGTTTTGTGATCTGAAGGTATGTTGAAGACAATTTGGAGATTTTTTACTAGTTATTGGGTTTCTCAGTCTATGCTTAAGAGCTTGCAGGTCCTAAAACAAGTTATAGGAAGTCAAGGTTCTCAATGGTGTGAAAGCTCAAATATTGGTCTAGAAGTGTGTAATGGTTGCCTCGAGGTGTACAATAAGTTTTAAAGCTGGACATTGACTAGAAGATATTGTGTTGACTTTGTTTGTTTTGAGATTCTTGGGTTTTGGGCTCTATTAGAAAAGTGGTCTGCCTTATGAGTTGAGATATGAGGCTTATTAATAGGTTGAATGGGCCAAATGGGATTTTAAATCAATCTTCACATAGATTTTTAGGTTTTTTGATCTCAAGTTATTAAAGTTTTTTAATATGGAGGGCTAATTGGACAATAGGTTTATGAAGGAAGTATCTTGTATAGGATGATATTGTTATTGAAAATTGGTGTGCTCAAAGGGGAAAATGAGAGTGATTTATACATGAAGTTTTATGTCTTAAAGTTATGTCTATAGAAGTTTTTGGGCTCTACAAGTTTAAGGTAGGGCTACAAGGAGGCTAGACAGGCCTAGTGAGAAGAAGAGTGGTTTTATTCAGTTTCTCCAAAAGATCAAAACATGAATATTTCAAGATGAGTTCTCAATATGGTTTATATCATGTTTATTGTATAACAAATTTTATGATGTTCTGTTGGTGGTCATGGAAGTGTCTTGAGAGAGAAGGATAGTAAGCTTGTGTGGTGGTTCTTCATGGTGTGTGGAGATCTAAAGATGCTCAAATGGTGAAATGGCTGAGAAATCTTGGGGGGTCCTTATTAGATGTTTCTTGTTAATTTATATCATTTTTTAGTGTTTTGTGTGTTTTTTCTTCATTGGTTGCAGTGCTTGATTGAAGAGAGTGTTGGCATGGAGCAAGAGGATGTTGTCAAGGCAAGTTGAAGTAGGATTAAGGTAAGGGGGAGTTTGTATCATATTTATAAGATGATCCTTTCCTACTTTATAGTATTTTTAGTTCCTCATGATCAGTTGGTGCCCACTTTGTCATTGTGTCAAAGGGGGTGAAATTTCATGTTGTGGGATGTGCTTGAAGAGAGAGAAGGTGAATTGTATATTGCTATATATGATGTTTGTTGAAATCAATGAAAAAAGGGGAGATTTTTGGATATTTGTAAGTGATGTCATGGTGATTTCATAGAGGTGTCATGGTGAATGGATGAAGTGCTTTGATAACCTAAGTAATAATGACAAAGTTTGCAATGTACTTGTCCTAGTGTGTTTGAAGTATGCCTGGTTGATCTCCAAAGTTTGACTGATCAGAGATGTTCAAGGATGAGTATGGTGATTGGAGCATGTGAAATAGGTCCCTAAGATGTTATATATGCTTTGAGAGATTGTGTGCATAATCAAAATTCATCTAGTAGTCCATAGTTTTCATATAGATAGTTTGGGTCTAGTGACAGAAAATTTGAGTAGGTAGTTTGCTGACATCACCATTACCACATGGGAATGAGTCAAGAGGATTTGGTCATATGGTTATGATCATAGTAGTCCCTAGTTGTTATGCATCATATCTCAATTCATTCATTGAAGCATGGCTAAATATATGAGGGTCCAAAGTTGGCTTCTCAGTTAGAATTCATTGTTTCCCATACTTAGCCAAATTTACAATGTGGCCAAAAAGAGTTGAGTAAGCAGTTTGATGATGGAATATCTCACACATGTGGATGTTTTAGGAGAAGGTGATCATATGGGTTTATTTAGTTTTAGACCTAGTTTATTTACACTAATTTTTAAATCATCTGATGAAGTGTATTAAAAGATACGCTTATGCAAAGTTGGGCTCCCAGGCAGTTTGACTGTGTTTTTCCATACTTATCCAATTTTACAATATGGAAAGAAGAGATAAATGAGAATTTTTTTGATGTTATATCTTACACATGTGAAGGTGTCGAGAAAAAATGATCATATGAGTTTATTCAATTTTGATCCTAGTTCATTTGTACTAAATTTGAGATCATCCATTTAAGTTATGCACGACAAAAGTTATGCAAGAGTAAAGTTGGCCTCCCAAGTAGGTTTTTGACATAGATCTATGATAGAAGATTTTAAGAAGGAATTTTAATGGCATTATATCTCACACACACTAGGGTTCTAGGAGTCGTTTGTTATATGGTTGGATTCTCCTATGCAAGGAAATCATCTGATCCAAATTTGAGATCATGTGTCAAAGCATAGAAGAAGTTATTAAATTTTAAAAATGACTACTCGAGCATATTGAAATGGTCCCTATAGTCAATTTTGAAAGAGTTAAAGCTCAAGCAAGATCAACATTGTACATGGCTCTATGAAATCAGGAAGCAATGAGATGAGGATAGGTGCATATTGTTTAATGACTGAGCAAAGGTATAGGATAAGGATCCAATGGTGAATAGGTGTTCATTCAAATTGATCAAACAGTGAGTGTTGATCATTAAAGACCTAGTTGATCCACAGAGATCGACAGGATGCATTGAGTCAACATTTCAAGATTGCATGAGATGAGGTTCAAGTGATTGAGGTTTAACATTTGGCATTAGTGGACTATGTGTTAAAGACCAATGGTGTGTATTTGATCTGAGCTGAGAGGATATGAGATTTGAGCATTATGTTTAAAGGTTAATTGTCATTATTTGAATTCAAATATCTAAATTCAACATAGGGAAAACCTAGAGCTTTGAATTTTGTCTATATTTTTTGATAAAAGTCAAATTTATAGGTGTTGTAAAAAGTAAAGATGGAGAGGATTACATGGTGCCTCTAATGAATCTAATTTAAAGATCTATAAATGTGTACAATCAAATATATTAATGTTCAAATTTGATTGTGTGTTCATGTATATTCTATAAATGACCTGAGAAGGATTGTTGAGTTTGTTTTGATGTTGTTTCAATGTTTCATGGTAAATTATCTATTAGGGAGTGTTGTAGACTCCATGAGGATGCTCTATGAGTATTTTGGAGGTGTAATCAATCTATCTTGAGTATGAACAATGCTTAACAAGTTGACTATATGTTCGGTAATGGTGTTCATGTGTATAAGGTCTCTATTTGAGTTGATTGAGCATACACAGAAGTGAGCAAAGGTGATTTTGATCATTTAAGGATGTCAAAGGGGACATAAGGAGTGGACCCATGTATTTGAAAGTGGTCATGTTTTCTTTTTTGTTTGATGGTGTGTTAAATGGGTGAATAGGTGTAGTTGCTTAAGTGTGACCCATGTTAGATGCCTTAAGGGAAAAGACATGTATTATGGATGGCAAGTATTATTATGGACTTGATAATTCATGATTGATCTATATATAGTGAAACCAAATGTGTTGGGTTTTAGACTTTATGAGCAAGAGACTTGTGTATGAGAGTTTTGGGAGAGATTGGAGAGAGGCTTGTGTGTGTGTTTTGTGGAGTGAAGGAGGAGTAGAGTGCCCTAAGGATGAGTTGAAGAGAAGAATAGATTGAGGACTATTTACATGACCTATAGGCAATAATTATTTTGGTATAATATTTCTCTTATATATTGAGTATGAGCGAAGGTGAAGAGTGATAAGCAGAGGTCCATCATCAATTGTTGAAGACATCAATTCTAAGGAGGAAGTATTCTTCTCAAGAAGGGTCTAAAGGACTTGATATTGCTTAGGGGCAATTTATCCTTGTGCAATAAGGTTTCACTAAAGACTTTGGATCAAAAGGACTTGATCAAGGTTGTAGGTCAAAAGGACTTGATCAAAGGTTCCTAATCAGAAGGACTTGATCAGTCTCTTATTTGTGATCATATTAGAGGAAAGTAGTCCATATGTTTGAAGGTTTGAGAGCAGGTTTTATTCCCCAAGAGGGTTCCCCATGTACATCTTGTGTTGTGTATGTGATCCTACTTTATGTTCATTATTCACTGCTATGAGTGATCTATATACTTCATGAATGATTGTATTGAATGCTTAAGTATTTATTAGGGTTTGGAAATTGGATTGGATTGTTTGCCACCATGATTCACCCCCCTCTCTTAGTGGATTGTACGTCTATTAATGGTTAGAATATACTTACCTTGAATAAGACCTATCAATAACTACTCCAAATGTATACTTAGGACCAGAAGTGTGAGAAATAACAATTAAAAAGGAATGTTCCTCCCCCTTGGTTTGAAATGGTAACTTATATTTATAGTGTTGAATAATCCTAATCCATCCTAAATATTAAACCGATGATATTAGCGAACTCGATATAGTTCTAAATGGGCCAATTAATTTCAAACTATGTCAGTTAAGCTGACCTAGCTATCGATGTAACTAGGAAGGGATGGATGATGATTAAAACTACAACTAGCTAACATAGTATAAAATTATAGGTCTTGATATAGCTAAACTATGCAAGAAGGAAAGAAATAGCTTGTGGGATCAAATATGAGGAATTTATAATAAATATAAGAATGATATATAAGCAAAAATATCTCTTACAAAGCAACAATGACCTACCCACCCCTTTACCAATGCACCCTTTAAGGTATACACTTAGGGAGATTTAAACTTGATAGGTTATTACAAGAGAGAAAGCATGAATAAATGATCAAGTTTAAAAATATTATTTGTTTACATATGCCCCGACCAAATCTCATCACGTGTCACTAGAGTGTAATATGAGATGGTGCTTCGAGAAAGAATATAATAACATAATAATTAAGCTAACTCAAAAATGAAATACTAAAATGACTGATGATAAATGAAATAATTAAAAGTACCATATACAAACCTTAACTTACCTTTATCATCAATTGGTCTTATGACATATTTGTATTCTTGATCATGGAGGGTGTAGTAACTATTGTTAGCCAATTTTCATACCCAATTTTGTATTTTCCTTTGGCTAAGTTCAGCTTTACTTTGTCTATTTCAACTTCATTGTGAAGGACTCGTGAAGAACCAATTATTTTCTCTTCTTCATAAGCTTTGTTTCAACCTTGTTTAAGTGTTTTTCCCCCTTTTTGCCTAAGTATTACATCTCTCGGGAGGGTCCCTTTGTTTTAGCTTTTTTCCCAAGCCTTAGAATTCTTTCAGACTTTTTGTCTCTAACAAAAAGTCTGAAAGTTTTCTCTTCCTTGTCTTTTCCCTTCCAAATTTGCCCTTCGAAACTTTTTTGAAGGTCATTTTCCCTCTACAAAGTGCCCTAAAAAAAAAATTTGAAGGGTCACTTTTCTTCCAAAGTGCCTTTCAAAACTTTTTTGAAGGGTCACTTTTCATACTTTTCTTCCAAGAGCCCTTCGAGAAATTTCTGAAGGGCCACTTTGCCTTGAAGTTCCTTTCAATTTTTTTTGAAGGGGCACTTTACTTCTTCCAAGTGCCCTTCAAAATTTTTATGAAGGGTCACTTCTTTTCAAAATTACCCTTCAAAAAAATAATGAAGAGTCACTTTCCGTTGAAGTGCCCTTTGGAATTTTTCAAAGGGGCACTTTGCTTCTTCCAAGTGCCCTTCGAAAAAGTTCTGAAGGGCCACTTTGTCTTGAAGTGCACTTCAGAATTTTTTGAAGGGGAACTTTTCTTCTTCCAAGTGCCCTTCAAATTTTTTTTGAAGGTCCACTTCCTTCCAAAAGTGCCCTTCCAAAAAATTCTGAAGGGTAACTTTCCCAAGTTGAAGACAAAATGCCTAAAGAAAGACATGGATAATTCTTTCGAGGAAAAAAGTCCAAAGGAATTCCTTCAAACAAATTATCTGAAAGAATTCCTTTGAAAAAATTATCCACTAGGAATTTATCTGGGACAAAATCCCTAAGACTTAAGGTTGCAAAAGCCCACAGCTGAAGCCCGTAGCAAAGCCTTTCCTAAAGCCCACAATAATTGCTTTTTAAGAAGCCCACAACAATGCCTTTCAGATCTAATGGCTAATCTGTGACAGGTAGATCGATGGTGTGAATCAATGATCTGAGTCATTCTAGATGGCCAATATAAAGGTCAATCATTGTGCACATGGATTCCCAACTAGGCCTCTCCAAGGCTAATGATGACAGAGGTCACATCACTGTTGATTGACTATGATCTGAGTCGTCCCTTGAGGACCAATCAATGAAGAAGGATAAAGACAAATAGAATGAATAAGACAAACCTATAATAGATGGATGACCATTTTGATACTGTGATTCAGTCCAAGAATATCCTTATTCTATTGGCACAAACATTGTAGAAGCACCTTGGAGAGAATAAGCCAAATGCATAACCGCTTGAGTGGCATGGAAGAATCAAAGGGTTGGAATGATCATCCCTTACAAAGATGGTTATAGCTAAAGATGTTGACAGGAAACAAATAGATTCCTCTCCTTAATGTAATTTTTTTTCCCTCTCTCTCTTCCTTCTTGTTATATGTACAACCCCTTGGCTAGTGTAAAAACAGACCACATAAAGTATGGCAAAGCCCTGTTGGATTGATGTTATATTTTATCTTTGAGCACTAGTATAGTCCTTTCTTTTCAAGTTTTGAACATTTGCCTGAGTGTAAAAGTGATATACAGTGATAGCATGTGATGATTCTCAATCCTTCTATCCTTTATCCTTTATACTTGAGTAAGATTTCTTGATCTAACAGATCATCTAAATTGTGTTTAAGTGTATGGAACTATTGTAAGTGTTTATCTATTCTTAAATGTGTAATCTACCTTTCAATTTATTCTCCTATTGTTCTTTCATACATCTCACCTTTATATTGAAATATTCATGTTAGAATCTATAGAACTTAAAAGAGGGTCTTTAAATTTTTATTGTATTGTGCACCAGTTAATGACCTTCATGTGGAACAAAACCTTGGTGTATCACCATCCTAAAAATACATTTCCTTTCTTGCAATTTTCTAACTCTTTCCCTTTTAAATAAGTTGGTTTTGCAGAAATTGTCTTGCAAACACATATATAGGGAGCTAGCCCATTCAATCTAGAGGTCCATTTCCTCCATAGGCATACCCACAGGCTTAGAAATGTTCTAGCATTTCCAAAATCTAGGAGAGGACTGAACACTCCCTTCTAGGGTGAAAGATTTGGAGATAATAGTTATAGCATGTCTGATGGGACCCCAGTTCCTTGTTATTTACATGTCAAGGTGAATGCTAGTATTGACAAACCCAATTTTGTACTCTTAATACAACATTTGGTGACTCCAAAAGGGTAAGAATACTTGGTTATAGATCAATTTTCACATGATTCACTTCATGGTCCTCACTAGGTCATCTAGGATTCTTGACCAAACCCCTTTAATTGAAATTCTTCCTTAAGAGCAATGCCCTGAACTTTTCTTTCCACTTAGAGATCCTGGACAAGGATATTTTGGTGAAGAAGAAGAAGCTAAGGAAGCTAAAGAAATAAAAGATCAAGAGGAAAGAAGAGAAATGTGTTGGGTGAATATTTTGTTAACTAGCTAACTGATGAACAAAATAGGTCTCTTTAACCACAGCAAGGGAGATTGGTTAGCCAAATGTGTAGGTTTACTACATCAGAGGTGGAAAAATCTCTCCTCTCATCAAGGGGAGGTTCCCTATAAATATGATGGAGCTATATACTATAGATATAAGCAGAAAATAACACTCTGGGGTAGGACTACACCATCCATATCTCTTTCTTCAGAGATGATGTTCACAAACAAAGGAGAAGATCCTGGTGAAAACACTAAAGGCACTTCTCTTCTTTTAGAAGTGATCTTGTAGGAAATAGTAGTTCTTTCAGGTAGTGACAAGTAACTGGTAACACAAGAGCAGTAACCAGCAGGATGAAGTGTAACACAAAGTCTACACCTCAGCTGCCCAAAGAGTGAAATACGAAGGATAATGGGGGCACAAAGTCATCCCAAGATCCTTTACACAGAAAGAAACTAAAACCACATGCTAAAAATAATTGACAACAGCACAAAGTCTTTCAACAATTGGTTTCAGGACACCTTCATGATTACTTCCACTAGTTCAGCTTGTTAAATTAAATAAACAAGAATGCTCCTAGGAAATAGACATAAGAAAAAATTTCTAAGATAACACAAGCTATAACAACACAAAGTCTATAATTCACTTCCTTTCTCATTCAGATAAAGTAATATGAACAACAATCTGAGCTCAAAGTCTCAGTAATCACCTTTCAATTTGGGTAACGTTTTACTTATGTAATCAAAAAGATCTCCCTGCATAATATAAGAGATTACAATGTATAGCAGCCAAGGAAGGCTTGGAACTTTTTCCTATGGGATGTCCCACCCTACCTTCAACGCCTTGAATGTGTTTCCAATTTTGTCTAGGGGGCCATGCTGGGAACAGTGCATTGCCTTAACTATGGCATGCCCATTCATCTCATATGTCTCCTCCTTAGCATGAGTTGTCTTGTCCTTTTCCTAATGTCTATGCAGCTATCCATTTTGCCTTTACTTCATGGAAGAAAAATAGGTTGCATCCTTGATTTGGTGTGCTCAAATGACTAATTAATCAACTGTTTCACCTATAATAAATAACTCCCTTGTAGATATTTTTGATCTTTTTGTATTGCTCTCTCTTCCCTGTAGCAATTTGAGCTCTCAGGCTCTCTCTTTAGTTGGTCGCTTGGTTTACTTTTCAAGTTTTGTGCTATATTTGAACATTAACGGATATTCCTTTACCTTAAATTTGACGTCCGTGAGGATGTCAATGGTTGTTGTTTGTTTGAACTATGTTGAACCATGAACCTGTGAAAGTTCATCAATTCAAAGGTTCAACGATTCAAGGGATATTTATTGGTTCCTTTATTCCATTCGCTTCCTTGCTCTCTAGTTGAACCATTGCTTTCTTGCTCTTTAGTTGAACCATCCTTTTAAACTGGTCTCTGGAATCTTCTGTGTTCTTTCTTTTGCTTGGGGCTTGTCATTGAATCGTTGAACTTGTGAACCATTGAGCTTTGAATTCTTTTAGTTCAAGGTTCAATTGGTTCATTCGTTCATTCTTTGTCTCAGTGCATCCTTTAATTTTATAAGTCCCTTTGAAGCCTTGAAATTTTAAACCATTGAACCCTTGAACCCATTGAACCATTTGGTTCAAGGTTCAACGGTTCAATCCTTATTTTTTTTAAGGCTCCTTTTCATCTAAGTCTTTTTGAAGCTTTTGGAACACCCCAAAGGGAAGGTGTCCCTTCGAGCTTTGAGAAAGGTCCTTTTTGTGGGTGCTAAGAGCCCCCCACAAGGGTACCTACCCTTTGGAGTCCTTCGGGTGGCCTTTCGACTTCAATTCCTTTGATGGGTCTTCGGGCTCTAATTTCTTCAGACAATTTGTCCAAAGGAAATATTTCTTTGGCTTTGCTTTGTCTGCTTTTCTTCGGCCTTTTGCTTTCCCTTTCGGGTGAATTCCTTCAAACAAAAGTATGAAGGAATTCCTTCAGACATTTTTCTGAAGGAATTCACTTTAGCTTTTGCCTTGTTCATTTTTTTAAAGGAATTCCAACTTTTCTGCCTTGTTCATTTTTTGATGAAAATCTCTTTATCCATTTTTGCTCACTACCCTCCGTAAGGGCACTAAGCTTCGGTTCGCTGCCCTCCGCAAGGGCACTTGGCCTTGGTTCACTACCCTTCGATAGGGCACTTGGCTTTGGGGCAGCCCTTTGAACTGACTAATTGAAATTACTTTTGTTTAACGGTTCAACAGTTCACTCTTGCGTTTGAAGCCTCTTTTCTTCTAAGTCTTTTGATCTCTTTGAACCAAATGCGTTGAACCAACCACTCATTAAACCTTTGAACCTTTGAACCCATTGAACCATTTGGTTCAAGGTTCAATAGTTCAATGGTTCAAGCCTTCTTTTTGTTAACTGTTTTGAAGTCATTGAACCTTGAAGCGGTTGAACTTGTTAAACTTTTGCCGAAGCACTTAACTCTTTTAAGCTTGTCGACATCATTGAACCTTTGAACCCGTTGAACCTTTAAATTGAAATGGTTCAAAGTTCAATGGTTCAATGGTTCAATCCTTCCTTTGAAGCTTGCCAATGAACATTTTTGATTGAACCAAGGCATTGAACTAAGATTGAAAATGCCTAAGTACTGGGAACTTATTTTGTTATGGGAGTTTACCTGTTGAAGCCATTGAACCTATTGAACCCAATATTCCTTTAACTGAAAAATCTTGAAAAAAGAGGAATTTGAATGATCAGAACAACTTTTGAGAAGGGAAGAGGTAATTTTGGCTTGTAGGACCAAAATAATTCATATGTTGTCCCAAAAAATGAGAGGCAGATTTTGGGAACAACAGCTGGTTCCAGTTGGGGAACTTTCTTCAGTTGAAAACTTGGAATAGTTGAGGGGAGTAGAAACTAGAATCTCTTGTGCCTTTAAGTATGCCATTGGACTACAGAGTCATACTACCTAAAAAGAAAGGTGCCAAAAATGAAAATGAATAACACAAAATAGAAACAAAGACTATACAAATATACATATGTACAGGTGAACTTATCTGATACTTCAAGAATTGAAGTGCTTCAGATGCTACCCATTGTGAGGCAGAGAAAAGGGAGTGTCGTCTTGATATTTCAATAGAAAACTATTTTCACCATTGAGCTGATGGATAATAAATGGGTCTCTCCAAAGGGAGTCAAATTTCCCATGCATTCCGTTCGGCTCTCTTCTCTTATCCCACAATAGAACTTGATCTCCAATCTATAAATCATGGTTTTTTGCTTTCTGGTCGAAGAGATTTTTCACCAGACTTTGATGCGCGACAATTCAGTCCACCACCATAGTTTGTTACTCATCCAACTCAGTCAAGCACATGATTCTCTTATCGATGGAGCTTTCATATGTCTGATCTTCAATTGCCTTAGCCAATTTCAATACTAGCAATTCCAAGGTGATTGGTATTTCAACATTGAGAAGATAAAGAAGCTATAAAGGTGACATACCAATTGCCCTTTTGGGTGTAATTCTGTCTACCCATAAAGCATCAACCAATGCTTTATGCCTTGTTTGTTGGTTATCATCTACCAGCTTCCTGATGATAGTCATCAGGTTCGTGTTGCTTGATTCAGCTTGTCCATTCCCTTGTGGAAAGTAGTCAGAAGAGTGAGAGAGAGTAATCCCATAATAAAAATAGAACTAGGTAATCTCTCAGGAAGTGAAATAAGTTGTGTTGTCTGTGACAATCTTGGTTGAGACCCCAAACCTAGAAATGATGTTCTCTTTGAGGAAATTGTACACTACTTCTGAAATAGCATGCTCAGTTCAGATATCTTCACTCACTTGGTGAAGTAATCCATGGCTATGAGGACATACTCATGTCCAGGACTTGAAGATGGGTTTATATCACCAATAAAATTGATTCCACATTACTGAAATGGCTCTTCTATCATGACTGGCTTAAGAGGCAGAGCAACTAACTTGGGTCTTCCAATGAACTGTTGGCATAGTTCACATCTTCTTACCCATTTATATGCATCCTAAAATAGAGTAGGCCAGTAATACCTGGTTCACAAAATGTTATGGGCAGTTATAGGAGCAAAAAAATGTCCTCCACAAGCCAGACTATGGAAGGACTTCAAAAGTTGGCTTTGCTGCTCCTTGTCCACGCAGCGAAAGAACACTCCATCAAGGCTCTTCTTACACAGGCCATTATCCCAGAGGACAAAATTGGCAGCATTTAATTTAACAGTCCTCTTTTCTTTACGAGATAGGCAAGTAAGACACTCACCATAGGTAAGGAAATAAACAATATTTGAATACCACTCATTCATGATGGAGACAAAGAGGACTGTTGGTGTGTCTTCAATTTCTTCTTCTCCATGCTCTGTTTGTTCTGGTATGTTGTCAGCAATCAATTGGCATAGGCCCCTTTCCCGCACTAGCTTCATTGGTTTGATGACTAGATCAAACTCCTAGATTTTAGTAATCTAATTGCCTCTTTTCATCCTAAATTCTTGCTGAGTTAATATGGATTTGATTGTGGTGTTAAGAACTAGGGTAGTAGTGTGTGAATTCAGGATGTAGAAGTGGAAATACTTCACTGCCTTCACCACTGCATAAGCATGCTTCTCTATGTTTGAATATTTCAATTCATGAGCTTTAAGAGGATAGCTCATGAAATAAATGGGAGATTATACACCTTATTGGTTTTTTTAAACCAAAAAATTTGAAAGTGTGCGCTCAGAAGCATAACTATACATGGTGAAATTTTTGTTATAGTCTGGACAAACTAGAATTGGGGCGTAGGCAATAGCTGTCTTAATATCTTGGAATGCCAATTTGCCTTTTTTAATCCAGTTGAACGTGGCCTTTTCCTTCATCATGTTTACAATATGTCAAGTCTTCTCAGCAAACTTAGGATGAACCTTCATAAGAAATTCACCTTTTCAAAGAAAGAGTGAACTGCAGTCTTACTTGTGGGCAAAGTAAGCTCTTGGATGGACTTGACTCTATCTGAGTCAATCTTTATACCTTCTTGGGATACAATGTGTCTAAGAAGTTTCCCCTCTGTTACTCCAAAAATAGACTTCTTGGGATTTAAAGAAATGCCATTCTGGTGACAACGTTCTAGCACTTGTTACAAATGGAGCATATGGTCAAGGTGATGCTTGGAAAAGACTATAAAATCATCCACGTACACTACAATGAACTTACCTATTTCATCTTTAAAAACAAGTTCCATTGCTCTTTGAAAAGTAGCGCTAGCATTTATTAGGCCAAAAGGCATTCTTCGATAGGTAAAGGTGCCCCAAGGCATGGTGAAGGTAGTCTTATGCAGGTCTGCTTCACCAACTTCAAATCAATTGTATCCTGAGAAGCCATCTAACATTGATAACATCTCTGAACCAGTCACTGTCTGAATAACTTGGTCCATGATTGGTAGAGGATAGTTACCCTTTAAAGATGACTGATTCAAATTTCTAAAATCCACGTAGAGGCAAATTTTTCCATTCTTCTTCCTCACAAGTACTATGTTGGCAATCCATGTGGAATGATGAATTGGAAAATTATCCTAGCATTCAACATTTTTTTATATTTTAGACAGAATAGTACCTGATATTTTTAGATTGTACTACCTGGACTTTTGCTTGTAAGGCACTGAATCACTTTTGAGAGAAATTTCATGGCAAATTTCTTCAGGTCTGAGTGACTTTAGATCATCATAGGAGTATGCTAGGACGTCCATGTACTGGCTGAGCAAATCAGTGAACTTGGACTTCTTTTCTTGAGTGCAGCACTTCTCAATGTTCACCAACTTGGGATTTTCCTTGGTACCCAGGTTTATTTGATCAAACTCCTAGGAGGAGCTTAAATCCATTTGCTGCTATTTGATGAACCTATCGTGCTTATCAAACAACTTCTCAAGGGAAACTAATCCTTTGGGAATTTTATTCCCTTTCAGCGATAGGAATTCCTGACCTACATTTGAACTTGAATCAGGAGTTTCTTTAAGGTTCTGAGGCTCACTGCCTTTGAAGTGAAGCTATTGAAAGTTATCTTTTTGTTCCAGGAAAGCAATTATTTGGTTGTCACCATTGAACACTTATCAATGATTGGCATTGTCAGGCACACTTGGTCAAAAAACTAGTTTAATAATGTACCTGTCTATCTTAAAATTAGGGTGAGGAACCAAGAGAGTTGCTAAAATAGCCAGTTCATCAGCTTGGTCATTAAATTCCCTGGGTATGGAAGAGATGTTGAAAGCATCAAAGCTATTAATCTGATTCCAGACTAAATTGTGCTAGTGGTGCAATCTCTCATTTTTGGTTTGATACAAGTTTCTCACCTGGTAAACCACTAGTTCAGCATCTCCTTTAGCATGAAAGAGTTTGATACCTTTGTCTCGAGCAGCTTTCAATCCAAGCAATAGAGATTCATACTCAGATGTATTATTAGTATTACTAAATTGTAATTTGTATAAAGAAGGAAAGATATCTCCTTGAGGAGATATCAACACAACCTCAGCTCATGAATCAGTAGAGGAGCAGCTGCAATCAAATTTTTGAATCCATACTTCATTAGACACTGATTTTTCTTTAGATTCTTCTTCATTTGGAGGGGAGATTATTGTGCACTTACACTGTGCTCCACTAATCCTTCTACTACTTTATCTAAAACAATTTTTAGGTTGTCACCTTCAGGAGCTTCACCAGATGCCTCATGGACTTCCTCTGTGGATAGAAAGTAGTTACTCATACCTGAAGACTCAAATAGAATTTGAACTTCAGGTGCTAATGTTTGAGTGACCACATATTTCACTTCTTTTTCAAGGATCAATCTCTTCATAACACCTTGGACTGAGATCCTTACCTCAGATAGGTCCATGCTTAGTTCTCTTCCAATGTCCTTGTAAAAAATTTGCTCAAAGAAGATGCTGTATGATGTTGGGATGTCAGCCACTAGGATAGTCATCTTGATTCTTTTGTCTAGGAATGTTGTAAATGTAAATAGGGCATCCTTGATTTGTCCCATCAGTGGCACTTGTTTGTTTTCCATGGAGAAACATCTTTCAAATGTCTTGGCCAAGGTGAGACCAAGAGATTCAGCCACTTTAGCAGGTATGACATTGTCTGAAGCTCTATAATCAATGATGCAGTTGTTCAGTTGGTGTCTATTTATCAGAAGGGAGATATAAAATAGTTCAGTCCTTTAGGGAGCAATAGGAGGAGCAATTACAAGGTTATTCTTGGTGGATATGTTCTTGAGGGAGTCACGAGTTACTTTCAAAATTGCTTGTCCTACAGGGATGGCTTGGTTCTTTACACATTGAACCAACTTATTTAACTGCTTCGAGTTGGACTGCATGAATTCAAATTCAGACATTTGAATCTTAGTTTTCTTTATATGGTCAATTATGTTAAATGTTTGAAATGAACTAGGTAAAGAGGATGGGAGTTCATCCTTTTGACTTTTGGGAGGGGGAGGACTGGTCTACAAATTTAAAGTAGAAGGTGTAGGGATGTTGAATGTACTTACCTTTTTTGCAATTACCAGGTCCTTTGGCTGGAAAGGTAGAGTGGTTCCCCGCTTAGCAATTGAAATTGCTGGTTGAAGTCACTCCTCTATTTGTTTTTTATCAGCTTGTTGGGCTAACTGATTCTTGGACCAGGTGAACATAGCATATGATCCCTCAGCTGCTTTACCCTCACTTTTAGGTTCATCCTGGTAATTTAGAAAACTAATGTTGGAGTCGCTAGCTAATTCTTCTTCTTTCTTTGTGAAGAGATTAGCGTCATCTTCTGAGTTCAATTCAGGTTGGAAGGAGAAATTTGATTCTACTTCAAGATATCCAACTATTGAATTGGTTGAAGGTGCTTCAATGGCAAGGTTCCCCAATGGTGGAGGAAGACGATTTGCTTGCCCTTGGTTCCTGGCAGAATTACCTTGGTATGACTGATTGGGGAATGTCCTCCTTGGTACATCTCTGTATGAAGGGGCAGATGACATCCCTTGCACCATTTTTTTTCTAAGAGCCAACAGCTTGTTTACCAGCTTATGCACCATTGGATCAATGGTGGCTATAGGTGACTATTCAAAAGATGAAAAGGATTTACCTCTATTTGGATCTCTCCTTATCTTTCCTACCAAGATAAGGTCATCTTCCACCTCAGTAGCCAAATTTTAAGCAACAGTAAGGTCTATGTGGCCAACACATCTCAACAAAAAACTCACTTCAGGCAGTTGTGAGTTGATGAAGAAGCATTTGAGATTCTCAGGTGTTGGTTGAGCAATCATAGGAATTTGGTTCCTCATCTTGTCAAACTTTGCTATGAAATCCCTCATAGGTTCATGAGGTTCCTTCTTCATCTGTGTGACATGGGCCAGTAAGGCATGTGCATCTTTTATAGGATTGAACTTGGCTTCAAATTTAGCTTTGAGCGTGTCCCAGTCAATTACTGACCTAGCTTGCAGATGGTAAAACCAGTCTGCAGCAGTGCCTTGTAGTGTCTCCACAAATAACCTAACTGCTACATCCTAAAATTCCACTCCTATCACACCACAGGCTATGCTGAAAGTTGCAATGTGTTCATCAAGATGAACTCTCCCATCACTAAATAATTTGGGGAAATTCTTTCTTAAGCTGTGTGGAAGTTCATGTAGAGGTGGAGTAAGATTGAGTGGACCAAAAGAGTTACCCCAGGGGCCTTAAACTGCCATGATTTGATTATGGAAAAGGGGGATAAAAAAATTTGGGTGGAGTATGTATAGGCAAAGCTCTACTTACAGTAGAAAAAGGAGCTCTGTCATGTGTTGGTGAGTTGGTACGAGTAGGAGGAACGCTCCTAGATCATTGAACTTGAAGTTGAGGAGGGAACAAATCAAAATTGCCTTGTTGCACCAACTCAAAGACAGGGTCAACAAAACCTTGGGCTCTTTAGCTTCTAGTATAGCGTGGAGTTGCCATATTGTAGGATAAAATGGGAAAAAATTGGTCTTGCTTCAGCTTGAAGCTTGAGGCTTCAAACTGTGTGCTCTTCCCCAGCGGAGTCGCCAAAAAGCTATTAGGTGAATATTTTGTCAACCAGCTCACTGATGAGCAAAATAGGTCTCTTTAACCATAGCAATGGAGATTGGTTAGCCAAATGTGCAGGTTTACTATATCATAGGTAGATAAATCTCTCCTCTCATCAAGGGGAGGTTCCCTATAAATATGATGGAGCTATATACTATAGATATAAGCAAAAAATAACACTCTGGGGTAGGATTACACCATCCATCTCTCTTTTTCTAGAGATGATATTCACAAATAAAGGAGAAGATCCTAGTGAAAACATTGAAGGCACTTATCTTCTTTCATAAATGATCTTGTAGGAAACAGTAGGAGTTCTTTCAAGTAGTGACAAGTAACTGGTAACACAGGAGCAGTAACCAGTAGGATAAGTGCAACACAAAGTCTACACTTTAGTTGCCCAAAGAGTGAAATACAAAGGATAATGGGGGCACAAAGTCATCCCAAGATCCTTTATATAGAAAGAAACTAAAAACACACGCTAAAAATAATTGACAACAACACAAATTCTTTCAACAATTGGTTTCAGGACACCTTCCTGATTACTTCCACTAATTCAGCTTGTTAAATTAAATAAACAAGAATGCTCCTAGGAAATAGACATAAGAAAAATTTCCTAAGATAACACAAGCTATAACAGCACAAAATCTGGAATTCACTTGCTTTCTCATTCAGATAAAGTAATATGAACAACAATCTGAGCTCAAAGTCTCAGTAATTGCCTTTCAATTTGGGCAGAGTTTTGCTTCTATAATCAAAAAGATCTCCCAATATAATATAAGAGATTACAATGTATAACAGCCAAGGAAGGCTTGGCACTTTTTCCTATGGGATGGCCCACCTTGCCTTTAACACCTTGAATGCATTTCTAATTCTGTCTAGGGGGCCATTCTGGGAACAGTGCATTGCCTTAACTATGGTGTGCCCATTCATCTCATATGTCTCCTCCTTAGCATGAGTTTTATGGTCCTTTTCCTAATGTATGAGCAACTGTCCATTTTGTCTTAACTTCATGGAAGAAAAATAGGTCACATCCTTGATTTGGTGTGCTCAGGTGACTAATTGATCGACTGTTTCACCTACTAGAAATAACTCCCTTGTAGATATTTCTGATCTCTTTGTATTGCTCTCTCTTCCCTGTAGTAATTTGAGCTCTTGAGCTCTCTCTTTAGTTGGTGACTTGGTTTACTTTTTAAATTTTGTGTTATATTTGAAATTTAACAGATATTCCCTTACCTTAAATTTGACGTCCATGAGGACGTCAATGGTTATTGTTTGTTTGAACTATGTTGAACCATAAACTTGTGAACCTATGAAAGTTCATCAGTTCAATGGTTCAACAGTATAGGTTATCTTTATTGGTTGAACCATCGCTTTCTTGCTCTTTGATTGAACCATCCCTCTGAACTGGTCTCTGAAATCTTCTGTGTTATTTATTTTGCTTGGGGCTTGTCTTTGAACCGTTGAACCTGTGAACCATTGAAGTTTGAACTCTTTTGGTTCAAGGTTCAATTAGTTCATTGGTTCATTCTTTGTCTTAGTGATTCTTTTACTTTTCTAAGTCCCTTTGAAGCCTTGAAATGTTGAACCATTGAACCCTTGAACCCGTTGAACCATTTAGTTCAATGTTCAACGGTTTAATCCTTATTTTTTGTGAAGGCTCCTTTTCATCTAAGTCTTTTTGAAGCTATTGGAACACCCTGAAGGGAAGGTGTCCCTTCAAGCTTTGAAAAAGGTCCTTTTTGTGGGTCTCGAGAGCCCCCCGTAAGGGTGCCTACCCTTCGAGGTTCAATTCCTTCAGCGGGTCTTCAAGCTCCAATTCCTTCAGACAATTTGTCTGAAGGAAATCTTTCCTTGGCTTTGTTTTGTCCACTTTTCTTTGAGCTTTTGCTTTCCCTTTCAGGTGAATTGCTTTAGAAAAAAGTCTAAAGGAATTCCTTCAGACATTTTGTCTAAAGGAATTCCTTCAGACATTTTTCCGAAGGAATTCCAACTATTCTGCCTTGTTCATTTTTTCAAAGAAAATCTCTTTATCCACTTTTGCTCACTGCCCTTCACAAGGTCACTTAGCTTTGGTTCACTACCCTCCACAAGGGCACTTGGCCTTGGTTCACTACCCTCCACAAGGGCACTTGGCTTTGGGGCAGCCCTTTGAACCGATCGATTGAAACGACTTTGGTTCAATGGTTCAATCTTGTGTTTGAAGCCTCTTTTCTTCTAAGTCTTTTGATCTCTTCGAACCAAATGCATTGAACCAACCACTCATTGAATCTTTGAACCCGTTGAACCATTTGGTCCAAGGTTCAATGGTTCAAGCCTTCTTCTTTTTTTTAAGTGTTTTGAAGCCATTAAACCTTGAAGTGGTTAAACTTTTGTCAAATCGCTTAACTCTTTTAAGCTTGCCGACGTCATTGAACCTTTGAACTCGTTGAACCTTTGAACTGAAATGGTTCAAATTTCAATGGTTCAATGGTTCAATCCTTCCTTTGAAGCTCGTCGATGAACATTTTTGATTGAACCAAGGCATTTAACCAAGCTTGAAAATGCTTAAGTGCTAGGAACTTATTCTTTGGTGGGAATTTGTTTGTTGAAGCCATTGAACCTGTTGAACCTACTAGTCCTTTAACTGAAAAAGCTTGAAAAAAGAGGAATTTGAATGATAAGAACAACTTTTGAGAAAATAAGAGGTAATTTTGGCATGCATGACCAAAATAGTTCATATGTTGTCCCAAAAATGAGAGGCAGATTTTAGGAACAACAAAATGGATAGACATCAACCTTTCCCAACCTTTAACACCCAAAATCTAATCAACCTTCCTACATCTCACCCTATTCCTCCCCCTTGAGTTTATAAACACAATGGTGTGGCTCTTACCAATTCTCCAAATCATCTCTTGGAACCTTCTACCAAATCTGAAAAGCCTCCACCTTTCTACCTCACACTCAATGTGAGAGACAAGTTAGTCCACAATTGTATTGTGGATAGTGGAGCAAGTACCACTGTCATGCCTAAAGTGGTGGCTAACAAATTAGGGTTGAAGTATGAACCACATAGCAAAGGTGTGTTGCATCTTTATGGGAATCCAACCAAGATAATAGGATTGGTCAAAGGTCTAAAAGTCTTTATACATGGTTGCCCAAGTTTCCCCATCATTTAGGACGTTGTGGTGGTAGACCTTCCAATGCATTTTGCTATTTGCTTGTCAAGAGACTTCACAACAAATATAGGAGGATACCTTTTTATTAACTAGTATTTTCTATCTTTCAAACAAGATATGGGACCAAGATGACTATAAGGACTCAACACTTTGCAAGGTTTCATATTGAGCCATACATGGAGACAAATTCAAATTAAAATTGTCTAATCAGCAAAGAAGAAGAAACTGTCATACATGGTGAAACATCCTCCCCCCTTGAAGGTATTTCTAATCTTTTCCTTGATAAATATAGCATTGAAACACATGGACTTGATCCTTACACCTTCATAGAAGAGACTAATTTGGGAGTTTACTGTATGCATGAAAAGGATGTTCCAACCCCTTCACTCACTAATGAAGATCATGAGCTTGAAGGGATGCGGGAAATGTTTTTTGATGGTTCAAAGAGTAAATTGGGTATAAGAGTTGGCATCATGATTTTTTATCCATCAAATAATCAATACTACTCATATAGGTTCCACTTTAGCTGCACATGCAATGTAGCAGAATATAAAGGCCTAGTTCATGGCCTCCAATGGGCAAAGAAGAGAGGGATCAAGAATTTAAATATAAATGGAGATAGTGAGGTGGTCATCCACCAAGTAATAAATTAGGCTATAGCCAAGAACCCCTTGCTTAAATCCTATAAGTATAGGGTATGGGACCTACTTGAAGACTTTGATGCCTTCAACATATAACTCATACCAAAGGATTCTAATAAACACGCTGACATATTAGCTGTCATAGGTGTACAGTTTGATACATCTACTGATGTGGGACAAGAGAAAGATGATTCTCATATCAAGATCATTTTGGGACCTTCTATCCTAGATAATGAAGTTTCATGGCAGGTGTTTGAAAGTTATGAACACATTGCACTCTTCTTACAAAATGAGGTAGGAAACTCCTCAAGGAACCAAAGGAGATTCCATGATCATTATGAAGAACAAATTATACAGCTAAAGACAAATAAGATACCCAAGGGGTTGATTACCTTGGAGAGAATCTTCAATGAATATGATCAAAAGAAGAAGGAAAGAGTGAGCATGTCCATAAAAGAAGATAATTATGAGAGAGTCATGATTTACAAGGACAAGCTCCTAAAGATTGGTAAGCTTTGTTCTTTGTCTAAAAAGCAGGCCTTTATGGAACTATGCAAAGAGTTCCACAATATCTTTACTTGGGAATACAAATATTTAAAGGGTTTTGATCCAAGTCTAGCTTATCACACCATTGAGCTAGAACCTAGAGCTAAATCAATCAATAAAAAGCAATGACCTATCAATTTTAAGATAGAAAAACTGATGAAGAAGGAGCTGACCAAGTTGATTGAGTCTAGGATTATCTTTCCTATCAAGCACTCGACTTGGGTGGCTAATCTTGTACCTGTCCAAAAAAAGAATGAATAAATCAAGATTTGTGTGGATTTTTGAGATCTTAGTAGAGTGTCTCTTAAGGATCATTATCCACTGCCTTCCATGGAGCAAATTCTGCAAGTTATTTCAGGTTCTCAACATTTCTCACTTCTTGATGGTTATTCAGGCTACAATCAGATATTGGTCAATAAAGAAGATCAATTCAAGATAGCCTTCACTATGAAATGGGGGACCTTTGCCTATAACAAATTGCCTTTTGGTTTATCAAAACTTGGAGCCATGTTTCAAAGGGTAATAGACATGGCTTTTAAAGGTCTGATTAATAAGCTTCTACTAGTGTATCTTCATGATATAACCATTTTTTCAAAGGATGTTGTTGATCACATGGAGCACCTAAGGTAGGTGTTTGAGAAATGTAAGGAGTATGTAATATCCCTTAATCCAAAGAAGTGCATCTTTTTTGTCTACGAAGGTAAGCTTTTGGGTCATATTATTTCAAAATATGGCTTATCTATTGATCCCAAGAGGATTGAGGTTTTTTTAGGCTTTTCCTTGCCTCAACACAAGAAAGGGATACAAAGATTCTTAGGGAAAATAAAATTTGTAAGAAGGTTTATTATAGGCTTTGCAACTATGGTAAAGCCTATCATAGCCATGCTAAAAAAGAACCAAGTTTTTACTTGGACAAAGGAGGGAAAGAGCAATTTTGAGGTAATCAAGCAAACAATTACAGAATCTCCTACTCTCTTAAACCCAAACTTTGCCAAGGATTTCATACTCTATACCTTTCCTAACCTTGATACAATCTTAAATATGCTTATGCAAAATAATGATGAAGAGGTTGAGCAACCAATTGCATTCTTCAGCCAAGGATTGGAGGATTACGAGGTCAGGTATTCTTTTGTTGAGAACTAGGCTCTAATAGTGATTAGAGGATTAAATAAATTTAGACACATGATTTCCAACAAC
The DNA here is from genome assembly GCA_037957365.1 of Torreya grandis. Classification (NCBI taxonomy): domain Eukaryota; kingdom Viridiplantae; phylum Streptophyta; class Pinopsida; order Cupressales; family Taxaceae; genus Torreya; species Torreya grandis. The sequence continues at coordinate 1,777,107 of JARHVA010000485.1, read as the reverse complement.
AAGATAAATGTCATGGTTTCTCATCATAGCACCAAGGATTTTCTCCTAAGCAAACACCTCAATGAAAAGAGAGCTATATGGATTACAAGGGTGATGGAGTATGATGTGGACATTAAAGTGACAAGCTTGGTAAGAAGAAGAGGATTGTGTGAGCATTTAGCTTCAGATCTTCAAGATTAAAAAGAGGAAGCCTTGGTAAACCAAGTTCAACCCCAACTAGTTGATCAAATTCAAGTTCAAAGTTGGACACAAGACATCATTGGCTTTCTTCAAAATGGTGAGTGTCCCAATAGCTTGAACAAGTCTCAAAAGAGATATTTTAGACTGCAGACCATTCTTTACTATCTTGTAGATGGTGTGCTTTTTAAAAAGGATGCAAATAGTGTGTTTCTAAGATGTGTTAATAATGATCAATTTGATATGCTACTGGAGAAGTTCCACAATAGTGTAGATGGAGGTCATTTCTCTCCTAAGATGACAGCTACAAAGATAATGAGGGTTGGTTATTAGTGGCCTAGTCTTTTTAAGTACTGTTACCAGTGAGTTAAAAAGTGTCCTCAATGTGCCTTCTTTGTAGGCAAATAGAAAATTTAAGCCCTTCCATTAAAACCTATCCAAGTGGATCAACCTTTCATGTAATGGGGCCTTAATTTCATTGGCATGATCAACCCTCCATCAAGTGCTGGACACAAATGGATATTGACTACCACTGACTAATTTAAAAGGTGGGTAGAGGCTATTGCATTGAAGGAGGCAAGCGAAAATGCTATCTTGGAGTTTTATGATAGGATTGTGACAAGGTTTGGAGTTCCCCATGTCATCATTTCTGATAATGCACTTGTTTTCATAAGTGTTAAAACTTCTTATTGGGCAACAAGGAATGGAGTTCACTTGAGTACCTCATCCAATTATTACCCTCAAGGTAATGGATTGGCTGAGTCTACCAATAAAAACCCCATAAAAATAATCAAGAGGATGTTGGAGACCAATCAAAGGGCATGGCACAACAAGCTGAAGACAGCTTTAAGGGTAGACATAATTACTCTTAAGAAATCAATTGGTAACTCTCCCTTTGTACTTGTTTATGGTAGAAAAGCCAGGTTGTCCATATCTCAAGAACTCCCTACCTTAAAATTTGTACAATAGCTATAATTACTTGAAAACACTCCAATGGAGGTTAGATTGATAGAACTAATGCAGCTATGAGAGGCAAGGGATGATGCCTACAAGGCCATGAAACACCATCAAGTGCTCATGAAGAGATCCTTTGACAAAAGGACAAATGCAAGAGTGTTCAAAGAGGTTGACTTCATTTTGAAATGGGATGAAGATAGACAAAAACTAGGTAGGCATATAAAGTTTGACACTTTGTGGAGTGGACCCTACATCATCAACAAGTGTAAGTAGAGAAACTCTTTCTAGCTGGCCAAAATGAATGGAGAAGAATTACCTATCCTTGTGAATGGGATACATCTAAAACTCTATTATTATCCCTTGCTCATCCCTTTTATAAACACTAGTTTAGATGTGTGTGTTTCCTTTTGTTTTTCGTTGTGTTCCCTAAGTGATCTGGGCAACAATTCAGGCGACAATTCGAGTGACGGTTCTACCCCAATTGATGATGGAACTTCTGGGAGCCATAACTTTTTCACCATAGCTCTAAATGACTCCCTGTTTGAACCATTGGAAATATAAGAATGAGAAGAACGTGGTGAGATGTCACTAAGCTTTGATTAGTGGTTTTTGACCCCTAAAAACCCAATGAAAGTGCCTCAAATTTCAATTTTAGTAGTGCAATCTAAAAATAGTAAGTTTTTAAAAATAGTTATTCCTCAAATTTTGTAATGTTTTAAATCATGGAAGTCAAGCCACTTAATATCCCTAAAGATTGGTGACCTTCCACACCCTCCTCCTACTTTCAAAATGTGTATAAATGAAGATTTAACCCGAAATGGAAATTAGACATCTCTTCCCAGAGATAAGCATATAGTTGTATTATAATATTGAGTAATAAAACATATATTCTTAGAGAATTCATTGTTACTATGTTATTTTCATGTTCTTGAAATATATGTCAATCAAAACTTCTAATTTTTGGATAATTAAATGCTTTGTAGCACAAGTCTATTTTCTTTCCTTTTTTTGGGTGTGCGTCTCTGCTTTGTGCATGTGATCAGTCCAGCTTGTGTATTTTTGAGCCAAAGCTTGTTCAGTTCTCTTTGAAGTACCTATATACGTGACTCTATTCCCAATGGATGGATTAAGGTGATTGGTCTTAGGCATAGTAGGCATGCCTCCCGTAGAAATTGCCAATAATGTTAGCCAATTTTCATACCCAGTTTTGTGTTTTCCTTTGGCTAAGTTTAGCTTTCTCTTGTCTATTTTTAATTCATTGTGAAGAATTAATTTTTTTCTCTTCTTTAGAAGCTTCGTTTTATCCTTGTTCAAGTGTTTTTTACCCCTTTTTACCTAAGTGTTACCTCTCTTGGGAGGGTCCCTTTATTTTGGGTGTTTTTCCCAAGCCTTTGAATTCTTTTGGACTTTTTGTCTCAGATAAAAAGTTTGAAAGTTTTCTCTTCCTTGTCTTTTCCCTTCCAAGTTTTCCCTTCGAAACTTTTTCGAAGGGCCTTTTGTCTCTCCAAGGTGCCTTTCATAAAATATTTGAAGGGTCACTTTTCTTCTAAAGTGCCCTATGAAACTTTTTCAAAGGGTCACTTTTCATCTTTTTCTTCCAAGTGCCCTTCAGAAAAGTTTTGAAGGGCCACCTTGCCTTGAAGTGCCCTTAGGAATTTTTGAATGGGAACTTTGCTTCTTCCAAGTTCCCTTTAGATTTTTTTTGAAGGGCCACTTCCTTCAAAAAGTTCCCTTCAGAAAATTTCTGAAGGGTCACTTTCCCTTGAAGTGTCCTTCGGAATTTTCTGAAGGGGCACCTTGCCTCTTCCAAGTGCCCTTCAAAAAAGTTTCAAAGGGCCACTTTGTCTTGAAGTGCCCTTAAAAATTTTTTGAAGGGGCACTTTGCTTCTTCCAAGTGCCCTTTGGAATTTTTTCGAAGGGCCACTTCCTTCCAAAAGTGTTCCTTGGTAAAATTTGAAAGGGTCACTTTCCCAAGCCAAAGACAAAAGGCCCAAAGAAAGACATGGACAATTCTTTCAGGAAAAAAAGTTTAAAGGAATTCCTTCAGACAAATTATTTGAAAGACTTCCTTTGAGAAAATTGTTCATGAGCAATTTTTCCAGGACAAAAGCCCGAAGACCTAAGGTTAGAGAAGCCACAGTTGAAGCCCACATCATAGCCTTTCTTGAAGCTCATAACAAAGCCTTTCCTGAAGCCCATAGCAAATGCTTTTCTAAAAACCTGTAGCAATGCCTTTCAGATCGAATGGTTGATCTGTGACAGGGAGATCGATGGTGCAAATTAATGATCCAAGTCATTCTAGATGGCCAATGGAAAGGTCAATCATTATACACATGAATTCCTAGATAAGCCTCTCCAAATCTAATGGTGAGAGAGCTCACATCACTATTGATCGACTAGGATCTAAGTCATCCCTTAAGGACCAATTAGAGAAGAAGGAAAAAGCCAAATAGAATGAATAAGATAAACCTGTAATAGATGGATGACCATTTTGATATCGTGACTCAACCCAGGAATATCCTTATTATGTTAGTGTAAATGTTGGAGAAGCACCTTGGAGAGAACAAGCTAAATGTGTCACCACTTGAGTGACATGGATCAATCAAAGGGCTGGAACGAGCATCCTTTGTAAAGACAATTATAACTGAAGATGTTGACAGGAAACAAATAGATTCCTCTCCTTGGCAAAAAAAATTTTCCCTCTCACTCTTCCTTCTAGCTATATATATAGCCCCTTGGATAGTGTAAAAAGAGACCACACAAAGTACGACAAAGCCCTACCTTTGAGCACTAATATAGTCCTTTCTTTTCAAGTTTTGAACATTTGCTTGAGTGTAGAAGTGATATACAATGACAGCATATGGTGATTTTCAATCCTTCAATCCTCTATCCTTCACACCTGAGCAAGAGTTCTTGATCTAACAGGGCATCTAAAGTGTGTTTAAGTGTATGGAACTATTGTAAGGGTTTATCTATTCTTGAATGTATAATCTAACTTTTAGTTTATTCTCCTACTGTTCTTTCATATATCTCACATTTTTATTAAAATATTCATGTTAGAATCTTTAGAACTTGAAAGAGGGTCTTTACATTTTTGTTGTATTGTGCACCAGTATATGACCTTCATGTAGAAGAAAACCTTGGCATATCACCATCCTTAAAATAGATTTCCTTTCCTACAATTTTCTAACTCTTTTCCTTTTAAACAAGTTGGTTTAGTAGAGATTGTCTTGCAGAGACATATGCAGGGAGATAGCCCTTTCAATCTAGAGGTATGTTTCCTCCATAGGCATACCCATAGGCCTGGAAATGTTCCAACATTGCCCAAATATGGGAGAGGACTTAACACTCTCTTCTAGGGTGCAATATTTGGAGCTAACAACTACATAGGGCAAACCCTAAGGATACAAGCCTAAAGAGTAGAGCGATTAATCGTAATAGGGTCAAAGTTAATGGAGAACTTAAAAATAGATTTAAGCACTTAGGAAAGTGGTAAGTCAAGATGACAAAGGCTAGGATTGGACTAAAAGACCAAGGAATGTGAATAACAAGTGGGAGATAAAATTAGGTAGCTAAAAATCCAAGGCTACTAGTAACTGAAAGACCCAAAAATGTATCAAAAATAAGAAAAACAACAATCCAAATCAAACTTAAAGATTTATGAAATAAAATAATTTAATCAACATCATTGGAAGAGAAGTAACAATCCATACTCAATCATTGATGGAAAAACATGAAATGATTAATGTAAATAATAATGATGAAAGATAAGTAAAAATCCATACTCAATCAAAGATGGAAATACATGAAATGAAAATGGGAGTAATGGGATAAAATGGCTAGCAAAAGGTGAATATAAAGCTCAAGTTCCCAAACATAACTAAAGGAGGTATGAGGAAGATAATGCAATAACCAAGAGAGCATCTCATAACAACTCAAAAATGTAACTTTATTATATTGATAGATAAATTAAAACTATCGTATTCTGAACATAATGAAAGGAGATGGAGAATAAGAAGTATAGAAATTGGGAAAAGATTTAGAAACAAACCTAGCTATTAAGATGGAAAATGCAATGGGTGGTGGGGGAAAGAGCTTGGTACCAAGGTGAAAACTAATCTTTAACAAAGATGAAAAACTCAAATCAAGTTGGCAAGACTAAGAGACTTTTGACATCAATGACCTTAGATAGCTCAACTTAACAATGCAAGTTTGGGCTAACTAGTGAAGTATAAGTATAATCCCATGAAGGGTAGTATGTATGAAAATTAAAATATACCTACCTTCCCACAATGTGTTCTCTATTCCTCATGATCCCTCACAAATCCTTCGATCTATTGCAAAGATTGGGTATTTGTGTGAAAATTAGGTGACACTAGATAGAATATGATAATGAGACCTCTTACCCTAGTCTACTAGCCTACCACACCCAAATGGACCTCAACCCTATCATGAGGCTAACAATGGAGTTTGAGCTTTGACTAAGATAAGAGATATGTGATATATGGATCACGTCTTTTGGTGTAATCTAAATTTTAAGTTTGCTTTTTCCTTTTAATCGTTGCATTTTCTTGTATGATATGGATTTTAAGTCTTTTGGATTTTTATTTTCCTCCTCTATATGGATTCATAAAACTACACATGGGTGCTAAAAATGACTATCACAAGAGAGCTTACACTTGGTGGCTAAAGGAGAGAACCAGAGGACCATGGTGTCTAAAATTTTTGGACTTGCACATTAGAAAAGAGTGTAATCTTAAAACCAACCTTGGTGTGCCCAAAGGGGATAATGACATATAAAGGGTAATGGAAATGATCATAGAATTATTAGGTTTCCCCAAGCACAAAAAAATGTATAATGAAAATAGTACAATGACAAGTAGGCATGAATCATCATCATGAGAAATGGTATATGCGAATGAAGACATTGATATGGATAGTTAGAGTTTTCACCATAAAATAATATGTCTAATTCTAAGTACAAAAAAACACATTTTTTGACCATTGCCTTATCTTTCCTAGAAGATGCCTAACTAAGGTTGGGAGTACAATCAATCTATGAAAGGAAGTAATATATGTTTATGAGGAATGTTTGAAACTATTTGATGTCTTACAATGCAACTCATAAATTTAGGAGTCAAGAGAATGTGTCAAAGGGTATATAAAGGTGATAAAAATGAACCAAATACTCAAAAAGATTTTAAGTTTGACTGAAATAAGAAGATTGGTGTATATGAGGAAAGGCAAGTCTAATATGCAGTCTTACAATATAAACTCATAAAATGGAAACCAAAAGATGAAAATAATACAAAAGACCAAATGACCAAAGATAGGAACTTGGGCTAATGTGTAAATAACCCAGAGGTGTGTAAAGAATTGAAGCTATTGCTTTTCTACATAAAACAAAGTATTAAGTAAAGCCTTCAATGAATGTTAACTCAACTATATATATATATATATATAAGTATGTAAGTAAAATGTACTAGAATTGGAAAGCAGTACAAAAAATTAAAGTTGGGATAAAAAATTAATCTAAGGAAAGTATTTTTTCAAAAACTGAACATTGATCAGTTCTTTGAAGATGTATCCTTCATTAGTTTGTAGTTTGTAAGTATTAGGTCCGATGATGTCTTTAACTAGGTAAGGACCCCACCACTTTTGGGTGTACTTACCTTATTTAATGTGGGTATAATCTAACTTTAGCACTAAGTCATCTACATTGACGTTATAGAGTTTGACATTCTCATTATGGTTTTTAGTGATGTGAGCTTTGTATTAGTGATTACGTTGTAACGTACCCAAACATTATTCATCTAAAAAATCTAAAGCATGAATATGAGATTTATGAAGATATTCATTAGGAATAATATCATGAAGATAAATTTGTAAGGAAGGTAACTCCACTTCTAATGGTAAGACAAATTTGGAATCGTAAACTAGAGAAAAAGGAGTTGCCCTAGTGGTAGTACAAATACTAGTATGATAAGCCTAAAGTATGGGGCAGGGCTTGAGATGGAAGTTATAATGAGAATCCCAAATATTTTTTTACAAGATCTTGTTAATGATTTTTTCAGTGCCTTCAACTTGACCATTGCACTAAGGGTGATAGGGTCTAGAAAATTTGTGCATAATTTTAAATTTCTCACATAGTTGTTTCATGTCCTTGTTTTTGAAGTTAACACCATTATCAAATATGATGGTGTGAGGAATTTTGAAATGACGTATGATTTGATTAAGAATAAATTTGGAGATATTAATGTTGGTGACATTTAAAAGGGGCATAACTTCCACCCACTTGGAGAAATATTTTGTGGCAGTAATGATGAAGACATGACCATCTTTGGATCTATGTAATTTGCCAATGAGATATAATCCCCACATAGAAAATGGCCAAGGATATTTAAGGGTTTAAATTTCTCTTAGAGGAGATTGAATAAGATCATCATGAAGTTGATATGGATTGCAATTCTTAGCGAAAGTGGTAGCACATTTTTCAAAAGCAAGCCATAAATATCCCATACATAGGCATTTGTGAGATGTAACATGTTCACTACAATGACCATCACAAATGCCCCCATGTGCTTGCTTAGGAGAGAATAAACTTCTTCTTGAGTAACACAATGGAGCAGGGTACCTTTTGGTGTTATGATAATAAAGGATGTCATATATAAGGATGTATTTACAAGTTTACTTGCAAAGTCGAGTCTTTTCATGAGAATTAACCTCTTGAGGATAGGCATGATGTTTGATAAATTGGATAATGTCTTTATATCATGGGTCTATCAAGTAGTGACAACCTTGATGTGATAAATAAAATATTCATCTTGGATTGTAATCTAGAAGGTTATTTTTTCATGTGGATGAAAATTTGTGAATTGTGAAGTGTTTGATGAGGGTGAAAAAGAGAGGCTGATGAAGCAAGAGAATCAATTATAGCATTTTTCTCTTATGCAATTGCTTCAACAGTGAAAGATGTGAATTTTATGGAAAGATTGGAAGTAGGTTGATGATATGTGATGAGATTTTCACTTTTGTATTGATAATTACCACTAACTTGATGACATATAAGTTGTGAATCTCCTAAGGCATGTAAATATGGGATGTCTAAGTTAATGGATGTTTCCACGCCTAAGATGAGGGCTCTGTATTCAGCCATGTTATCAGTGACTTCAAAGTTTAGTCTAAAATCTAGAGGAATAATTTTACCATGATAGTTAACTAAGACATGGATTTCCCTAGCTCTTTGAAGGCATTTGGCTCCATCAAAGTGAAGGGTCCAAGTGTCTTCATGCAAGTCAATTGTAACCTTGGGAACTTTTTATATGATGACTTTACATTTGGGTTTAGAGGTGGAAATTTTAGGCTCTTCAAGGTTTTGTGCCTCGATATCAGTGGTGAAATTATGAAAATAATGTTTAAGGGAAATAACTTGATTAAGGCCTTCAATGTAAAGGATTTATTCATCAGGAAGAGTGTCTTAAAGGTGATTAGTATCTAGTGTAGGTGCAGTAGGATTTGATCAATGATCACTTAGCCTTGGACTTATTTTTGTGTAATAGTTATTAAGTCAAATTCCATTAAGAGTACTATCCATTTGCCAATTCTATCTCCAGGTAAGAAGGCTTTAGATAAAAAGTGATGAAGGTCAAAATGGAAAATAACATAGGTTATCTGATAAACCATATAGTGTTGAAGCTTTTTAGTTATGAAATAGCTGGTGCATCAATCATTTTCCACTTTTGTGTAACATGTTTCATAATATATCAAAGCACAACTAATGTAATATATGGTATATTCTCTGCATGTTTCATATTTTTTAGTGAGCATTGTCCCAACTGATATTGGTGTAGGTGAAGTATACAAGATGAGTGAGCAGTCCTTGGAAGGTGGTCAAAGAGTACGAGGATGAAGTAATGATTCCCTCATGTTATAGAAATATTTTTGACATGGATCAATCCATTTAAGAATAATACACTTCTTAAGGAGTGAATTTATCAAATAGATACAATAAGCCATCTCAGGGATAAATCGACTGGTTTCCCTAAGTTTTCCAAGATAGGTATGCATTTATAGAATAGAACAAGGAATAAGCATGTTGATTATAGCCTTAATTTTATTGGGATAAACATCTATCCCACATAGGGAAATGACAAATCCTAAGAGTTTATTGGAAGTGACACTCAAAAATACATTTATGAGTATTGAGTCAAACTTTATATTGGATGAATCGATCAAAGATATAACAAGATCATGAAGGTTATTTTCACAATGTTTATATTTAACAATAAGATCATCTACATATGTTTTGATGATTTTATAAATGAGATCATGAAAGATATGGGTCATTGCCCATTGGTAAGTGGCACCAACATTTTTATGACCAAAAGGCATTTAAACATAGCAATAAGTTCCCCATTCAGTGGTGAAAGTAATTTTATATTAATCTTCATGCGTGATGTGAATCTAATTATATCTTAAGAAACCATCCATGAGAGGTAACAACTCATATCTAGTTGTAGAATTATCAATGGCATCAATTGATGGTAAAGGAATGTTATCTTTAGGAGATGTTAAGTTGAGATTATGAAATTTGATACAAATGTGAATGACCAAGGTGACTTTATTATGAATAGGAATAATGTTGGATATCGATTAATAGGGTTGATGAACTTAGCATGAATATGGTGAAGCTTGATTATTTGTTTATGACATAGGGTAGAAATCTCAAAAGTAAATTTTCATTGCTTTTGACACACCAGGTTTGCATCAAGATAAGTAATGGCATTATAGACAACAATATTAGGGTCAATACCAAGGATGTCCTCATATGACCAAGCAGAGGCTTCATGACATTTGTCAAAGAATATATTATAATTATCATGCTCTACATGATGAATTTATTTAAATACAATAATGGGTATAGGAGAGGTAGTAGTCCCATAATTGGTTGTAATAATTTCCTTAATAAGTATGGCAATTCCATCTTGGAAATGATATGGAGTTGGAGGAAATGTGGAATCAGGATGTGTTTTAGGATTGATGATACCAACAAAATTAGTGAATTAGGGAGCTTTTTTAAAAATGGCCAAGCTTGTGATGTTGGAGAAGAAGTTGAGGCTCTCTAGCATGGAGTACTTCTAAGACAATTTTATCACTGGGAAGTGTGGGTAAAGGCCCATAAAAGTATACGTCCACTTCAAGATCTACAATCTGATTGCCTTTATTTTCATACTCAAAATATATTTGTATCAAAATTGTAGCCTTGGCATCTAAGGTAATTTTAGGAAGTGAAGCAAGAGGTAAATAATTTGACTGTATGGTATCAGCTTGGCCAATACCATCTAGTACAAAATAAATGGTATGAGTTGTATCAATTTTTTTGATATAGTTAGCAATGAAAATAATGGTTTTGATTGTATCAGGTTGGCCGATGTAGTCTATTATGGATGGTGAATCAAGGATTACTATATCAACACTTGATGATACTTGGATGATGTAGTATGGGACTAAAATTTGGACTGTATCGGGTTGGCTGATACAGTCTAAAGACTGAGAGACAAAGGGAATAATATCAAGTTGGCAAATAGTGTTGGGACTATGTGGAATGGTATCGATCTAGTTAATGCTTTCAGATGTGGGAATAGTAAGTATTTCCTGAATAACCCATAGAGTGTCTACCAAATTAGCAAGAGGGACATAACCTTTCAATTCAGAGTCAATATTAATATAGTCAGAGGATATATGAATGACATAAAAATCATGGTTAAAGGCATGCATTTTGGATAAGGTATTTTGATAATACATTACATCCAAGTCTCATGATTGGGCTTGGGCAATAATGTTGGCATCATAATAAGATGGAAAAATGTTATGTGCATTAGAAGCAGGTTGATCAATGTCAGTAGGGATGTGTATAGTGGAAATACCCATGTTATTGAAAGTTCTAGGAGTCATAGTTAGAGGACCTTGAAAAAGTTTGGCTTCCCCATATTCATTGCAATTGAAATAATATTTTGTGTAAGAGGCTTCCTGAATATTACATGGGGGAGGACTTTTGGTAGTATCATCAATTATAAGAATGGCCCTATCTCATAGAAGAAGAGAAGGCAAGATCCATTCTGATATAGGTAGTCGAGTGGTATTACAAATGTTTTATAATTCATTGGGTTCATCATCATCAGGATATGCAAGAGTGATATGGAGGGAAGCATGCATGTTGATGAAGTCAGGAAGAGGTGGAATACTAATATGAGAAATAGTGGGAATTTAATATTGAGATTTTGGATTTATAATTTGGATGCTCTAAGGGTTAGGATTTGCCTCATGCTTATAATGTCTATAAATATGGCAAAAATTGATGCATTAGTTCTTGGAAGATGCGATAGATATCATGCAATGAGTCCATGGATGACCGAAGAGCATGTTGTAAGAAAGTGGATGATCTAGAATCATAAGCTTGGTGTGTATAGTTTTGGGTCCAATAGTGAAAGGGAGCCAAATACAACCAAAAGGCTTTTGATTGGTTTTATCGAATCCATGACAAGTGAGCTAAGTTTTCTTAAGGTTTTATTTGGAGTATCTAATTTGGTGGAGTGACCAAAGAGAGGTAACATCAATGCCTAAACCTTCATCCACTCAAACTTTCTTTATTAGGGTATTATTAATTCCAATCTTAATGAAGAGAGGTGGGTCATTAGCTTGAAAAATAATTTTGTCATTAATCATGTCTTCTTCAAGAAACTCTATGGAGGGTTTCATACAAGAATAAGGTGGAGAAATCGTTTAAGTAACATGAACCTCCGTAGGTGTGGGACCTTAAAATAGAGAAGTAGGAATATCAAAATAATTATATGGGGGTTCTTCGATGTCTTGCAATTATTGCACAAGGAACTTGTAATGATAAGATGAAGTTCTTAATAATTCCATGAGTGAAATTTTGTAAGGCATAAAGTTAAGTTCATCTAGAAAATTCCAATGTCATTTGGAGGAAGAACTTGCATGAGGCTTAGACTGATTAGAGATGATGTTCTTAAAAGGGATAGAAAAAATAGCTTGAGGTTCCGATTGTGGAGTAGGTTCATTGCTAGTGGGTTATTCTAAAGAGCAAGTAGGATTTGTTGTAGAATTTTTTAAGAAGTTGTTCCTTGGTAGAGGGCTTCTTAGGTTTAGGAACTAGGTCTTTATGAGCAGGATTATGATTATAATTAGCCTTTGTCGTGTTCACATATTGGGAGTTGGTATAATATTGATCAAAATTGGCATCAATATCACAACCATTTTTGTTAGAATGTTGTGTATTGTGATCTCAAGAAGATTTTTGAGGTTTCTAATTTGTAATTTTGGAAAAGGTTCACTTTTCAGAAGCTTTAAGATATTCATTATGGAAAACCTTTATCATAGTGTCATGATCAAAATCTTCTTCCAATATGAGGGAAACCACAAATTTTGGAAGGGCGTGACATGTCTCATTAGAGTGGCTAATATCGACAAGAACCCAATAAAATTTGTTATGATCATACCATGATGGAGGAATATTAGTGAAATGAATAAAAGGTTTAGATAAAGATAACAACTTCCTCATTTTTGACAAACTAAAGGGAGGGTGGGATGAAGTTTAAGTATACGAGTTGGTGGCTCGTATTTTGGTTTGAGGAGACTTGAGTTGAGAATTGATTACAATTATTTCAATAGTTGAAGTTTGGAAAGATTCCTTTATGAGATTATGTGAAGGTTAAAATTGAATCATAAGGAAATATTATCTTTATGATTGATCAAAATCCTCTTCTAAATATTGGGGAGAAAATATTCTAACCTGTTAGAGTATGTGTTTTTACTCATGTTTGCTAGGTGCACTATTTAGCACTGTTTGTGGTTTTATCCCACATTGGTTAGATTAGCCAGGTTTCTCCTTTGCCTTGCCTATATAAGCAAGTGTTTTGTATTAGCTTATCATTTAATATTCTCATAGTCTGAATATATATTTGAATTTGCTTTGTGATGCATTCCATTTATCTGCAGCTATTGTGATGTTATTGTTGAGAACCTTTCTGATCTTGGCCTCATGGAATGTTTTTACTATTCCTAACATGGTACCAGAGCCTTGAAGAAGTTCCAACCATCCAAGCTTGCAATTTAGAGCCAAGATTTTGGTGCCTCTTTTAGAGTTTTCAAAGTTTTTTGAAGATTTTGAAGCTTTTCATTATTTTTGAGGAGAGAGGCCAGGCATTGGACTTGTCTCCTTATTTAGATTCAGATCTAAGCTTACCACCTTTATTTTGTCCTAAGATCTATTTTTCTTGCATATGTATTAAGCTAAGAGATTAAGAACATTAGTTTAAATTTCTCATACTTGGCTTTGAAGCACCTTTGATGTATTTTTTATGATAAATTTTCTTAGATTGTTCTCAAATATGTGTTATTTTTTAAGGATAGCATTGAAAGGTGTTGAATCTAACATATGTGTATTTGTTAAGCATTGAAAGATTTTTTCTTGTCTCAAGTGGCATTTGGAATAGATCAAAGGAGAGCTCTGTTGAGATACTCTCAAGCTTGGCATTTTTTTCACTTATTTTTGTGTTAAAAACACCAAATCTTAGTGTGGCATCTAATTTTTTCAGTAGAGGTTTTTGAGCTTGGTGCTAAAATTCTAATGTCAGCTTGCCTCTATGTTGAAATCTACAAAGATTTGTGCAAAAAAATAATAAAAGGTGGCATCATTCTTTGTCTTATTCTTTTAGTGTTGAGAAAGAGGAGAAAAAGAGCTTGGTGTCCTTTTTTTTAACCTGTAATATCAAACCTTCTTGATTAGCATCATCCATTTCAGCTTGGCATTTTACCTTAGCAGATTGGCATTGAAATTTTGGCTTGTTGATTCTGGCAATGGAGTTTTCATTTTTTGGTGTCATACTTTTATTTGCAAATCTGAATTTGGTGCCATTATACTACTGCATTGGACTGCTAGACATTGGGCTATTATTCAATCTACTTGAGTTTGTTGCTGTAAGATAAAGGCATGGGAAGAGAGGATTGTAGGAAGGATTTTTTAGCTACGTGGGAAGAGAATCATGGAAGACACATCAAGGCATGATAATTTCTCCCTTGATCTTTTTGCCACCTCTTTCCTTTTTCTATTTGTCTTTACAAGCTGAAAATGTTTTTTAAGACTATCATGGAGTATAAGTCATTGCCTTATTGACTTATGAGACAAGTTACAGCTAAAAATTAATTATTTTTATTTATTAAGCTATATTTTTCTCAAAAGAAGAAGTAAAAACTGATTACATTCATCTTGAGGTAACTCAAAAAAAAATTCACTTTCGTTGGCTTCTCTAAGTCCATGGTATAATTATGGTTCCAACGAGTGGTTGCATGCCTATATTATTTTTCATTTTGGTCGCTAAAATCAAATTGCAATGTTTTTTAATTATTTTGACCCATTTTTATGAGAAATTGAAACGCTTATAACTTTTGAAAAGTAACTCAAATTTGAGTTCCATTTTTTCAAAAGTGCGTATTTTTTTATTCTCTATCACATGGTATCATCAAATTGTAAAAATGCATGACTTTTATAAAGTGCCAAATTTGAGGGGTCCTATAATACATCTTTTAAGGGGTTGTCTCAGTGGTGATTTTTTTGCACCCTTTGTATTCTTTATACTCTTAGTGATTGGTTGACATGGCTTCTACATCTGGCATTTATTATTGTGAGTCTTTAACGACACACAATTACCACACATGGAAACCTAGAATAGAGACAATCATTAAACACAAAGGATTATGGTTCCTAATGAGTGAAACACAACCATAATTCATAAGGAAATATGAAAAAATTTAGCATCAATGTAAGTTTAAAGAATGTATGGGCTTAATTGGGATTTATCTAAGTGATAGTCTTTTGTTTCACTTTGTTGGGTGTGACACTCCATTTAAAATGTGGACTAAGTTACAAGGGTTGTTTGGGAAGGTAGACCACTTACGAGCTATACAACATAAAGTGGAGCTCACTTCACTAAATCCAGATGACTTTACTTCCATTGTAGATTAGCTCACAAAGTTCAAGCATTCATTGACATAGCTAAAGGGGAGTGGATGAGATAAAAAGGATGAAGAATGTGTCTACTTAATATTGTCTAAATTGACAGGCCCTTTCCAAATCTTTGCCTCTATTTTTTTCTCTAGTATGGATGCATTAGGTACCACATTCCAAATACCTGATCTTGAGTTATTTTGTGAGAGACTCACTAGGGAGGTATCCAAATTATCTCATCTTGAGTCTTCCACCTCTCAAAAAGCATTAGTGGCCTCACATCCTAAGTCTAAGGGAAAATCTAAGGTTAAAAAGAAAAACACTCCTCCTCCACCTCAAAATGCATTTAAGACCCCCAACACCAATGCACCTAAGCCCAATAACACTTCTACATCTAAACCCAAACCATCTTCCAAATCCAAGTATAAGTCTAACCTATTTTTCTCATATTGTAGGGGGACTAATCATGAAGAGTCTAGGTGTTTTAAGAGAATGCAAGCCTTAGATGATGCTGTTAGGAAACACAAGATCTCTATCTCCTCTCCTTCTCCATCTCAGGAGAATGAGAAAGCACTCAATATTTTTAAGAGATCATAATTACCTATTTTTGATAGCTAGGTTATACATTATGGTGCTTCATATCATATGACTTCTTCTAAGGAGTCCTTTGTATCTCTTGGTTTGAGTTCCACTTCCAACATTAAAGTTGAAAATTCTTTCTTCATTTCTATTAAGGGGAAGGGTGACATGTAATGAGATGGTGTATGCATCAATGATGTAATATATATTTCAAACATCACCACCAATCTACTTTTAATGTATCAAATTTGTCATTCTAGTCAGGGCAAGATAGTGACTTTCACACCACAGGGTGTTGAAGTTCAAACTCTATTAGAGCCACACACACTCATTATATAGGGTGTTGTTGATCATAGTTCTCGAATTTAATTTATCGAGGGTTTTGATGATACTCATCCTCTAGGGATGTGTTTATTTTTTCATGTAGATTCTAAGAGTTGGATTTGGCATGAGAGATTTGGACACTTAAACTATAGATATTTGAAGGAGTTGAGCACTAACAACATGGTAGAGGGTCTTCCTATAGTTTCATGTCTTGATGGAGTCTACCTCAGTTGTGCATTAGAGAAACAACACCAAGTTATATTTCCTAAGGGGATGTCCATGAGAGCTTCTTCACCAGTTGAGCTTGTGCATGGTGATTTGATGGTCTTTTCTACTCCTTTTAATAGATCTAAGTATGCACTTACCTTCATTGACAACTTATTAATGTGTACTTGGGTTTTTTTCTCAAGTACAAGAGTGATGTCTTAACTAACTTCAAAGTCTTTAAGGCTTTGGTCAAAAAATAGTCATCAAGTTGCATTAAGAAACTTTGTACAGATAACAGGGGGAGTACTTCAGTTGAGAGTTCACTATTTTTTTAACAGCCCATGGTATTGTTCACCAACATTCTATTGCACATACTCTACAATAGAATGGATTAACAGAGAGGAAGAATAGAAATTTGAAGGAGATGGATAACTGCATGATGCATTCATGGGATTTACCTCTTATCTATTAGGCAGAGGTAGTTAATTCTACAAACTACATTCAGAGCCACACACCACATCAAACACTTGAGCATATGACTCTAGAGGAGGCTTGGTCTGGATCCAAGCCTGATCTCTCATTTTTTTGAGTCTTTGGGAGCCTTGTTTGGGTGTTTGTACCAAAGAAGAAAAGGAAAGCAATGGACAAGAAGAGCAAACCTTTGGTCTTTGTAGGGTATTGTGAGGACATGAGATCTTATCGTCTTTTAGACCCTGATACACATGATGTTCATTTTTGAACACATGTACAGTTTGATAAGCATTTCACATCTCATGACTCTTCATCTTCTTCCATGCCTTCTTCTTCTTTCCATGATTCACCTTCTATTGAGGATTCATTTTTTAAGGAGCCAGTTTAGGAGATTCTTGAGGAGGTTATAGAGAATGAGGATCTTGTTCACACTAATGTTGCCACTATGTCAAGGTCAGCTCATACTACAATTGATGAGGTATCACCATTCATACAGGATCTTCCACCTACTCGGCATCATCATGCACATTGTACAGGTACTAGAATTTTATGTCAGGCATTCTCTGGGGATCCACAATCTTTTTCACAAGCTCATGGGATACAAGAGTGGGATGATGTGATGACATATAAGTATTATTCATTAATGAATAATCACACTTGGGATTTGGTCACTCTTCCTAAGCGAAGGAAGTTGGTTAGGTGCAAATGGATTTATCGCACCAAGTATGCAGCTGATGGGTTCATTGACAAGTATAAGGCACGTCTTATTGCAAAGGGATTCTCATAAGTTGAAGGTATTGACTACTCTAAGACTTTTGCATTTGTTACAAAGATGGATTTTGTTTGCCTTGTACTTTCTCTTGATCCATCATAAAGTTGGCCAGTATATCAGATGGATGTGAAGAGTGCTTTCTTGCATGGAGACTTGCATGAAGAGATATATATGGAGCAACCTATTAGGTTTATTCATGATTATTCTCTTATTTATCGATTTAAGTAGTCTCCTTATGGTCTCAAACAGGCCCCTTAGGCTTGATATGATAAGATGGATTCATTTATTCTCTCTACTCACTTTGTTTACTACCACTCTGATCCCACAGTGTATATTCAACATATTGGGGAGGACATTGTTATTTTGGTCTTGTGTGTTGATGATCTACTTCTCACATGTAGCTCTTCATCATAGATTTAGACTATTTAGCAAGCACTTTTAGCATAGTTTGACATGATAGATCTTGGTATTTTGCACTTCTTCCTTGGTTTACAGATTTCACAGATAAATACAAGGATTTATTTGAGTTAGCAAAAATACACTCTTGATCTTCTTCAACATTTGGCATGGCTGATTGCAAGTCAAGTCCTCTTTTTCAATTTGGAGTGACTCTCACTACCTTTTGTATTACTCCACTTTATGATCCTACATTATATATGAAAATGGTTGGGATTCTTATGTATTTGACCCATACTTGCCTTGACATTTCATTTGTAGTTGGGCTTGTATCTAGGTTTGCACATGACCCTCACGACAATCATTGGTAGGCTGTCAAGAGAATTTTGAGATATCTACGAAGCACTACTCATTTTGGATTACATTATACTAGGGGTTTTGCTCATTTAGTTGGATACAATGATTCAGATTGGGAAAGTTCTCTTGATGAAAAGCGTTCCACTTTTGGCTATATATTTCATCTTAGTTCTTCACCCATTGTTTGGTTGTACAAGAAGCAATAGGCTATTGCACTATCATCTACAGAGGCTGAGAATAGGGTAGTTATTATAGTGGGTTATTAGGATCTTTGGATTCATTAGTTGTTGATAGAGTTTGGCTTCATGCAGGATTCACCCACTATACTTTAGTATGACAACCAGAGTGTAATTCATATATCTCATAACCCAATTGAGCATCAGTAGACTAAGCACATTGAGGTGCATATGCATTTCATTTATCAACACATTCAGGATGGCATTCTTAGCTTGGAGTACATTCTGACTCAACAGTAGGTTGTAGACATCTTCATGAAGCCTTTTGCATCACCTCATTTCCTTGAGTTGTGTGGCATGCTCGGAGTTTTAAAAGTTGTTCTCGGGGGCTGTTCATGAGGACATCTTCCTTCTTTATTTCATATTTACACGAGTCCTTATCAGGCCTAGTTGCCAAGACACATTATGTGGATATGCCATTTTTTTGTCTTTTGTTAGCCCCTAATGTCACTTGAGGGGGGGTGTTAGAGTATGTGTTTTTACTTGTGTTTGTTAGGTGCACTATTTAGCACTATTTATTGTTTTATCCCATGTTGGTTAGATTAGTTAGGTTTCTGCTTTGTCTTGCCTATATAATCAAGTGTTTGTATTAGCTTATCAATTAATATTCTTATAGTCTGAATATACATATGGCTTTGCTTTGTGATGCATTATATTTGTTTGTAGCTATTATGATGTTCTTATTGAGAACTCTTCTGATCTTAGCCTCATGAAATGTTTTTACCATTCCTAGTAACCTTGTATCGAATATAGGATTTAAGAGTAATAATAAAGAGTTTGAAAAAATTATCATCACTCATATTATGATTTATTTTGTGTGCTACGTAATTCCATCGTTTAATAAAAGTGTGAGTAGATTTGTTAGGAAGTTGCTTAGCATTGATGAAATGGCTAAGGCTATTTACAGGAAGATCGTTATGTTGAAATTCCTTTATTAGAGCATTGAGCAAATCCTCTAGTTGTAAAATAGAATGTTTAGAGAGCTAGTTAAACCATTATAAGGTATATCTCACAAAGGTTTTGACTAGAAGTTTAATAGTAGCAAAGATATTAATTTGGACCCATTCCTTATAAATATTACTAGAATATTTGAGGAAAATAATAGGATCTTTAGTACTATCATATGTGATAGCTAGAGAAATGTTTCCTATGTCTATTAACACAATGAAGAGTGCTAAAAGTTCATTTTGAAGATCTCGTAACATTTTATTAGACATGGGAGGTTGAGGAAAACAAACACTATTGGCTAGGTTGATGTAATTCATTATTGTGTTAGTCAAAATTAATTGTATTGAACAACCTAATATAGTTGAGGGAGAAAATAAAACATTGTTGGTGGTTACTTGAATCAGACTATATTGACCAGGTCGATGTAGTCAATTATGAATTGGAAAAATACAAACTATGTTGAGTTATTCAATGTAGTCAGGGATAGATAACATGAAACAAACTTTATTGAGTTGTTCAGTGTAGTTAGGGTGATAAACACATGAGTTTAGATCGAGCTAGTCGATGTAGTCTTCACACATACATAACTGCATCAATGTTGGTTGATGTAGTTAGAACGTAGAAATATATTAAGAGTGAACGATACAGTTTGTAATACAAAATACAATAATAAGCAACAAATTGAAATCTAAATATTTTTATTTATTCTTCTAAATATAATATCAGGTAGATGTATGAAAGGATTTAATTGATTTTTAGATTCCCAAAGATACCAAATCATCTATTGGATAGTATCAACCTAATGTTTCAGAGCATTGATTATGGAGGAAGTATCGTGCCCATAACCCACTAAACTTAGTTTTGAGGGTAAGTTGAGAGTAACTTCCTGGTGCTAATCACTGACTAGTGCACTATAGAATAAGATAAATGAATGGCTTCCTAAATTTTAATACAAAGGTAATCCTATGTATTTCTAATATACTGTGAGGCATGTGGAAACTAATATTTGTGTTTAGCTCTGCACTATGGCTATGAGTATTGGGGCAAGCCCTTCATGCCACAATGTCAGTAAACAATAGATAGATTATAAACATAACACCTCTAGCCTTAAATAATAGTAGCTAAGTAGTTTTAAAACTACCATAACACAACTTATATGTAAATCCAAACAAATATAAAATAAAGTTTGAAAATCTACATCAAAAATCAATTTGCAGCATTTAGTGAATTTAAATAAATAGTCAATCAATTTGGAATGAAATGTGTGATTTAGATTCTGAAATGAAAAGTTAATTTTCATTGTTTATGCTTGAAAAAGTAAAGCAAATAGAACTATATAAACACTAGCTGACGTAGTTGTATACAAAGTACATAATTGTATCCAGTAGATTGATACGGTTTGTGTGTACAAAATTATAGGCGAAGATAATTAACTAGGTCAAACATATTGATACAATTAGATAAAAATAAATGCAATTTAAAATTAAACCAGATAGATCGATGAAATTTATTTAAAATAAAATTAACACATAACTAATTCAAACATATCAATGTAGTTGACTATGACTAAGCTTAGATAAAATTAAAGATGTAACTACATAACCATGTCAAATTGGTCGATATGTTGACTAGAAAAATGAATATGAGACATAATTATATCGATTGGTTTGATATAGTCGGCTATAAATATGGCTAAATAAAACTATATCGAGTGGCCCAATATATTTGATTGAGTGAAAATGTAAATATGGAATAAAAATGTGTCGTGCTTGCCAAAATAATATACTATGAAAAACACAAAGATAAAACTATGTCGAGCTGCTCGATATAGTTTCATGTAGGTATAGATTTTGAATGAGCTACAATGATCAGTTTGATATATCTCACTAATAGAAAAATAAAACATAATGTGATCGATATGTTCGACACAATTTGTTAAAGAGGATAAGGCAATGGTTAGCTCCACATTGGATTCACTAGAATATTTGCAATGTTAGCTAAGATTGACTTAAAACTATCCTATCTAAAGATCCAAACTATCTTATCTAAAGATCCAAGCTTGAAGAAGGTAATCAAAGAGAGCCCATCAATACTTAATGAATCAGGATATGATCAAATGGACTCACAAACCTAGAAGGAGGAGCACCTACAACACAATGTCAATAGAAACGATTCTAAATCCTTTAGGCAATAAACATAATGCAATAGCTCTATTTTGTAAGTAATATAATATCACAATCGAGCAATGTAAGTAAGGGTAAGGGTTAGAAACATATCAAAATGGGAAAGGAAGCATGGTAAGCAAATGGGGGCCTATGTTACCTAAAGTGAATAAATGGCAAGTTCAAAATATCCTATAGCCACACTAAGCATAAGTGTAGATAAAGTTTAAATTAGGAGATATACATTCATTAACCAATCAATTATGTAACTTCTATCTATCGAATGAAAGAGTTAGGGTTAGAATATACTTACCTTGAATAAGACCTATTGAGCCTCAATCTCCCCCTTAGCCAATGATGATTTATAAGATATTGTTGTGGTTGTAAGTATCTCAAATGTTGAATCAAACTCTAAGCTAAAATTACTCCTCCTATTGCATTCAAAATTTCATAAGACAAACTTTCACTCCAAGACAAGTTCTAAGCAATAACTTCTTCAAATGTATACTTAGGGTAGAAGTACGAGAAATAGAATTTGAAAATAAATGTTTTTCTCCCTAGATTGAAATGGTAACTTGTAAATGATCATAATTCTCCTTGTATATTAAGCCAATGAAATTAGATAAATTGATTTATTCCTAAATGGGTCAAATAACATCGAACATTGTCAACTCAGTTGACCTAGTTGAGAATCTTGCACTATATTGTTTAGAACTACATTGATCTAATCGATTTAATTTGAAAGGGATGGATGATGGTTAAAGCTACATCTAACTAGCCGATATAGTAGGAAATTATAGGTCTCGATATAGTTAGAGGATGCAAGATGGAAGGTGATAGCCTAGGGGATCAAATCTAAGGAAGCTAGAATAGATATATGAATGATAGATTAGTAATAATATCTCTCTCAAAGCACCAACAACATACCCACCCCTTTCTTGGTGCACCCTTTAAGGTGTGCACTTAGGGAGATTGAATTTCGATAGGTTATTGCAAGAGAGAAAACTTTAATAAACAATAAAGTTTTAAAATATTATGTGTATACAAAAATCAAGTAGTAAAGGTTTGAAAACATGCTAAAAATTATGTGGCTAAACAATTTATAAGGGTCACGATGAAGCTCAAAAAGATCCCTTTTGATGTTTAGTTATAGGCAGTGGTCACTCATCTCAAAAATAAGCTTAAGCTTGTAAATTTTCATGCTGCCAAAATGCCCAATACCCACTCATTTGCATTAGTTCAAAGTGCAAGATCAGATCTCAGTTTTTTTTAATATTTAAGAGTTAAGCAAGTCCAAGAAAAAATTAAAGCTAAATTCTCTCATGGCCACCTCAAAATGCCTTTTGAGATCTCTTTGACCTTTCTAGATCACTATAAATTAGTGTTTTAGGCTCAAGAGGATTCTATATAATATGCTTAAGCTTTGCATGAATGTATTGATGTTGCTCCTCAAAAACTTAGCCTCTCTACTCAAAATCTATACAATGCATCACTTTATCTCTTGTCAATGATAAAACACTGAGAGTTGATGGGTTCCCTTGTGAGTTATACAATGCCACATGTCAATTTGTTGGGCCAAACTTGCTTTAGGTTTACCATGAAGCTATCTAGACAAATTCTTTAGAGAAAATGATCAATTAAGGAAATACTCAAAATTTCCCTAAAGCTAGAGATCCCAAGTTCATTACCAATTGGAGACCTATTACCTTGTTGAATGTCTCGTACAACTACATGCCATTTTGTTGGGCCAAACTTGCTTCATGTTTACCATGAATCTCTCTAGATAAATTCTTTAGAGAAAATGATCAATTAAGGCAATATTGAAAATTTCCCTAAAGCTAGAGATCCCAAGTTCATTACCAATTGGAGACCCATTACCTTGTTAAATTCCTCATACAACTACATGCCATTTTGTTAGGCCAAACATGTTTCAGGTTTACCATGAAGCTCTCTAGACAAATTCTTTATAGAAAATGATCAGTTAAGGAAATAATGAAAATTTACCTAACGCTAGAGATCCCAAGTTCATTACCAATTGGAGACCCATTACCTTGTTAAATTCCTCATACAACTACATGCCATTTTGTTGGGCCAAACTTGCTTCAAGTTTACCATGAATCTCTCTAGACAAATTCTTTATAGAAAACAATCAGTTAAGGAAATATTGAAAATTTCCCTAAAGCTAGAGATCCCAAGTTCATTACCAGTTGAAGACCCATTACATTATTAAATGTCTCGTATAAAATTCTTGTTAAATCTTTGGCACTTTGCCTATGGCACATCTTTCCTGTGATTGTCAAAATAGAATAACATGTTTTATTAAAATGTGTTACATTCTTAACAATATCATTATCATGTGGGAAGGTATGGAATGGCCTTTCATTCTCACCATGTTGAAAGCTTCTGGTCTTCGAGTTTCTCTCTTTATTACATAAACCCTCTTCTCTAATACAACAACTTGTTCAACTATTAATGGTAATATGGCTAAGAATGTTAGCTTTTTCTGCTCCATCAGACAAGGTTTCACGTTAGCTTCCATGCTACATGTTTTTGTTGTAGAAGTTTTTAGTTATCTTATGGCTTGTAGAGTTGACTAAAGTCTCATTTGAGGAATCGTCCACCCAATAAGAGGATTTAGCTTATTAATGGCCATTTATCTGATGACTCCTTTCTCTTTCTTGCTAAGAATGAATCTTCTTTTTTTAAAACTCTGACATGCATTGATACATTTTGTAAAGCCTCTTGTTTGAACCTATAGTGGTATAAAACCCAATGTTACACCCAAAGATGATGCAAATGCAAGATTGGAAAAATAAATTTCATTGGAAATGGATTGACAAAGGAGAGTTGTTCAAATTCTTGTGCATCTCTATTTCCTAATAAAGCTTCCCCTCACAACTTTAGCAATATGTTATGTAAAGAGTAGTTTTTTTTTTAAATTACCAATCCCCTATCCTTGGCAAGGAAATTTTATATTTACACTAAAATTATTGCGGCCACACATGTGTACTAGTATTCTTGTTAGGTGCCTTTTAAAGATACCTATTAAAAACTTTCAAAGTTGCTCAAAGACTTCCTATGGGCTAACACCAAATAGACTTAGGGCTTTCATATGGTTCCCTAGAATGTTTGTTGTATCCCATAGGACAAAGAAGTCATGTTAATTATTAAATTTTATAGACAAAACATTGCTCTTTGTGCCAAATGGGTATTTTGTGCCATTCAAGGCCCTAAAGTTTGTAATTTGTACTTTGGCACTACATTTTAACAATCTCACCTTAAGGCAAGACTTGTTAGAAAAACATTAGGTTCCAAACTTTGCTCATTGCCTCTACCCTCATCAATGTTGAGGGGTCTTTTGTTGCTCAGAGTATTTGGAAATATTTTAAGATGATCAAACCATTTCTAAAATGGGTGGTGGCATATTTATTTATGGACTTTTTTTAATGACCATAACTTCTGATGATCTCCCATTTTATCTAATAAAAACTTTTTACTTCCGAAAAATCTTGGTATTAAAGCTCTTAGGTTTTTCAAAAAAGGTGCTTGGATTGTACGAGTTATTATCTCTTATTGAGATTGGACTCCATGGCCCCTTCTAATAGAAAGTATATATGTTATGATGTATAAATTGGAGCTTCAACCATGAGCGGTATGGTGGAAACATTGGTGTTATAGTTACAATACGCCATCTAAACACTATGTCTAGGGCTGTTATATCAAATTATGAGTCCATTCTCCTCAACTCTTGGGAAGTTAAACAGTTAGTGGAGTCGTAACTCTTCACCTTGGACTTGGTTTGCCCATTTTAATTAGATTTGGGAAGTTAAGTGTGAGCCTAAAATTGCTCATTTTTTTTAGTGGTCCACCAAGCCCTGTCATTAGGAGAGAGACCACTTCACATTAAAATTTATCATCCTAAGTGCCTTGCATACAATAAATC
The DNA here is from genome assembly GCA_037957365.1 of Torreya grandis. Classification (NCBI taxonomy): domain Eukaryota; kingdom Viridiplantae; phylum Streptophyta; class Pinopsida; order Cupressales; family Taxaceae; genus Torreya; species Torreya grandis. Next base: position 1,751,552 of record JARHVA010000485.1, on the reverse strand, counting down.
AAAGCACTTATTTTGGAGCTTCCATGAGCTCATGGGGTTTGGGAGTAGATCCATATACTTTTCATGCATTTTCTTCTACATTCCATTAATTGGAGGATGGTTTTGTTTAAAGACTATGCTTAGTCGATGGCATGCATTTCTTTTATTTAGATTGTTTTTAGAGCTTCCATTTTTTTTCCAACTTTTGAAATATAGGAATTTTTATATTTACAAGAATAAAACTATTTCATAGTAGTTTTCCATTAATGATAAAGTTTATATGCTCTCCTCTACATTATTTTAGATTTAGGCACAAGGTGAGAAATTTGTCTTAGAATTTCAACACTTACAAGAGTTGCTCAATCATTGGGTAAATGTTCCTTATACCATGAACAAGGTCCTTCATGATATCTCATAACATAGCTCTCCTCTACCAACATCTAGACAATAATGGATTTGCTCACATAGTCATTTCTCCACTCCTCATCAGTGGTGAGGTTAGAATCTTTGGTAATGTGTTAAAACTACCACATGGTTGTCTCGTTGGACTTCTCATATGTGTGATGGTGTGAATGTTGTGTTAATCGATACTCTACCATCTCGATGGGAGTGCTTATGTCTTTGGGTATGCAAAATAATACTCATAGTGGTTGGTTAGTGTCAAATCCACACTTGGGAAAACCCTTTTTTACATTATTTTACCTTTGAAGGATAATCTATGACCTCATCCATTTGATACCACTACATATGTTTAATATTTACACCATAATCATTTCATTGCAAGGGCCATTACTGAATTTCATCACAGTATCTTTTGATGTCAATTTTGAGTGGTAGACAACTGATAAATCTACTAAGTTGGGTTTGTTTTGGTTGTTAGGGTTGTTGATAGCTAACACTACCTCCCCATTGATTCAATCACTGTGGTTATTCAAAGGGTATGCTTGAAAAATATTAAATATTGTAAAACATTTATGTTGTTGACAGGTGTGTATGTAGTGTTAAGTTTTTTAAGCCCATCATGAAAATTTATTCTACTGCCTTGTTCCAATGTCATAACTCCACTATTCAATCCTCTATATTAGGTTTCATCTATGTCATTTTTTATTGATAGTGATGAGGAATGGCAGGAAGCAGGCAATGTGTAGACAACCATCAATAATTAAGCTCCTTTAGTGGGTGGTCATATGAGCCCATGTTTGTTGGATCTCTCTTGACCTGAAAGAGATTATTTATTATGTTATTTAGTTCAAATTGTTCTCTAGAATAATATAGAAAGTTTTTAGTGTATCTATTATGTATAACATTATTTCTAGCTCTAAAATAGCTTTATTATTTTCTTCATTTAAGATTTGATGTACATATGTAGTTTAGGTTGAAATCTCTTGTTGAAACAATAATGTTTTTGCCAATTTAAGTTGATTTCTAATTAAAATGCATGCCAACCCATTCACTCCATATTTTGCATCGAACAAACAAACAAAGAGTTCTTCTATCATATTAGAACATATATATGCCAATTTGAACAACTAATTATTTAAAAGAGAAGTACCTGGTTGAATGTAACCAATTGATACTTTGAAAGGAAGGGTTATAATCATTTCCATTGATAGGTTGTGACCCACTAAGCCAAATACGTGACTTTATGGGTTGGCTCAACTCTAAAAATTTAAGGTAATCATAATCATCTCCTTGCACGTTAAACTCCAAAAAACTATACCCATCCTTGTGAGCCTATGATGAGGGATCATATATATTTGATACATATTGGTATGTCTTTTCCAAACCCTTAATATCCTAAAAAAAATACCCAAATTGCAAAATCGCATGTATTTCAAGTTTCAGTTACAAGAAAGTATAATTCGGTGAAAAAATGATGTACCAAGGGTTTTCAAGAGTGAACATGTTTATCGTAGAATGTATTTGGGTTTGAATGATCTGCATATAACGATGCCATCTATCAAAACATAATAGAAATAGGATTTGTTCTAGTGAGTATCAATATAAGATAATTAAACAATGTTTTGTTGTTTCCACATCTCCTTGTTTATACACAGATGGACGCTTTTAAAGTTGGCATGCCTCCTCTTCATGTAAATATGAATGACCATATTGTTGTGATTACTTCCTTTGAATTAATAATTCAATGAACTTTAGAAGATTTGAAACTAATAATTTTTTATTGGTTCTTTTAAGTTCAGCTTAGTCTTTTAATATATTTAATTACTATAAATTGTCATATCCAACCTACATCTCACAACCACTATTGGGAAATTTAATTTTATACATATTAATAAAATGGAAAACTTACAGGTTTTGATGTCGATAAATAATTTGATTGGTTTTTCAAAACTTTTATATTTTTCTTATATAAAATAATAGCAAGAAATTGAGAAAAATATTCAAATTAGAGGCCAATGTGTAATCTGAATTAGACAATGAAAATGCAACTTTTTCATTAATTACACTTCTCATTGTGGAGTAGAAAACAACAAATAACAACTCAATGGGTAAATGTGGAGCACACAACAAAATACAATAGGTCAAGCAGTTGGTCAATGACCCTACCCCATCATTTGTGACCATGCATATTGCATAATGTGATCACTCAATATGATAAATATGTTTAGAATAGTAAATAAAGTTAGTTAAGGTGTCCAATGCATGGATGTGCAATGTGTAAGCTTATGTGAGAAACACATTTAAGTTATATTCAATAGAATTAAATTTAGCATTGACATGGTATTACATATGTAACTTTCTAAAGTTAGGCCACATTTATTTTGTTTATCAAAGTGATGATTAAGAAAATCAAAGTGTAACAATATTAAAAACAATAGATAAATATTATTGACATAACTAAACTCGATCTCAAAAGTTAAATATAAAGAGAAACTAACTACTTAAATATAATAATGCCAAACCAAATGTCTCAATGAGAAGTGAATGACATTTTATGACACGAAGCAATTGACACTTTGAAGAAAGATAGACGAGTTGAAGGAAGTTGATAATAAATAGTAAAGTGTGGATAAGTTGGAGGAGGTTGATAACCTGTCACATGTGAGTAGGTCATAGCCACTGACTGTTGTAACATTGGTGTTTAAATATTATTTTGTTAACCATCTCACTATGTGTTTCATGCCATGTGATTTGTTGCTAGCCTCTTGTTACTATACACAATGAACAAGGCATTGTCAAGATAGCTAAAAACACTAGAAAAATGCAAATCAAAGATGTTGCCATGTTGTAAGTTGTGAACCCATTTACAATTAGTGTAGAACATATATATCCACTTGTTGCCTTAAATCAAAGATTATTAACAAAAATGAACAAAGAAGTAAATATACTCTCGTGTTATGTATCATAGTTGTGAAGGTACAATCCCTTGAGACAAAATGAATTTCATTATGTGATTTACTAGCAGTTGCCCCAAAGGTGTAAGTTACACTGGAAAGGATGTAATTTTTGGTTTTCACAAAACGTAATTTTATAAGTTGAAAGAATGTAAATCGATAGTCATACCTCCCTCAAAACCCATGATTGATGACCACATCTCACCTTTTGTGCACGAAGTGTTAAGTGTAAACACTCCATTTTGGTGAATTTCGTGTCTAAACGAACATTGGACTAATTTTTTGGAAACAACACAAATTAAGCCAAAAAATCACTATTCATCCCAAATTCATCTGCACATTAAACGTAAGTACCCTAAATCATGTCAATGCATCCCTAATTGGGGAATTACCCAATATACAATAACCTCTCTCCAATTCCTCCCCAGACAAATTATAAATTAGTAAATTGATGTTTTTGACCAATTGTGAATGACAACTATGTCAAAATTTAGAAATTGCAATAAAATTAATCATAATTACTTAATTGATTAAATCCAATTAAATGGTTAGTTAAAATATCCGTGAAGAATTAATGAATATTTATTTATCAAAATTCATAAATTCAACCAAAATATTTAAAAAAGGTGACATCATGCCAAGTTGTCAAGCCACTTATAAATATCAACAAATATCAAGAATTGTGTGAGAGACATAATCATTCTTGACCCATGTTTCTCACATGGCCCTCTGATTTTCATCTATTGATATTGATTTTAAGATAGATGATCACAATTGAATTTATTTGTGGCCACACATCTTGATCTTGAGATAGAAGGTCATAAATCATTCTTTTCATTTCTAAAAACTATAAATACAAGTGCCATGACCATTCCTAAAAAAGAGCTTTTTAAGCCAAACTTAGTATGCAAGATTCTTAGAAGGAGCTTCACACAACCATACATACTAAGCCAATTTCCAAAGTGAACAATGAAATATGATACATGTGCAACATTGACAAAGACTCCATTGTCCACAATCCAAGCAAGCCAACTACCTCAACAAGTGAATTTGGAGCTACAAGGAAGTTCAAAGGGAGTTTTTTTTGTGTGTTTTTAATTATTTCTCAATGTGTTCTGGTTATTTATGCTCACCCAAATACTTAGGCAAGAGTTTTTGGTTTGTATTAAAGTTGTTTGGTTTGAATTTTATTCAATAAAAAGAAACTAATGATATTCTTCATAATCATGTGTTACATAATAGCACACTCAGTGGGATGACTCTTCATGAACGTACACCCCACAAATTTTTATTATTGTTTCTTATTCTCATTATTGCTAAGAAATGGTCCATAAAGTCATCATAACTTTTTTTGGATTAATTTTTTTTATAATATTTTGTAAGTATGTTTGTATGTTTATTATTAAAATACTCTAAAAAATTAATGAAAAAATTAACTATATTTTAGTATTTATCATCAAATTAGTTACTGCCACTTTTGTTTTATGGTTTTCTACTAAAAAACAATTGATATAGAGCTCATTAATTTTTTCTATTTATTGTTTTAATCTAAAATTTTGTAGAGATGTGCATATTTTACCTATGAATAACCTCCCAAAATTTCACAAAGAATTGATGTATATTTTAGAAGTTATGGTTAAAATACTTACTACTGATTTTATGTTTATTTGTGTTTAGTTTTGTTTTGAACATTGATTTTGTAGGTTTTCTTTCCTCTTTTGGTCCAATAAAACTTCTAACAATTTTTTTTTATAGGTTTTATCATGAAAGGAGAAACAATATTACATCCCAACACTCATTCACACTCATTTCACATTTATTTTGGTGTTTTTTAAAACTTTAACCAAACAACTTTCATTTTCTTATTTCAAGTTTTCACAGAGGCCAAAATTCAAACACATTTCAAGTTGGTGCTATTAAAAAGAACCTCTATTTTAGTTAGAACTCTTAAGAGTAATTTCAATTCTTGTTTGTTCTTTAGATAGTTTCAATTACTTAGATTAAATTATTTGATTTTGATAAACATAAACTATGGCATGTATGCTCTCCCCTCATCCCCTTTAGGGAACTCAGGTGACCAAAAGTGCTTGGTTTATTGTCATCATTTGTAAAGTTATGCCAAAAATAATGTCGTGTATGCTCTCCCCAAGATCTAAGTGATTTGAGTGATTCAAAAGTGACCTCTAAAGTCTTTCAATTTCCATTTATTTATTTTTATGCATTTGGCTTATGGGCAGGAGTTCATCACCTCCCCACAAGTTCTTTAAGGGTGCATTGACCTAGGGCTTCAGCTCCCAACATCATACCAACCCTATTCCATGATGGGTATACAAATTGGGCAAACCATTGGATGGGATAGTGGTGAGCAATTATCCTAACTATCTCGATAAGTACCTGGGCCATGCTGTAGCCAGACATCAAAATTCACTAAGAAGTATATGGGTGAATTCCTTATGCAAAGGACTAGACCATTGCGTAACAAGCTAGGCAGTTTAGATTCAATTGACATGATTGTTCCCTTGTGTTAGCCACACTTAGGACCATTTAGTGCATTCAAGATTTATAGATTTTTAGTCAACCCCACTTACTATGGAATTTCTTGCCAGATGCCAAGTGTTCCTCACTCTAAGTTCATGCCATGTATTAATGTTTAAGAGATAGAAGGGGAGTAAAAACTCTACCTACACCTATACTTTTTGGATTAACACTTAATTCCTCACAAGCATTAGTATATCGATATAAACTTTGGCAAAAGCTACGTACACCCGTGTCAGTTTTAGAGATAGAACGAGCCATTAGTGTTATTTCTATTTTTGTTTGATTTACATGTGTTTGTAGACTAAAACTATTTATTTGTATTGTCACGTCAAAATAAGTCTAAAACTACCACGTTATTTTCACACCACTTTAACCTAAGAGGTATTACTCTATCCATTTTGTGTCACACTTTTTGCCTTAGAGATTCATTCCAAAACTACTTATATGTCACGTGTTTAAACAAGGCATTGTTACACTACCTATTTCATCTCGAACAGTTGCTTTGGATTTTTTATTCCAAAACCATTGTCATACCATTTGTTTTAAGGAGCATTGTTACACTGCCTAAATCATTCTAAATCTCTTGTCACTTTTGAAACCAAGTTCCAGCCTATTGTTATACCTCTCTTATTTCAACTGCATAATTATGCTACTCATTTTGGGCTAATTTTTCCTTAGAACATCTAAGTCTTTTCACATTAAATCTAAAACTCAACCTTTCAAAGTGCAAATCCTAAACTAATCAGGTTCACACCAAAGCCTCATCTAATTTAGGCTTAAGTTGTCTACCTTTTATGTTTAGATTGTGTTAAATGGATTGATTTCCTATTTGATCTAAAAGACCACTTTGCCTAGAACCTAGCATTTATTACTTATTTTGTACCTTATTTGAGTGTCCCTTTGAGCCAAGTTGTTACCATGTGTCTTGTTTGAAGCTTTTTATGCCAATCAAGTCTTAGTGAGCTAATTACCGAGTGTCATCCAAACCAATTACCTTAGTTTACTTTATTTTTTAGTTTTTATTCAAGTTATTTATTTTTTAGTCTAGCCTTGTTTTTTATGTTAACGATTATAACCACCTTTATAAAATCATTATTATCCTTTGATCTTAGTTCATAATTGTTATACTTTGTCTAGATATTTTTGTCACTAATTATAACCACCTTTGGGGAAATCAGTACCTTAGCCATAGATAAGCTTTGAGCCTTTGTGTTACTTTTGCCATTGATTATAACTACCTTTGGGAAAATCAATGTCATTTTGTTAAACCAGTTTCGAGTTTGTTTTATTTTTAATCTTTGCCTAGTTTAGTTGTTTTATCCTTTGGGCCTCTTTCATAGAGCCAAAGGTTGTTTGTGTTTATACCTCAGTTGTTTATTACCTTTGGACCATTTGTTTTTCACAACCTATCTATAGTTCTAAACATGCCTCGTTACACATGTAGTGGGACCATGTATAATCTGAACTATGAGAACTTTGTGACTAGTGACCCTTTTATTCAAGAGTCATATGATGATGTAGCTTATGAGATGGATCCCTATCCATATTATAACATTCCATACATTGAACAAAGGCACTCCCCATTAGTGCAGTATTTAGTGACACCACCTTCTTATCTAGGCCCTCCTTCTTTAGCCTATATTAGTAACCAAGCTCCACAGTTCCCAAGGATTACCATTCTAGGCCCTTATCTTTTGCCTTGCATTAGCAACCAAGATCTACAACACCCAAGGATTGCCATTTTAGGCCCTTGTCCTTTGGCCTGTGTTAACAACCAAGATTCGTAACACACAAGGATTACCATTATAGGTCCTCGTTCTTTGACTTACGTTAGAAAACAAGCTCTACGGTGCATAAGGATTACAATTCCAAGCCATCATCCTTTGGCCTACGTTATCAACCAAGTTCCACAACACCCATTCATTACCATTCCATGACCTCATCCTTTGGCCTACATTAGAAACCAAGTTCCACATCGCCCAAGGATCACCATTCCAAGCCCTCATCCTTTGGCTTGCATTAGCAACCAAGCTCTATAACACCCAAGGATTACCATTCTAGGACCTCATCCTTTGTCCTATGTCATCAACCAAGCTTCACAGTGCCCACTCATTACCATTTTAGGCCTTTCCAAATCTAGTAGCTCATTATCCCAACAAGGTTGCACAATCACGGCTAGGCATAACACAGTTACCATCCTAGACCCATAACTAGTCTTTGTTGAGCCCATCTTAGATGAGACTATTTACAAAGAGCTCATTATTGAACCATAAATCATTCTTAATCCATTTCTAACCTTCCCCCACCTTAGAAAATCCATGCCAGTCTTCGAGCCATAGTAGAGCCAATCATTACCTCTCCAAGAGCCATCATTCAAAGAATAAGATGTGTCTAAATTTGAGGTTTTACAACCAAGTGTAAGCCAAGGCCAAGAGAATCGAATAATCCATGATGTTTTTATTGAAGCACCTATTTGTGATGAGTTAACTTGTGTTGAATTACCCTTTGACCCTTTCCCTTTCTTTGAGGAGCCTCTCTTTGACAAACCAGTATATGGAGTTGCCTATTGACCATTTCCCTTTGGTTGAGGAGTCTCTCTCTGACAAGCCAATCTCTATTGAGTTACCCCGTAATGATTATAACTGCCTTTAGGTAAATCATTATTTTGACCATTGCCCTATTTTTAAGGAGCCTTACTTTGACAAGCCAGTCTCTATGGATTTTTCTATTGATGTTTTCCCTTTTGTTTAGAAGCCTCATTTTGACAAGCCAATCTTTATGGAGACCTTCTTAGCTGAGCTTGTTTTTGAAGATCCCATTATTCAACCCTAGGCCATTACTCATCCAATACCAAGCATTTATCATAACATATTTACTACCACACTAGATAAAAAATCAACATTAAAGTCAGGTTCTATTTTCAAACTGATATCAAATTTAGCATCAAAAGCAAAATCAACATTAGTCTCAACATTATATTTAGAGTCCCTTTAGTTAGACTTAGCTTCAGAATTAGAATACATTCATGGTTGTTACAATATTGGTTACACATGCCTTAAAGATCAATTTGAATATATTTGTGATCCTTTCATGGTTTTTTAGGACGATTACTTCAACATCAACATAAGTTCTAGTATTTTCTATGAGGATTGTGTTGCCTCCTCCCATTCCATTACCATTCCACTTGCCATTAACACCAATCCACATAGCCATTATATTGACATTCCACCTCCCATAAGTGTCAATTGGGACCAATATAATTACACATTATTAAACTGCATCCATGGTGACATATCAGTTGTAGAATATCAAGGAGACTAAGACCACATTCATGTAGAAGAACAATCTCCTAGTGAAACCTTTTTGGAGGGGCCAGGGAGAAATCAAAGTCTAACTCAACATATTCTAGTGAAACCTTGTTTGAGGTGCTAGAAGATAATCAAAGTCAAAAGTCAACATTCCTTAGTGAAACCTTTTCGAAGGCACTATGGGATAATCAAGATAACATTATTGGTGAAAACCTCTTCAAGGTGTTAATAGCTGAGCACAACAATTCTTCACTACTTGATGAAGACATTATCAAAGATAACATCAATACAACTTCCACTCTATAGCATAATCAAATGGAAATATCTTTCAAGCCCAAATAATAAAAAAAATTGGTGGTCCTATCAAGAGTATATTCAAAAGTCTTTGGCCCTACCACAACCAAAATTATGTTGAATCTAAAATCAACAACTCTGTGTGTGCCTAAAAATTCTAATCTTCATTTATTGTCCAACCATTATACATTCCATTATAATCCATTTAGTCATTCAAGACCTATATTACATTGCCAAATCAGACCTTTTAGCCAATGTTTATCCTCATTTACCATCCCTAGTTGCACTTTCCTTTACAAAGGCTATGAAGGCATCTTGTCTCGAAGTTTGGATCAAATTAAATCAATGACCAATAAAGATCACAATATTATTAGAGTCTAAATCAACAATAGGTTCTTGACAGAGCAACTATTCAGAAGGGGTGTGGGATAGTAATTTAAACAAGTGACTATTCTAGTTGTATAATATGTTGATCAAGACGTGCATATCCACATTAGTAGGAACAAAAAAATCATTTACCTTGCCTTGCCCTTGTCATTGTTTCATACCTTGTCATTTAACTTATCTTATCATTTGGGGGAAACCTTGTTACCATTATAGCCAATTGTCATAACATAATATGAGCTTGATGAAACAATGAACATAACACAACTCAAATGTTTTTACGCTTTAAGGACTCAGATTATTATCTACAAGGATTGTCTAAGTTATGTCACGTTATACCTATTATTTTTACTACACCCCTTACCATTCTACCATACCTTTAACCCTTTACTAGCTAGTTCCTTTTAATTAACCTCACATGTCACATTTGGCCTTAGTTCTGATTCATTTGTACTTCAGGCACATTCAATGGTTGATGACAAATTCAGTTCTAGTAGTTGTTTTAGAATTAAAAGTTTGAATGGCAGTATATGAAATTAGTATGACAACAATCCTGACAATCGCATCCTTCATTTGTTATTACATTTCATTGTGGATGCCACTAATTATAACCACCTTTGGGCAAATCAATGTCCCACCCTGTGCTACTTGTTCACAAAATCAGCTATGCTTATTTTTTGGAACTCCCCTCCGAAACTTGTCTGTTTCATCTTTTCGTCTCCCTCTGTTCGTTCTTCGAAATGGATTTTGAATTCGCTCTCATCTTGGCCTCAGAACGAGAAGTGGTTACCATCTCGTCTCAACCAATTTTTCCCTCCCGTGGACTCCTTCCGGAGTTGGTCTTTTCTTCAATTTTCCCTGTAGGGGCGGCAAAAATCGCCGCCCCTGCATTTTCCTTCATTTTTTTGTTAGGGTGTGGAGCTAAAAGCTTCACCAAGGAGCATACTTAAACAGGTTCGGGTCTACACAGACGCCGGCGTCGGTCAGGAGCGACCGACGTCGGTTAGTAGCAGTTGCAGAGGCGCCGACGTCGTCAATATGGTCGACCGGCGACGGTCACAGGCGAACAGGCAGAAACCGACGTCGGTTACTTGTGTGTCCAGAAATCTATTTCCGTGGACGGCAGCGAGTGTTTGCATGATAAGTTTGAGTCGTGGACTCAAGCTTGCGTCTCTATTATTGGCAATATTATTTTTAGAGCCCTTGTTCAAGAGGCTTAACTGTTTGTTGTAAGAGCATGCTCAAGTTCCCTATTTCTATATGTAGGAAGATCTTCTTAGCTTAGAATTGTAAGTGTTATGTGTAGAACTTTAAGAGTAGAACATTGTGAATGTTTGAAGGACAGTACAGAGTTGCATCAATCCAGGTTGTTGGATTTGAGTGTACTTGAGAGTGAGCTCTTGAGGAATAGAGATCTAGTGAGAGATCTTGTGTGCATCTGAGAGAGGTGTGGAAGAACGAAGCTTCTTCATTGTATTCCTATTGTAAAGAGTTTCAATACAAGTTTTCAGGGTGTTTTCTTGTATATCTTTTTCTGTGCTATTTATCATTTCAGTTACTTATCTATCTGATTTATTTCCGCGTTTATTGCTTTCAAAAGTGTAATCTATTGTTGGTTTGATCCCCCAACAAGTGGTATCAGAGCCTTGGTTACAGGTTACAGGTTACAGATTACATGTTGCTCACAGGTGTTTCTGCAGGAATTTCTGTTTGAGTGGGAGAAGCAATGGCAGAAGAAAGTAAGCTGAGAATGGAAAAGTTTAATGGCAAGAACTACCAACATTGGAGAATGCAGATAGAGGACTATCTGTATCAGAAGGATCTCTACTTACCGTTAGGTGGGATAGCAAAGAAGCCCAAGGACATGGAGGATGAAGAATGGGAAGTTCTTGACAGAAAGGCTCTTGGGTCTATAAGACTGAGTCTGGCCTCCACTGTGATATGTAATTTGTCACAGGCAAAAACAATGGTAGAGTTGATGACCACGTTAGCAAATATGTATGAAAAACCCTCAGCTTCAAATAAGGTATATCTTATGAAGCAATTATTTAATTTGCATATGAATGAAGGTGGATCTGTTTCTACTCATCTGAATGATTTCAATGGAATTATTAATCAGTTAAGTTCTGTCAATATTGTATTTGAAGATGAAATAAAAGCTCTTTTGATATTATGTTCTTTGCCTGAAAGCTGGCATGGCTTAGTAATGGCAGTTTCTAATACTGCATCTGCATCAAATATTTTGAAAGTAGAGGATGTGGTTAGTGTTATCTTGAATGAGGAAATACGCAGGAAAAGCACAGAAGAGACATCTGGGAACGCTTTAAATTTTGAGAGCAGGGGAAGGCAAAAAGAAAAGAGCAAGAGGAGATCAAGATCTAAGTCTAAGGTGAGAGGAAGATCCAAATCCAGGAATGGCAGGAAGCCACAATGCTGGAACTGTGGAAAGATGGGGCACATAAGCAGAGATTGTTGGTCAAAGCCCAAGGAGGACAACCAACACGAAGGAAAGGAAGAAGCCAAGGTTGCAGGTATTGCACAGGATGCTTTAATTTTCTCTTTGCATAATAACATAGAATCTTGGGTAGTAGATTCTGGTGCATCTTTCCATGCTACCCCTAACAGAGAGTATTTCAGTGACTATACCCATGGAGATTTTGGAATAGTGTACTTAGGGGATGACGAGCCTTGTAAAATAATTGGCAAAGGTAAAGTGCAGCTGAAGATGCAGAATGGCAACACATGGGTGTTGAGAGAAGTGATGCATGTTCCTAGTTTGAAGAGAAATTTGATTTCTGCAGGTAAGCTAGGTGATGAGAGTTGTACAGTAACTCTCACAGCAGATTCTTGGAAGGTGACCAAGGGTGCACTAGTTATGGCCAGAGGTAAGAGAGAAGGTACTCTCTACTTGTGTAATTGTGTTACTAACAAATCTCCTTCAGTTTTATCTACTTCAGGTGTGGATTGTAAATTGTGGCACTCAAGGCTTGGCCACATGAGTGAGAAGGGGATGTCAATACTTAAGTCTAAAGGTATGCTTTCAGATTTGAAAAGTATGGATCTAGAATTTTGTGAGCATTGTGTATTTGGAAAACAGAAAAGGGTTAGTTTTCTCAAGACTGGATCTACTAAGAAAAGGCAGAAGTTGCAGCTTGTTCACACAGACGTGTGGGGACCGGCTCAGGTAGCCTCTATTGGCGGATCACGGTACTATGTTACATTCATAGATGACGCCACAAGAAAGGTATGGATCTACTGTATTAAAAAAAAATCTGATGTTTTTGAGACTTTTAAGTTTTGGAAGGCTATGGTTGAGAATGAAACAGGTAGAAAGTTAAAGTGCCTGAGATCTGATAATGGCGGTGAGTTCTGCAGTCTTAAGTTCAAATTGTATTGTTATACACAAGGAATCCGTAGGCAAAGGACGGTTCCAAGGACACCTCAGCAGAATGGTATTGCTAAAAGGATGAACAGAACTATCATGGAGCGTGCAAGATGTATGAGATTGCATGCAAGGTTGCCCTTAGAATTTTGGGCAGAAGCAGTGGACACCGCAGTGTACCTGATTAACAGAGGACCCTCTACAGCTCTGGATGGTGGAATTCTAGAAGAGGCATGGACAGGTAAAAAGGTAGATCTCTCATATCTCAAAGTTTTTGGTAGTGAAGCCTTTGTGCATATAGATAAGGAAAATAGAAAGAAGCTTGATCCTAAGTCTACGAGGTGCACGTTTATAGGCTATGGCTCAGATGATTTTGGTTTCAGATTTTGGAATCTAGGAACTAACAAGGTAATCAGGAGCCGTGATGTTGTTTTCAATGAAAGAGTGATGTAATGTGATCAGATAAGGAAGCTTGATCAATCTGGGCAGAGCAATAGTGAATTGGACGAAGTTATGGTCCAAAATGAGCTTGCGGGAAAAAGAAATAATCACTTGCAGGAAAACACAGAGACCGACGTCGGCAGACCAGGCACCGAGGTCGGTCAGGCAGAATCGACGACGGCGAGTGACAGGTCTACAGGTGGCCGAGGTCGGTCACTGTCAAAAAATTTGGGTGGACAGATTGTTGAAAACAAGTCCAAGACACCCATCAGGAGGTCTGAAAGGGTAAGTAAGCCTCCTATTAGATATTCTCCTTCCTTATATTACTTATTGCTAACCGATGGTGGAGAACCAGAGAGTTTTGAAGAAGCATTACAGGTGGAGTCCAGGAGTAAGTGGGAGCGTGGCATGGTTGAGGAGATGGAGTCCTTAAGAGAGAACCAAACATGGGATTTGGTTGAATTGCCAAATGGTAAGAGAACACTGAAGAACAGATGGACCTACAGGTTGAAGGAAAGTGAGGATGGTCAGATGCGATATAAGGCCAGATTAGTGGTAAAAGGATTTGCACAAAAGCCAGGGATTGACTTTGGTGAAATTTTTTCTCCGGTTGTTAAGATGACTTCTATAAGGGTTGTATTGTCTTTGGTTGCTTTTGAGGATTTGCATCTCGAGCAGCTAGATGTTAAGACAGCGTTTCTTCATGGAGATTTGGATGAGGAAATTTATATGGAACAGCCAGAAGGTTTCGAGGTCAAGGGTAAGGAGAAGTTTGTGTGCAGGTTAAAGAAAAGCTTGTATGGCCTCAAGCAAGCTCCAAGGCAATGGTACTTGAAATTTGACAGGTTTATGACTGAGCATGGCTACAGTAGGTGTCAATCAGACCATTGTGTGTATTTCAAGAGATTTGATAGCGGTAGATATATTATTCTATTGTTGTATGTAGATGACATGCTGGTTGCAGGGTCTCACATGCAGGATATCTCTGAGCTTAAGGAGAAGTTAGCTCAAAAGTTTGCCATGAAGGATTTGGGAGCAGCGAAGAAGATCCTTGGCATGAGCATTATGAGAGACAGGAAAAATCACAGGTTGATATTGTCTCAAGAAGATTATGTGAACAAGGTGTTGGAGAGGTTTAATATGCAGGATGCAAAACCGGTAAGTACACCTATGGCTGGACATTTTAAGTTAAGCAAAGAACAATGTCCCAATTCACATGATGAGGTAGAGTACATGAGTACGGTTCCATATTCTTCCGCAGTAGGGAGTTTGATGTATGCAATGGTGTGTACTAGACCAGATATTGCCCAAGCAGTGGGAGTAGTAAGCAAGTATATGGCCAATCCAGGTAAGGAACATTGGAAAGCGGTTAAATGGATCCTTAGATATCTGAGAGGAACCAGCAGCAAGCACCTATGCTATGGAGGTTCAGATACTTCTCTACATGGCTATGTAGATTTAGATATGGCAAGGGATTTGGATGGCAGGAGGAGCACCACAGGTTATGTTTTTACTGTAGGTGGATCGGCAGTTAGTTGGATATCTAAGTTGCAGAAGGTTGTAGCCTTGTCAACTACAGAAGCAGAGTATATTGCAGCTACAGAAGCTAGCAAGGAGATGATATGGATGACACGATTCATGGAAGAGCTTGGAAGGGAGCATGGGAGTTGCAGATTGTACAGTGACAGTCAGAGTGCAATCCATTTGGCCAAGAACTCAGCCTTTCATTTTAGAACCAAGCACATACAGCTAAGGTACCACTTCATACGGCAGGTATTGGAAGATGGTGAGTTGAAGCTGGAGAAAATCCATACAGACAAGAATCCTGCTGATATGCTAACAAAGCCGGTTACGATGGAGAAGTTGAATCTTCATTCAACTTCTATTGGTCTTCATGATTGAGTTAGAGATGGAGGAGCTAGAAGATGATGCTGTACAGGTTGGTGCAGCTGGTTTATCTCCAAGTGGGAGATTGTTAGGGTGTGGAGCTAAAAGCTTCACCAAGGAGCATACTTAAACAGGTTCGGGTCTACACAGACGCCGGCATCGGTCAGGAGCGACCGACATCGGTTAGTAGCAGTTGCAGAGGCGCCGACGTCGGCAATATGGTCGACCGGCGACGGTCACAGGCGAACAGGCAAGAACCGACGTCGGTTACCTGCGTGTCCAGAAATCTATTTCCGTGGACGGCAGCGAGTGTTTGCATGATAAGTTTGAGTCGTGGACTCAAGCTTGCGTCTCTATTATTGGCAATATTATTTTTAGAGCCCTTGTTCAAGAGGCTTAACTGTTTGTTGTAAGAACATGCTCAAGTTCCCTATTTCTATATGTAGGAAGATCTTCTTAGCTTAGAATTGTAAGTGTTATGTGTAGAACTGTAAGAGTAGAACATTGTGAATGTTTGAAGGACAGTACAGAGTTGCATCAATCCAGGTTGTTGGATTTGAGTGTACTTGAGAGTGAGCTCTTGAGGAATAGAGATCTAGTGAGAGATCTTGTGTGCATCTGAGAGAGGTGTGGAAGAACGAAGCTTCTTCATTGTATTCCTATTGTAAAGAGTTTCAATACAAGTTTTCAGGGTGTTTTCTTGTATATCTTGTTCTGTGCTATTTATCATTTCAGTTACTTATCTATCTGATTTATTTTCGCGTTTATTGCTTTCACAAGTGTAATCTATTATTAGTTCTGATTCATTTGTACTTCAGGCACATTCAATGGTTGATGACAAATTCAGTTCTAGTAGTTGTTTTAGAATTAAAAGTTTGAATGGCAGTATATGAAATTAGTATGACAACAATCCTGACAATTGCATCCTTCATTTGTTATTACATTTCATTGTGGATGCCACTAATTATAACCACCTTTGGGCAAATCAATGTCCCACCCTGTGCTACTTGTTCACAAAATCAGCTATGCTTATTTTTTGGAACTCCCCTCCGAAACTTGTCTGTTTCATCTTTTCGTCTCCCTCTGTTCGTTCTTCGAAATGGATTTCGAATTCGCTCTCATCTTGGCCTCAGAACGAGAAGTGGTTACCATCTCGTCTCAACCAATTTTTCCCTCCCCTGGACTCCTTTCGGAGTTGGTCTTTTCTTCCATTTTCCCTGTAGAGGCGGCAAAAATCGCCGCCCCTGCATTTTCCTTCATTTTTTGTGCAAGGGCGGCAAAAATTGCCGCCCCTGTATTTTCCTTCGTTTTTTGTGCAAGGGCAGCAAAAATTGCCGCCCCTGCATTTTCCTCCATTTTTTTGTGCAAGGACGGCAAAAATTGCCGCCCCCGCATTTTCCTTCATTTTTTGTGCAAGGGCGACAAAAATTGCCGCCCCTACATTTTCCTTCATTTTTTGTGCAAGGGCGGCAAAAATTGCCGCCCCTGCATTTTCCTTCATTTTTTGTGCAAGGGCGGCAAAAATTGCCGCCACTGCACTTTTCCCTGCAAGGGCGGCAAATTTTGCCGCCCTTACTCGTGTTCTGCATCCCCTTTTCGCCGCCCGTGTAGTGGGCGGTAAATTTGCCGCCGATTGCCGCTTATGCCGATGTCGACCGATATGTCTGCTGTCGTCGGCAGGTTTACCGACGTCGGCTGTTTTCTTCTACCGTCGTCGACAGGTTTGCCGACGTCGGCGGTGTTGTCTGTCGACGTCGGTCGTGTTCGTCGTCTCCATTCTCCCGCCCGTGTAGGGGTGGCAATTTTTATCGCCCTTACGTTTGAAGGATGCAGGGGCGGCAATTTTTGCCGCCCTTGCATTTGGAACTCACATTTCTCCAACTCTAGAGAAATCTTCATTCTTTTCATTTTTCGCGCCCGCTCCCCTTTTTCTTCTTCTTTTTGACCTGCTCGTGTCTCATCCCTTTCAAACACATCTCCCTGATCATGACTAGCGAACGTGCAGTTCTCCCAGATCACTACTTGCTTCCTCTGATTGCACAATCATGGCAGTTTCTGTGAAGGGTCCCTCTTCATCGACGTCTTTTTAGCAGAAGTTCTTCCAGGTCACTGAAGTTTCCCTGAAGCAGTCCAAGACCACGGAGAAGACTAAAAATAAAGACTGACAGTTTGGAGAAAGATCTCAGCAGAGGAAAAGAAATGAAAAATCCCAAGAAGAGCACTCTAATGTCTATTGGTACCATCTCCAGTAAGGACTCCTATGTTGAAATCAAGGAGTCACTGATCTTCAGAATCCAGATAGCATAGGAATTCAGGCATCGATCGCCATGTACGATGCTCATCCGAATAAGTCCGGCAGCAAGAATTGACACTCTCTCTCCTCCTCCTCTCTTCTTCTATCCTTATGCATTTCTGTTTTGTGCAAAATGCATGCAATTTTGTAATATGTAATTACGTATAAATATTTTGGAAAATATCTGAAAGTCAAAGATGAGTCATCTTTGACCAAGATATTTTATATTTTATTATTTTCTATTTTTGAGGATTTCCTCTCTATATATAGTGGAGACCTCATTTGTAAATTATCTTGGAAAATTCAATAGCAAACACTCTGCTGAAATTGAAGCAACTTTTGAGACTTTGTGCTCAAATTTGTAAATCATATTCTGTTGAATGAATGAGAAGCAGGTTATTTCAAACTTTATGTTGAGATTATTTGTGTTATTTAGGAAATAGTTCTTATGTCTTTTTCCTGGTAACATCTTGTTTATTTGATTTAATAAGCAAGTGGGTGTGTTTATATTATCTAAAGGCGTTTCTAGAGGATAGAAGATAGACTTTGTGCTACTTTTGTCTTTGAGATTCAGTTATCTTTTGTAGTTTCAGGTGAAGACTTTGTGCTTCACTTTACTCTACGGTTATACTTGTTTCAGATCTGTGGAGAAGCTACAGAAGACTTTGTGCTTGCGTGAGCATTCTTGTGACTTTGTTCTTCAGGTGATCTCTTGCTCTTCGTTTGATACCATTCCTGAAAGAAGAGGAGTGTTGTTAACTTTATACCATGATTTTTCCTCTTTTGTTCTTCATACATTACCTCTGAAAAAAGAGAGGTAGATGTTGTTATACCCCCCATGTGTTATTTTTTGCTTAATTATATATCCGGCACGTAAATATTGATAGGGAACCTTCCCTTGATGAGAGGAGAGATTTACCTCGTCTAGATCTGGTAAACCCACACTTCTCGTAGTATAAATCTCCCTTATGCTGTGGCTGATATCCCCATTTTGTCATCAGTTAGTTGACGACAAAATATTCACCCAACACTACTAAGTATAACTACTTATGGGAGAATTAGTATCACTGACCCTTTATCATTATTTCTTAATTATAACCGCCCATTGTAAAACTAGGGACAATACCTTTACCATGCATTATAGCATCACCTTGCCATTACTATTATCATTTGCCTTGCCATTTCTATTATCATTTGCCTTTATCTAAAGCTTGTTGGTACTTAGTCAGATACCTTTGATGTAGGCAAACCTACAGTGACTTGAGGTCTTATTTGGGACTATGTAGGCAACACTCAATTTATGTTGAGGTTAGCTCAGTCACCCCTTAATCACACTCTATCCATCTTATAAGATCATTTCTACTTTCTTTTATGAGTAATATCTTTTGCTTATCATCAATTTTCTTTTATCTCAAATCATGAGAGAACTACATTTGGCCTAAAGTCTATATCCATGGGAATATGTAGGCAACATCCAATTGCCTAGTGCATTTGGAGTCAACTCGACCATTTTTGGTGATTGATTTCATTCACCATTTTCTTGGAACATTCCTTCTTATAGATTTATCCAATGCTCTCACCATTTTATGAACAACCTAAGCCAATGCTCTCACTATTTTGTGAGCGATATCTTGTCAATCTCTAATGAGTGAAGATACCCCAAAAAGTCTAAAAACATTCAAAAAATTTCAAAATCCTAAAAATTAGAAAATCGGCTTACAATCTCCTAGAGATATATAAAGCCCTAAAATCTAAAAACATTGGCCCTATATTAAACCTAGTCACCAATCCTCAATCCACCTTAATGGGGAAAAAAAAATTATTAGTTCTAATATATTTCACAATGATTGAGGGTGTAACCTCCCCTTTGCATGTATCCTTGCTTAGGGGCACCAACAATTTTGCACTTTTTAGGCCAAGTTTACAGCTTTTACCCTATTGGGGCAACACCAAAGCATGTGGCTTATAGTGAGATCTCTTATCCTCACATGTCATTCTATTGCATATAACCTTGTTTGGGGGTACCTTCGCATGTAAGTATTGACTTAGTTAACTACAATATGCTTTTTGTTGCTTTTATTGTTAAGCTTTATGTGTGTTTGGTTTCATTATTGTGCCTTGAATCAATCTATATGCATTCCTTGGGTGATTCCTTGCGCATTGCTCGAGTCCATCCATATTCATATGTTAACATTATCATCATGGTTTTTACCATTGGTGCATTATTTTCAAATGTTTAGCGGATCGGGTGTCAGTCCTTCTACACATTATGGCCAAGTCATCATGGTGTTTTATATCATGGTGTATACCATCACACGTTATAGAAAAATTTAGTTCAGTGGAGCTTACAAGTAATGGTGCCATAGAAACTTCTCCCTATTCACTTTGGAAAATCCTCCCACCCTCCTTGATTAAATCAACCCATTGACCATTATAGTTGTATTGTATGCTAATAAGGATGAGCATCACTACATTGGAAGGTAAAACTAAATCATTCACATTAATCAATTCTTATTCTTCTATTTTATTCCTCGTTCCATTTTCTCACACTTTTGGATGAACTACATTGGCCTAAGGTGTATTTAGACTATGTAGGTAACACTTAGGTACATGACATATTTCGAGTCAGCTCGACTACCTTTTTTCTTCTAATCATCTCTTTCATCACTTTACGCATCATCATGTGCCTAGTTATTGATGGCTTCTTCAGTCATTAGAGCATCACATCTACATTTGCACCCGCTCAGATTTAATTTGTGTAATAGGTTATCTCCTTGAGTTATGCTTACAAATCTGCCCTACTGGGGCACAACCAATTTATCATAACCAAAAATCATTATTCAATCCAAGTCATCAAAATGATTATAACTGCTTTTGGGTAAATCATTATTTGGACCCATCCGCCCTACTGGGGCACATGCTTGTGCCACTGATTATAACTGGCTTTGGGCAAATCAGTGTTTTAATCAATAAATGCAAGAATTAGCTCAATTAGATTAATTTCATCAATGGATTCATTTTTTCTTCTTCTTAATTCTTTTTGAGGGATCATCCATCAATTGTATGTGTTGGCCACTCCCTCGAGGGGGCATCATGGGCTTCCCAAACTTTGTTTGGAGCATCATTTTTTAATCAATATCTTCATTTT
Source organism: Torreya grandis (assembly GCA_037957365.1). Lineage (NCBI taxonomy): Eukaryota > Viridiplantae > Streptophyta > Pinopsida > Cupressales > Taxaceae > Torreya > Torreya grandis. The sequence goes on along the minus strand of JARHVA010000485.1, from coordinate 1,730,542 downwards.
TCTTCTTAATGACTTTTTCATTGTTTGAAAAGATGTTACTATTCTTGTGTCTTACAATGCCTTCTCAAACAAGGGCAAAATGTACACACTCATTTTTTGCCACTTTTGTGTCTAAACAAACATCAGACTGATTTCTTTCAAACAACACAAATTAAACCTATAAATCACCGTTCATCTAAATTTTATCCACACATTGGACATAAGTGCCGTAAATCACATCAATGCATCCCTAATTGGGGCATTACCCTATACATAATAATAACCTCTCTTCAATTCATCCCTAGTCAAATTGTGACCTAACAAATTGATGTTTTTGACAAAGTATGAAGGACAACCATGTCAAAATTCAAAAAATGCAATAAAACTAATCATAATTACTGAATTGATTAAATCCAATTAAATGGTTAGTTAAAATATCCATGGAGAATTAATGAATCTTTATTTTTCAAATTCCATAAAATCAACCAAAATATCAGAAAAGGTGACATCATGCCAAGTTGTCAAACCACTTGCAAATATCAACAATATCAAGAATTGGGTGGGAGAAATAATCATTCTTGACCTAGGTCTCTCACATGGTCCTCTTATTTTCATCTATTGATCTTGATTTTAAGATAGATGGTTACAATTAAATTGATTTGTGGCCACACATTTTGATCTTGAGATGGAAGGTTACAAATCATTCTCCTCATTTCTAAAAACTATAAATACAAGTGCAATGACCATTCCTAAAAAAGAGCTTCTTAAGCCAAACTTATTATGTAGGATTCTTAGGAGGAGCTTCACACAACCATACATGCCAAGCCAATTGCCAAAGTGAACAAGGAGAGATGATGCACACGCAACATTGACAAAGATTCCATTGTCCACAAATTGAGCAAGTCAACTACCTCAACAAGTGAATTTGGAGCTACAAGGAAGTTCAAAGGAAGATTATCTTTTGTGATTTTAGTTGTGTCTTAATGTGTTCTTGTTATTTATGCTCACCCCAAGTAATTATGTGTTCTCTTTTGAATTTTAATCACTAACAAGAAACTTACGATCTTCTTCATAATCCTATGTTATATTAAACAACAATAATTTTATATTTTATGGTGGAGGTGATTGTAAAATGAGTTTGTGTGTTTCTTCATACAATGTGGAAATGACTTGTGCAAGGAGACATTTCAATTCATGGCGAGCTTGAATAATGATGAAGTGGTGAAATATGTCAAGGTGAACTGGGCGATGATGGTGAGGGGCAATGACAGGGTATTTCAAGTGATATTAGATATGAGAGGGTCCATGTCGTACATCAAATATGGATTCAAGACATATAGTGGATTTATATGGCTTTCACCCATTTGAAAGGGGTTAACAACATCTTTAGTAAAGCTGGTGACATGTTTGATCTATCAAGTATTAAAAGCATAAAATTTCATGTTACTACACAAACACCACATTAATTAACTTATAATTAAGTGATATGTTATAGAGGTATGTACATGTATCTACTCGAGCTTCTTCAAGTCCATCCCTTGAAATACCATGTTATTATCCTTTACCATCACCGCCTAATGCACCTTGTAACCTTTAATCTCTTTCATGCTTTGTATGGCCTTGCCCTTTCCCAACACTTCACCATTGATCATACCATGATTTGACATCTCGTTACCATATGAAGGAAAAATTTAGTCATAAAAGATGATACAAGTACGCATCCTTGGATTTCAAGTGAGCTACGACTACCGATTTACACTCTTTCACTTTACAAAACCCTGCTTTCCCAAACACACAAATTACGCCATCCTTTCTAACATAACTTGCACATGGAATTCCACGTCTAGAATTGGCAAGAAATAAATTGTTTCAACAAGATCCTTCTACCTAAAGTAAGTAAGTACATCAAATCTTAAGTTAAGAAAACAAGGAATCTATTTCAGATTTGGAAGTAATATTATACACACTAGATACACTAAAATCTTCAATGCATTAAATTAGAGATCAATTTGAACTAGACAACATAAGAAATCATATCTTATAGGTCGAGAGACATCCAACAAACAATTTATCTATGGTTTGTATGACCACCTATTGAATGAGCTCAATTATCAATGGTCGACTATGCATCATCTTCTTCCTGCCATTCCTCAAGCTTAGAATTAAAAAGAAAAGGGTAGCTACACAAGTAATGTTCTTTTAGTTTCAAACCTCAAACCTATTGGATTCCCCTTTATTATACAAAACATGATCACATGAATAATGTAACACTGTAATGATAAAGTTGACCATAGATAGAAAACATTATTGAATAAAGAGAGCTCATTTTCATGAGCTCATGTGTATTTAATATTCACTGTGATAACATGAGTAATCAAGATTTGGTGCAATTAAATATTATAACATTACTAATTACAATGCATAATATGTTAGGGATTCATCTTCACATATGGATTGACGCATTCATTCATTCGAGTGGTGAATCGATCTTGAGAACCATTTGAGTGAAGGCCAAAATCTTATCAGGGCATTGGGTTATGGAATAATTACATTCTTAGTATTCTTGTGATAAGAAAAATCTTCCACACTACATTCTTTGTTCGCCTCCATCAGAAATGAACTCAAATTCCCACCGAGCTTGAGGAGATGCTTTGATAATGAAAACCCATTGAAAATGAAGAGAAAAAATTGTGTAAAGTAATCTATATATGTTTGTTTGACATTAATATATACTAACTTAATAAATACAATATAAATATTATTAGTAATATAATATATTATATATTATATTAAATATAATATGTTATATTATTAAATTAATATTATATATTATATATAATATATTACAATATTATAATATATTATATTTAATAAATTATAGCATACTATAATATTATATACTATATTTAATAAATTATAATATTATAGTATACTATAATATTATAAATTATAATATACTATAATATTATAAATTATAATATACTATAATATTATTATTATAAATTATAATATTATAGTATGCTATAAATAATATTATAATATTATTTATAGCATATTTTATTATTATTATTATATACTATATTATTATATTATAATATACTATAATAATAATATTATAATATTATAGTATACTATAATAATAATAATATATTTAGTATACTATAATAATAATATTTTAATATATTATAATTTTATAGCATACTATAATAATAATATTATAATACAATATTATAGTATACTATAATAATAAAATTATAATGTATTATAATATTATAATTTACTAAATATAATATATATAGACACAAACACATATACATATATAGTCCATCATTCCACCATAATGCTGGGAGAGAGTATGTAGAATTTGGTGGGGATTTGAACTTATCTCCATCAAAAAACTTAAAATTGGTAGCGCTTGAACTCTCAGTGACAGTTTTACCTTTTCTCCATTCACCAAATAAAGAGAAATGTTCACTACTATTATGAATACAATCGTTGTTGTTAGTGTTATTGAGAAAGATAATGGAAAATGCTTGGAAATATTTGTATCCATATCTATTTGTATATAACATCTTGTATCAGTTGATTGGATTATATAAGAGGCATCTTTTATTGAAGAAGCATTTTTATTTTTGGTCTAATTAATTTTAAAGTCGCTTAATTTGGTTTCATATAGTTAAAGTAGACATATGTGACATGTCATTGAAATTTGCACATGTATTTGTGCAAACTTCTTCAAGTCCATCACCTAAACTATCATGTCATTGCCTCTCAACATCATTGCCTAGCTCACTTTGAAATCTTTCACCCTTTTCATGTTATGTATGGCCTTGCCTTTGTCTAGCATTTCTTTATTGCTTAAGCTCGTTGTGAAATGTGACATCTCGTTCATGCACAACTCAATGCCACACCATATGAAGTAACACACCACATCCTTTTCCACCATCACCTCCATTTGAAATATTAGATTATTGTTGTTTAACACTTCGTGTACAAAAGGTGAGATGATTTTAGTGGTCTTTCGTTTTCATGCAATATTCCCAGTGATTTACCCTCTTTCACTTACAAAACCTTGCTTTACCAGAGCATCAAGTCACACCCCTCACACCACCCAACCTACCTTAGAATCTTTCACCGCTTTCATGTTCTTTATGGCGTTGCTCTTTTGTATCACTTCGTCATTGCTCAAGCTCACCGTAAAACGTGATGTCTCCTTCCCACATATCTCATTGCAATATTGTATGAAGTAACAAACCATGTCCTTTTCTACCATAACCTCTACTAAAAATATTATATTGATGTCTTAAATAAAAACAACAAGATACATATTCAACAGTTAAAATTTACGTATGTATTAGTATGTATTACCACTATTAATTTACACTCTTTCACTTTATGAAACCTTCTTTATCAAAATAAAATATTACATCCTTTAAATTGTAATGCGATACCTAATAATTTATAATATTAATAATATGTTTTGAGAGACTTGATTTTCAGCCCTAATTTCCAATTAAAAAATAGAGAAATGTAATGGGCATGGACTGAGTTGTTATTGGACATCACACATAATCGTCTTCTTTTTGTTCTTTTTCTAAAATTGGGGTGGAAGAAAATGAAAGCCGAGGTGAAAGAACACTTATATATCTTACAATAGTTAATTAGTCAATGCAATTATGAACTCTAAATATGGTAAGGTCGGGTAAAACTTCGTCACAGTCACAGGCACAGTGTTTTTGGGTCAGTCTGTGTAGGCCTGCTCCATCACTGAAACGACTTTTTTCAAGCTCAGAATTCAACCATCATGCCCTTTATCTGATACCCGATAAATAAAATAATCAGTTACAGCAATCCAAATTCCGATCCCCAGGAAAAAAAAAAAAAAAAAAAAAGTAGTAGCAAAAATGTCAGGCTCTCTGGATATGTCTTTGGATGATCTGATAAAGAGCAAGAAGAAACGAGGCCGAGAAGAAGAAGGAGAAAGAGGAGGGAGAGGATCGTCTGCTGCAAAACGTAGAAACACAAGGCGCTCTGCAAATCGGTCGGCAACACATTCTGTTCACAAGGTATGATCATTATATTATTGCGAATGATCCGATGGTGTATTTGTTTTTCTGTTGGTAATAATTTTGTTTATTATCATCTGTTGCTGTCATTGAGATAATGTTTTGGGGACAGTCTATTCCGAAAGCATCGGAGCATGAGGAGCTTGCAGCTAGGCCTTCTTCAGCAATCGAGACTGGTACCAAACTTTATATTTCTAATTTGGACTATGGAGTCACAAACGAGGATATCAAGGTACGTGATTGCTATTTTTACATTTTCCTTTTTGATTTGGTAAAATATCCCCTTTTTGGGGGATTGGTAAACTTGGGCATAGCTGCCATGACCCAGGGGTATTTCTTTGGTCAAATTCACCTGGGATCCCGTACCGTCCGAATGTTTTGTTGCATGTAGAAATTTACTCAATTTTAAACATTTTATCTTGTTCCAGGGATTTGAACCTGTAGTTCTGTTATGAAGGCCCCCATAATTTTACCACTTGAGCTCATTCCATCGGACAAATTCTTGTTAAATCTTTTTACTTGCTTCTGTTTTTTTGGGGTTGCCATTTGGCGTATAAGCTTGGACCACATTCTTTAGATTTTAGTCATGCTCAATTTTACTGCATAATTGTTACACCACAACCTTGCGACATGTCTGCTGGAGTTATATGTCATCTTCAATATAGTGTGGAATTTAAACTTGTGTCACGCTCTTACACCACAACCCTTCTTTGTATTTACGTAGGTGGATTGGCAAGGTATAGTTTTCTCTCGAGCTTGGTCACAAGGTTAAAATCCAGGGATAATTTGAACAATGAATTAGGCAACTAGGAAAAAAAATCTTATTGTAGAACAAAATGGAATCCATACACCAAATTGCTATGTGGCTTGGATGTGATCAAAAAATTGACTTTTGCCTATTCTTTAATTTCCGAGATTTGCTTTTCATCTAAAACTGATTTACTTAAAAAATTAAACATATAATTTGGCTCTGCCCTTGCTGATGAAGCAATTGTTGTGGCAGTGGATGTATGAACATAAGTTTGATTATCAACGTATTTTATAGTATATACAAGGGGACTTTTTCAATTTACTTTATTATATTGTTCAAATTTTGTACCCCCCAAGTTTTGACCTCACGACCAAGCTCAAGAGCAAGGTGGGCCTTGCCTATGATGGCTTCTTATCTTTTCTTTCTATATTTATGTGTATCGTGGAATTTGGTCAGCCTGGGTTTTAACATAGACAGTTGATGAGTGGCTATAACGATATGCTAGAGCCTGTTGTCTACACTGTTTTGTTTTAACATAGAGAAATTACATTTATATTATATGCATACTGTATGCTTGCTTCCCCTGCGATTTGCTGAAAAGAAGCTTTGCCACTATTCATAAGATGTAGCTAAACTGTCCTAGGAAATGCATTTCAATATCCTATCAGGGCCAGTAGATACAGGGATAAATAGGGAAATTCACATATTTGATATTTTCCTCCTCATAATTTATGCCCTGCCCATAGAATATTAGTAAATGTTGAACACTAGAGAGGAGTGGGGCTTTCTGCAAAAATATTTAATCTATAGGTTGGCTTGTTTAGGAGTTATGTGATCGCTCATATGGTTTACAAGCTTTTTTGAACTTTTTTTTTTTCAATTCCAATAAATTTTACTGTTTTTTCTAATGTTGCTTTTTTTCCTCCATAAATGAATTTTGCCATTTCTTTTTTATTTAACGAATATATGTTGGACAATTTGCCAAGTGCTTTTTGTACTTCTGTTTTCCATGATAGCTAAATTTCCTCCTGATAACTATGCTTTCCATCAGTTCTGATCTAATGTGCTGATGTCTACCTGTTACTTTGTGAATTTGCTCAGTTTTTATAGGTGTATTGCCATTGCTATTGAAAAAGGAAAGTCTGCATTACATTATTTTCTTTGTGCATCTTGCCTCATTTATAATGGTGCCCAAAACTTCATGCTTCCTGACTGTAAAGGTGAGTTTCTGATATATAAAATGGGTTGAATGCAGGAACTATTTTCAGAAGTTGGGGATCTGAAGCGGTCTACCATGCACTATGACAGGAGTGGGAGATCAAAGGTATACTTGGGGATTCTTTTTGGAAATGGGAATTATTACTTAAGAATCATTTGTCTGCCACTCCAGTGAGATGGGTTTCTTGTATATCAGGGGACAGCAGAGGTTGTATTTGCAAGGAAGGACAATGCACTAGCTGCTGTAAAGCGATATAATAATGTGCAGCTTGATGGTAAACCAATGAAGATTGAATTTATCAGTGCGAACCTCTCCCTACCTGCTACAAACACTCAGTCTATGAATGGGATTTTGGAAAATACAGCTAAAGCTTCTGGCAGGTAAGAAAATATGGATCAATGAGCATTTTCTGAATGTATTTCAAAATGGGTGATAGTTTTCCATTTCAATAATGATGTTTTCAGGTTGTAATCTCAAATCTGAATTAAACAAACTAGGGATTAAGTTATATTCCATTCTTACAAACTTGCTTGTGTAGTGGTGAAGGAGGTTTCTTGTGTCTAATCGAAAAGGTGGTTTGATCACTAGCCATGTAACGATTTCCATATAGGAATAGCAACCACACTAGACTAAAGGCGATGTTTTCTTTTGTGTCCACAATTATTAATTTGTTTATATCAGGTCACAGGTGTGTCTGTGAGAGAATGTTGTGTTATCGCAGTGAGTGTGTACTCTTATGAGGGTTTTCATATTCTGATAAATAGATATCTAAACTACTGAATTATTCCAACAAAGAATAAAAAAGAAGCTAACAAAAAATAACATGAAATAAATGGAAATAGCTATATAAATGGAAATGTCAGAACTGGTTTGCTACAAAAAAATTCCAGAATTGCCTGAAATGCCAGCCCCATCCTTGAAATGTCGATGGCGTTTCTGGGCCATTTCTGGGAATGGCCCATGTGTTTCCATGGAGAACCTGTGGCATTTCTGCTAACAATCTGTGGCGTTTCCGCTAACAGCCTGCAGCATTTCCACTGAGAACCCACAACCACGAGCAAGTATAAAGCAAAAAAATAAAACCTAACTAACCTAACCCATGTCTAACCCCCCTTTGTGCTCTTCTCTACCAACCTAACTCAACCCCCTTTAAACCTATGCTATTATCAATTTTGTGGTGTTTAGTTTGTTTTTATGCTGATTATGCACAAAACACTGATTTTACAACTATTTTTCTTTATGTTTCTATATTTTCCATGTTTTATGTAGGGACATTTCCACACTGTCCTGTATCCAGGGCCCAAAAAAATTGGTGTTTCCCGTACCCGCTTTTGCTTCCAATTCATGTGGACGAGTACTGGAGCCTCCTATCTGGATCATGAAGACTGTAGAGGAATTCTGATCTCTCTCTTTATATGTGACTACTTAGGGAATGGATCTCCTACGATGATGATGAAACTTGATGCTGGTATTAACATAGCAAAGATTGATCTAATGGCTTCTCATGGAGTAATACACTGACTAAAAGACCTGTAGCAGGAGAATGATAGATTTTCAAAACTTGAAATGACTCCTGTGCTTAAATGGAAAATTCTCCATGTGAATTTAGTGAGAATCCATCTCAGAAGACAGAGTGTCTCCTCTTGTTTAGGCTTTGTAAGTGAAAGGTGACATTTTGTATGAAATCAGTGTTGCAATGTAAAATACCAAGTTTGTAGGTTTGTAGCATTGCAATTCGAGACAATGCTGACAACTCACATTAAACTGCTGGAAAATGGACAGTAATCTACATTGTAAATGCCTTTAGCAGGGAAAAAAATAATTTAGATGGCAAGACAGTGGAGCACTTGACATCTAACATTTTAGAATGCTCTTAGGGCTTTCTAAGATGTGTGGTGGCAATTTATTGGATTTTGTTGACTTTTCCTTGAAGTTTGCAGATTATCCCATTGAAAATTTAAATAAAAGCACCTTTGTGACATTTTGTCACTTAACGTATGGCCAAATCTAGTGGGGCAATAGGCTATCTAAGGAAATTAATGAGGTTCAATTTAATTTTTCACCCTGAGAAAGTCATGATTGGGCTATAAAACATGAAATTGGACATATGATGATATATTCTTGCCCCTGCGGCACAAGCAGTTTACCATCTGGAGGGTGATGCCTTGAAATGCCAAAGAGGATTAGAGAAAGGCGCTTGGCATGTTGATGAAGATGCTGAACCATATACCAACTATAGTGTTCATTCCTTTTGCTGCACGTGTTGCTAATGTTGTGAGGAAACTTATGTGGCATGATGTGATGAGCTATATCGGATCTGTAGGTTTAGGCATGGAAATGGGAAAATGATGTCAAATGGCATGTATGTTCTGATGAATATAAGAATGAAATGGATGCAAACAATACATGCACTCTTTACATAATGCATTTCATAAGGTCACACATTCCACAAACCATACTAACTGTATAATGCATGTCATACACTGGACTGATATCTGTCTATAAAAACTAGCTTATAACTGTTTTTGAGGAATATCTTTGCTTATCCTCAGGATAATGATCCAGCGCACAGACAAATGCATGAGGAGCTTTTTGGGGGCTGAATATATACTGGCTTTATGCCTAGAGCTCTGTAGGCAAGCATCTATCAAGATGTTTATCCATGAATAGATTCACTTGTCTTTGACCATACCAAGAGTATTTGCCTCCCTGCAAGTCAACATCAAGGAGTTCATTATTCACCAGAAACTTAGCAAATAAGTGATTGTGCTGCTGATTATGATGAAGGCCTTCTTTCTTCTCTTTAGCATAAAGTACTGTATTAAATTTTCCAATTAGAATTACAGGCATACTCCCAAATGATCCTTCCAGTTAGTAAAGTGTCACCAACTTTGCATTTTCTGAGGATGGAATGGGGATATATGTACATACATACATACATATATATACATATACATACATACATACATACATACATACATACATACATATAGATATGTATACACACACACATATATATACAATGAAAGCTTGCATATTAAATTTGTAGGTTTGAAAAAGACCCGTGGACCCCAAATTGCATTATATTGCCAAGTAGGAGGCTGAGCTTTGGCTTTATTCGAGGTGATCATGGCACCTCCAGCTTTTCTCTGTGGAGTTTGAGGGAGATGTTTCATATGTGGCCATAAGTTTAACTGCCTTAGTTGCCTGGGCCAAATTTGATCTGCTTTTCTACAATCTGATTACGACAAACTTTTATTTTTATGCATATATATAATGAAAGATTATTTTGCATTGATGGAGCTTTAAGACACCTTATTGTCCATGATAATAGCTGCATGGTTGTCATGAATCTGTAGGGTGCCTAGTAGCATCCATTAATTACTTTAGGTACATGTGTAGATGTTTAGAGGCCCACACAAACCCTCTTAAGTTGTTTCCAATAGCTTCCGGAAAAGTGAAATTCCACAATTTGATTGAAGTCCAAAGAGCCTTACCTGGGCTTGAATGATTGAAGTTATATTGGCTGCGGGGTTGAACCATTAATAGGCAAGCTTTGTTCGTATGGTCCACCTTAGAGGACCAACTCTCTATTACTTCCTCGGAGGAAAAGTGTATCTCGTAAAGTGATCCCTCAGGCTTATTAAAATTTCCATATTTGTTTTATGTACAGATAAATCTACAGATAAGGCATCTTCCCTTGATGGCCCAATTATGCTCCTGAACAACCTCATTCATGGGTGTGTCAATGATAGGCATTTCTTCTTACCTTTGGTGACAGCTATTCTGGGTTCTGTTGTTTTGACCCTCTTTGGAAACGCTTTCTTGTGTATGCTGCCTGTACATACGCTTCAAATTCTTTCCTGGAGAGTAGCTGGCACCCCTCCAACAGAACTTTGCTATGTAGTAAAGGAGGGAAAGAGGAGTCCGAAGGCCCCCAGATTCAACCATGGATGACAAAGTCAGAACCGGGAGTTGTGTTGCAGGTTAGAACTCATGTTGTGTATTCATTAAGCCAAATAGGAAAAAGGGTTCTGCTCTCATGCAGCTCCTTCAGGAAAACATTGAATAGACCATGGTTGTGTATTCTTAGATGGTTTTGTCCGTTTGAGTTTTGATGAGCATGTCTGCCATAAATTATCTGTATATGGGTTTACGGTCCACAAATGTCTCTATGATTGCCTTTGTTAGGTTTTGAACAGATTGACTGATAGTTATGTTTAACCTCATACTCTGTCTTTTTTATATTATACCATCTTCCATACATTCTGTTAAAATGCCCGTGACTGCAAGATGCAAGTTTCAATGTAATCACGCTATCCAGGGGCTGCAGCAGACTGTCATAAAGTCTGCATCCCATTCTTAAATTAATATAATTATATTTTTTGAATTTTTTGCCAATCAAAAGAAAATTCCAAAAAGAAAGAAGGGCTTAATTGTTGTGGTTGTTAGAAATGTTGGAAACTTTGTAATAAAGGCCTTTAGTTGAACATAAAAACCAGATGAAGTCCGTGAGGATGATTGCAATCACTCTTGGCTGGTCGAAAGGTCTTTGGAAAGAAGTATCTAATGCGGAAGAAGTCTTTGTAAAAGAGTTTTACCATTTATGAACTGTGGAATTGATGGAGAAGAAATGGAGACACTAAAGTGGATTGGTGAATGATCATAATGGCTGCCCAAACATAGATATGAGGGGACTTTGGGCCTTGAAGACAATTGGTCAAAGAGGAGGAGGAATATTCTTGTGTAGGTAGTAAAGGTGTGTCCAAAAAGCTCCTAGAGTGAACGATCAAAGAGGAATCCATTGCGGTGGTACAATTAAAGATAAATACATTTAAAAAAATCTACAACTAGTTTTCATGATTCCAAATCTTCCAAAATTTTCCTTGGTAGTGTTTAAGAGCTTCGACAAAGCAAAATAAGAAACAAAAGAAAAGTTTTGCACCATTATAGCTAGAAATGTAGCTATGAAGGTGGAATTGTGGTGACAAATCAGCTTTGGCCTACGATAAAGGTCACTTGATCACTAGCCTGATGCTTTCTACCTAAATATATTGTCCACACTATGGTAAACATTGTGATTATTTTGAGAGTTTTGTATCCATAGTTGCCAAAACTTTTTTTTTGATATGCATTTGTGAAGGAATGTTATGGTGTGTCAACAAGTGTTTTCTATTACGAGGGTTTCGCAATTCTAACAAGTAGATAAAAGGCTTGTACAAACTAAAAGTGAATCTACAAATTTAAAGTGAAAGGAATTAGGAAGAAATGCATTAGGAGTTGTCAAAGTGGAAGGTGTTAATGCCTTGTACATAGATTAGATTACCTTGAAAAGCTTCTTGCCTTGATTCATGATGTTTTTGTTATGTTGGAGCTAAAGAAGGAACTCTTATTGATGACTTGTGCAGGAGTTTTGCTATCCCTTGTGTATGTGTGACTTTGTAGGGTTTTGTTCATGGCTACAACGATCTCTTATGATGATGAGAATGAAGCCCAATGCTAGTGTTTACCTGGCAAAGATTGACTTCTCATAGAGTAAATTCATCGACTAGAAGACCTATATCAGATGGTGAGAATCACATGCATTTAGAACTTGAAATGAGTTTCAGACTTGCATTGAAAATCCCTTGGACAAATTCAATGTGATCCCTCTCACCAAGAAAAAACTGTTTGCCCTGTTTCTGTAGGCCTTACAGTGAAACACATGAACTTTTGCATGAGAGCGATGTGAAACTTTCATTTTGGCTTTATGTCATGTGAACTTTGTATGTTCCGAGTGTTGCAAATTGAGATGTTGCCAATAACTCACACCCTATCACTGGTAACTGGAAATTATTCACATTCTAGAGCTTTTGGAGGTGAAGTCAATTTTAAATGATAAGGTGATGGAGGGTGTGGCATCTAACAATCCAGAGTGTTCTTAGGGATTTCTAAGATGGTCCAGGCTTTCCTAAAGGATATTGTAACGTCTGCACGAGTTGATAAATAGAAAAGAGGATCTTTGTTACTCTCCAACTCTTGCCTAAAAGCTTACTCTCTTGGTTTGGTACAGTCCAATCATAAAACATTATTGTTACTAAAATGGCCAGATGTTGGCCTTATAAAATTAACCATAGGCTTCGCCATAAGTAGACATGCAAACTGATTGTACAATTTTCTCCTTTAAAGAAAGTGGGACCCCCGGGGTCAAAAGTAATAGAAGAAAAAAGAAAAGAGAATATATTGTTGCCAGTCTTGAGATACTTGTGCCTTCAAATAATTGGGTCTCTAGATATTTAGGTTTCTAGCTATTCATAAAAAGTGTTATACACGAAGAAGAATACCATAGGCCTCCAAATAACCATAAGAATTGTTGGTTTGTAGAAAACCATAAGATTTTTTTTAGCTTGAAAAAAATTGCATAGAAGAAAAATAAAGGTCTTCATAAGACATATGGGCCTTGGTTTTAATGAAGATATAGAATTTTCGACACATGGACTAGGTAGTCATCCCATGGCTTTTCATAGACCAAGACGTCATCTATATAGATGACATCAAATTTTCCAAGAAGTTTGAAAACATCATTTATGATGCCCATGAATGTGGCAAGGGCATAAAAGTATATTATTGAAGCTGTATCTTTTACATTATGGGATGACTATTATATAGCCGAAGAACCTCCTACATCTAAGCAAGCCAGCCTATATATAACAACCAATGAGCTAAAAATAGCTCAAGCAACTACGGAGCTACAAACCAATAAGTAGCCATGAATTATGCTTTATTGTAGATAGACAAAGTCTATAGATTAATACTATAACTAATCTAACTACCTTTTTACTAACTTATATTACTTGTTATTTTGATACCCTCCCTTAACAACTAAACCAAATACAAACCAAATGATTTAGTCATTATTACAATAATATAATTAAGTTCAAACATGAGCTTAATCAAAGTGTAGTTTTGCTGCCAACGCAACAAATGTCATCAAATGTCCTTATGGTTGCCAATCCATCTCACTGGAGTACATGGGTAATCAGTCGCTGCAATCATTGAGTAACATAGGAAGTGGTGTCGAATACTAGTTTCATTGGATTATTTTTGAAGTGATGTCTGTCTCAAATGCTTCATGTTTCACTTGTTGGTTGTTAGAGTGATCAATTCCAACAAAAAAATAAAAATACTTTAAAGACTAAACAACATGGTATATCCCTTAAGGGATATTCTTGCGTCAATTTCTTGCATAACCGATGCATACTACTCTCCACCTTTGAAGCATTTTGTGACATTCACTGCATACACAGCTGTTGTGTCTCATCTACATGCCCTTACTACCGATACCAACCTTAATGTAAGACTTCCATTCAAGTCCTAATGTGGCCTCTATAAGTGTGCGAGACTTAACTACTTGCGAAACAACAGTAAGAGCAAAATTTAATTGTTCATCACCTTGCACCATTTGTCTTCTTGATTTTGTAGATCTACCTTCCATTGACTCTTGCAATTCATCATCTTGAACATCCTTCATTGTGGTGTGGTACCACTTCAGTCTCTTAAGTTGGCCCTTTTGATCCTGCTATGAAGACTGAGAAACTTTCTCTTCACCACCATATCCATTCCTGGATTTTGACTCCTCCGATGCTTTCAACTCTGAGCCCTGTTTAGTTTTAACAATAGTACTTGTTCCGGAAATATCATCAATTGGTGTCCATATAATATTATTTATAGATTTACCATTGTCATAAAATAATAGTATTTTCTCATCTACAACATCTCTACTTGCCACAATTCTATTTTTAGAGACATCTAGTAATCCATATGCCTTAGACTTTTCATTATAGCCAACAAACATGTATATTTTGCTGAATGCAAAGGCAATGCTACTAAAAACATGGAAGTTACTTACATCAGGTGTTTTGCCTGACCATGCTTCTTCAGGAGTAACTTTCTACAAGGCTTTACAAGGACTTCTATTGATGATATAAACCACCGTACTTGCAGCTTTTGCCCAATACTGAAAAGATACATTTTGACTTTGCACCATGCACCATGCCATCTCCATAATTGTCCTGTTTCTCCTTTCCACGACTCGATTTTGCTGTGGAGTGTATGGAGTAGTATATTCCCTGTGTATACCTTCTTTCTTGCAGAATTTTTTGAACTGTTTTGAGATGAACTTGCCTCCATTGTTTGATCTAGGAGCTTTCACGTGTCTACCTGTTTGTTTCTATATCAAAGCTTTCCGTGCAACAAAATTAGAGAAACAATTTGACTTTTTATTAAAAAACCCACATTTTCCTAGAAGAGCCATCAACCATTAACAAGAAATATAGGGCTTCAAACATTGATGTGTTTTCATTGGACCATGCAAATCTGATTGTACCAGGTCCAATATTCATTTGGCTCGCCATGCCTTACCAATATCAAACTGATGTTGAATTTGCTTGCCTATCTAACACCCTATATTCACATTCTGATTTTTTGAATGGAAGGAAGTCCATTCACCATGTTAGTCTTACTCAGTGCATTTAGATACTGATAATTGAGGTGACCATGCCTCTCATGCCAAAGTACACTAGTGCTTTCAACTGCTGCTAGTGCACATTCTTTTTATGTTTTGGGATCAACCAACATATACAATCCCTTTTGACCATTTCCGACATCAATTAATTTATTATGATGAAGACTAGTTACTATGCATTTGCTTCCTTGAAACTTTACAAAAAGATTTGGATTTGTTGTTATCTCACACATAGATAGAAGATTTTTGTTCTATCCAACACATACCGAACATTCTTGAAAGTGTAATTAACAAAATTGTTCAAACTTACACAAACATCCCCACATCTTCTATCAAAGTGAGTCCAACCATCATTCAAAGAAACAAATTCTTTACTATGATTGTTGTCAATGAAATTAACATACCAAACTTTATGACACTTATAATATCGTGATGCTTCCGAGTCAAAGTACCATGTTCTAGACTCCGCGGATTGGTTTTGAGACGCTACGAAAGCAAAATCACTTGTTGCCCCTTGTTCATCTCCTTCAAAAACTTTTGCATATTATGATTGCTTTTGACCATTTCCTAAGTCATATTGTCTCTTCCGACAATCTTTCTTGAAATGTTCTGGCTTCTTACAATAGTGACATTTCCGTTGTGACTTGTTAACACTATTAAAAGCCTCGTCACTTGTCGAATTGCGAGCATTGAATTGTTTGTCTCTGCCCCTAAATTGACTTGCATTGAATGGACTCTGTAGAGTTTGAATTTGTTGTCTCTGCATGATCTTGCCTCTGCTCTTGCATGAGAGGTGTTGAAAACTTATCGAAATCAAGAGTTTGTATCTCTACAACTAGGTGGAGTGACTCAACAAATGAATCAAAGGACAAAGGTAAACTTTGCAATGCTAACGCAACCTTATCTTGATCATTATTGGCTTCTCAATGGCAACTAGTTGATCACTGAGATCCCTCAGATGTAGGAGGTACTCTGAAATGGAACCTCCTTCCTGCTGCTTACTGGAAAATAAAAAGTTCTTCAAATACAAAGCCATAAGTTAGATGCTACAATTGCGTTTCTAAACTTGTGTACTAAATTACTAAATTATCAATAACAAACAAAGTTAGATATATTAATGCCTTACTATGTTGTTTATAATAGTCTTCAACATTATTTCTAGGTCTTTGTTCTTTACCTAAGACAATTTGGTCAATATTTATATACTCACACAATAAATATCTTGTGACACCACAAACTATGGTTTTTACCAGTCACTTGTAATGTCCCATTTTCTAAAAACAAAATATTATTATTATTGAAATAAAAAGTATTTTTAAATACTTTAAATAAAAATAATAATATGCCTTTTTTGCCAAAAGTGAATATGTCGACAACTCCTTTCTATTTTTGACTTAAGAAAGGGACTTTTTGATCATGAGCTTTTTAGAGGGAATTGATATGAAAAGGGAGATGAGTTTCTTTTTGGATCATCATGTCATTTTTATGAGTTTGAGCATGTTTGCTTGACTTTCAACCTTAGAAGACGAAACCCTTTTATGATAATCTGAAGTTGAAGACGAAAACCTTCAACTTTAGCTGGTGGCTTTAGTTTAGAGGTCATATTGGGCAGAAACGAGCAATTGGTAGTGTCTATTCACCATCCTAGGTAGGGCACAACAGTTGGGCAACATCTTGAAGGGTGGTGCAACAGTTTGGGGCAGCAGACCCTTGTTTTGAGTCCTCTCCTAGGGCAGCGAACTGTTTTGGAGCCCTCTCCTAGGGCAGCAAAACCCCTTGGAGGGTATCAAGGTGCTTTTTGAGGCCTATTTTGATATTTGTTCATACCTTCGCCAAGCTGGTATTTTATAATAATTTTCCAGATATTTATTGATTGAAAAATTCAGATTTGAAGGTCCTATTTCCAGCTGTAATATTTATTATTTCTAGCAAGTATTGTGGTGAATAAAATATTGTATTTGTGTCCTAAATTGATATATTCAAAATTCAAATTTTTTATTTGCCTAGGGTTTGAATAAAAAAATCAGAATTGTATGTGTTTATGCTAGGGTTTGTTGGGAAACCTTATTTGTTCTAATTCTGCCCTAAAAGGGACATTGTAGTGATATCATAGCCATTTTTTGGCCAGCTGTGGGTAGCGAGTTGTTTGCAAACTCTTCTTCATGCAGGGCAGTGATAGAAAGATGAGGACAACACTAAAAGCCATGGAAGAGACGTTGCAAGCTATGCAAGAATCTCAGAGGGAACTAAGGGCAATGGATCCCAAGGCATAGATGAAATTTGTAGGGTTAAGCCTTGGACCTTCAGTCTCCTTGGAATAAGAAAAAAGACCAGCAAAAGTGATGAGTACTTCATCACCACAAAAGATCAAGCTGCCCATAGAGGAATCCACCATGCAAATTGAAAACAAAGAGCCTTCCAAAGGGAAATATATAGATTCGAATGGACAAAGTATTTGGGTAGAAGAAAAGAAAACGGAAAAGTCAAGGTATGAATTTCAAAACCCTACAAAGGAGCAAAGGAATGAGGAAGCCAAGGAAAAAATTCTGAAAAAGGAAACATCATTGGCTGATTGCCCTAAGAGTTCAATAGAAAAGAAGGGCATAAATTACAAATGTGAGGCAGGTTTTAATGATCCATCATCATCAACAAAAGTGGATCCTAGGATTGAAAGGAAACCAACTACCTTGCAAGCAAGCACGAAAGATGTGATAATGACCCAAAGGAGGTGTGATGATTGGCTAAGAAGAGCGAAAGAGGCAAGATTCATAGCTATTCAAGCAAGACAACACCTAAAGGAATTTAAAGAGAAGGGTAAGCAATTTGATTAACTTCGAAGCAAGGATTTATTGTATCACCATCATACTATGTCCTTTCAATATTTTGATCATCATGAGAATAATTCTAACAATGAGGATAAGATGAAGGGTACCAAATGGAAATAGGATCTTTTCCAAGAAGCTTTTATCCATTTTCCAAGCATTCCAAAGATCGAGCCATTACCATTTGAGATGCATTTTTAGGACAACAAAGAACTATTCTAGCCTTGCCATCATTCAGAGAATGGAAAAAGAATGAAGGACACTTCTCATAGGAGGCCAGTCCCATGGGTAGCACACGATGAAGTAAATCCGACAAGGTTATTTTCAGAACAACAGTCATGTCATAAGAATTTTCAGCTCCTAATTGATAAGCATACTCTTGGGAAAGATCTTTCCTTGAAAGATAGAATGGTAAGCAAAATATATATTACCTTGCTGTTCAAGATGTTATAGACTAACATAGCATGTTAGCTATGAAGGTGGGCAATAAGAACTAGGATCCATGGTTCTTAAAGAATGCTGTCATGAACTTTTGGACTGCTATTTTCCACATTTCCAGCCTTGTTCCTATACCTTTTGCAACTATAGAAGGAGGTTTTGTCACCAGAAAGATGCACACTCCATTCCCAGACATTGTTAAGGCTTTGGCTGCTGCTACAAGATAGTTTCCTGCCACCACAATCCCAAGATTGAATGAGAGGATACAATGCTACAGCCATGGTATGTTGTTCTTTCTAAATTCACGTTTTGGAATAATAGTACTCTCCTTGGACCGCTGTAGATTGGCAAATATGATGCAGTTTCTGATGCATGAAAGAAGCCACTAGTTGAGAACATCATGGACAAAGGTTCCAACACCCTTAAGGCTGTTTTGGAAGAAAATAAGAGCAAGGAGTGATGATCTTCTACCTCCTAGAGAAAAGGAGTACATGGTGGGGACAGCCGTGCTCCAAACCTTTAGCTTGAAGGCCAAAATCATCACCATTTTTCACTGTCACATGATAACATTTGCAGTGATACAAATGCTCCCATTACATGATCTTCAGTTTGTTGCTGCTAATGAAGTATTTCCAATCATTGTTTAGTTGTTTCCAATTCCTATTTCACTAACATTAATAAGTTTTGCAAAGTATTTTTAGTATTGCAGCCACTGCACCAATTTTGTTTCGCTGAGTCCAAGGATTTTCAATCCGTTGCCATTAGTCACAAACAACCACAATATAGCTCCTTTGTCCTTGCAAAATATTGAAGATCCAGTTGCTATCCACATCTTAGATGAAATGGTGAAGATTGACAAGTTGGTGCTTGCAAATGGTCTCATTTTGCATAAGAATAGAGTCATTCCAATGATTGGATCTAAGATGAAACATAAAATATCAAAGGCATTGGTGATAAGTAGACAGCCAAGGACAGCAGCAAGTGGGCAGCCTAGAGCACATTTCAAGCAGCCTCAAACAACAATTTTTGGGCAGCCAAAGAGGCCATTACAGCAAGGTAACTCTTTTGAGTATTTTACTTTGGGTCAGTTGTGCATGGTGTTTAATTTTGCATTTCTGAGTTTGCTATTGGGTGAAGAATGCCATCACAAGTTAGAGAATGGTATGGGATACATCATTCCTATTGAGGATGTTATGA
This sequence comes from Torreya grandis, assembly GCA_037957365.1. Classification (NCBI taxonomy): domain Eukaryota; kingdom Viridiplantae; phylum Streptophyta; class Pinopsida; order Cupressales; family Taxaceae; genus Torreya; species Torreya grandis. The sequence continues at coordinate 1,710,567 of JARHVA010000485.1, read as the reverse complement.
ACACCATAAGGAGATCTCAAGGGGCAGCTCATCATTTGATAAGTTTTAGATATGAAGTTTCAAAACAGTAGTCATATCATGATGATACTCATCCCAAAATTGATAGACATGCCAAAAGTTCTATATGGGAGTTTGATGCCCACATACTTGGGCCAAGTCATTAGTGCTCAAAGCATGCATGAGGAGGCAATGCAAGAAGCTTACAAGGGGATAGATTACAAGGAATTGAATCTCCTTTGGATCTACACAGTGAGCCACATAATTGGGTAAGGGCAATCCAAAATTGTGATTCTATTATAAAAAGGGAAAGAAATATAGGTGTTGATATCCTTTTCAGAATGACTACTTTTTGTTATGTTTCTACCCTTCATAGAGATTGGGAATTGCCTATCATAATGGATCAAGCCAAGGATGTAGTTGCTTCTAACACGTTAAGTAAAATTGTAATTTTTTTTAATATGACAACTGCTGTACTTTTCTTTTACCGGCTGCCATGACAGTCATAAAAGCGCTTCCAGTTACTTGGTGGAAGAATTGGCAATCTTTGGTCAATAATGGGGCATGTACAGCTGTTACAAGATTATTTCCAGCCCTTGAAAATCAAATTGCAAATGGGAAAACACAGTGTAACAGTCATGATATGAAAAATAACTCTTTGCTTGATGTTGTGTGCAGTAGGGTTCACCATATGGGGTCCTCAAGTGCAAATTTTCCAACCAACACATCACTATTTGGAGAGGAATTTCGAGTAATTTATGACTGTTACAACCATTGTACAGCCCACATTCATTTCATTCTATGTTGTTTGTCAAGAGGTACAACTTCGGACTTTGGACACAAAAATGGTTATGGGTAACAAACACCTTGGCCCAAGAGTCATTATGAGAGCTGTTTACAATTTTTGGACCAGCATTATTCACCTTTTCAGTTGGTTCCACCCAAATGTTACCGCCATAAAGGTAAATCTTGTCACATGGGATATATATTTCCCTCCTCTTGTAGTTATGGGGGTGTTTGCAGTTGATACAAGTGAGTTTCCAACCACTACAGGATTGATTTTGAGGAAGAAAATGCCATGGTATAGCCATGCTTGGGACAACATAAATGAACCCTTGGGAATCCATTTTAGAAGCGGGAAGTGTAAGGAAAATGCAAACCATAGAAGGGGGTTTGATATCATGTCTATAAGGCATGATGAAGTGACTGAAAGAATGTTGTTAAACACTCTTATTTTTCTTAATGTGTTTGTTCCATCTGCAGGTCCAGGAATGGCAGAGAATACAACTTACAACATTGCACACACTTATGAGGAAATTCAAAATTCAAAATTCAGAATTCAGATTTTTGAAGAGTCACCAAATATGCAATGGTTTCTACATCACGAGTCTACATCATGTGTTGCTGTTTTCAGTTGTGAACAGCTGTGGATTTGTGTATTTTGTGAGAGTTTTCTTGCATAATAATGTTAGTAGAAGACGTCCGCTATTAGGGACAATCAACCCAGCCCTCCTAATGCTGATGGGGATGAGATGTAAGGGGGTTTGTGGCTGTTATGGATTGTTTCCAGCCTACATGCAAGTTGCTTTGTGCTATGAAGAGAAGGAAACAATCCATAGTAGCAGTAACGAAATCATTGGAGCACAAGGCTACAACCATGAAGCAAGTGTTTGGGATTACAAATCCCAAAGGTGGATTTGGGATCTAGGTAGTAAAAAATAACGTTGTTTGAGGACAAACAATTTTTGAGAGGGGAGGATTGTAATGTCCCCTTTTCTAAAAACAAAATAATATTATTATTAAAATAAAAAGTATTTTTAAATATTTTAAATAAAAGTAATAATATGCCTTAATTGCCAAAAATAAATATGTCAACAACTCCTTTCTATTTTTGACTTAAGAAGGGAACTTTTTGGTCATGAGGCTTTTAGAGGGAATTGATATAAAAAGGGAAAACATGTTTTTTTTGGATCATGTCTTTTTTATCAATCAAAACTATGAGTTTGAGCATGCTTGCTTGACTTTCAACCTTAGAAGATGAAACCCTTCTATGGTAATATGAAGTTGAAGACGAAACCCTTCAATCTTTCGCCGTTGGCTTCAATTCAGAGGTCATATTAGGCATAAATGAGCAATTGGTGGTGTCTATTCACCATTCCAGGTAGGGCACAATAGTTGGGCATCATCTTGAAAAGCGCCCCAACAGTTTGGGGCAGCCAATCCTTGTTTTGAGCCCTCTTCTAGGGCAGTGAACTGTTTTGGAGCCCTCTCCTAGGGCAACAAGACCACTTGGAGGGTTTCAAGGTGCTTTTTGAGGCTGTTTTGAGGCTTAATTTGATATTTGTTCATACCTTCGCCAAGCTGGTATTTTATAATATTTTTCCAGATATTTATTGATTGAAAAATTCAGATTCGAAGGTCCTATTTCCAACTAATATTTATTATTTTTGGCAAGTATTGTGGTGAATAAAATATTGTATTTGTGCTCTAAATTGGTATATTCAGAATTATTTGCTTAGGGTTTGAATTAGAAAATCATAATTGCATGTGTTTATGCTAGTGTTCGTTTGGGAACCCTATTTGTTTTAATTCTAGCCTAAAAGGGACATTACATCAATTTATAGGAATAAGGGAATAACTAGTTTTGTATACTAGCCATTTTGACCTTATATGTGGATCACTTAAAAAAATACGGAAACAATTAAATCTGGGGATTTATAACACTTTCGACCAAAATTCTTTGATCACTAACTTTGCCTCCTTTATACATACAATGTGGCAAATTTTTAACCAAAACCGCATTATCACGAAACAATTACAATCTTAATCATCTTCTAGGTTCTTTTCATGCATTTTATTTAATAAATTTTGTAAAGATCAATTAAATAAACTTTAAAAAAGAAATATTAAATAAAAAACATTATTAAAAGGTGTTGTTTCCCTATATTAATATGACCAAAACATTAGAACACACTTTATGATGCCAATATCATTAATGATAGGATCACATTAAATTAAAGTAGCAGAGAATTGTTGGGAACAATAAAATATCCTAAGTGTCCATGTTCAACACAAGAGTCATTCATCTACGCAAAGTTTTTTCCTGCTCTGTCTCCTTTGCACACTTCCAATGCAGGAGTCATCGCTCTATTAAATGTTGGTGGAAAAGAACTCTATGCTTAGAGCTTGTTGTTGTACGGTTGTACCCAAGGCGTTTCTTCTCCTTGCAAGCTCTTCCCAACCCGATACCTTGGATGCCACAACCACTTTAGATACCCACGTCTTCTTCAGCGTTGTACAAGCTTTTTCATTCACTCTCAGATTGACGTTGTATGGGCTGCCCACCCAAAGCTGCACTTATCTTATCAGAGCTACGCTTCTATCTTTTTTAGATAGCAACACCTTTCACAAAGCGCTTCAGGGGCCCTTCTCACTCTGAGAGCAACAGTCACAGCCAACTAGTGCTTTCACTCATGCTTCAAGCAAACGGAAATTCATGCAGAAATTAAACACTCCCAACATCCAGCTTTTAGAGCAATAGTCACGCCTAACTGGTGCTTTTACCCACGCTGCAGGCAAATGAATGTTCATGCAAAAAGGAAACACTCCCAACACCCAGATTTTCAAACATCGATGCCTGCCTCTAGAGAATGATGCCTCCTCATTTCTCCTTGACAATAAAATACAACATATAGAAATTCTGCTCTTTCTATGTTCAAAGTGCTATCACAACAAAGCTCCTTTAGGGTTTAAACTTTAAACGCCTTCCCTCCTCTATGCCTCTCTTCTCAAGCCGTATAGCTCCGTTCAATTGCGCCTCCAATAAGCTTCATGTCCAGCTCGAATTATATTCCTGCCTTTTATCAGCACTATCTTCCATGCCCACTGGTGTGCCTCACGTTGGCAATGTTTTATTTGTTGAGTAGCACCTCCCTTTTCTTAGCAGGCCACCTTTCTCATTTAGATGCGCCTTTGCTAGTTGCTGATTATACAAGGTTCCAACGCCTCTGCGACTTGCTTCACACTTGGCTTTTATTGTTCAACAGATCTCTCATGTTTGTATTGCTGTGTTTGACTTTCGCACAGATTCACATAAGGTGTGTTCCACTATTGGAACACTTCCTCCCTTACTAGAATCTCCCACTCTTCCTTAGTAAGTTTATGTACAGACTTTGATACCATAAAAGTATATTATTGAAGCCGTATTTGAAGAGAAATGAATCAATAAACTATTTTAGGAGAAGCAATGGTAACATAATATAAAGCTACAACAGAGAGGATAAATGGCACACACACAATACACAAGATTTACACATGAGAAAACCTTTAAAAAACCCTACCCAAAAACTTTTTCCTTATTGCATTAACTCAACCGTTTACAATACAATAACATACTTCCAAGTTCTACTATACCCTAATGCATGTGCGAGTATTTGTAGGCACATCAATAAGAAACCGTTAAAGTGTTATTACAATACAATGGGTACCAAAACCATGGGCTAAGAAGACAACCAATAATAGTTCCCCATTAAACAATGGGTCATAACACCACCCATATAATTACCAGAAGGAAGAATACCTATGGGCTTACCAAAACACACATTTGTTTTTATTTATTTTTTCCTCAAGGGCCCTTGCCCTCAAACTCTTGGACCCAATTTCCGTTCTTAGCTTTACTGTACCTAAGGGGTGTAAATCATGCAAAGTAGACAACAAATATCCAACAATATCTTTTACATTATTGGATGGCTATTATATAGCCAAAGAATCTCATACATCTAAGCAAGCCAACCTATCTATAACAACCAATGAGCTAAAAATCACTCAAGCAACTATAGAGCTACAAACAACAAGTAGCTATGAATTAGGCTGTATTGGAGATATGTAAAATCTATAGATTAATACTATAACTAATCTAATGACCTTTTTACTAACTTATTTTAATAGGGCATTGGTGAGTCTAAAAGACATGACCAACCATTTGTATATCACAAACTTGCTCTTGAAGGTTGTCTTCCAGATATCACAAGGCTTGATGCAGAATTGAGTTGAGCTTAGTGAGGTACTTGGCACCCAGTACCCGGTATAAAAAGTCGTTGATCTTGGGAAGTGAGTAGCCATTCTTCATAATGATTTTGTTGAGAGCATGATAATTTGTGATTAATTGCCACTCATTATGTTCATTCTTCGATGCTACTAGAGCATCAAATCCACAAGGAGAAAGATTGGGTTGTATCTTGCCCTCTTTGATTGATTGCTTGATTTGTCGCTCTATCTCAACTTTCTAGATGGGTGTAGTGTGGCAAGATTGCCGATTGGGCAACTGAGACCCTGACACAAGATCATTAAAATGTTGGACAGACCTCAAAGGAGGAAGTACTTTCAGCTCCTCAAAAACATCACAACATGCATCAAGATTGCTAAGGCTCATACATGCATTGTTTGCCCTAGATTTCTGGCTAGTGTAGAAAGTTAAGAATTTATGCAAATTGACCATTTTATCATTGGCCTACTAGAAAGCAAATGACCAGTAGAAGAAGTCAGTTTATACTCTTTATTGTCCTTGTGCTACTAGTAGGTCTTGTGGAAATCTTCAAAGACAACCTTGTCATCATACTAATAAGGTGCTCCAAGTATCAAACTCCAACAATCTGGTGGACTAACATCATAATCAACTATGTTCAAGAATTTCTCAATGGAAAATATCGCAAAACACTTGCAAGACACATTTGAGGGTCATAGTAGCACGACTCTTACTCTACAATGACTGCATAAAAAAGTTTAAAGAGTTTTAAGAGTAATAAGAAAAAGTTGGGATGAACTCTGTCATTTAAGAAAAATAGAGATAACAAAATAGCATATTAAATGAGGCACATGAAAGCTGAAAAATGAGGCCCCAAATGTTTATTTGCCTTTATAATGAAAAAGTCTCGAGTTTTTTTTACACCATGTTGATTTGTGAGTAATTGAATGACTCGTGATTAATTCACCAGTTTTTTGCCTTGATATTTAATCAGAGAGTTATGTCCCATTTGAACTTTTTCTTGTTTTATGGGGTGGGTACATTATACACTCTAGTACTTGGTTTGGTGTCACATCTCTTGCTTCTATGATGTTGATTTCTCCTCCTTGACTCATCCCAAGTGGTGTGAGCGTGGATGCACTGTAGTTGGCAATTGAAGATCTTCCACCAACTTCTAGGAGCTTTGGGTCTTCTAGATGCCACTATCAAGGATAAGCTACTCCTGTTTTTATTTGACTTGAAAATAATGAGCACATAGAGCTTCTTAGTCATTGGAAGAATAGTCATTGACCACGAAGATGAATTGAGGATTAGAAGTGCTAGGATTGCTACTTGAAATTCTAAATTTTCGTGTTGTGAATTTTGCTTAGCGAGTGTGGGCTTTGATTTTATTGATTTGAAACATGACATTTGTTGGAGGAATGTGGAATGTTCTGTGCACCTATGATGACCACAATACTTCTTCCTGTTGCTAGATGGAGCCCAACCCATATTGATGCCATTTCGAGAAAAAATCTCATTCTTTGAGGTAAGGTGAGACAAGTTGGTAGGGGTAGAAGTAGTGTTATCCTTTGATTTGAGAAAGAATAACTGTGCTTCCAAGGTCACTTCTACTACTTGGCTTCCACCTTTAAAGCAAATTTAAAAGTATGTTGCAAGGAAGCGACAATGAAGATCTCTAATTGCTTTTAGAGATGAGAAAATTGTTTTAATTTTAATTCATGGTGCACAGATCTGCACTCACAGTGAACAAAACCTTAACTAAACACCTCTCAAATTAGCACACTGATAGACTTAGAAATCTGGACTGAAAACTCACGAGTGCAGACAGTGTGTCCAATCGAAAAATTCATTACAATGGAATGTGTAAACTAATCTGTGTAAAAATAGTTTTGTAAAACAAAGAGATTCCTCACTCAAACACACATCAACTGTGTGTATTACTCAACAAGAAAAAATTACAAAATATTGAACCTAACTAAATGAATCACTCACCCATCCTGCCTTACTAATATAGGTGAAGGCTAGAGTTACAATATATTTAGACATTCTACTAAAAACAACTTTAATAGAAACTGTTGTGGACTTAATTTGCACCCCTAGAGGGGGTTCTTCGGGCTCCCTCCAACTAAGCCACAAAATGGTAACAACTCCAGGGTGTGGGTATCCTGTAGTGGGGTTGAACCTCTGGAGAAGGCCAACTTCCTCTTGGTGGATCACCTGGACTAATGCTTCTACTGGGAAAAGGGTTAGAAAGAGGGTATAGGGTTACTAAGAGAGCTAAAAAAGTGATGCACCAAATTAAATGAGAACTCGCATAAGCATGAAATAAACACTGATGAAGCATAAGACAATACTTGCTCATACAATCTCACAAACTAGCTAATTTGCATAAGTATTTCATGAACTAGGCTCACAAGCAATGAATGAAAACAAAGATGAATTCTAAGATTCACACCCAACCTACATTTATGGCAGAAAGAGCACAAGTCTAGACCTGCAAATAGCTTGAAAACACCAAAAAAATAGGCAAGAAAAAAAGACAATGGACATGGAAGAAAGTCCTTCACAATGCCATCATGCACAAGCTTTCTAAACACAATTCAGAGGCAAGAAATAGGTAAAGAAAATCTTTATTGCTTCAAGAGGTCTTTCATACAAATTTTTGACAGGGTTTTCCCTTATCAAATGAGAGTCTCTTTTCCTCTAAAATGAGAGAGAGTATCTTCTCAAAAGTGAGTGTCTTTTTCAATTGGGAAGAAAATGGGAGATATAGGAGAAAAGGGAAGAGAGAGAGAGAGAAGCGAGCAAAAACTGAATTCCATAAATGAGCTGCAATCACCTTCTATGAATTCTCAACCATATTTGGATCAATTACGACGAATCCTTCCTCAACAAATTAACCTTCATTAGCTCCAAATAGTCTTCAAGTTCCCTCATTGGTTGAGAAACATACTAGAAGACAAAACTTTGTTGTTGAGGATGATGAGTCATGTTCTACTAAGAAGGAAGAGCCTCCAAAGGCTTTGAAAATTCATTTAATGCTCCACCTGCAAATCCCAACCACCACATCTCTCGGATTTTTATGCCATCCTCCACTTGCCTTCATTATAAAGACAAAATCTTCATATCCATGGACTAGACAGAACCATGACTATGTCCGTTTTAAGCGGCTGCTTGTACTTGCTGAAAGTGTATGATATGAGTATGTCAAAAGATAAGACACTCCTTTCATAATCACAAATCAGCCTCCCTACTCCAAACCTGAACATAGGTCTACTATAGATGAAAACCAATCCTATTTATTGGTTTTCATAATGTCAATGAAAATCCATTAGTCTATTTAGTCTCACGATCGTGAACAATACACATAACTTCTTTGTGGCATCGTATCGCCACTTCCTGAGCTTTGAAGATATGCTAGCCTTTTAAGATACTGTAGGTGCATGTTTGTCGAGGTGGACGACTGAGCTTTAATGGCAACATCGTATTTGAAATATTTGCCTTGGCTCAACCTGAATCGCATTTGATCTCGGCTTTAGCATTAGCCTGCCTCGGTCCACCAAATCTTTTGATTCGACATGTCTGCCTATGTGGCATCTTCTTGCCATGCTTTTTATCGTATTTAAAAATAGGACTGTTGCAAATTCGGACACGTCCTCATCTCGTGCCCCCTAGGAATTGATCAAATTTGCTTTGTTGATCTCCTTGGGAGCCCCCTGGCCTTGACTTTCATTGTTGGTCGTTGATTTTTGCTCTGCATTTGAGATTGTGACACTTGGTAGCTCTGTGTTGATCTTTATCTTGGCTTTCGAAAATGTGACACTTGGCAGTCCTGTGTGCCCCCTGTGGACCATGCTGTCAGTCTCCATCCGGTTAACGCGCTTACGCCACATGGCAGCCTCGCGTGCAATCTAGGCTCATTGACCTCTTGACTTCGTTCGCATCGTCGATCTCCTTTGCAATGTTGAACGCGTGTTGTCGATATTTGATCTCCTTTGCAAGGTTGAATGTGTCATTGATCGTGACACTTGGCACTGTCACGTTCAATCTTAGGATCCTCTGACCTTTTGACCTTGTGCTTGCCATTGATCTTCAATCGCTCGATCGAACGCGCGCTGTAGATCTTGATTGACTTATTGACCTCTTGCTTCCCTGTGTGCCTTTGATCTTTGTTCCTGGGTCTCGAGATTGTGCCACTTGGCAGCCCTGCGTTCAACATTAGAATTTTTTTGAAGATTTTTGAATACAAATAGCGATTTTCAGTGGCTTTAACTTGATGTCCATGAGCACGTCCCACACTGCTAGATCATCTTTGAAGGCTTATATCTTGAGATAGGAAACTCATCAAGACACCAAATTTGCAGGGGATACTCACGGCACGAAATACATCATTTCCATGCAATCCTTCGACTTTGGTTGATTTCTCAAGTACACTTATTAAATGCACAACCAAACTACTTGTTCATTCCTGCTTGTTGTGCTATGATAGTTTGGTTTCTTAAAAATACCAAATTCACACTTTAAGCTTGCTTAAAGTGTTTCAAAAGCTTGCAAGTGACAAGTGATAGGATCATGAAGTCTCTCTGCGCTTTCCACCATTGGATCATTCACTCAACCAAGACCCTGCTTAGTGTCTCACACCACATCCAAGCAAAAGTTTCTTATGTGGGCCAATTTTGGCCAACATTTTTGGCGACCTCCTGGGATTGCATGCCTGCTATGCAACAGACTAGTTGCCTTGTCTGATCAGTTGGGCACATGAAGCTACAAGTCTTTCTTCCTAGTTGAAATGAAATTGATACAAGGCTGTCCTTTTCTGAAAACCTCTTCTTGAATCAGCAAGGACCACAAGAAACAAAACAAACAATGTGCCCAGGGCACTTAGGGAAGGGAAGCACACAATTGAAAAGAATGTGCACAAGGCACTTAGGGGAAAACATGAAAAACTACTCTAATATATACAATGGCTGCAAACTCTTCTAATAGCAAGGCTTTAAATGAATGCCATTGACTGGGATGGGTAATACCTCTCCATCCAGTTGGACAAATTGAAAAGCATTATGTTGTTTGCATCCGTGGATCAAATAAGGGCCACTCCACAAGCTATCAAACTTGGTATGGTTCCTTGGCTTGGCCTTACTTGAATCTCTTTTGAGGACTTAATCCCCTTCTTTGAAGTCCCTTGCTATGGCTCTCTTGTCAAAAGCTTTCTTGACTTGAGCTTGATGTGACTTTAGTGTCTTCATTGTGAGGTCCCTTGTTTCTTCAAGCTCCATGAGCTCTACCATCCTCACACTCATAGGTTCACTCTCCATCAACTCTAGCTGATGGGCCAACTCCAAGGCAGGTAACTCAAGAGAGATGGGTAATTTGGCTTTCCTCCCATATATAAGGACATATGGTGAGTTGCCAATGGCAACTTTGGGAGTTACTCTATCAGCCCATAAGGCTGTCCTTAATTTTGTGTGCCACACTCTCTGATTCTCTTCCATAGTCCTCTTGGTAATCCTTATCAAGTTTTTGTTTGTTGACTCTGCCAGTCCATTACCTTGGAGATGGTAATTGGAGGATGTACTAAGGTAGATACACAGTTGAAGTGCCCATTCACTTGTTCTCATGCCAACAAATGCTAAGGCATTATTTGAAATTATTGTTGCTGGTACACCAAACCTCATTACTATGCTATCATAGAAGTCCAACACTGTTGTTTCATTGGCTTGTTTCAGGGCAATTGCCTCCACCCACTTGGTGAAGTAATCGGTAGCAGTGAGTACCCATTTGTGTCCACCACTGGAAGGTGGATTGATCATTCCTATGAGGTCCAAACCCCACTGCATGAAGAGTTGCTCCATTTGAATTGGGTTGAGAGGAAGGGCTGCCATCCTTTGCTTACTTGCAAAGAGAGCACATTTTTGGCACTTTTGGACCCATGTATAGGCATCCTTGAAGACGTTGGGCCAATAATAACCAGCTCTCATCACTTTTGCTGCTGTAGTCCTTGGGGCAAAATGGCTTCCTGCAGGCCCATCATGAAATTGTTCCAAGAGCCTGGTCACTTGATCATCACCTATGCATCTTAGCACTCCATTGAGGTCTTTTCTGAATAGAACCCCATCAACCAATGCATAATGTATGGATTGAAGTCTAAAATACGTTCTCTTTGCCCTATCCATACCTTGTGGGCACTCACTTGTCGTCAAGAAATGTGTTATGTCCTAGAGCCAACTAGTGTGAGGTGGAGGTGCATCCGTTTGTGAGTTGTCTTGTGTTGCCAAGACAACTTCTTTATCTTCATGAAGGTCATCAACCATATGCTCTCATAAGCCTTTACCTCTCACAAGCTTAGTGACCTTGATCTCCACGTCATACTCCGTGACCTTGGTAATCTAAACAACCCTTCTCTCATCCAAGTCCTTGTTAAGAAGGAAATCCCTTACTCCAGGATGAGACACCATCAGATAGATTTTGCTATTGGAGAGCATTGGTATGAACTTTTTGAGGCTTCTCAACGCTGCAAGAACTTGCTTTTTAACAAAAGTATACCTTACCTCATACCCCTCAAGCCCTTGACTGAAAAATGCAATTGATTGTTCAAGTCCTTCACCATTCTTTTGCATCAACATAGCTGATATATTGTCAATATTGGCAAAAGTGTACAATACGAAGTCCCTTGAGAAGTTAGGTTTATGAGTGAGAGTACTTGGGCAATGGCTTGCTTGATAGCCTTAAATGTTGCTTTACCTTCAGTTGACCAAGTGAACATTTGGTTTTTCTTCAGCATGACAGTGATTTGACCAAGTTTGCAAAACCAGGTATAAACTTTCTCACGATGTTTATTCTCCCAAGGAAACTCTAGAGTCCCTTCTTGTGCTTAGGTAAGGATAATGCCAAGATGACACTTATTGTATCAGGATCAATAGCTAATTCCTGCTTTGAGAAAATATGTCCCAAGGGTTTGCCCTCATAGACAACAAACACACATTTCTTGGGATTCAATGAGAGCCCATATTCTTTGCATCTCTCAAAGATCAATCTTAGGTGATCCAAGTGCTCACTAGCCTTTTTGGAGAAAACTGTGATGTCATCCAAGTATACAAGCACCATTTGATTTAACAAGCCTTGGAAAGCCATGTCCATGGCTCTTTGAAAAGTAGCCCCGGCATTTGACAAGCCAAAAGACATCTTCTGATAAGCATATGTGCTCCACTTTGTGGTGAAGGCAGTCTTGTATTGGTCTTCTTCTCTTATTAGCACCTGGTTGAATCTTGAGTACCCATCCAAAAGAGAGAAGCATTCTGAATCAACAACTACTTGAAGGAGTTGCTTCATGGATGGTAAGGGGTAGTGATCTTTCAAAGATACCCTGTTCAAATCTCTGAAGTCAACACACAATCGAATCTCCTCATTCTTTTTCCTCACAGGTACCAGGTTGGCTACCCACGAGGAGTGCTTGACAGGGAAAATGATATTGGATTCAATCAATTTAGTCAATTCTTTCTTCATATGATCTTCACATTTGGGGTTGATAGGCCTTTGCTTCTGCTTAACAAGCTTGGCATTAGCCTCCAATTCTATAGTGTGTTGGGCTAGCTTGGGATTAAAACCCCTCAAGTCACTTTATTCCCAAGCAAAGATATCTACATATTCTCTGCAAAGTTCAATGAAAGCATGCTTTTTAGCCTTAATGCTTATCTTTCCAAGCTTGAGGAGCTTGTCCTCGAGGATAAGAACTCTTTCATAGTTCTCTTCATTAGTTGACATCATTGCCTTGTCTTTCATCATATGGTCTCCCTCATGGAAAATTTTTTCAAGGGTGACCAGCTCCTTAGGAAGTTTGTTAGACCTAAGCTGAAAAATTTGATCTTCATACTAATGTTGAAATCTTCCTTGGTTTATTGAGGAAAAATCTGCTTCTTTGTTGTAAAAAATAAGCAATCTGCTTGTCACTATCAAAGACCTGCCAATGAGCCTCATTGTCTGGCACTGATGGTCTTACCACCATTTTAATATGTGGCTGCACTTTGGACTTATTCAACTTGTTTGGGATGTCAAACTGAGCTCCCACAACTGCCAACCTATCAACACGCTGATTTTGGTTCCTTGGCACTGCTTGGATGTCGAAGGCCTCAAAGTCCTCAAGTATATCCCACACTCTATGTTTGTAGGATTTCATCAAGGGATTCCTTGTGATGTTTTGGTCTCTGACCTGATTCACTATCAACTCACTATCCCCAAACACTTGTAACTGCTTAATACCCCTCTTACTAGCCCACTGAAGGCCGTGGATAAGGCCCTCATACTCTGCTGCATTGCAAGAGCAATTGAATTGGAACCTGTAAGAGGAGAAATACTTATTATTGGAGGGAGATACTAGCATTGCACTTGCACCCACTCCATTTTTGCTCCTTGAGCCATCAAAGAAAACATTTTCCATAAACCACTAGCATCTTCTTGTGACCTAGTGAGGGATGGCATGGACTCATTTCCCTCATGCAAGCAATAGACACCCATGTCCCTCTCTTCAACACCTTCCAAATGGTCAATTAACTGATTTTCACTCCATAACTCATCCAAGAACATATCAAGCATCTCCTTAGGATGAGTGTTTAGTTCTTGACCAACCAAGTGGTCATCTTCATTTAAGATGGTATAATTGATGTTTGGGCTATCTGGCCCATAAGGCTCTATGTGAAATTGTGCAATAGGCTCAACTTTAATAGACACCTAGGTCTCAGACCTTGTCCTGAAAACCATGTAGGACCAATTTGGTGTTAGATAAGCCCCAGTTTTTGTTGTGAAGTCTCTAGATAAGCATAGAACAAAACGAGGAGGCACATTTAGAATCAACACATCCTGAGCCATTGAAACACTAGGACAAGCATGCAGGGTCAAATTGAGACCTCTGATAATGCTAGCTGGTTTGGTGGAAGACCCATCAAGCTGTAAAACTCCTTTAGATTGGGGTTCATACTTCAAACCAAGTTGATCTGCTATTGACTTTGACATCATTGAAGTACTTGCTCCACTGTCTACCATGTAGTTATGTACTAAGGAGTCACCAATGATCACATAAATGTAGAAGGGAGGAGGCTTGACCACTTTATTTGATTGTCCTTCATTAGGTCCTCTAGTTGCATTGGTGAGAACTACATTTTCCTTGCTTTGTCGCTTGTCTGAAACATTGATCTTTGACAAACCTTCTTGAAGCATATCCACCTGACCAGGTATAAAAAGCATGCCCCACATTGGCACACTCACATTAGACTTTTTCATTTGTTCAACAATGTTGATGGGCAAATCACCAACCTTTGCTTGTGCTTTGAGAGCCACAACCGTACATTGAACTTGTGAGTTTTGTGCTACAAAGGCATTCCCCTGATTCTGATTCTTTTGAGTCATTGGAACCTTTGGAGCCATTGGAATTTTTGGAGCAGCAGCAGGTTCCTTTGGCTTTGATAACAGTGGAGTAATAGTAGGAGGCTCTTTGACTGCTCCCTAATTACCTTCCATGTTCCTTCTTTTGAACCTTGTATTAGCTGCCACTGGAATATATGCCTGGCTAGAACTAGCTTGCTGATTGGATGTATAGCACTCTTCTTGCTCATCGTTAACCATTGTAGCACCAACTGGTTTGGTCCTTCATTAGGCCCTTGGCTTTGTTGAGGCTCTTCTGGTTTTGCCATCATAGGTACTTCTGTGTTCTAAGCCATAAGAGCTTGATTGTATCCATAGCTAGCACCTCGATGCCATTGCTCATTGAAACCCTGATTGAACTCAGTGTTTGCGACAATGGATTGATCGAAACACTGATTCCAGGGCATGGTACCTTTAGCGTCTTGAGCAATGTTTTTCTGATTAGGGACCAAAGTATTAGAAGTACTTGCAACATTTGGATTGCAATTGTTTTGCCTAACATAGTTACGCTGCCCTTGTCCTTGTCCTTGGAAATTTCCTTTGTAGGGTGCCTTGTTTGCTTAGCTGAGGTTGATATGGAGCTTGATAAGGTCTATTGAATTGGGCTTGCTGCCTCTTCACATTCACCAATTCATTTCCAAAGGATTGAAACATGCTCTTAAGCTCTTAGAAGTTCTTGTGTTCTTGGGAATCACTAGATTGACTAGTTGAAGCCTTTTCTTGCTTTGGTGTAGGTATGTCAACAAGTGTTGGCATAGGAGGAATGGTAGCAAGGGGAGGAATAACAATAGGAGGTGGTTGAATCTCAGGCAACAAAGGCATTGGTGGTCTAGGTGTAAGCTTGCCAACTTGTACTAGACAATTCTCTGCTCTAATTGCCACCTCATAAGCATTTGGTAGTGTGTTTCCTCACATATACTTAATCATTACTGCAATATCATTGTTGAGAGCTTTCAGATGGTGAAGGAAAGCATAGTTAGGAGTAGGCTTGACAAAGACTGGAATCCTGTCCCATGTCTTTTGAAACCTATTATTGAAATTTTGCATAACCTCATGAGGAGCCCTCGTGATTGTGGTTAACTGTTTTGCAAGCGATAAGTGGTCACTTTTATCTTCAAATCTCTTACACAATGCATCACCTAACTGATCCCATGATGTGATGGAGTTAGTAGTAAGGTTTCTATACCAGTCCAAGACTTCACCCTTGAAAGAGATAGCCAACAACCTAATAGCCACATTCTCTTTAGTGATGTCATGATATTGCAAAAGTTGGCGATATCTCTGAGGTGCTCATAAGGGGTTGTAGATTGATATCCCATGAAGTAGGGAACACTTTTAAGAGCTGCCACTGGAATAGGGTCATACCACTAGAGGTCTAAACGACTCTGGCCATTGAAAGCCACAAAGGGAAAGCTTTAGGGGCTGCCATGGCAGTGAAAGGACCCAACAAAGAGTTTCTTGTAGAGGTAAACGTAGAAATCGGTTTAGGAGGAAAGTCTCCTTTGTATGGATGAGTATTAGCAAATCAGAACCTTCTTACCGAGTTTAAAGTTAATACCTCTAGAAGCCGATCTTGTAGTCACTTTTGGCATGAAAGATAGCTACTGCTCTACCACCAGAATAGTGAGTGTTCTTTGGAGTCGTCAGTTACTAAAAGATGAAAGCTATAACCGCTGCAAATTGATCAAACCAACATCAAACTTGACCAATCTTCTTTGAAAGTGATCCCACCGGGTGTGCCAAAAACTGTTGTAGACTTAATTTGTACCTCTGGAGGGGGTTCTTCGGTTTCCCTCCAACTAAGCCATAAAATGGGAGCAACCCCAGGTTGTGGGTATCCTGTAGTGGAGTTGAACCTCTGGAGAACGCTGGCTTCCTCTTGGTGGATCACGTAGACTAATACTTCTATTGGGAATGGGTTAGAGAGAAGGTATAGGGTTTACTAAGAGAGCTAAAAAGGTGATGCACCAAATTAAATGAGAACTCACATAAGCATGAAATAAACACTGATGAAGCATAAGACAATACTTGCTCACACAATATCACAAACTAGCTAATTTGCATAAGTATTTCATGAACTAGGCTCATAAGCAATGAATGAAAACAAAGAGGAATTCTAAGATTCCTACCCAACCTCCATTAATGGCAGAAAAAGCACAAGTCCAGACCGGCAAATAGCTTGAAAACACCTAAAAATAGGCAAGAAAGAAGGACAATGGACATGGAAGAAACTCCTTCACAATGCCATCATGCACAAGCTTTCTAAACACAATTCAGAGGCAAGAGATAGGTAAAGAAAATCTTTATTGCTTCAAGAGGTCTTTCATACAAATTTTTGACAGGGTTTCTCCTTATAAAATGAGAGTCTCTTTTCCTCTAAAATGAGAGAGAGTATCTTCTCAAAAGTGAGTGTCCTTTTCAATCGGGAAGAAAATGGGAGATATAGGAGAAAAGGGAAGAGAGAGAGAGAAGCGAGCAAAAACCGAATTCCATACATGAGCTGCAACCACCTTCTATGAATTCTCAACCATATTTGGATCAATTAGGACTAATCCTTCAACAAATTAAGCCTTCATTAGCTCCAAATAGTCTTCAAGTTCCCTCATTGGCTGAGAAACATACTAGAAGACAAAACTTTGTTGTTGAGAATGATGAGTCATGGTCTACTAAGAAAGAAGAGCTTCCAAAGATTGAAAATTCATTTAATGCTCCATGCGCACCCTCCAACCACCATATCTCTCTCTTGGATATCTACGCCATCCTCCACTTGCCTTCATTATAAAGACAAAGTCTTCATATCCATGGACCTGACAGAACCATGACTATGTCCGTTTTAAGCGGCTGCATGTACCTGCTGAAAGTGGATGATATGACTGTCGAAAGATAAGACACTCCTTTCATAATCACAAATCTCTCCCCTACTCCAAACCCTGATCATAGGTCTCCTATAGATGAAAACCAATCCTATTTATTGGTTTTCATATAGTTTTCATAATGTCAATGAAAATCCATCAGGGTATTCAGTCTTACGATCATGAACAAGACACAAAACTTCTTTGTGGCATCGTATCGCCACTTCCCAAGCTTGAAGATATGTTGGCGTTTTAAGAGATTGTACGTGCAAGTTTGTCGAGGTGTACGACTGAGCTTTAATGGCGGCATCATATTTGAAATATTTGCCCTAGCTCAACCTGAATCTCATTTGATCTTAGCTTTAGCATTAGTCTGCCTGGGTCCACCAAATCTTTTGATTTGACGTGTCTGCCTGTGTGGCATCTTCTTGCCACGCTTTTTATCATATTAAAAAATATGATCGTTGTAATTTCGGACACGTGTCCTCATCTCGTGCCCCTGGAAATTGATCAAATTTGCTCCGTCGATCTCGTTGGGAGCCTCCTAGGCTTGACTTTCATTGTTGGTCGTTGATCTTTGCTCTGCATTCGAGATTGCGACACTTGGCAGCGCTGTGTTGATCTTTATCTCGGTTTTCGAAAATGTGACACTTGGTAGTCCCACATGCCCCCTGTGGACCCTGCGGTCAGTCTCCATCCGATTAACGCGCTTACACCACGTGGCAGCTTTGTGTGCGATTTGGTCTCATTGACCTCTTGACTTCGTTCACACCGTTGATCTCCTCTGCAAGGTTGAACGCGTGCCATTGATCTTTGATCTGCTTGATCAAACGTGCATCTTTGATGCGTTAACTCACCGTGATCGTGACACTTGGCACCGTCGCGTTCAATCTCAGGATCCTCTGACCTTTTGACCTTGTGCTCGCGCCGTTGATCTTCGTTCTTGGGTCTCAAGATTGTGCCACTTGGCAGCCCTGTGTTCAACCTCATGATTCTTTTGAAGATTTTTGAATCCAAACAGCTATTTCTTGTGGCTTTAACTTGATGTCCCCGGGCACGTCCCACACTACTAGATCATCTTTGAAGGCTAATATCTTGAGATAGAAAACTTATTAAGACACCAAATTTGCAAGGGATACTTATGGCATGAAATACATCATTTCCATGCAATCTTTTGACTTTGGTTGATTTCTCAAGTACACTTATTAAATGCACAACCAAACTGACCTGTTCATTTATGCATGACGTGCTATGACAGTCTGATTCCTTAAAAATACCAAATTCACACTTTAAGCTTGCTTAAAGTGTTTCAAAAGCTTACAAGTGACAAGTGATAGGATCACGAAGTTTGTCTGCTCCGTCCACCATTGGATCATTCATTCAACCAGGACTCTGCTCAGCGTCTCACACTACATCCAAGCAAAAGTTTCTTATGTGGGCCAATTTTGGCCAACAATAACATCAAATTTAAATCTGAAAAGCATGTCTAATAATAACTTTAATAGTAACATCAAATTTAAATCTGAAAAGCAAGTCCAATAATAACTCTAAATTTGGCATGTTTAATTATAAAAATCCTAAATTTAGCATGTCTAATAATAACAATAGGCTATTCAATTGCCGTTTTGAATTTACCAAGTGTGGCATGTTGAGGACAACAACAATAGAGCAATCACAGATAAAATTCTAACACTCCCTCTTTGTGAGGAGGATGTTCTTTACCAAGCCAAGTCTTTCCCTCAACATCTCAAACTTCCCCTTAGCTAGGGGTTTCGTCAACATATCTACCACCTGCAAACTTGAAGGAACATACTCAAGGATCATTGCTTCCTTCTGAACTTTGTCTCTGAGAAAATGGTACCAAATATTGATGTGCTTGGAGCGATCATGAAACATTGGATTCTCAGAGAGCTTGATGTAATTTTGATTGTCACAATAGACAATTGTAGTCCCCGACATCTTGTTGGCCAATTCTGCTATCAATTTGCGAAGCCATATGGCTCCACAACTAGAGATGAGGCTGCCATTTACTCCGCCTTTGCTGAACTGAGTGCAACTGACGACTGATTTTTGTTGAACCAAGAAATCATACATTTTCCCAAGCTGAAACAAAATCCCAAAGTGCTCTTCCTAGTACTGTACTTGCATCTCCTGTCCAATTAGAATCAACAAGTGCAGCACAAACTCACCATCTCCCACATACCTCATGTCATAATGAATTGTGGCCTTCGAGTATCAGAGCACATGCTTTGTAGCCTCTCAATGAATTTGCCTCTGATTAACCATGAATTGGCTCAAGGTATTTTATTGTAAAACAAATATTTGACTTGGTATTCACAATATACATAAGAGAACTAATTAACTGCCTATATAAAGAATGATCTACCAAATCTGAATCTGAATCAACAGACAAATTCAGATTTGGAAACCATATGAGTGGCCATGGGCTTACAATCCAACATCTGAAACCTCTTCAGAGTCTGTAGAGTGAAATTCAATTGTCCAAGGAAGACCTCACCTATGCCTTGCCAAACCTCTAGACCTAGGAAATTATGCACAAGGTGGATGTCCTCCATGTCAAATTAGCTGGCCAACTTTTCCCTGCATCATGCAATGAGCTTCTCATAGCTACTTGTAGTGATCAAATCATCTACGTACAAACAAGCAGATTAGATTTATCATACAAATACGCAAGATTAGGATTTGTATAAGTTTTGGTGAAGCCCAAATTCAACAAGCACTCATCAATCTGTGAGTGCCAAGCACGTGATGCCGGTCTCAGCCCCTAAAGGGCCTTCTTTAACCTGTACACATGGGTATCTTGTCCATGCACCTCAAACCCCCTTCGGCTGATTAATGTACACTCATTCAATCAGATCATTCAAAAAAGCAGTATTTATATCCATCTGGTATAAAGGCCAACTAAAAACTGATGCTATAGACATGATGCCGAAATAAGAGTATCCTTGTCAACTGGAGTAAAGGTGTCGTCAGAGTCAACTCCCTCTCTTTGGGAGAATCCTCTTGCTACACATCTGGCCTTGTACTTCTCAATGCTCCCATCAGCCACATGCTAGATCTTGTACAGCCACCTGGAATCAATCACTGATTTTCCCACTGGTCTTGGCACAATCTCCTTGGCATCATTTTTTAAAATGGAGTTATATTCCTCTATCATGGCATCTTGCCATACCTACTCAAATGCAGTGTCCTTATAACTGGAAGGCTCTGCATCAATAACAGAAGACATCAGTGCAACATAAGTAGGAAATTTATTTGGGGGCTGACTCACCTAGAAAGAAGATTTTGGCGCTCCTACTGCTTATGTGCCTCGGGTAATGTCTGGGTAAACCACTTAGGTTTCCTGGCTGAATTGGGTCGCCAAATGGCCATAATTTTGACACGAGACTGCCACTAGGTTAATGCTTGATCATTCATATGGATTTAATAATCTTTGACTGTGTCTTGCAGCATGCCTCTAGATTTTGAATCCAAACATCCACTTTGACCCCATAGATTGTGCCATTGAAACGGGGAATGGATACCTTGGTGTAAAACTTAAAAGTAGGTTGAGCAATTGGGGTGATTGGTGAAGATAGCGCTCATGGTATGCTGTTGATCCATAATTTTTCAAAACATGCTTGATATTTGATGCTTGAATTTAAGCTGAAATTCATTTGTTGTCGTTGATCATGCAACTTTTGTGCAAGCATCTGGACTAATTTAGGTATTGAGAGATGCTTGATGGGCTGTTTGAACTGTTCATGATTGCTTTGTTCAAATGTGTCATAGCTTGATCTAGGTGGAAGTTTGGGACTAAATACTAAAAAAATAGGTCACTCGGCTGGGGGTATAAATTTGAAACCATTTAATGTGTTGGAAAGCTCAAGACGTGTACAAAACTATAAAAGGGTGCAGAACTGCATGTGGCAAAGTTTGACCCCACCCTCTCCACCCTTCCCTCCCCCCAATTATTCCAAAAGGCCTTTAAATTATGAATTACAAAAATCTAGAAAATTCTGAAAATTTCAGAAAATCAAAGTTGTGTTTTGATGAGCTTCATGTCATGACAGATCCTCTCCATTTCTTGGAGGAATGCTTGCCACATGGCTATTTAGATTCTAAGACGAATCGGTACATTTTTTTCTTAGATGTTTCATTTCTTGTTAAAAATAGTTACAAAGGATTTGTCGTGTGAACGTAAAAATCAGAGGGGTGTAGCTTTACATCTCTTCTCAAAGATTGCGACTTTCTTGTAAATTACTCTCATTTGCAATGAAGCTTTCATTTATATTGTAGTATCATATGTGCTTTTTGGGTTCGTTTCTGAAATGAACAATTCAATTTTCTTATTCAATATGAGTGTCTTTTATACAAAGGTCTGATCCTATAAACTGGGGATGAGATATTATTCCATCCCAACTTCTCTGTCGTACATATCCTCACTTGAAGCAATGTATTGGGTGAGTTACAACTCACACACACACATATTGAATTATCCTATGTAGTACTAACATATCTAGGATATCTCCAACGTCCCCCCCCTTAGTATGAACATAGGGAAAAAGAACACACATACTGGACCAAACATGTAATTTGACACACACATTGATGGATGGGAATATATCACCAATCCATAGATGAGAACACATCATCAATCCAAGTATGAACTAGGACACACTCATTAATGCATACTCCATATCTATGTGAACATACATATTTGTTTACAAACAATGTGTTTACAAATAGGGATACACTTTGCTATTCATGATGACTTACATACATGAACATGGACTTACATATCTGTTTACAATCCATACTTAGTGAGAACCATCATCACTAATCGCACCACACATGGAAACAGGGGCATACTTTGTTGTTTACAAATCTATTTTTCAGTGAAAACACATCATCAGTGATCAAATACAAACACAAAAAAACATAATGATAGTCGTACTGGGTCCTCACTGTCTTTAGCATCTGCTATCCACTTCACTGAACCTTGTGTTTGCAGTCATTGTACTTGATCATTGCCATTTGATCACAAATAGCAAAAAGGGTCACGATTTCCACTGGACACTGTTATTGGGTTTAGTCTTTCTGATGCAGGTTTTCAATCATCTGTAGCTGGAGTACATCATCATTGTCATTGATGATTAACAACTCTTCAAGCTATGTAGTTGTTTGGGTGCATTCTGGTTTTTCCACTACAACGGACTGCAACCTCCAAGTGGTGAACTTGAGGTTGGATTGGCCTCTTATCTCTGTTTCCTCCAGCCTCCTGTATGGCTCAGTTCAATTGGCTAGGTTGAACTGCATGTTCCAGATTGTGCATTTATGAGCAAAATCTCCCCACCAGCCCCCAAACAAAATGAAACTACATTTTCTAATGGACGTTATGTTCTCCCGATAACACGTCCTTACAAAGTGAGATATTCGACTATGATGACACAATTTTTTTGTTGAAATGGACTCTCGACTTAAAAACACTAATTAACAAAACAAATTGATAAACATCGGACTATAAAAATTATAGACTCTAAAATATCTCGACTCAATACTTTAAAATAAAAATTATAAACTACCTATGAATTTAGATTATTAGATTTATCCAAAAATATATATAAAAGAATGAACTAATCGCAGCCTAAATCTTGATCATGTCATATCAACAATGTATGTTGGATATGCTTATGGTCTGGTGGATGAGTTGTCGGGAATTGAGATCACATCTGTCAAAATTGCAGAGTTTGGTGCATGTGTTTAGCAGGCTACAATGAAGATGTGATACAAGGTGGATGGCAGGTGGACTAATGTGTTGGAAGCTCCAAACAAGAATGCCATTGACATTGTTACATCAAGGACGCATAAATCTTATGTTGGTGAAAGAACAGGTATCCTGATAGATGATTTGCAGTGTACTGAGGGATGAATGGAGTCTGCAGACATGCATGGAAAATGGAGATGGCAGAATTTGACGAAGCAAGGGTGAATGTCGTTTGATCTGAATGGATTTTGGAAGACGTGGAAGCTGGCAATACTCGTATGCGAGCATTGATTGCTGACAAGGATTGGACGCAATTGGTGAATGGGAGCACATACTTGCATGATGACAATGGCGCAGCTGGGGTACAAGCAGACAATTGACAAATAATGCACAATGCTATGACACTCGGGTCTACGGTAGATACAACAGATTCAAAGTGCTGGTGAGACTGCACGGATCATTTGAGAAGCACAGTAGATAATCTGACTCCATGGATACACACGTGGGTAGAGATGTGAATGGAATTGCAGTACGCGAGGAAATCAGAAGCTGCATGGAACATCAATAAACCTTGGAAGGTTTGTCTGCTATTACAGTGCTATAAAACCGAGAAGAAGTTCAAGATATGCACAAATACCTTAACATCCACAAAAATGCCTCAACATATGCTAAGTTGGTATTCACAGAACACACTATGCTAAAAACTAAAGAAAAGTTAAGATATTAATTTTTTTATTGGCTGGGGCAATATCACAACTGAGCTGCCCCTTGACTAATTTCAAAACTCCGTATTTTACCTGCTTTAATAGGAACTGAAATGAGAAATTCAATTGTCTTATTCTATATCAGAGAGTCTTTTATACAATTATCTGATCTTATAAACTGGGGATCAGATATTATCCCATCCTAACTTCTCTCTCTTACTTATCATCACTCACACTAATCTATTGGGTGAGTTACAACAAACATACTTAATGAACTATATATAGTGCTAGCATATCTAGGATATCTCCAACAATTTCCTTTGCTTTGGTTTATAGCCTTTATAAACTTGACACATTAAGTTTCTGCAATTTAGCACGATGTCCACTCAATTGCCAATCAGGATCACAACTTTCTTTCTCTGATTCTTAGAGTCTTGGTAGTTTGAGTATCCACGGGAAGCTCCAAGAACTAGAGCACATAGGATTCTCAATCTAGCTCATGTAGCTTTGTATCATTGATATACATTTCACTTTTATGGTTAATGGAAGAGCTTACTGTGCTATATCTTTGTTGCCTATGAACGTGTATGAATTTTTTGGGTTATGTCAGTGTTTTGTGTGTTCATACTTTCACGAAAAATTTAGAATCTCAGTTTTGAAGTTGTCCTCCATGTCACCACATCTTGGGGACACAAGACATGGATCAATTCGGTATCAAAGCATTTGAAATCTTGATTGGATGAGGTCTTGGTACCCATGGGAAGGAGTATAGTCAGGTTATGCATTTCAATATCTATCAGTTAGGAAAATGAGGACAAAGATGGATGATGGATGAACAGCTTACAAAGATCTCTGAGCATTGTGAAGTGCTCTTCTTATGGTGGAGGTGGCATCGAAGAAACAAAGAATCTCACTTTTCAGTCAATTTTACAACCTAATGCTCCAACTAGGCCCCTTTATTTCTTTAGGCCCCTCAATAGTTTTTCTCTGACTCATAGACTCTTGGTAGTTTGAGCATACATAGGAAACTTGATAGAACTAGAGCACACAGGATTTTTCATCTCGCTCATGTATCTTCGTATCATTTATGTACATTTCACTTTTTGGTTAATGAAAGAGCTTATTGTATTATAACTTTGTTACATATGAATGTGTATGAATCTTTTTGGTTATGTCAGTATTTTGCACATTCATAGGCTCACCATAAGTGTAGAATCTCCCAGTTTGGGAGTTGATCTCCATTTGATTATTACCTTCTTATCACTCCCACTGCATATGCAATGTCTGGTCTTGTAGAGACCATTACATATATAAGGTTAGTGAATATACTTTGACAACGCTTTCTTTCCATTTGCTTGATTCACATACGTCTTGGGTATGGGGATGAGATGAGGATTCGTGTCCCCAAAATGATAAAAAAATGGGGATGTCTTCGAGATGTCCCCTCTTCAAAATAGGTGCTAGGGACATCATGGCATTCCTAATGTTTGTTTAATAAAAAAAACAGTTAAAAAATATATTTTTAAAAAGTAAAAACCCTAACCCTAATTCTCATTGAAAAACTATAAGAAATACCTAATCTACATTGCCATTTAACTTACACAAACTTGCAAAGAGGAGGAAGAAGGAGAAAGAGAGGAGCAAGAGCAAGAGGGATTCCAACATTCTGTTTTTAGGCTTGAGCCTTGCATTCAACGGTATGTACATTGACAATCTTTTGCATCTTGTTTACAAGTTCAAGGTTGTAATTTTTATTTATTTTTTCCCTTTGCAAAGTCATTTGGTTGTTTCTTTCAAAATGGTTTAAACTTTATCATGGGGTGGGGCTATGGATTCATGGATTCAAGTTCATTGTTGAAATGAAATCCCATTTAATTTTTTTGATTAGGTTTTAATTTTTAAACGTAAAAGAAAATTAATGTAATCACTAGAATTTTTTTTTGATAGGTAATTGAGGGTTGGGGGGTCCCTTAACTGTCTATTATAATATAAAAGAAACAAAAACGGCATGCTGTCGGAAAACTCCAGTACAAAATGCCCAAAACAGGCAAATTTTTTTTTCCCCAAGATTACCAAAAATAGGGGGGCATACCCCTCAAATCAACCAAGCTTAAGCTCTATAGCCTATAAGCAAAAGTAGATAATAAAACTTTTGACAAACATCGATGAAAAGACCCATACTAGCCTATGCATTATAAACTATAGCTAAAAACCAGAGCAATCAAGGCTGAATCCCCAAGTATTTTGGCTCCTCCAATCCATACCTGTGCTTTTGAACACATCCATGCTTGAGCACCGGAGGCATGCCAAGAGTTGCTTCTGCAAAGATGTAGCATGCTACGGCCACCAACCTCGAAAAAATCTTCAACCACATTGATCATGCCACTGCCTTCATCACCTTCACCACTACTGCCACCACCTTCACCCCTCACCGCTACAGCCACCACCATGGTTTCTGCCACTTTGACTACCACCCAGACATCTCTTGCCACCTCTGCAAGCACGACCGCCATTTCTGCGACCACCACTTTGACACCCACATCCACCATTGCTCTACCAGCCACTATTGCTGCTACCATCACCATTCAAACCATGCCTTCTATAACCACTTTCATCCACACTGCTTTCCACCTCTTCTTGGCATCCTGCCTCAGAGAGTCTGAACAACAAATTTAACTCTGTAGCAGCCTTTTTTGCCATGTTTTTTCCCAAGAGGAGGCTGAAAGATGCCGGAGGTGCTTTGAGGGCATTCAAGTATAAATTAGGAAAACTAACTCTATTGAGAAAATTCTCAATCTGATAGAAATTTTGCAGATTCTGCAAGTAATTTACCATGATAAAAAACCTGCTTTCAAGCTCCCTGAAGGTTTTTAAAGAAACAAGGCCATGATTTTCTATCCTGGTGAGAGGGGGAAGACACGACCACTCTAAATCAATTGCCTCCAGTGCTTCACCAAACCACCCCTAAACTTAGTCTTGACAAAATTTTCAGCCAGTCCCTGCGTAGTCACTTTGTTTTGAAGGCTTCGTAGTAGATTACTAACAAAATCAGTGGCTAATTCAGAGTTAACCCGACTTCAAATTACCATTTGCATGTAATCAATCTCAATTACATCCTATATGGCACCAGTGCACGACCAAAACACTTTCTTGAGCCTCCCCTCTGTCACAACATTGTGGAAGGCCATCTCCCTTTGCTCTGTGTATAGTAAGAAAAGTGGCTTCAAAGTTGCAAGTTCCCAGGTCCCCTATTGTCCCCATTTCCATAACTGCAAAATAACCCAAACTACAAGGCAAGAAAATGTAGACCCATTGTGCCCAATAGTGTTGTTGACAATATTGACCCTACAGGTCAAATTGCAACCCTTACCATTTGAAACTTTGCATAACCATGCTTTTTTGTTTAAGTGTCGGAGATTACCATTTGCAGTTTTTTCGAAGGGCTTGACAATTTGTTTGAAGGAATGGTTTGAGGAAAGGAAACGGTCCATTCATTTCTCCCGAAGGGTATCTGCCATTTGGGAAAGTTCAAAACAAAAAGCCGAAGGGACATTTCGAAGAAATCCGAAGGGCACATTTCGGAAGGCCGAGACATTTTGTCGAAGACCTGAAGGGTTCTTTCCCTTTGGGAAAGTGATTTTAAAGAAAGTTCGAAGGGTTAATTCCTTCAGACAAATTGTCCAAAGGACAAAGTGCCCTAAGACAATTCCCATGGGAAAGAACTTTTACAAAAGTCCATAGGGTACATGCCTTTCAGAAAAGGGCAATTTCGAAGACGAGAGGACCATTTCATAAAACCTGAGGGGTCACTAGCAACAATACCGAAGGGTATGTGCCCTACGAAAAAAGGAAAGGGCATTAGGAACGAATTCCTTCGGACAATTTGTTCGAAGGAATGGTTCGAAGAAAGGGAAGGGTATCTGCCCTTTGGGAAAGTTCAAAACAAAAAGCCAAAATAATTCTTTCGGGCAATTTGCTCGAAAGAAAGGAGAGAACACAAAGAATAAGCTTTGGACAATTTGTCCGAAGACGAATGTCCAAGAGAAAATCTCGAAGACCTAATGCCTTCGGACTTTTTGTCTGAAGGAATGGTTCAAGGAAAAGCCAGAGACCTAAGACAATTCCCGCAGGAAAATGACTGAGCAAAAAGGTCGAAGAACAAATGCCCGACTCAACAACTCCAAAGGAAATGAGCAAGAAAAGTCCTAAGGCCAAGTGAAGGGAAAGACAAGCCAAAAGAGCTTGCCACAGGAAAATGAATAATGAAGAGAGCCATGGACAATATGCTCAAAGAGATCAAGAAACAGAGACAAAAGTTGCAGACAAACAATAGTCAAAGATGAAAACCATAAGCAAATGGCCCGAAGCAATACATGCACAAGAACAAGAGACAGAGTCAACATGGAATTTCATGCAAGTGGAGGGTCATTTAGAGTTGGTTGGGCTAAGTTTCAATTGACTATTTGTTGTATTCATGATTATCTCCTAGTCACTCTCTTGGATCCAAGGGTCCAACTCAGCTTCAAGTGGAGTTCTCAGTTCGAGATGTGGTGTGGGTTTCCATGCAAGAGTTTGACTTGTAAAACTTCGGTCCACCTCATCTCTTCTATGCCAACATGGAATTTCAGGCATGTTTTAGTTCTAGAGTTGACTAGCCTTCCACTATGGTTGACGCACGTTTGTTTAGCTTGTTGAAGGCTTTCAATGTTTCAGCAGTTAGAGTGGATTTCTAATTTCAGTTTTGGCCTAGCATTCGATGCGAAGAAGAATTTTCTTTCATTTCAACTCAACTTCCAATGAATCAAGTAGAGTTCTCTTTGAAGATTTGACGTGCTGATTTATGCATGAAGAAGATTAGCTCACCGTCCATTTTCAATGCCAAAAGGAGTTTTCATGCAAGCATGAGACAAAGAGATTTATTTTTAGGTCTTTGGACAACACAAGTTGAATTTGAATTGTCCTCTTCTTCTATTTTCAATGCCAGCCTCTTGGCTGTTGTATATTTTTCTATATAAGTTGGCTTTTCAGCCTTGAATTGTATCCCTCTTTTGGTAAGACAAAATTCTGCCAAAGATTGAGTTGTAAATTTTTTTCAGATTAATAGAAGGATTGTTGTTTTCAGATTCCAGTTGTTGGTATAGTGTATTTATGTCATTGATTTGCATAAGTGAGAGTTTTTTTCCCTGTCAAGTCTTGATTCTTACTTAGTTACTAGCTAGTTAGATTATGCAGGTCATGCTCTGTGTTTAATGTCTTTTCGCTGAGTTTACAGTGGATGCAAGTGGCTGGTTAGTGCCTTGAATTAGACATATTCCATCATTTCCCTCAAGCTTTGATCATAAGATAGAACCTTTTCATGAAATACTTATGCATATTGGTCAATTGGAGTCAAAAATTTAGCCATTTTCTTGTCTAGATCAGTGTTTTTAGGAGCATAGATTGAGTGGATCACCATCATTAGATAGGGTTTTTGTTCAAGTTTCTTTCTCTTTTCACGACAGTTTATGGCGTAGAGCAAAGATCTTAATTGATACACCAAAGGCAGCTAACTCTTACAATTTAGAGATTCAATCCACTAATTAGGTCACCCACAATCTATGATTGTTTCCATGATTCAGCAGACTGTGAAGGCCTGAAACTACCTTCACAAAGATGCAAGTCTGATTGACAACAAGTGTAATATTATTGTAAATCTTAGGAATAATTATAGGAGAGCTTTTGTCTCGTAGTGATAGCTAGAGAGTTCATTCAGGAAGGTGAAGAGTGCTCAAGGAATATGAAATGAATAGTCATAAGCTTGGCTATTTAATGATGTAATCTCTCTTTCATTCTATAATGCAATTTGCAATAACTTTGGTTTGCACCAAATCTTGTTCTTATTGTCATTCTAGTCTTGCCTAACATTGGTATCAGAGCACAATGTTTTTATTATTCTTTCTCCTTTCTCTCTCTTTGCATATTGCTTCCTCTAGCCAATAAAATTCTTTTAAATTCAGTCTCTTATTGTTAAGGACTGCGCCATGGCTGGTGTAGAAGTTTTAGCAAGTTAGTTGCTGATTACAGCTTTAGCGTCTTAATTGCCTTGACATTGGCTATAGGAAGGCGTCTCCGCTGCTACAGGGGCATTTCACCATTAAGAGGTTGACATATCTCTTCATTGGACTGCGCACCTGGTGTTTCTGACATGTTTCACATTCATTTTGTCTAATTTAACACTACTGCGTGCTGTTTTTTGAGAGCTCTGACTGCGTTCTGATCTGTTCCAAGGTGTTATTGGCTGTATATGGCATCTTATCTGATAGTTTTAAGCTGACTTCAAGCCTTGCATGGCATTCTAGGATCTGCGTATCACCTGCTACGTGGTTGTCTTGACAAGCTTTGGTTGTATTTGCTAAAAATCAGCTGTTTATCAGCTGTTTGCCTGTGAAGGACTGCGTCCCACCTGAAAACAGTAATTCCAAGGCATCTTTGGCATATTTTCTGATCGTAGGCTGCATAGCAACATGTGCATGAGTTATATGAAGTTCATGGAGCTGAAATAGATCTCCAACAAGGTGTTTCATCTCCCACATGGCACCAAGGAAAGAAGAAAGACTTTTAAAGGCTGAGATAAGTCAGTTTTTTTTTCGTTTTATGCTCTGTCTTCTTCAAATATAAACATAATCATAGAATGGAGAACATTCCCACAAGAGAATAATAACATTTCTTTTTTTCATTTTTGACTTATTCAATACCAAAATAAGTCAATTTGTAAATCAGAATATTTTTTCCCTAAAATTAAGCAAAATATTAAAAACAAGTAAAACTGTGCAAAACAAAACCAATTTGCAGCGTTCGATATCAACAATGCCTCTAGTTCTCGTTTATGAGTCTAGTCGTCACGATCAAACTACTGCACTTATAGCCTAATATAGCTGCAACAATTACGTCTGTGGCATAGCCCTTATAAACCCACTGGGGAGAAATAAGGAAAAAAATATTTTCCCATTCCCTTTGTTACCTATTTACGACTGTCGCTAGACGTAAATCTTGAAAACGAGCAAGAACACTCTGAGTATATAGGGTTATCACGCCCACGTACAAGGACTTATCGTTAAGCGGATGTCGTAGATAGAGCAAATTATTTTAACGTACTGTCTAGATATCGCTTGCCATTCTGTTTTCATGTGTTCTAATATATTTTTCATGTACCGTCAGGTATATAGAAAGAACAAGTTTTGTCTACAAACCTGTAAGTATATAAGAAGGGTGAACATATAGAGAGGTTTGGTATATCGGTTGGGTGATATATAGAAAAGTGATTTTTTGTGGAGCGATAATGAACGTTTCTATCTCCCAATACAACAAACATGCATTCAATTAAAACTATTGTTGGCATAGCCTTAATCGAGAAAGAAACCTAGTTATAATGGTCTAGACATGCGAACACACTTATCTTCAATGGCTTGTGGTTCAACATCTGTGACGGGGATAATCAACCTGCTGAACAAAATGAAACAAAAGAGATACCATCATGAAAGCACAAGAATTTAAAAGCATTGGCCTTGATGAGGGCCTCAGTTGATACATATGTGTTTCGTCACATACAAGGGGGCAACACTCCTTGGGAAGCATTCTACAAATTGAAAAATTGTATGATTCTCACTTGGAATTGAAGTTCATACAATTACAGTTGAAACTATTCAATCTTGAGTTGAAAAATTGAGATGTCATGAGTTAGGCTTATGAAATCTGTGCAAGCAAGCATGATGTTGATGCAATTGGTATAAAAATTGATGTTTATATGACCGCCTTCATAATAGATCTTCCTACATTGCAAGCAAACAATTTGTTGAAGACTCACATTTGATCAATTGGTTGAGAAAATGGCCGAAAAAGAAAAAACATTTGGAAGAAAAATAGAGTCCACTAGAGAAAACATTTGTTATGCAAATCAAAAGGACAATTCTTCCAAAAAAAGTAGGAAATGATAGAGGCAAGGGAAGAACAAAGGGTGAGGTGGCAAATATTGTAAAAACAATAGCCAACATAAAAAAAAACCAGAATGACAAACAACACTTGTATTGCAAACATTGCAATAGGAAAGGGAGTCATGAGACCAATGAATGCAAGACATCATGGGAAATATTGAAAGCTTACAAAAAATAGAAAGCAGAAAAGAAGAAAAACTCAGACCCAAATTCAGCTCAGTCCTCTTGTGAATGCATACTTCTCATTTTCGACGAAGCAAATGCCTCAAAGAGTTCGACCTGGGATAATGCTTGGGTTTTAGACACTATTGCCATGCAATGTATGACTTTCTGAATGGACTTCTTTGAGGAGTTTCATGAAGAAAGTTGTGGTCCAGTGTATTTGGCAGATAAAACAAGTCTGCGACCTCAAAGCAAAGGTTCAATCCGACTCAAGTCACCGGGACTTTCAGGGTTAATTCTTTGAAATGTACTATACCTTCCTCAGTTGAAAAGAAACTTGTTGTCTCTTGTGCTAATTCGACAACAATGCCAGCTCATTTTGCTTGATGATGGAGAGGTGAAAGTCACAAGAAAATGTGATAACACAATCGTTATGACTGGATACGAGGAAGGAAAACTACTGAAACTCAGGGGTGAGCACTTAGTGCCAAGAAATTTTGCTCATCTCATAGAAGCAATGCCAACAAATCTTCTTTGGCATGTCAGATTTGGGTATGCTCTATGAAAACATCCGCATAATGTAGAAAAATGGTATTGTAGGCTTGCCGACTCTACCCAAAAACAATGAAAATGAAACTTGCATATTGGCGAAACACAAAAGAAAACCGTTTCAAAATTAAGAATGGAAAACCGACGAAAAGTTGCAATTGGTTCAATCTGTTTTGTGTTCTCTTCCAATTCTTTTCACTTGTGGTCACAAATACTTCATGTTGTGCATTGATCACTACAACATGATGACTTGGATATATTTTTTGAAAAAGTAATCAGAGGCCTTCAAAATGTTTCAATAATGTCGAACTATGGTTGAAAATGAAGTCCAATCCCGCATTGGGACACTCAAGACTGATAATGGTGGTGAGTTCACTACAAAGGTGTTTGAAACCTAACTCAAGCAAAACGGAATCCAACATCATCTCACAGTGCCTTACACTCAACAGAATGGAGTAGTTCAACAGATGAACCGAATTGTCTTGAGCATGGTTCGAGCAATGTTGTTCTTCAAAGGGGTAAATTTGCACTTCTAGGCAGAAGCAACTCCAACAACAGTGTACCTCTGCAACATGTCACCATTAGCAGCCCTACAAATGAAGACTCCATATAATATCTGATTTGGTCGTCTCCCTTCAATGGATTTCCAGATCCACCTGATATGCATTGATTCCAAAGGAGAATTTCAACAAATTGGAACACATGGGTCGCAAATGCATGCTTTTGGGATATACTCAGTCATCAAAATCATATAGTGTATTTTGATGAGAACAAGAATTTCTCATTGCAAGGGATGTCTTTTGTGAAATTGCAAAGAACACAACTAGCATCGGTCGACAATTGAATCGACTAAAGAAATATGCAAATTTGATGTTTTCAAGGAGGTTGATATGGATGTTCCAAACATTGAAGGGGGAACCTGTAATTGGAAAACACTTGAATCTCTATTGACTCCTATAATTGAAAACGACACTCCCCATACAGAAGAAAATGAAACTTCATCAGAGGCTGGTCCGATGTCAAAAAATGAAGGAACTTCAATTTCAAAAAATGAGGCACTAATGATTCTGCAAGCTACACAAAAAAAGATTTCAAAATGGGCTAAACAAACATTGAAAGATGTCAAACTTGATGATGTTGGAAAAACAAGCACAAGAAGTGCACACACAACTACACAACAATCAGACAAGTTCCTAGACGAACTTCAAGATAAGATAGAAAAGCCTTGGAAGACCTCCTTGAAAAAGAAGTCAATGTTGCTTTTGACTCTGAACCCACTTCCTTCAAACAAGTTGAGAAGCTTGATGCATGGAAAAATGCAATGAGAAGTGAGTATGATGCATTGGTCAAGAATGGAATGTGGAAATTGGTTGATCCTCCAATCGGTTGTAAACCTATTGGCTATAAGTGGGCCTTTTACAACAAGTACAAAATAGATGACTCATTTGACAAGCACAAAACAAGGCTTGTCGCAAAGGGATTTGCTCAAAAATAAGGAATTGACTACAATGAAACATTTGCACCAACAACAAATTGGACTTCGATTCGAACCATGTTGGCTTTTGCAGTTCATAAAGGATGGAAAGTTCACCAATAGACGTTAAAATTATAATTCTGAATGGTGTCC
The DNA here is from genome assembly GCA_037957365.1 of Torreya grandis. Lineage (NCBI taxonomy): Eukaryota > Viridiplantae > Streptophyta > Pinopsida > Cupressales > Taxaceae > Torreya > Torreya grandis. The sequence continues at coordinate 1,676,499 of JARHVA010000485.1, read as the reverse complement.
TCAAGGAGACTGTACATGACTTAGCCCGAAGGTTTTGCGGTAAATGGCCAAGAGCACAAAGTGTGTAAACTAGAAAAATCGTTACATGGTTTGAAACAAGCCCCAAGAGCATTGTACGACAAACTCACTGAGTACCTCCTGAACATGTACTTTAAACGTTTTGAGTTTGAAGATGTAACTCTTTTTGTCAAAACAATTGACAAAGCAATTGTATTTCTAGTGGTTTATGTTGATGATCTGCTTATCACATGAAACAATGATACACTGCAAAATTCAAATCAGAGTTGATGAAAGGTTTTGAAATGACATATTTGGGTTATCTTCATTACTATTTGGGTATTGAAGTGATTCAAAAACCAAAGTATATCTTCATCACTCAACAAAAATGCATTGGTGAAATTCTAATCAAGTTCAGAATGATAGATTGCAAGCCTCTTAGTATGCCCATGGAGCAAAATCTGAATTTGATATTAGAAGATACCACATATTTAGTAGATGCTACTAAATACAGACAACTCATTGGAAGTCTAATCTTTGTGACTACAACTAGACCAGATATTTTTTTTGCTATTGGTGTTCTTTCTGGATTCATGCAACAACCTAGAGAAAGTCAATGGGTAGCAACAAAAATAGTTCTTCGATATCTCAAAGGAACACATAATTTTAGACTCAAAATACTTCAGGGCAGGGGACTTCAAACATGTTAGATACTTAGATTCTGATGATGCTGGGGATTTGGAAGATGAAAAATCTACTTCAGGTTTTCTAATGAATCCAAGAACAATAGTTGTTAGCTGGAAGTCAAAGAAGCAATCAATGCCAACAATTTTTTCAGCAAGAGCAAAATACATGGCAGCTTCAGAGGCAACTAGAGAGATTTTGTGCCTCAGGTGGGTTCTTTCAGATTTGTAAGAACAATAGGTTTTATCAACACTTCTCATGGTTGATGACACATTTGCAATTTAGATGACAAATAATCTAGTCTTTCACAACCAAACCAAGCATATCAACACTAAATTTCATATGATTCGACATTATGTGAAAGATGGCAATGTAGAATTATTATATTGTTCTATCGCAGATCAATTAACAGACATCTTTACAAAAGCTTTGGGATGATTTTTTTTTGAAAAGTTCAGAAGCATGTTTGGTCTCACAATAACCACTATTGATTAAGTGGAGACGTAAGATTATTGTAAATCCTAGGAGTAATTGTAGGAGAGCTTTTGTATCGTAGTGATAGCTAGAGAGTTCACATAGGAAGGTGAAGAGTTCTCAAGGAATACGAAATGAATAGTCACAACTTGGGCTATTTTATAATGTAATCTCTCTTTCATTCTTTAATGCAATTTGCAATAATTTTGGTTTGCACCAAATCTTGTTCATATTGTCATTCCAATCCTACATTGACAAATAGAAAAGAATGGAAACTCAAAACACAATGAAGATGCATGGCGGTTCATAAAACCAATGCACTTGTCATAAAGTAAAGCGTGTGACAATGATCTTGCCTCCAAAGGCATAACACCCCATGTAACACAATGAAGATAGAACTTAAACATTCAATTGTTTCCCTCTTGCCACACGAGCATGGTAATCATGTTGAGTATGGGGGAGGAGGGCGATGAAGAGGATGGGGTCAAGGGCAATGGAAGGAATAAGAAAAAATAGAGAAAGAGAAAAGAAGGTTTCAATTACTTTTTTGCTCAAAAACACGATGGACAAAATTTCTAAAATTTTGAGTAAAAAAGGAATCAAAATGTCATTCATACTCTCCAATATGCTTATAAATATTCTTAGATCCTCAAAGGATACGCTTGAACCAAAACTAAATAATGGGGTGTACATGATTGGATGGTCGTGTGGCAAACCTTACATTGGTGAAACTGGGAGATCAATCAAAACTAGGATTAAGGAGCGTGATAAAGATATTCAATATGACAGTGCAAAAGTCGGCCTTAATAGAACATTCTCTTGCGACTAAACATTCCATTTCCATTGATAAGGCTAAGGTGCTAGCCATTGAGGTTTGCTATGTAAAGAGGCACCTAAGAGAGGCTATTGAAATTATGCAACATAATGACAGCATGAATCGAGATAATGGTTGGCTCATTAGCAACTCTATGGAAACTTGTCATTCATAATCTTAACAAAGTCAATAAATTTAATTTAACTACATTAATTAAGTATATTTTAAGTATTTATGGCTTGCTACCCTTATTGCTTGTTTGTTTTAAAATTTATAACTAAATTTAATTATTTTTTATTGCAACCAAGGGTTTTTCTTTACCATTAACAAATTTCTATCAATAATCAATAATTAAAAATGCTAAATCTATGTATTGATTGCAACCCGTATTGCTTATTCTAATAAAATCGATAATAACTTTAATTATTTTGGTTGAATCCAAATAAGTCCTTATTTAGTGAAATAATACAAAATTAAATTATTTAATTATTCTTAATATTTAAATGCAAATTTGTAGGGTTTCTAAATCTAATTTATTTAGAGATTTATTATTTTATAAATTTATGAAACTTTATTAATTCAATAGTTTCTTTATAAAAGATAATTCTAATTATAAACCTATGTTCTAAATACCTCCCTTACACTTATTTTAAAACTAAAACTAGTTCCCTAAGTAAAGGACTTTAATTATTTTTTTAAAAATTATTAATTACTAGCATACATATCTTAGATAAATTTATATAAAAGATGCTGACATATATCATTCTCGAGATGCCTATTTCATTTATGTCACAATCCAATATAATATAGTTGTCTTGATGGTATTTCGTGGTGTCTCTTACATAGATTTATCTAAGATATGTATGCTAGTTATACTAATAGATGTACCCTATAATAGCATTCCAAGGTGGTGATCTAGTATAATAATGAGAGATGTCAATAAAAATGACTGACTTAAAATTTGATCTCTATTTAATCTGTCATAAAATAGTTTTAACTTTAAATTTGATGTTCATTTAGAAGATGTGGTATCATATATCAGTCTGTAAGCTCATCCTCTTTCTAGAACAATAATAACAATTGGATACTTCAATACTTAACTTAAAAAGACATCTATCAACCAAAAAACTATTAAAATACTTCTTGTAAATGTTTGTGGATATGTTATAGAGATTGACATGAGTCTAAAATAGTAAAGCAAGATCACATGTTTATGTGTGTCATATTATTCGTCTTCCATTTCACATAAACTATTTCCCAGCTAATTTGTGGTTACATGTGCCCCACATCACTATAATTCTCCATTGACATTTCATTTGGTATGGCGAAATTTGGTGGCATGCTATAAATTCATAACATGAGCCCAATTTCTTCGAAGAAGAGCATGGGCTACAGTGTGGAGCTCTCCCTCATCGTTGCCCATGCTTTTTGGAGGATTTTATATTGTCCATTTTGATGGGGTAGGGATTGGAAGTTTGGAGATTGGGCTGTTTTGTTGTGAATTGATGGTCCCCAACATTATTTGCAGGGTCTCTCTTAGGTGGTTGTAGTTGCATTGCAGGGTACTTTTCCCACTCTCGTCCTCCACCGAATTTGTTGCCATTCAAAATTATCCCTTACCATTCTGAAAATCAACAACTTGGCCAGCTCTACAAATCCATATTACCCACATTTTCTGGTCGCATAGGCGCTTGCAATGGTTTACTATGTGTTTTGTTGTCAAAAGACGTGTTGAAAGTCTGTCACGATGCGTGGCACAAAGGAACAAGTTACAACGGTGTGATCATTTTTTACAGAAATGTTCGGACAATTCCAAAACCTCTATACTCTCCACAAATATTTTCTATAGTAATGTGCCAATTTTGCCAAATCAAAATCCATCCCTTTCATAAGAAACTTCGCAATCCACTGAATTGCCAAATCCCCCAAGGATCTCCTTAACGCGATGGAATATACCATTATTCGACTGGCTGATTGGATGACATGGCATGCGAAGACCAGAAAACTGATGATGACTAGGGGGTAGCAGATGAAATAGACATTGTAGGCACCACATTATTTGGAGTTATTATTCTTTTTGTTTACTGTTTATATATATATATATAATATTTTTCATTTTGATTTTAAAATATTGGGTCGGTTTTAATTTTACCTATGGTCAAGATATTATGATTTTTCGATTGAATTATTTAAAAAAAATTAAAAAATTGAGGTGATAGTCAAATGGACGTCAAATTTAAGGTTGGAATTAAAAGTGAACACACACTCCATTACAGCCGACCACCTCGTGGATGCCATTGTAGAATGCCTCTCGGCATAATTAACCTATTATTCTCTTTATCAGCAGACTCATTTCTTTCATGTCTTTAAATTTATTATATTTATGGTCATTAAATATGCATTCCATTTTCATATCTTAGATTCATTTATCTTTAAAGAGGAGACTAGAAGTTAGACCCAAAATATTGGAGACGGTCAAATCTAGACATATTACTCACAATGAAGTGGATTTGCATATGTTTGATGAGATGGGTAGTGAGGGGACCCAAGGAGAGACAACACAAATTGAAAATTCAATTGTGAGTGCTCAGAGGTTTGATTGACCCTTGACAATGTTGACCAATTTTGCCAAGGTGCCATTCAACAAGATGATACCTTTGAGACAATTTGCAACACTACTCGATGTCAACAATACTAAACAGTCGGGGGAGGCCCAATAGTGGAAGTGCAATATTTGTGCCGAGAATTTGGGGGACAACATCACTAGGGCGAATACACCCTTCCTACACATAGTAGGAAAAGGGTTGGGGTTTGTGGGGCTCTCACACTTGATCAGAGGGCAGAGTTTATTAGGTTGTTTAATGGAGATATCTCAGACAACATTCCAATTGTTCGTGACACCCTTTCTCATAGGACTTATAGGAGTTCTTTCTCTCATGCTAGTGATATATGTCCTGCAGTTCCAACTTTTTATGTGAGTTAAGTGGAGACTAAGGGGAAGACAAAGGTTGTGGCACCCAATCTAGTTGTTGACATGTATAATGTATAGGCTAGGGAGGAGGCTAACAATGCCATTGGCAAATTTTTCTACTGGCATCCCATTTCATGTTGCTTGCTTTCCTTATTACACGAAAGCTATGGGACGATGGCTTCGGATCCTAGAAGCAATCTGGGGGACTATGCATTAAATTGCAGGAATGTGTTATGGCGGAAGAAAAACATGAACAGAAATCAGAGAAAGTGAAGAACACTCATTCATTCTCACATCGATTCATTCTCACATCGATAGACACATATAAAACTGAATCAGATTTCTATTGATCTGAAGTTCTGTATGTGGCAAATTCGGAGAAGAGATGTATGAGTATCGACCTAATTTGATTGCATATGTACATATTTGTATAGAAGTTGTAGAAGATGATGGAATTGCTAGGGAAGATGAAACAGTTTGTTTTCCACGTTGACTGTTCATCTTCTAGCTGTTACAAAGCAAGTCACATCAAGTAGTAGTGGTTGGTTCTTGCTTATGGTGTGTTTCTTTGCACCCTACCAGGCCGACTCCATGAGGGGAACCGCTCAATTCATTGGGGGTATGCTGTGCCCCAAGGAAAGGGGACAAGGGAGCATTTGTAGTGAAAGGGCGATGATGTCTAAGGGATCCAACGGTGGCGCCACGGCCATGAATGTTGGTGTTAATGCTGGAGCTACCATTAGGGTGAGTAGGCCATATTTAACTGGAACATTCTGTCAAATGTTGACACTGACCTTAGAATTTGAGTTACCTTCCATATCTTCTGCTGAGCTCCTCACAAATGCATTCTGTAACAATGCACAATCAAACTTGTGAGACCACTTTATCAGCAATTGCTTAAATTTGTGCAAGGGTTTGTGAAATTTGCACATCAAATTGTTCTATCCTTCTATTTATAGCCTTCTGGCTCATCCATAAAATGTTCTAATTATTTTTATTAAGATCTCCATTCAGGAATCTGCCTTCACATCCATTTCTTGGACTTTCAGATCATAGGCTGCTGCAACAGCTAATAGTAATCTGATTGAAGTCATTTTCTCCACAAGAAAGAAAATCTCCCCATTATCAATTCCTTCAACCTGGGAACATCCTTTGACTACAAGTCCAGTCTTGTACCTTCAAACGGGCCATCAGTTCTTTATTTTTTTGTGATACAATCAACAACTTTCTGCCAAACAGGCAAGGGTGCAAGTATTCGTGCACCATTCTTGAACAGTGACTCGTATTCCTCGGAGGCATCTTTCCACTTGTCTACATCTTCACTTTCTGATGCTTCCTGCACAGCCACTGGTTTATAAGTACATGCAATTAGTATAGGTTACAGTTTTTTAGGCATTTTATGTTGTCTTATCGATCTTCTTAATTACAGCAGTTGACGCTATATTTTCTTACCCACTGCATTGATTTTAATCTTCACATTCTCAAGACCTACCTGATTTATGCTACGTTACAAATACAGGTACGAGAATCGGATATGGGGATATGGCGATTTTTTTTGGGAGGTTTGGATACGGCTGTACAAAAATATATATAAAAAATTAAAAAATACAAAAATATAGACATGTAGGCAAAATTAACCACATAATATGCATAGAAGAAACATAATAAGTTAAATAACCACAAAACATACTAATAATTCAATGCCAAATACCATAATATTCAATTGTTGAACTTAGATTAGTCTTATTTATTATTACAAGTACATAATGCAAATGTTGCAACTTACCAGTATGGACAAAAATAAAGACAAAATAAAATCCACTCTCTGCAGTTTGGTGAAGATTACAATGAGATGACCTGGTGTTAAATCAACTCAAGACTATGCCCTGTTCTCTTCTTTGAGCTTATTCACGAGTTGAGCTTTTGTATTATCCCTGTGCAAATGATCTTACTGTATGTACTGCACAGAATGAGTCCTGGAGAACCATATTTTTGGGACATAAAGGATAAGCAAAAAAAGACAATCGATTTCAACCTCTCCCTCATCTTGATCATGTTACAAACATTTATTTCCTTTATTTTGGCAAGGCTGAAACTTGATCCAATAACTGGAAGACTTGCTGACTTGCTCTGGGAACTATCACAGTTATTGTATACAGCCCTAATAAAGAAGATACAGATGAATCGACTGAGGCTCACGTTTTGAAAACAATCAAACACAACCAGCCATTGAAACTGCAAAGAGGTTTTCATACTTTGTTTTGTTTTTTGAAGTCCGTGTTTGACTTTTTATTAAGCAAGATTGAACAATAAAATAAAAAAATTGCAGGAAATGCCAAGATACACCAGGATATAGCCAGATACCGCTGGATATGGCTGGATATGTCACCTAGACGTATTTGGGCTTATCCACAACCCAGGGACGCCCCCTGGGCGTATCCTTGCCCTCCCGTATCTGGGGAGCATTTCCCCGTGCTCGCAGGGCCTGGGGGGGATTATCCGGTAACGTAGGATTTATGTTATCATTCTTTGGCAGATCTATGACTCGTTTGTTAGCTGATTTGTTCCTACTGAACTTTCTAGCTCTTCATATTGCTGAGCATAACCTGCAGCGTTGTCACAACATTCATGCATTGAAAATGGTAAAAAATTTGTAATTTTGAATATTTCATTAAAGACAACAAATCAACTATATATGTCTTCATGTGTCTTGGGATTATAATAATATCATAGATGGAATAACCAGCGAGTAATCGCCGGTTGGTCGGTTACTTGCCGAACATTCCCCTCGGCAAATAACCGCCACTGGAAATTGCTCAACCCCCCAAAAAAAAATAACCAACGAGTAACCAGCAGTTACTCACAGGTTCTGCGTTCCGTGGAACCCATGCAAAACCGTTGGGAAACCACGGGTTTCTCTCCAAACACTCAGAAAATGCGGAATCCAGTCTTATAAAATGCAACACACCTCACATTTCATTCACACAAGATTTGGAGCATTCAAGAGCGGATTGAAGAGAATTGAGCAAAGAGATTTCCAAGTTAGTGCATTTTTAAAAAAAAGTAAAAAATTTTCGAGTATGTAAATGACTTGTAATTTAATTAAAAACATGTTGGATAAATATTTTTGATGCTTAGTATACAAATTTGATGCATTCCGTTTTAATTTCATGCATTTTTTTATTTTATTTTTATTTTTTAATTTCCAAGCATATAAAGGAATTGTAATTTAATTAAAAACATGTTTGATAAATATTTTTGATGCTTAGTATACAAATTTGATGTATTCTTTTTTAATTTTATGCATTCTGTCAAATTTTCGTGTTTAATATTTACAATTTATGCCTATTTTTTTAAAATTTTTGATTAAAAATGTTTTGTAATTGTTGGCGTTATGTTTAGTTTCCGTGATATATCATTACAATTTATTTATTGTTGTTTTTAACAATAACTATTATAGATTATAATTTCGTTAAAATTGTAAATCATAAATGTATTTAAGTTTCCAAGTTTATAATTATAATTTATTTATCGTATTTTAATTAATAATTCGTATTGAATGTTTTTATTTTTTTATGTTGTTTTTAATATGTTTGCGTTTTGCAGATTATCCATTAGCAAACAATGGCATCCGGTAGGGCCTCAGATTCAGATTCAGTCAGTGGTAGCCAATCGACTCCCTCTAATGTTCGCACTGGTGCTTGGAAGTATGTCATGCGGGTTGGAATGTCGCAGAGGATTTTAATTTGCAAATTTTGCTAGAAGAGGATGTCAGGGGACATCAATTACATGAAGTACCATCTTTCATGCATTCTTTGTCGTGACGTGCTTTCTTCCAATGTCATTGAAGAGGCAAAACGAGAGATGATGGTGGAGCTTGCATCACTGGACGAAAAAAAACCAGAGAAGGCAAGAATGCAAGCAACTCTAACAATGACCATTGGTGCCACATCGCCAGAAAAAAAAACGTCAACGATGATGAAAATTGTGGGCTTTAGTCATGGTCCACGCAAGCGTTATGGCACATCTGCACCGACTTTCACTCAGTTACACTCTTTTTTGGTGCCTAGAAACACACTTGGGGCACAACCGTCACTTCAAGCTATAAGATGGAACAAGTAGATGCATGCAAAAACAGAGAAAATATGGCAATTTTTTGGTACTTGAACAATCTTACTTTCAATATGGCGATGAGGCAGTACTGAAAATATTTGGTTACAACTTGGACAGTTGCAGGAAAATGATAGAAGGCACTCTCTCCAAAAGACTTGAGTGGGAAGTTGCTAAAAAATGCAGTTATATATGCAAAGGTGATTGTCGAAGATCAAAAGAGGTTGTGGCATAAATTTGGATGCACTATTCTTTTTGATGGATGGATGGATGAAAATAACACCCTCATCAACTTTTTGGCGTCTTCAACTGGTGAGCTAGTTTTTTTTGAAGTCTATTGGTGCATCAAATAAAATAAAAAATGCAAAAATTTTGAGCTTGATGATAGAGGAGGTTGTCTTAGAGGTGGGCATCGAGAATGTTGTCCAAATTATCACAAAAAAATGTAGCAGCATATGTGACGGCTTGGAGACTTCTTAAGGAGAGACATCCATCTCTTTTTTGGACAACTTGTGCGGCCCATTGCTTTGTGTAATTGTTGACAATTCTTTCATAGGGCAGATTGTCTCTCGCCATTTGGAAAATTCACGTCGCTAGCCAAAGAAGAAATAATACATTGGGCAGAGGTAAACCAATTGAAATAACTCATTTGCAAAGGACTTGAGTCTGTGGGAAATTAGACAAGGATAAAGGACCAAGGAGGAGCCAGAAAATCAAAAGGGGAGGGTTAGAAATGGCACAAAGTAATGGAAATAACAAAAGGAGCCTAAAACAAAGGAAGTAATTCTTTCGGACTTTTTTCCGAAGGAATACTTCGGAGAGTTTACAAAGAGAAGTTCCACCCGCAGCCTTGCAAAAGACAGCCCAAAAGCAAAAAAGCCGAAAGAATAATTCCTTCAGATAGTTGTGGAATTGCAAAAAGGGCTTTGGAAGGCAGAAGGGGACCCCTGCAAAAAATCCGAAGGGTAGTTTACCCTTCGGAAGGATCGTTTCAATATTCCCGAAGGGCACCTACCCTTCGGGAAGGCACAAGACCAAATTAAGGACCTTTGCAAAAAGCCCGAGTGCCCTCCAATTTTTTCGAAGGGCACAGAAAGAGATCAACTAGCCCTTGTGGAGGGCACTTGGTTGGCGACAGTATCGAAGCAGAATTCTTGAAGGGCACATTTCAAAGTTGAAACAGAGCAAACAACAAAGAACAAAGAATTCCTTCAGACAAAAAGTCCGAAGAAATTCTAAGGAATGGCCGTGCAAAAGTCCAACACATAAACCCGAAGGGTATGTGTCCTCCGAAAAAGTCCATCACATAATCCCAAAGGGCAGGAAAGACCACGATTAAAAAGCCGAGGGGCACATTTTGGAAAAAACAAGTGAAGCCAAGACACAAAGGACACCTTCAGACTTTTTGTCTGAAGGAATTCATTTGGACAAAAAGTCCGAAGGAATTCGCAGAAGTTACAGGCCCAAAGAAAGTCCGACGGCAAAATACAAAGGCAAAAAGCCTGAAGGAATTCGGGGAAGGTCCGCGGGAAAATGACGAGAAGAAAGTCCGAAGAAAGACAAGTGAAACGAAGGAGAAAAAGTAAAGGAAAGATATCCTTCAGGGGTAATTCCTTCGGACAAAAGTTCGAAGAAATTCGGCCGCCAAAACAATAAAGGACCCGACTAAGACAAAAGCTCGTGGAGAAAAGGCACAAACAGGAGAAAAGGTAAGGGAAGGTATCCGAAGAGAGAGAAGTTCGAAGGAATTCTGCAGAAATAAACCCGAAGGAAGTTGCCAAGCAGAGAAATCCAAAGGAAATAAGAAAACTAAGGGTGACGTCTTGCAGGCCGTCAAATTTTGACCGCGGGAAGTAACCGTTGGAGAATTGCGAAAGAAAAGGCCAAACGGGTAAAAATATAGACAAATACATCCGAATATAGAATCCCGCCAGAAATAGACACGAACAACAGACTAGAATAGGACAGAATGCATGCAAGCAAGGGCTATTTTCAAACTACTGTCAAAGGTTCAGTTGACTGGCTGCTGAAGTCCTATTCGTCTCCAGTCAACTCATGCATCCGAAGGTTCAACTCAGCTTCAACCGGAGTTCCAAATTCGAACGACGAGTTGACTGTGCCAGAGTTAGGTTGACTAATTGTTAAACGCCGCATCCACTAGGAGCTTTCCATGTGGAAGAGAATGATCTCTTCGTCCAACTCAGCTTGATCTCTTCGTCCAAATCAGCTTGATCTCTTCGTTTAACTCAGCTTTCAAACGTTACAACTCGGCATGAAGCAGCGCACGAAGAAGTTCTAAAATTGACATTTGCGTGGATTTCCATGCAAAGAGAGGTGGGCGGTTCTTGACAAAGACAAGTTCACAAGTTCACTTCCTCAAGCACAAGAAGCTTCATGCAAAGATAAAAGAAAACATTTTTTATTGAAAGGCCAAGTAAAGCCTTGAGTTAACCTAAGTGAATCTTTCTCTTCAAATTTTCAGCGCCAATCATTGGCCTTTTGTAATTTTTTATATAATGGCTTTCAGCGTTGATTAAAAATAATCCAATCTCTCTTAGATAGACCAGACTCTGCCATTGGTGAGTTGTGTAAGTAACCTTTTCGATCAATAAGGATTGTACTTTCAGATTTCAAGCGTTGGCATAGTGTATATTTCATTCAGCAATTTGCATAAGTGGTAGATTTCTCTCCCTTCCCAAATTCTGTTTCATACCTAGTTGCTAGATTATCCTTGTGCAGGTCATGTTCAGTGTTCTTTATTGTCTTTTGCTGAAACTGTAAGTGGATGTTAGGTGGCTGTAAAGTGTCTTTTATCAGACCTCTCTCCATCATTTTCCCTCAGGTTTTAGTTATTGGATCGAATCTCTGCATGAAATACTTATGCATAAGTGATTAATTGAAGTCTAAAGTCTTCCTTCTCCTTTGTTCGTTCAGTGTTCAAGGTTCCAAGTTGAGTGGATCGAACTTCTGGTGTACCATTTTTATGTAGGATTTCCCCTTTAAGTTTTCTTCTCCCTTTTCCATGGTAGTCCGTAGCGTAGAGTAGGGATCTTCATTGATACATCATACAGGAACCAGCCTTCTCTGGGGGTTCTTCTCACCGTTGAGGCACCCACTCTCATGAGAAGGTCCCATTGTTTCAGCTGGATAGAGGACTGGCCGTTTCGTGCACGTTTTCGAATCAGGGCGCAGCTTCAGATTGACAACAATAATGTCCCCATTTTTCCTCTAAATTGAAACAGGGATGAAGACCTTTAGTCTATCTCCCTATATAGACTAAAGGAGCCCTTTTTAAGGGAAGTTATTTTATTAGTTATTTATTAATTGTTGAAATAGTGATTTTTATCACAAAACAATTATTAATTTTAAAAAAATGGTTTTTACCACCAAAGTGCTTAAGTGAAATAAATATTAAAATATTTGCCTTAAAGTTTACTATTTTTAATCAAGGCTAATATTTAATATATTTTCAAAAAGGAGATTTTGGCATGGGAGCTAAAGTGAAGATAAGGAAAGATGTTTTATCTTGTTAAAGGGGTTCAAACCCTTTGGAAAGTTATAAATACATAGCGACGGCTTCAAAGAGGATACGCTGAAATTGATATTCTTGTTTTTCTGACGTGAAGAAGCTGTTGGGATGCATGCCCAATAGAAGTTTGTTGCTTGGTGGTTGATCAATCTTATAAAAGTGTGTATTAACACCAATTTTTGCAAAGAAAAGCTTGTTTTGTGCCCTTGAAGTGGAGCGAATTACCTGGGAGGGTTTTGGTGCTTGCTTTTGAGGGTTTGGTAATATTTTTTTTGCATTTTTGGCTTGCAAAAATTATTATATTAATTTTGCAAGTGGAGTGAACCACTTGGGGAGGTTGGCGCTAGGGTTTGAAAGCCGTATTCGGTCAAAATATTCACAAATAATTATTTGCAATTGTTATTTATTTTTCTGATCATTATTGTGGCATTTTGGACAATTTGCAAAGGATTTTGAGGACGAAAAATTAATAGATAATTTTTAGAATTATTATTAATTTTTCTAACGGATTTTCGGATATTTTCTTGTTTGTGGAAGGCTGGAATAGTCCTATTTTTCTACTATTTTTTTAGGGCTTCTAAGAGTGAGGCAATTGACCTAGGAGAGTCAAATTGAGGATTTTTAGGCCAAAATAAGGCGTTGGTATTTTTTCTATATTTTTCTGAGGTGGACAACGATTTTGGCAAGGGTTTTGAAGATCTTTTATTCTCTGAACAACAGCAAAAAATTGGTGATCAAATTTGATTTTTCCTTCATCATTTTGTGGTAGAAAAGGGAGAGAAAAATGTATTTATTTAAGTGGATTTAAATCTGGAATTTACTATTTATTTTCAAATTATTTCAAGGTATTTAAATTGGCAGAAATTCTCTACAAAATCTTTATTTTTGGCATCTAGGGTTTTTTGCATTCAATAAGGGTTTTGATAATTTAATTTTCAATCTAGGGTTTACTAATTTTCAGATCGAATTTAGAGGAATTTGGGAAAAATCCCTATTTTCCTAATTTGTCCCATTTGGAGACACTACAGTGGTATCAGAGCACTGGTCTTGTATCCCTGTGTGTGGGTTGTTGGATGCACACAGATAAAGAATACATAGTTTATCATAAAAATAAATAAATGGGGGACCAAGAGCAAGGGTTCTCTTCAGAACAATTTAAGCTTATGCATGGCTTGATGAAGGAAAGCCAGAAAGAACTTCAACAGAGCTTGAGTGTGCAAATCGCAGCTATGTTGAAAGATGCTCTTTCAAAGAAAGATCACTTCTCCAATGGAGAAGGACAATTGAACAATGATGAGAGGGTTTTTATTAATCCACCTCCAAAATTTTTTAATGCCACTTTTTTGCAGAAAGAACCAATGTTGGAGAAAAGGACATAGAGAAAATACTTTGGTACTCGCCAAGAGGAATATGCAACCCTAAGCTTGGCCACACAAGGTTTGTTGACTTTTCGGGATTTTGGTGAAATGAAAGAACCAAATCAAAGGCTCTTAATACACAACCCCGCATAGACTAGCAACAAAGGTTGAGTAAGATTTTTCTCCCTGTTTTTAATGGTTCTAATAAGCTTCATGTGAGGTCTTGGTTACAAAAGCTAGAAACTGTTAGGAATTAGCTTTTACATTTTGTAAATTTGAAGTATTTACCGAGAGGTGAATAGTAAGTTTGATATTTACCAAAAGGTAAATGGTAATTAGTTACAAGTTTGTTATAACTGTATGGTTAATACGGTAAGTTTGTATTACGATAAAATATTATATTGTTGATATATTGTCAATAGTTCTAACAATATATTATATTTAGGTGTGTGCTTATTTATAGGATTCGGGTGAGAGAATATTGGAGATTTTATAGGAAACATTATTCCTATATATTTGTAATGTCCCGAAATGATTTAATTATTCGGTGAATAGAGAAAAATAATATATTGACAGTGTTTGAAATATATATCTCTGTATGTTCGGCTTCTTTGTTGCATGATTTGCATGAGTTAAACCTCTATTGGCTCGTTGAATTCATATCATTGGTATCAGAGCAGGGTTCTCTGATGGAGGGTTAGAAGAAAAAAAGTAGTTGTTCTACACTTTGCTCCTGTAATTGAGAAGAGCTCAAATTAAATGGTAGCCATTGAGTTTTAGTTTTATAAAATATTTTATATAGTTGTAGCGTAGAAGGAATCCATCGTTTCATTTGTGTAGACCTGTCATACTCAGTCGTGTGTATTTTCTGTGGGCAACATGTGCATTCTCCTTGCAAGTTGTGAGTCTTTCAGAACAGTCTTATGCCTGGTGTTTTTGATAGTTCATGATTTTCAAATATCGGCTCAGATCAGTGTCTTAACATCTAATACGCAAACCTGTGTGTAGCAAGCAAGATCTCTTCAAAGAATCTGTGAAGCAAAGAATTGAACAGAGTTCACAAGTCGTCATCATTCAAAGCACGTTTCAGTTTTGTAGCATTTCTTTGCATTCTGATCATCTAAATTTTTGATCAATCCATTTGCACTCGAGCTCTCCTTTACGGAGCTGGATCTATTCGTGAATATCAACAACATATCAATTTGCCTAACAGTTGTCACTGATTGAAGAGTACTCGATTTGCCCAATGCCATTCAAATACTTTGATCTAGCAAGGTGAATTGGTGTTTTATATTGAAAACTGAGTCTCAAAACTGCATTCACACTTAGATTAATGTGCCTATTCCTTGCCGTTTATCTTTCAGCCCTGCTCACGCCAAGCTCGAAACCTGTGCAAACATTATTGTTTCAGCGTCTCATGCCTAGCGTCAGATGTTGCAGTCATTGATAAAGAGGCACACAGTTAACAAAAAAGGGTTTTTGGATCTATCTATTCCGTAGTCCAGTTCATTCTTCCAATCAAAATCATCTCAGGGCATACTTTAAGTTTGTCTTGTTATTAATTCGGTTGTGAGAGATCTTTTAAGTTTATATTTGTGTCATATGAGATATAAGTTCGTTGAGTTATTACATTGTCATTCTTTTATCATATTGCTATTTAGCAATAGCATTTGTCAATATATTATTATTAGTTTTTTTTGAAGTTAGATGTGTCGGTTATGTTAAGTTTTAATAGTGTTTATTCAGTCTTTAAAATATTAAAAGAGTCTTATTGAAAGTGTCAAGTCATTATTTGTCAATATAGGGTCTAGAGTCGAAATTGTTTGTCCATTGTCAAAAATTCGTCAAAAGTCTCAAAAGTGTCAAAAACGAGTCAAGAGTCATTTTGTACGTTGAGTCGTTTCGATATTAAGATCAAGTTAAAAGTTGTCAAGTCAATAATAGAGTCGTCATGTGTCAAAAATTGTAAAAAAATAAAATAAATAAAATAAAATAAAAAAATCTTATGGATGTATTATCGCTTGCATGCGACATTCGCATTGTGGGGAGATTTCTATCAAAAAAATCATGTACCTGAACTTCATCAAGATATTTGCTGAGTGAGCAACTTCATATACTAGATGCTGGAGGATACATGAAGGAAGGTCTTTCAGCGACCTCTCGTCAGTCATCAACGATGGGGCTGCACCAATGTTTTGGTGACACTTAATGTGGTGTGTTATTTTCAGTATGTGTTTTTCATTATAGTTTCTGCTATGTATTTGGAAAATAAGAACATAAGTATATCCTTGTTCATGATATGTAATTGTGTGTAATTTTGAAACATGATTCTCTGAGGTAAAAACATTGTGAAAGGACAAAAAACACCAATGTAAGTCAGTGCATGGATCCTGAAAGAGTTTGTGGTAGAGATCCAAAAAATGACATGATGTGAACAGTGTTTTGGCAATAGTTAGGAGAGCAACTACTGCAGAGATTTTGCTACTGCCTTACTTCTTTATGGAGATGACCTCCAATGACATGTTCGTTGCGGTCACATAATGTAAATGTGAGATGCGTTCTTTCGCATATAGTGGTCATGTGCAGCAAGATTGCGTCAATAGTATGCAGATTTAAGAGTATGCGATGGCATGCATTTCTGTTTGTTCTGTTCATGTCAAGGTTTGTGGTAAACCTATAAAACCATGGGATGAGACTCTCTTTATATCAAGGTTATGAGTCAATTAGGGCATGCTACAGTGGGTGAGTATACTACAGATAAGAGTGAATGTTTTTGCACCATGTAAAAACTATGGGGGAAATGTTAGGAATTAGCTTTTACATTTTGTAGATCTGAAGTATTTACCGCGAGGTAAATAGTAAGTTTGATATTTATCGAAAGGTAAATGGTAATTAGCTACAGGTTTGTTATAACCGTATGGTTAATACGGTAAGTTTGGATTATGATATTGTTGATATATTGTTAATAGTTATAACAATATATCATATTTAGGTGTGTGCTTAGTTATAGGATTCGGGTGAGAGAATATTGGAGATATTACAGGGAATGTTATTCCTATATATTTGTAATGGCTTGGAATGATTTAATTATTTAGTGAATAGAGAAAAATAATATATTGACAGTGTTTGAAATATATATCTCTGTATATTCGACTCCTTTGCTGCATGATTTGCATGAGTTAAACCTCTATTGGCTCTTTGAATTCATATCATAAACATATTTGTCACTTAACCCCATGTTTGAAGAGGAGGCTCCAAATTCATCACCTTACATTTGGAGGGAATTGCTCGAGTGGTGGTTTCATGGCCTAATCACACAAGGCCACGGATCTATCAGTACCATGGAAGAATTTGGCCAAAGAATTATGGAATGATTTGATAGAAAAAATCTAGATAGACATTTTCGGGAGTTGGCATAACTCAAACAAGAGCATGATGTTGAAACGTATGTGGTTGATTTTCAAAAGGTTTCAGTAATGGTTTCTGACATTAGTGAAAAAAGTTTAACTGTTTTATTTGTTGAGGGCTTGATTGAACCTTTGAAAGGGTTGGTGAAGGCTTTTAACTCTCTCTTTGCAAGATGCCATCACTAAGGCATTAGATTTAGAATGTTCAGCCTACAAGGGTTATGAACGGCCAAAGAGACAGCCAAGAACAACCACCTATTCGCTGCCAAAAGGAACAAATACAAGGCAGCCAAGGACTGATTTGAGTGGGCAGCAAAGAATACAAGGTGGGTAGTCCAAAACACCACTAAATGAGCCACCAAGGAAGCCTTTTTCACCATATGTGCCATCATATAAGTCGCTGCTCTATAGCAGCAACATGAGAGATGAAAGAGATGAATTAAGGAGACAAGGCCTATGTTTCACATGCAAAAATCCATGGACCAAAGGCCACCGTTGCATGGGCAAAGGGTATGTCTACTATATAGGGGTAATTGACAATGATTCCGATTTTGATGTTGTTGATACTAATGTTGAGCATAATGACCATGTAGATGAGGAGCATGCACATAAAGAGGACGAACAAGATGCGGGCAGCACTCTTGCTACTCTTTCAGGAGCTCCCAAATATCATGCATTCAAGATAAAAGGTACTTTGAAAGGTCAAAAAGTAACGATTTTAATTGATAGTGGAGCCACTCATAATTTTATTGGTGAAAGCTTGGTTAAGAAGATGATATTAGAGGCTACGGATTGTAAAAGCTTTAATGTAACAATGGTGGATGGATTCACCATTCCTTGCTCCAAGAAATTTTCTCAACTCCCTCTTACCCTTGGGAAACACAAGGTAATGGATGATTTTTATATTGTTGATATCGGGGATATTGATATTATTTTGGGTGTTCAATGGTTGCATTACTTAGGAGACCACTCAAAATTACAAAACCATGGAACTGAAATTCTTCAAAGAAGGCAAGGAAGTGATCCTTAAGGGTCTAGCCAATGGAGCTCCACAAGAGGTGTCCGTAAAAAGGATGGAGATGGCTTTTAGAAGAGGTCAAATTGCTTGGGCAGCAAGCTGCCTTATGACAGTAAACTCATAAAAAACAAAAAATACAGCCCCCTCAAGGTAAGCTTCAAGCTATTTTAGACAAACATATTCATGTCTTTGATGATCTACTTTATGGTTTGCCACCAGATAGAGGTTATGAGCACAATATTGAGCTGGAAATGGGTGCAAAACCAGTTATTGTTACTCCTTATTGCCACCCAAGGGCCTTCAAGGAAGAAATTGAGAAAACCATCAAAAAGTTGCTTGATATGGGACACATAAAGCCTAGCTCAAGTCCTTTTGCTTCTTCAGTGGTTCTAGTAAAGAAGAAGGATGGCACTATGAGAATGTGCATTGATTACAAGGTATTAAATAAGAAGACCATCAAGAATAGGTACCCAATACCTAGGATTGATGAACTAATGGATGATTTACACAGTGCCACTTATTTCTCCAAAATTGATTTGAGATCTGGTTATCACTAAATCCAAGATTAGATTGGATTGACATAAATTCTTTATTTGGGGCAAGTCATCAATTCACAAGGTGTGCAAGTGGACCCGCAAAAAATTACAGCCCGCAAAAAATTGCAGCCATCATGGATTGGCCTATTTCCTCTACACTCACACAGTTAAGAGGATTTTGTGGACTTTGTAGTTATTATATGAAGTTTGTGAAAGTATTCTCACAACTTGCTGCTCCCTTGACTGATTTAACTAAGGGGCTTTTCAATGGTCCAAAACAACCCAATTAGCATTTGAAAATCTCAAAAAGGTAACGTGTTCTTGTCTAGTTCTTGCTATTCCAAATTTCTCTACTCTTTGTGATTGTGATGCTTCAGGGGAAAGAATAAGGGCTGTCATAATATAGAATAAACATCCTATTGCTTTTGAGAGTAGGAAACTAAAAGATTCAGAAAAGACTTATTCAGTTTATGATAAGGAGATGTTGGTGGTTATGCATGCCTTGAGCAAGTTCAGGGAATATTTGGTGTGTGGCAAATTCATTGTGAAATCAGATCACAATAGCTTGAAATTATTTTTCAATCAAAAGGAATGAAATGACAGGCAACAAAAATGGGTAAGCAAGGTACAAGCTTATAATTTTGATATTATGTAAAAGGTAAAAAAATGTTGTTGCAAATGCTTTAACCAGGAAGCTTTGCTTTGGATTGCTTGAGGGCAAGCAATCTTTAGAAGGGAGGACTGTAATGTCCTCATTTTTTTTCTCTAAATTAAAACAGGTATGAAGTAAAAAAATGTTGTTGCAAATGCTTTAACCAGGAAGCTTTGCTTTGGATTGCTTGAGGGCAAGCAATCTTTAGAAGGGAGGACTGTAATGTCCTCATTTTTTCCCTCTAAATTAAAACAGGGATGAAGACCTTTAGTCTATCTCCCTATAGACTAAAGGAGCCCTTTTTGGGGAAAGCTATTTTATTAGTTATTTATTAATTGTCGAAATAGTGATTTTTATCACAAGACAATTATTAATTAATTAATAAAATATTTTTTAAAAAAGTGGTTTTTACTACTAAAGTGCTTAAGTGAAATAAATATTAAAATATTTGCCTTAAAGTTTAATATTTTTAATCAAAGCTAATATTTAATATATTTTCAAAATGGATATTTTGGCATGGGAGCTAAAGTGAAGATAAGGAAATATGTTTTATCTTCCTAAAGGGGTTCAAACCCTTTGGAAAGTTATAAATACATAGCGACAGCTTCAAGGAGGATATGCTGAAATTGATATTCTTGTTTTTTCGACGTGAAGAAGGCTATTGGGATGCATGCCCAATAGAAGTTAGTTGCTTGGTGATTGATCAATCTTACAAAAGTGTCTATTAACACCACCTTTTGCAAAGGAAAGCTTGTTTTGTGTCCTTGAAGTGGAGTGAACTACCTGGGAGGGTTTTGGTGCTTGCTTTTGAGGGTTTGGTAATATTTTCTTGCATTTTTAGCTTGCTAAAATTATTATATTAATTTTGCAAGTGGAGTGAACCACTTGGAGAGGTTGGCGCTAGGGTTTGAAGGCTTTATTCGGTCAAAATATTCACAAATAATTATCTGCAATTATTTATTATTTTTTTGATCATTATTGTGGCATTTGGACAATTTCCAAAGGATTTTGAGGGTGAAAAATTAACAAATAATTTTCATAATAATAATAATTTTTTCTAAGAAGTTTTCGGATATTTTCTTATTTGTGGAATGTTGGAAGTCTTATTTTTCGGCTATTTTTTTTAGGGTTCCTAAGAGTGAGGCGATTGACCTAAGAGGGTCAAATTGACGATTTTTAGGCCAAAATAAGGCGTTGGTATTTTTCTTATATTTTTTTGTGGGCAACGATTTTGACAAGGGTTTTGAAGATCTTTTATTCTTCGAACAACAGTAAAAAATTGGTGATTAAATCTGATTTTTCCTTGATCATTTTGTGGCAGAAAAGAGAGAAAAAGGTATTTATTTAAGTGCATTTAAATATGGAATTTACTATTTATTTTCAGATTATTTTAAAGTATTTAAATTGACAGAAATTTTCTACAAAACCCTCATTTTTGACGTTTAGGGTTTCTTGCATTCAATAAGGGTTTTGAGAATTTAATTCTCAATCTAGGGTTTACTAATTTTTAGATCAAATTTAGAGGAATTTGAATTTTTTTTTAATTTTTCTAATTTGTTCCATTTGGAGACACTATACCTTGACCTTCTTTTGGACGACATAGGCAAACTTGACTGGATGCGATCAGTTATAAAAGAAGCTAAAGAAATAACTAAATATATTTACAATCACCTTTGAGTTCTTAGCTTGATGAGAGAGCACAACGACGAAAAATAGCTTGTTTGAGCAGGGGTCACCAGGTTTGCAATGACTTTCTTACATTGCAAAGTATTTGTAATTTGTTGACTTCTTTGAAGAAGATGTTTGTCTCTCAAGCATGGATGGAGTCATCTTATTCCAAGAAAGCTGATGGGGTGAAGGTTTCAAAGATAGTTTTCAATGAGACCTTCAAAACGAGAGCTACAGAGATTGTCAAGGTAACTTGAAATTGCAATTTAAATTTCAAGTTGTTTTTTTTATTTTCAAAATTTTAAACTTAAAGTATTTATTTTATAATTTATCTATAAGTTTGTAACACTAACTTTAATTTGTTTGTAACTTTGTAGCTTTTGGAGCCTTTGATGAGAGTTTTGCGATTGGTGGATGGAGAGCAAAATCCAATGGAATATTATATTTATGAGGTCATGGATAGGGCCAAAAAGGCAGTCCAAAATTATTATAGAGGGGATCGTGTTAGATTTGATCCCATTTGGGAGTTGATGATCGGAGGTGGAACAGTCAACTCCACCAACCCATCCATGCAGTAGGGTACTATCTTAATCCCAACTTTTTCTACTCCGATGG
This sequence comes from Torreya grandis, assembly GCA_037957365.1. NCBI lineage: Eukaryota > Viridiplantae > Streptophyta > Pinopsida > Cupressales > Taxaceae > Torreya > Torreya grandis. Next base: position 1,654,666 of record JARHVA010000485.1, on the reverse strand, counting down.
CTTCACAGATGCTAGTGGAGAGGTTATGGAGGGGCTCTCAATATGCATTGAGAGTATGACATTTGACGTTGAGGTGAGGGATCTCATTATTGTAGAGTTGCAGAAGTACAAGCAGGCAAGGGGAAGACTTTTTTCTTTAGCACTAGCTATCTGAGGGAGAGCCACGCAATTATCAGGTAATACAAAATGAAGTATTTACTTGTACCTTACCAATTGCATATTTACAAATTTACAATTATTAATTTCTTACAAAGTTTTGAATATCTTGTTTGCAGGGTCGTTGTGGGAAAATTGGGGTGGAAATACCACAAACCTTCAAAGGTTAGCCATTTGGATTTTATCTCAGCGTTGTAGCACTTTTGGATGTGAGCACATTTGGAGTTTGTTTGACTCCATTCACACGAAGAAGCGCAACAAGTTGAGCCAACAATGCCTCAATGACTTGGTTTTTGTGCAATACAATCTTTGACTTCGCACAAAGAAGTTAGAGAATGCATCAAAAGAGCCTATCAATCTAGATGAGATCGATTCTTACAGCGATTTGATTGAATAAGAGGCCCCCATGTTCACAGAGGATGAGATAGCTGATTTCGACTGAAATAGGTGGAGAAATTGGATTGGAGGACATCCTGGGAGATGATGCAGAGGCAGAGGTGGAGCCATAGGGGCAGGTGCAGCGTTTTAGATAGAGAGAGGTGGGGCAGCCGAGTGGGAGGACTAGAGTTTCTCAGTCTCCCTTATTTTTTCAGAGAGCAGGGAAGAGAAAATTATAGATTATTATAATTTGTACTTGTAGTCTTGTAGAAGACTACAAGTATAGAAGTATCATTGTAGTTTGTAGTTTGTGACTTTGTTGTATTCGCATGATTATGCGATTTTGTACTTTCTATGTATTCAAATCTAATAGAAAACACTTTCCCTATGTTTTTCAGACTCATTTCATTTATTTTGCTTCTGTAATTTCTAAAAAAAAAATGTTATTTTTATAAATTCAAGTATTTTTTGCCTTTGTCGGTTATTGCCAGTTATTCGACTGAGTGGGTCGAATAACCGCCGGTTACCCATTTTAGCCCCTTGGCAAGTACTCGCCCCAACCGGTTATGCGAACTATGATATAACCTGTATCCTTTCACACCTTTATTGTATCCTAGAAAGATACATTTTACTGTTTAGGTTCCATCTTTTTCCTCTTGTTTGAGATGTATACCTATTCATCATAGGGAACCACTTTGAAGTAGGCTACACTTCACTTCCTCCCACTCCATACTTCTTCTGGAATCTAATCTTGCAGCGCTTTGTTGGTGACCTGTTATTTAAGTATTTTTCCATAGACACTGCTATTACCCAGAAAGAGCTATCAAGACCAACTTGTTTTAGGAAGCATCTGGTCTTTTCTACCAATGTTCTAATTTCCCATTCGACAGCTCCTTTTTGTTCACTAATGTGCAGAATTTTTTGTTTTCTGAGAATTCCACATTTCCTGACAAACGCTAACAAATTCTTTGGATCTATATTACCCATGATTATCATTCCTAAAACGTTGATTGACTTTGTCATTTGTTTTTGCTTTAAATTGCTTAAACTTATCAAATACATCTGACTTACTTATTTGCTTTGTTGGTGATCCATTGGTTAGAGAGTTTTCTATGGACACTGCTTCTGCCCAAAAAGAACTGTCAAGACTAACATGTTTTAGGAGGCACCTATCCTTTTCTACCAATGTTTTATTTTCCTGTTTGACAACTCCTTTTTGTTGAGTACCGTGTGGATTTTTTTTGTCCCTGCATTTCGTGTTCTTGATGAAAACTAACAAACTTTTGGAACTGCATTATCCGCCATTATCGTTCCTTAAATTTTGCATGTTGTATCCAGGAAACAAAAGAGGGTAAAAACAAAGTTGAATCCAGATATACTATGCAAAATGTTGACCTGTGGAAATCTCAAAACTTTATACTTAAAATTGTTTAAACTTAGACATCTGACTTCTTTCAAACAAAGTATTTCTTTTTTCTGAAAGAATATTTTACAAATGTAACAAGGTACTCAGACCTTTCAAATCTTTCTGCATGGTTCCTCATATGTTGGTATGGACAAATTACAATACATCTTCAGCTCTTCGACTGGTGCTTTGGGTAAACTCTCCTCATCATTGCTTGCCGAAAAACAACATTCACAAAGATCCAAATGAGTATTTATGACATTATCAATACCATAAACCATTTACTTCTTCCTCAATGCAATTATTCCGTTAGTTGCAGGATGTCCTAAACATTGATGTCACAAACTGGATTTGTCAACCCAATCTTTGGTGGGTCCTTCATTTAGCAGTAAGTGCTAAAGAATGATGCAATTCATACAATGTTCCTTCAGAAACCCCTTTTATCACGACCCTGCAATTCTTATATTCTTGGCAACCATTCTTGCCAAATTTCACACTATAGGCAGCATCAATTTTTTTACCAAGAGTGTTATCTTTTAGACAATTCCAAAACGTGAAGAACATTTAAAATGCCTTTCTGCTCTCATTACTCCAGTTCAACTGTCTCAGTCCCTCTACATACAATTTCAGAATTTGTGTTACGTCCGAAAGACTTCTTTCACCCATCTTTTTCTTCTCATAGATGGAAAACACTCCTTTTGAAGAGTCACGTTGTGAGGGCCCAAATTGATAATTCAAAAATCAGGAAATTTAGAATCTCTAGAGGTTGAAGTCAAGAATAAAATGTGTGAGCTGAAAGTGCCATTTCCTTTTTCTTTTTCCTTTGGGTTGTCCATAGAATCTCCTTCCATTTTCTCCTAGTACTGGTTCTAGTAGTGCCATTTTGGTCTAAACTCTTCTGTGGTTTCTTCTTCTGGCTGTTGGTGTTGCTTGAAAACAAGACAGAAGTGGCACTTATATTTTCAAATGACGTCCTCATTTCCTCTTGCAATAATAGGCCTGTCAAGGCATACAACTTAATTATCTTGGATGCGCTATACCAAGAGACACTACCGACTTATCAGATAACAATATCATGACAATATCGTGATATCCTTGTATAAAGTGCTGGGAAATACTTTCACGTTCATTCATCTTTGATGTGAAAAAATTCGTTCCTAGAAACACTGTTTTAACTACTGTTTTAGTTTTTAAATAGAAAGCTTAATTTATTACTTACCCCACTTTCTGCTTTTGGCTTTGAGGCATGAAAGAAAATTGAATCCTTCAAACACACAATGATGATTTGCATTGCTTTATCATCGAGTCAACTTCCAATTCGGGTTTTGCAAATTGACCTTAACCTCTTTCTCTGTGCAATCTACTGTGCTCCATAAGTCGTTTGCATTGATACCATCTGAATTTTATGTTTCCATAGATCAAAACCCTCACCTTCAAATTTCTCAATCATTTTTAGGTCTGCTGATCCATTTCAGTTTGCTTCTTTTGAAACAATGCTTCTTGTACACTAAAGATTCACTTTCTACACATTGGAAACCTTTTAATCATGCATAATTTTCTTTTAAGGATTATCGTTTATGTGAGAATCTGGTCCAGTTGGCTGTGATACCAATTGTTGAACAAGTTCAAACCTGGAAGAAAAATATGAACTAGGAAAAACACATATGTAAGACAGAAATCAGGCATGCACAGAACCTGGAAGAAACAGAGTGACAAAACACCTTAAACATCTCTATATATTCTCGAAACATCCTATTTGTACAAGTTCAAAGCCAAGATTAAACAACTGCTTTAGAGGACAGTTTACTTGCCCTTGAAAGTTATACATGGTTTCTCTCCAAGACAACTACAACTGTTTGATTTTTGTGTTTGATAATTCAACAGATAGTGGGCCAAAAGATTGTTTGCAATGATCAATAAGTGCTTGATTTGAGATGGAAATAATGTAATTAGCTTGTTAGGAATCAATGCTTGAGAGTGGAGTTGCGATAAAAAGATGCCAAATGCATGATTAGCAGAGAGTTACATGGATGCCAAGTTCTGGATGTTCTATGTTTTTACCTTGATGCCAATGAATTAAGAATATTGATGGCAATACAAGCTATATGACATTAGGGTGGGATTCTTACACGGCATCTTGTGTAGGGCCTTAGGAGCTTAAATTCAAAAGATGATTGCACTAAATATTCAAAAAAGTTGCCATGTAGTCACTAAAAAAAACAAGTTGTATTCAGTTTCATAATGATAGAAACCTCAGATTATGGGTTATTGCTGTTAACTCGCTTTATTCCTTTTTTTATTTTGTTGAGAATGCTACTTGAAATATGCTCCACATGAACTGCACTGCATACATAGAATGACACTCATTCTCTTCTGCTAAGCTTCCAGGAGTGAGGAGGTCTTATTCAGCTGCCTAGTGGGCGGCTTGAAAATCACGGACCTGACCAGTGCACCACATATAATCGGAGATGTCTATGTCTTATGTTTCTGTTAAAAGATAAAAGAAAGTTGATTAAAACAAACAGAAAATTCTTTTACCACTGGTTGAAATCCTTTGACATTTTATGAGTACTGACCTATTTATTTTTTCTGTAAATATTTTTTGTTGACATTATAGTATCAATTGCTTTAACCATAGTTATTAAGCTCCTGCTTTTTTGCCCAAATTTATTGCAATTGAGGCCTGGAATCATTTGTTTCTTCTACCCATGAATGTGAGAAACAGGGAACGTGGTCGGAGTGGTCGGAAGCGTAGAAGAGGTAGAGGCCGTCAAAAGCAGCGCAGTGAAGAGAAAAATGAGAAAAGTACGAAAAGTGCTGAAGATCTCGATGCTGAGTTGGACAATTATCATGCCCAAGCAATGCACACAGAGTGAAGTAAACCTTCCCAACTGCAACTGCAACTCTGTTCAAGATTTCTCTTGTGAATGCCGAGTCAAAAGACATTGCTGGTTGTTTCTTTGAAAAGCTTAGCGTCTAGATTGATGCACCAACTAGTTCTGGAACTTCCTAGTCTTGAGATTAGATTGATTACACGTCTGTTTGATTTGCTGGCTTCTCCGAACAAAATGGCGGGACTTAGTTTTGTCTTCCCTGGCTTTAAGTATTGGCTAGCTGTCTGGATATTATTGCCATCTAAGAGATGAAACAGACATTGCTGTTGTGAACTTTAGATCAGTTAGCTGTAATATTCAAACTGTTCACACCAACGTGATATTTCAAATTCTTCGATCTGCTTTATTTACGTTAGTTATTTGTTAATCAATATCTCTGGACTTGTTTCCTCTTATGATTTCTTGATCAGGAGGGATGGGTCACGGAATTGTGACCCAGGACAGCCTGATAAATACTAGTCAGAGCATAAAATATTGACATTAGAATATGTTACTAAATATAGGCACAGAGAAGACATGAAATGTAAGATAACTTCCAACATAGCATTGCAGTTGTCTCCATGGAAAGCTTACCCTAATCATATCAACAAATTTTTCTTGGGGTCAGAGCTATATCGGTGTGTTCCAATAGAGCGTTGATTTCCATGTCGCATTTGTTTTTATATATTCAATCAAAGTTGTCACATGGCTCTAGGTTTACTAAGCTCAATAATGATAGAAGTTACTTGCGATGCAATGATTTTATAATGTGATTGATGATATCTGATAAGAATGGGCTGAGTATGGCTATATTTTTGGGCAACAAAATAGATCAATCTAATAAAACATTGTGTAAATATTCGAGTTTTTTCTTTGATTGAAGGATAAACATTCGTTGGTATCGAGTGCACAAATAAATTGGCGTTCTTTAGCTTAGTGCCAAGTACTGAGGGGTATCTATTTTGCCAAAAAACCCAGCCAAATCTCTTTTTGATATGACCTAGTTTTTTTTAACTTGGCGGATGGCATGGCAATGCACATTACCATCATCCACACCAATTGGACTACAACCCATTTAATAATCTTTGAAAATTTTGGGGAGTTTTTGCCCCATTTTTGGGCCCAATGCGTATGGACCTTAAAAGGACCTCCCCTTTCCTTTATGGCTTTATAAAATCTAAATTATCATTGTCATCTTGTTTTTGTGCTTGCACATATATAAATTTCCATCCACATTCATTTTAGTAAGCATAAGCCACTATTAGTCGTATAATCAATCTTCTAATATATGCCCAAGGATAAACACTATATTAAAATTTCACAATTAAGCCTACATAGTTCCTAAATTAATTAATTATATATATATATATATATATATAATGTTTTGAATAATTTTATATATATACCAGTAAGGCATTATGCTAAGGTTAAGCAAAATGTTTGTGCCACTCAAAATATCACAAGCAAGCCTAGACAATGCCTAAATAATTTTGAGTGGCACAAACATTATGCTTAACCTTAACTTGGCTTGCGATATGCTTTAATACTTTATTAGTATATATTCAAAACATTCCCTTCGTCCCAATCAAAGTTCTTTGTTTTGCGAGGCAAAAAATAGTAATGTACCAACCTTGTCAACGAAGTTGCTAGTAACTCGGCGAGTTTGCATCAAAAGATATCATAGGTATCCCTATATATGTGCTCAATAATTATCTCTCATGCATGGATACCTACTGTAACTAAATCTTCCTCTGAAAACTTGTGTATCATCTCCTCTAGCCATCTCTTAGCATATCTTTGACTTGGTAACCATTTTAGCATCTTGCGGGTCCCAAAAACATAACCATTGTTAGCAATAGTCCCTGGAAAAGCTTCGTCAGGGATGCTAAAGTTACTATTTTATTTGAGTGCTAAACATGTATATCATTGCAGATAGGTATGAAACAAATTATTAATAGTTTCAATAAAAATGTGGATAATGCTTTATTCAATTACTCGTTTGTTATTATTTATTGAAAAATAAGCTATGCCTTTAATTTTTATTGTGAGACACATTTGTGTGTGCGGATGCATACAGAAATATTATCTACTATAACATATTTACATATATGTAATTTATAATGCAATAAAAACAAATAGTAGCGAACTCTCTCTCTCTCTCTCTATATATATATATATAGAAAAAAGAGAAGTTTGATTTTTAAATGTATATGAAATTAGTATAGATATCTGAAATACATCTATTTGAAACTTATGGAGAGATCAATCTTTAGGCTTGTCTTGAATTTGTCACGTATTACATAAATTAATTACTACATTATCTTTACAATTTTTTCATTGATTGGTAAATAGATGGCCTCAACTAAAATGTATACAAAATTAGTATAGATATCTGAAATACATCTATTTGAAAATTATGGAGAGATAAATCTTTAGGCTTGTCTTGAATTTGTCACGTATTACATAAATTAATTAGTACATTATCTTTGCAATTTTTTCGTTGATTGGTAAATAGATGGCCTCAATTGAATTGAACCATTGTGTCGGGCTCGGTAAACAAAAAATGAGAGAGAAAATAGAATTTTCTACTTCATCTGAGAGGTTATAATGTTTATGTGGAAGCAAAAGCATATTTGTAAAGAAAGTAGAAAACTATTATAATGTTTATGAATTGCCAACATGAATAAATATTATCCTTTTGATTCATTTGAGAATCCTTTAGTGCATGAAAGGACATTTCAAGAACATGATAAATAGGAGAATGATGGTCTTATATTGGAGATATAAGAGTGTGTGAGAGTTAGAGATAGTGGTTTTCGATGGGCATAGAGGGAGGAGGAAGGGTGTAGAGAGTAAGCTAAGTGAGCAAACAACATGAAGATTGTTGTATTTGTTCTATTGTACTCTTTGAGGATTGTTTTTGGCCATAAAAAGAAAGGGAAACTAAGCTATTGCAACTCCTAATTGGTTTTCCCCACAATGGGGTTCCTAGGTTTAAAACTTTTGTGTCAAATTGTTTTTCTTGTTTCATGTTTGTTGTTCATTGTTATTTACATTCATTATTTGTTGTTGCAAGTTATGTTGTTATGTTCCAACAACTCACTATACTATTTCAAAAACTTAAGCATTCATAACTGTCATTTGAATAAAGTAGAGTTCAAGTAGGCCATCTTGTGATTTTGTGAATTCCATATAAGAGTTTACAAATCATTTTGGTGTTAGAACAAGTTTGATCTTTAGGTATTGTGGACAGTATGATTCTTTAGATCCTTAAAAAAAAGCAAAGCAGAGGTATTTTTCTTACCTTTCAACTTGCCCATTGCATATGATTTGGATGGTTGATTTTGTTCTTTTTTGGACTGATTTGTTGATTGATTTTGCATTGAGGATCCTCCTTTCGTCTTCTCTTTCTCAATGTAGTATGTCCACACACATGCCTCATCAAGATCTTTTGGCTTGTTTGAGATCACTTTTCTCCTTAAGCGTGAAAGGATACTTCCCATGTAATTGGTCACACTATGTTTATCCTCTTATTACTTTAAACTTGAGCATATTGATGCAAGATGTTGAAAGTTGAAACCAAAATTGCATTGGAAGGATCTTATCAGGGAGGACATTAAGAAGTGCATGGAATCTTTGAAAGAACAATCATAGGTGGAGATAAGAGGACAATTTTGACATTCATGAGAAATTGGGTTGCTCGTTAACAATGTGGCTAGCAAGGATCAATAGAGAGAGGAGTTGAGAAAGCTGTTCAAAATCCAAATCCAAATCCAAACTTGATTTTAGATGAAGTTGTTAAGTGGCTTGTTTTGAAAACTTTTCATGATCCTCATCCAAATTATTTGGGTTGGATGAAATGGGGTGTAGAGATTCAAGTGACTAAGAAGTGTAGATTCAAATTTGGTATTAACCCGAAGTATGGTGATAAGATAAAAGCAAATGTGATTCTTGGTAGTAAGTTTTGAACCATAGATATATCACACATATATGTTTGTAATTTCAGAAGGTGACAAGTGTGGCATATGTTTTGTATAATACTGCCTCAAATAGAATGACAAAGGTTTGTAGAAGTTGAAAGTTTTTTCAAATCTAGAAATGAAATGTTGTGTAAGCAAAAGAGTCAGAGCCTCCTTGCAGCGCTATAATTACTTCGGTTTGTAACAAAGAGGATAGATTATTAACTCGAGTTTATAAGTTAATAGAGATCATTGATGGTTTTCCTTGAAAGTTTTTTGTGTTTGTCGTAATCTAAGCATGTGACCTTTGTAATTATTGTTATTTTCTTGCACAGAATGTTTTATGTTTAAATTATGAATGTTTTGAATGCTTTGAACTTGTATCCTCACACAAATAAGAATGGTTAATGGATTTGTAATAACCTTTTCGTGCTCCGTCCCTCAAGCTTTCAATATATATGCATTCAATGGCAATATCTTACACAATTCAACCCTTAACATGCCCTAATGGGATTTTCCAGGGATTGTTGCTAATAATGATGCGGTGAGCATCGAGCTAGAACTGTTAGAATGATTAATTTATCATAGTCTATTTGTAATAAATGTCTTAAGGTATTACACTTTTGATTGACATAAGTTAGTTAGATGGGGTATTTCTTATGTGTGATTAGTTACATTGTGAGTCATAATCTCCTACAAACTAGCAGATCTAATCTCACTTATTGTTGTGCAAATAAGCACCTCTTGTAGTGATTTTACTAATGTAATTTTATTCCATCTTTCATTTGGTATCAGAGCAAGTTATCTTGAGGAGGTTTTCAAAGCATCGAAGATTCGGTGGAGATCGAGAGCCAAGTTCGTGCGATCCTTGGATGTGACACGTTGCTCTAATTTTTGCCATCCCAAGTCAAAACATTGTTAGAATTTTGGCCAAATTTACGGAAGGAAAAAAGTTGTCATATAGATCTGCGAATCTTAAATCCCAACTTGGCATATCAGATCTAATTTTTTTAGGGTCATTGTTTGGTTTTTTAATTTTTAGGATAAATATAGAATTTTTGGAACCGATCCTATATTTTTTCTGAATTCTACTTAGAAAAATTCAAATTTAAAATAAATATCAGAATTTTTGAAGCTTCTGGTGATTTTCTATGATTTTTTAAGTTTCTATTTTGTAGGGCAAACAAGGAATAATAGAAAAAATGACAGTTTTTCTAACATTTTTTGCAGAATCGTGGATCAAATCTTATATCACTGGATTTTTTTTGTCGAAAGCTTTCCAAAAAGTATTTATTTTTTGAAGATGGAGCATTGAGGCACTCGTGGTGAAAGTTTGAAGGTAAAAGACAATTTGGAAAGTCTTCATTTGGTGCAGGGTTAATTTTTTGGGTGGAGCACCACCCAAATCCGCCACTTCCAGTAGCAACACCACTATCACGTCGCCAACAATTTTCAGCGTCTATTCATGCCATATGACCACTTGGGCATTTTTAGCCCCTAAGGGCTTGTCCTTCACCACTATGAGCCATCTTTGAAGATAATTTCTTTCGATGCTCATAACTTTTGATCCGTAAAGCCTGAGAATGTGATTTTCTTTTCACCTTGGCTATTTTTTCAAGATCTATGTAGTGGTAAGGCTAATTTCTACATTTTGATCACTTATATTTTTATAATTTTCAGTGTTTTCTCAGTTTAGCTGACCAGTGCATGTATTTTGGATTTTCAAGAGGCCATAATTTTTGACTGGTAACTCTGATTTGTGTGCTGTCATTTTTGGAAGTGCGTGTTTTTTCATGATATTCACAATTGCAACATCTATTTATTTTGATTCTATATTAGATTGTAAACTTCATTGGTGAAATTTATTGATTCATCACAACAATGAATATTGTAAAACAAAAAGCCAATTTTTTTACAATGAATTGTCTAACCCAAGAGGCTCTTTTGACAAGATAGGCTATTTTTTTTGAAATTGCAAAGATCACAAAAGGGAGGAGATTTTATTTTCTGACCACCCTCAAATCGACTTGTAATGGGAAAATTAAGTTGTAAACTCCTCGGATGCATTTTTGGTTGAGATCGACGTCCCGTTTCCTCATTTTTCCATTGCATTTTTTGGATGCATTTTTGGTGGAGTCTGACGTCCTTTTTGTGTTGGTGTGCGAATTAATCTCTTTGTGTATGTGTTTTTACATTTTTTGCACATTTTATTTCTGCACTTAAACAACACATTCGTAATTTGTCATTTGCAACTTGTTATTCACAATGTCTGGTTCAGGTCCTAGATTTGTCCTCTCCAACACACAACTACTTCACGGTAACAATTACACAACATGAAAAATAAAAGCACAAACACATCTTGAGTTTGAAGACATTTGGTCAGTGGTAGAAGACACATGGGTCAGACATGCAACAAATGTTGATCAACAACAAAAATATGACAAAGCTAATAAAAAGGCTAAGTTAATAATTGTGTTTGGAGATTTGAATGAGGTACAACCTCATATCCAAAGTGCTACAACTGCAAAAGATGCTTGGAATAAGCTTAAAACAGTATATGAAGCCAATAATCAAAATCAAATCTTGCATCTTCAGAGCCAATTGCACACTTTCATGCTCAAATGAGATGAAAAAGTAGAATCATTCCTTAGAAGGGTTGCAACTTTGCGGGCTTCATTTCAATCTTTGGGCAAATCAGTGACAGATGATTCTTTGGTCCCTATAGTCCTTAGAGCACTGCCACCCGCATATAGGATCTTTGTGACCGCTTTGAATGTCACAAGGCAAAAACCAACCTTTGAGGTGCTGGTAAATTTGTTACAACAAGAAGAAGCTTGGCATAATTCAGAGGAAGCAGATGACGAGCATGCACTCGCATCAAATCAAAAGGGGAAGAAACCCATGAAGGGTCCAAAGCAATCTCCAAAGCAGAATAATCAACAAAACCAACAAGAGAACAATTCACGTTCTTTTAAAGCATGTCAAATTTGTGGAAGACAGGGACATGATTTAAAACATTTTTGGTACAACACATTTCAAAAGGGCTCATCAAACAAGAACCCCCTTTCAACAATTCACAACAAACAAAAAAAAAGCAACCACAACAACAAAACAGGTGGAAACAGAAAAATTCTAAGCCTAAACAACATGGCAATGTTGCTGAAGACAATGATTCTTGAAATGAGGAATATGGTTTAGCTACTCAAACACACGAGTCTACCAATCATCCAAGTGTAGTTTGGTATATTGATTTAGGGGCAACCAGACACATGACAGGGAGAAAATAATGATTTTTCTAAATTGACCAAAACAGAATCAAAGGGAAATGTATCACTTAGAGATGATACCTCATATACAATACAAGGCAATGGTGACATCAAAATTCAACTTGAAAACAAAAATTACAACATTTCAAATGTTCTCTATGTTCTAGGACTTAAAAAAAAAAATGTTATCTGTTAATCAGTTACTTGACCACAACCTTATGGTTGAATTTGATCATCAAAATGGTCAAAAGTTTTGCCACATCAAAGACAAGTCTAGGCATTTCAAAGTGATTGCCAAGGCATCCAACATTGGCAAAATGTTTCAGCTTTATTTTGTTTAAAATGATCATCAAACACTTATGGTCAAAGATACAAAACTAGGCAATTTACGGCACACAAGATGTGGTCACTTGAGTTATGGTTATTCAATTGAGCAAACAAGATATAGTTCATGGTCTTTCTAAACTCAAACAATCTTTTGATATATGTACCAGTTGCTTAGTAGGAAAACAAAGAAGAGCTCCCTAAAAGAAAGACTGAATATCGGTCACTTGGTAAGTTGGACTTGGTGCACACCAATCTTTGCAGACATTTTGCTCCTAGTCTCAAAGGGTACAAATACTTTCAGCTTTTTGTTGATGATTACTTATGAAAAATTTGGGTATATTTATTGAAGGCTAAGGATCAAGATTTTCAAATCTTCAAATAATTCAAGGCCACAATTGAAAATGAAATTGGTAGGAAAATCAAGACCCTTTGCTCAGATCGTGGGGGGAATTACACCAGTAAAGAAATCTCAGCGTATCTTAGTGCGAAAGGAATCAATTGACAATTCATAGCTCCATATTCAGCTCAGCATAATGGAGTTGTAGAACGACGTGCAAAGTCATAGTGGAAATGTTTCACAACATGATTGAGGATGTAAAATTGCCTCATACATATTGGGTAGAAGCTTGTCACACTGCAGTCTACTTGTTGAACAGGGCACCCACCAAAGCTCTTGATGGAATCACACCACATGAATCTTGGACAAGGAATAAACCAAAGGCAACTCACCTTTGAGATTCTGGTTACAAGGCATACATGCATGTTTCTAAGAAGAAAAGAAAGAAGTTGGATAAAAAAATAAAAGAATATATTTTTGTGGGATAGAGTGCACAATCAAAGGCATACATGTTCCTTGATCTAGAAACAAAGAAGGTACTAATTAGTAGAGATGCAGTGTTTGATGAAAAGAGTGAAATCGATCCATCTTCTACACAAGCAAATGATATAGACAAAAGTCCTTTAATCTTATCAGATAATGATGGTGAAGGTGAAAAGGAAGATAGTCAAACAGGGCCTCCAACACCACCACCTACAGTTCAACGTATGCCCAAGTGGTATACAAGTACTATATGAGATGCTAACTTGAATGGAGTACCAAATACATCCACTTCAAGATCAAGGACTCGAAGCATGGCTCGAGAAGAAGTTAAGATGGCCCTTATGAGTATTGTTCAAGAAACTTATGAGCCCTCAATAGTAACAGAAGCCCTACAGTCAAAACCTTGGAAAGATACCATGGATGCAAAATATCAGTCATTGATGAAGAATAACACTTGGTAGCTTGTTGATCTTCCACCAGGGAAGATGCTTATATGATGAAAATGGGTCTTTAAGACCAAGTACAAAGCAGATGATAGTATTGATAAGTACAAGGCAATGCTAGTTGCAAAAGGGTATGCTCAAAAAGAAGGCATTGACTATGAGGAGAATTTGCTCCCATGGCTAAGATAAAGACTATCATAATGGTTTTTGCTATCGCTGCACAATTTGGATGGAAAGTCCATCAAATGGATGTAAAAAGTGTCTTTCTCAATGGAGATTTGAAAGAGGAAGTCTACATGACTCAATCTGAAGGATTTGTGATACTTGATCAGGAACAAAAGGTGTGTAGGCTTATGAAATCTCTTTATGGGCTAAAATAGGCTCCTTGAGCCTGCTACATCAATATTGATGAGCATTTCGTACAACATGGATTCAATAGGAGTCCATATGATCCTAACCTCTACCTCTTTACCTCAAACATGGGGGGAGGTTGTTATAGTGATTATTTATGTTGACGATCTATTCATCACTGGCAGCACAATGAAGATGATCGATGCAACTAGGAATGATCTTAAGTGATCATTCGAGATGACAGATCTCGAGATGCTACACTATTGTCTTGATTTAGAGGTATGACAGAAGGAACATTACATTTTTGTTTCACAGATGCAGTATACCAAGACATTGCTCGAGAAATTTAGGATGTTGGATTGCAAGCCTATTGCAACACCTATGGAGACAAGACTTCAGTTGTTTCGTATAGATCCATCACTAAAAGTAAATGCAACTCTATATCGATAATTAATTGGGAGTCTCATTTACTTAACATATATTTGGCCAAATATTAGCTATGTTGTCAGCTATCTTTTTTGGTTCATGTAGGAACCAAATGTGGCACATTGGAAAGTAGCAAAGTGGGTATTGAGATGGATCAAAGGTACAGTTGAGTATGGCCTAGAGTACAACAAGATTGATAAGTTCTTCTTGACAAGATACACGAATGCAAATCATGCAACATCTATTGATGACAGAAAATCCACTTTTGGATTTGTGTTCTTTCTAGGATCTAGTATGATTTTGTGGGGAAGTAAGCAAAATTATGTTTCTAGATCTTCCACAAAGGTAGAATATCACACTGCACCAGGAGCTATTTGCGAAGCGATATGGATATGTCGCATTTTTTCAAGACTTGGAGTTTCATAGACTCAACCTACAATTTTGAATTGTGACAATCAAGGTGTTCTACATCTTGTTCGCAATCCAGTGTTTCATGAGAGAACCAAGCACATAGAGGTTCATATTCATAACATACAACTCCAGTATTGCCCTACTCAGGATTGGTGTGTAGATGTTTTCATAAAGTCACTTGCACGTGATAAGTTTGAGGCATTCATAAATTCTCTCTTCTTCTCTTCAGGGGGGAATGTTAGAATAATTAATTTATCCTAGCCTATTTGTAAGAAATGTCTCAAGGTATTACACCTTTGATTGACATAGGTTAGTTAGATGGTGTATTTCCTATGTGTGATTAGTTACATTGTGAGTCATAATCTCCTACAGATTAGGAGATCTAATCTCACTTATTGTTGTATAAATAAACACCTCTTGTAGTGCTTTTGCTAATGATCAATTAAAGGGGGGAATGTTAGAATAATTAATTTATCCTAGCCTATTTGTAATAAATGTCTCAAGGTATTACACATTTGATTGACATAGGTTAATTAGATGGGGTATTTCCTATGTGTGATTAGTTATATTGTGAGTCATAATCTCCTACAGATTAGGAGATCTAATCTCACTTATTGTTGTATAAATAAACACCTCTTGTAGTGTTTTTGCTAATGCAATTTCATTCCGTCTTTCATTAAGAAAACATGCATTTGATTAGGATATTGGGAGAAATATGTTGAGATGGTTACCTAGTCAAAGAGATATTGAATGATGGTTGGATGAAAGAATACACAAGTTTGCAACTAGATGAATTGGAGGCGCTACTAAAGAAATCATAGTTGAAAATATCCATGGCAATATTTATGAAATTTTGTAGTGCGAATTCCCTGAATTGTTATTCACTTAGTTGTCAAAGCTTGAGTATTACTGCTTCAGACCTATAAAAACATAGCTTTGGAACAAAGAGAAGCTATAAAACTTGTGCAACTTGTTTACCGATTAGACCCGTGCGATTGATCACTGGTTAAAGACCACAATCTATGGATACATCATTGAATTTGTTGTATAAGGATATATTGCATCTAAATTTGCGCACAACTTGTTTGTCAGGGGATTTTGGGGTACATTCTTACATCGACTACCTATAATGTTGAAAATGTTCGTTGTGGAAAAGGTCATGGTGTTGATCTCAATTGACATGGAGTAGTCTTCTAGGGCACTATGGGGATGTAGACTGGAAGGAGTTGAATGATACATAATTGAGATAAATAACCTAAACCATAACCTATAAGATAGATGATATAGTGAAGCATAGTGAAAAGGTAATTTTGGAACTTTAGAGAGAGTTACAACAAAAGAGATGGAATAAACAAAGTGATCCTCAAGGAATTGCTAGTAGGAGTAAGTTAGAGGCTACAAAAACAATGAGAAGAACTAGACCTTCAAGAGAATTCGGAGACTATGTAGACGGGGAGTACAGAGCTCTAAAAGGAACCAGATGAATTGTAGAGACCATCCAAGATTTGGAAACTAACCCAGAGAAAGGAGGAAGAGACTGACATGATCGAGAAGAAGTTGTAGAGAGGCAACTAGATCAGTTAGATAGTAGTTTTAGGAAGTAGCTTCTGAGGAAGAGATAGTTGGGCATGATGAAACATAGTCTTTCAAAGAAGTCATGTTGAATCGCAGGGTTGTTTCTAGTTTGGGATTGAACGAGGTATATATTTCATATATGGATAATGCACACCAAATGGACACATTCCTTGTGCCTAATTTATCAATTGGAAGTAGTTTAGAAAACAAGAAAACTGATAAGTGGTTTGATGATTTTGCAGAGAAATTCAAAAAGCTTAGCACAAATAGTAAAAAGTTGCTTGAAAATGAGTGTACTCGTACTCCAAAAATAGTTTTAGTGAATTTGAAGACACCGGTTAAATACATTCCAAAATAACCAGTTGGATCAGGTATAAACACAAGAATTATGGCTCTTAATGCGGGAGTTTTTGTCAATTTGACACCATATGATGGGTCCTTTGACCCAACGCAGTATCTGTTGACCTGCGAGATGAAATGACAAGTTAATGGTATGATTACTAATGATGCAAAAAGGTGTGAGCTCATAGGAGCATTGGCAAACAAAGCTCTAGAGTTTATGTTCAAAAGTAACCCGACATAGTTGACTTTGAAACAAGATAAATTGATCGGGGAATTCAAGATGCAAAAATGCACAAGTGAAACTATTCAGGGCTTGAAGGAGATCTGACAGAAATCGAGAGAATCAGTTTGGGACTACGATTGTAGGTTCTCTGATGTAGTGAATAAAGTAAACATTCAATTCCTAGACTCAGATAAGGCCGTTTGCTTTGTGAAAAGCCTGTGACTTAAGATCATGTTTTCTATTATGTAGGCTCAATTCTCTAGTAAAGCCGACACAAGTTCTGTTGGGATTCGAGTTGAACAAATATAAGATTGTGGAGAATGTCCTCCTACTACTAAAATGGATGCAAAGATAAATGTTGTCTTACGCAAGATTGACAATATGGATATTGAGTGCGAAAAAGAAGGGCATCATAGGAATAAATGTAAAAAAATCAAGACAAAATTTTATGAAATTTGTTGCACAGTAGGACATTCCACTACGAAATGTCATCTATTATAGTAGTACATACAACCACCTCATAGTTTGTTCTACAACATTTGCAAATCACACAATCATGATGAGGAAAAATTGTTGAACTCTATAGGAGTTAAAGGAAGATATCACCCAAAATGTCTTTGCAGTAGTAATGCAACAATCTCCCGTTGTGAAACAAGGTGTGATGGGTCTAGATGTTGACATGGCAATGCAAGGTGGTTGGGGTCCACAATCAACACAACCTACCAGTGGATGGACACCTCAATCTCCACAATACCAAGCCGGGTGGACTCCACAATCGCCATAGGGCCAAGCAAGTTGGACATTGCAGTCTCCATACTATTCGACAAGGTGGACACCTCATTCTCTTCAATAACAAGGATGAATTCATTACATCTCTTCAACAAGAAGTAGGATGGGCTCCTTCACCACATAGACAATATGGGGGATATGATGGTCAACAACAAGGTTGGGGTTCCTCGAAAAGTTAAGGATGTTACCAAGGAGGATACCATAATCACAGACAAAGGGATAGACATACCAAACAACAAATTATTTGTTCCCTGTGTGGTCAGGTCAATATATTACAAGGAATTGTCCTTGCAATCCGTAGAGGCATACATATTTTGCATATTGTAGAGTTACCAAGCAAACAATACTAATATTTCCCTATTTTAGAGAAGCAACATAAAAAAAGGTAGTGCAAAATGTCAATATGGTGAACTCTCACCCTAAAGATATGAATTTCATGCAAGCTGTCACTAGAAATCAATATACGTATTAAGGATTACCACTGCTGGAAATGCCCCAAGGGACTCCAATTAGAAAGGTTCGACAAGATAAATATCTAGACCCTATAAGATAAAAAGTTCTAATGACTGCAATAACTCAGTTACTCCAGTCCATACAAAATCAAAATGCTTCTGAGGATGATGTTGTAGTAGCGGATGCACAAATGTATGGCTAGATTGTTCAAATCCTAAGGCAAGATGGAGTCCTTACAACCTTGATAGACTTTCTCCAATTGGTAAATAGTTTGCACAATGAAGATATTGCAAAATATTACAAACTTATTGCATAATTTATTGGATTGTGCAAAAAGGGGACAATAACAAATTGAAAAGGTGGTATGGAACATAAAGACCAAAAAGCCCTGAGATGTTGATCCTAGAATTAACATAGAACTTATAGGCTACAAAGTCCCTAATGTTGTCTTTTATTTGGGAGTATGGTGAATATGATTTCAAGGTCAACATGGGAATTCATTGGAAGACCAACCCTCAGCTACAACCTTATCACATTAAGTCTCTTAAATTATCACTGAAGATAACCCATTGGGAGACTACAAGATGTGGAGATAAAGGTCGCCGATCTAAGTCTGCATAGAGATTTTGAAGTCTTCGATATGAAAACTGATGAAACACACTATCCTGCGGTAATCGGGAAGAAATGGGCTTATGATGGCTAGATGACTATCAATATAGTAGACAACTAGTTGGAGGCATATAAGGGAGACAATATCATTATCTTACCATTGAACAACGCTAAGAGTAGACCTTATATCATCCTAAAAGAGCCTGCATCACCATATGCTTATAGGGGTGAAATTTGGTTTAAAGTTACCTCAGAACCAAAGCCTAAAGCTCTACAAAACAGAGAATACAATCATTAAACACATCTAGCTCAACAGTTCTCAAAGTTGCAGGAAACAAATTTTTTTTTGTATTGTCTTATCAAGACAATTGACCCAGTTCCACAATTCTACATGGAACACTATAAGTCTCCATTGATGCAATCTTCAACTAGGTTAGAAGTTGATCTCTTATATCAAGTGACTCCTACAGTTATGGATTATATAGAATGCACAGATGGAGTTTTTATTGGAAATTTGTGTCTTCCATAAGTGGTGACTTATAAACATGTTGAATTGGGCACGTGGGGACGAGGTAAGGCCCATAAGAATGGTTTATGCTACTGAAAGGCAATTGTCCTAGTATTTTGTAACTAAAGATTTAACACAATTTATTTTCAGGATGCAACATGTCACCAATATAGATCTACGAGTAAGTTCGCTAAATTATGCTTTAAAGGGTGTTATTGTGACATGTTGGGCAGTTCATCGATCAAATCGACTTCACTAGGAATAAGCCTACAAAATGATGAGACCCAGAGTCCAGGTTGTGACTTATGTTGTAGAGAAGTGGCCATTCTTCTAAGAAGGACAACACCTTGAGTTGCATATTTATAGATGTTTAGATGTGTGGTCATTACAGAGTGTAAAACTGAGATATTGGGTGCACATATTTCAACACATTAGCACCTCTACCAAGAGCATGATACATGCATCAAGAGCATGGATGTGAAACGAAGAATTAGCCATAGGTTCAATAAGAATTCATACAAACATTTGTGTTTGAAGACGAGAATCCAATGGCACATAAGGCTTTGTAAAAGTTGAGAATATTTTTATGTCATGGACGAGAGGACATACTTACTGTGCATAACCACCGTTTTAGGAAGAATAAGGTATGGAATTCCACAAAGCTATAAAAAATTATCAGGCAAAGAAGGATAAAGAAGAATTTTTGTTCAAATCTTGTAACAGAATTTTGGATAGTGCAGAGCAAGCAGAATCTAGTGAAAGAGAAGAAGACTTAGGCCTAAAAGGATTCTTTGAGCTAGAGCAAAATATAAAGGAGCCTAAAACCAATATTGTAGAGAAAACATAAGATACACAACTGTAAAACATCAATATTCAAGAGCAAGAAGGGGAAAGTAAATTGAGAGACTCCATTTTGGATGGACCAAGTAAAATATATTAGGTGCCAATGAACAATGTATTTGAAAACAATGGTACAGACCCCTTACCAAAACTTGTGACCATTGGAGACTACCAGACACAATAGCAGATTTTAGAGGTAGTACAATTGCTATAAAATGACAAGGATGTCTTCCCCACTAGATTCTTAGAAATCAAAGGTGTAGACCCTTCATTATGGGAAATAAACATTGAGTTCAAGGAGTGCGCAAGGCCCATTAAGAAGTGCCCATACATACTAAATGTGAATTTGAAGCTGAAAGTCAAGGCTGAGATCGACTGCATGCAAGAAACAAGAATCATATATCATGTCGATAAACCAGACTAGGTGAGTCTTATGGTAATGCAGCCCAAGAAATCAGGGGAAATTTGAGTTTGTGGTGACTACAGAGTGCTAAATGATGCTTGCATCAATGATTCATTCCCAATTCTTTTATAGACGAAGTCCTAAAATTAGTTGCATGACATGAAGTCTACTCCATATATGGTTTCAGTGGCTATCATCAAATTTTGATAGTAGTAGAGAATCAAACAAAGACCACATTTGTGACATAATGGGGCTCATTTGCATACAAGGTCATGCCTTTTGCTTTAAAAATTATCCTACTATACTTTTTACGATAGTTGTAACTGCCTTTAAGGATTTCAATCCTGATTTCTTATAAATATTTGTTTGGGCTATATTCTCTTTGTTCAAGGAACATCTTTCAAAGCTACGACTTATGTTGGATAGGTGTATGGCTCTACAAATCGCATTGAATTTGAAGAAATGTTTTTTTTCCACACCTTTTGGCATCCATCAAGGACATGTTGTTTGTAGCGATGGGATCCTTGTAGATCAAACAAATATCATAGTGATTGTGGGATGTCTTCTGTTAACTATTCTAAAGTGTGATCATTCTTAGGTCATACAAGGTATTATTGAAAATTTATCTGAGGATATGCTGCCATACTAGCTTCATTGGAGACACTACAGTGGAAGGACTCTTAGTTTGAATGGACTTTTGAATGTCAATCAAATTTCTTTGATCTGAAGTAGAGGTTAGTCGCAACTCTAATCCTATTATTATTTGATTGGAATAAGCCTTTTCTTGTTCATGTGGATGCATCTGGAACAACAACGGGAGTCATACTCACTCAACTAGGGGATGGAGTTCTTGATCACCCCATCCATTTCGCAAGTTGGAAGCTTTCCTCCGTAGAAAATAATTACACCACCACAGAGTAGGAAGCTTTGGCTATGGTATTCACACTCCAAAAATTCAGACATTGTCTATTGGATACTCCCTTTGAGTTCTTCATTAATCATCAACCATTACGATCCTTGGTGAACAAGCCCATGTTAGGAGGGTAAATATCTAGGCGGTTGATGTTGGTCCAAGAATTTGAATTTAAAATCAATATGAAACTGAGTAGAGAGAATGTGGGGCCCGATCATCTAAGTTGCACACAAAATAGTGAAGATCCAAAGGAGATGCAAGATGAGTCTCCAGATGCTCACTTATTTTGAGTGCTTGTGATTCCATAAAATGTGGAGGACAAGCATTTTTTTGGAGCAAGGAATTTTCCATGCACATTATGGGGAAAAAGACAAAAAGCAACTAGTTGCATGAGCTCTGCCTTTTAGCATTATCAATGGATTGCTTTGTAAGATGGGTAAAGATGATGTTTTGCGAAGAGTAGCCCTAGATCATGAAAGAGTGTTGTTAATATAAGCACACGAAGGAGTCATGGGAGGACATTTTGCAAGAGAATCAACCATGAGAAAAATATTGCAAAGTGGTATGTGGTGGCCTACTTTGTTTGAAAATGCACACAAGGTGACAAAACATTGCAACGTTTGTCAATGAGTAGGAAGACCAAATCAATGAGATGAAATGCATTTGAATCCAATATTAGATGTGCAACCTTTTGAATAGTGGGGATCAATTTTGTGGGGTCCATTAATCTTCCAAGCGCAACAATGGTAAGTACATAATCACTGCGAATGACTATTTCACCAAATGGGTGGAAGCTGCTGCGATGCCAAGCTACAGTGTGAGAGATACTGCCAAATTATTAGATGAAAATTTTATAACAAGGTTTGGGTGTCCTTTGAAGGAGATCAATGGAAAAGGTACACATTTTTTGAACGATACTATAAAAGCCTTGATGAAAGAGGTCATGATCTCACACCACAAAAACACAGCTTACCATCCACAAGCGAACGTACATGTTGAGGCATCGAACAAGGTCTGAAAAAGATGCTCACAAAGATATGTAATGTTTAGTGGGATGATTGGGAAGACCACATACTTGTGATCCTTTGGGCTTATAAAACTAATTACAAGCATGTGACAAGACATACACCATTTCAATTAGTTACGACATGGAAGTAGTAATGTTGATGGAATATATAGTTCCCAGCCTGTGAGTTGCACTCATAATGCAACTAAGCAACTAGGAGTTGCTTTGAGAATGAATATTTGATTTATCTCGAATGAAAGAAACCATAAAAAGGGTAATTGGACCCAAGAGGTTCACGAGAAGATTTAGGGAGCTTGGCATGATCACAATTTGTGATCAAATGAGTTTCAACTAGAGAAGAGAGTTCTATTGTATGATAGCGGATTCAAAATGAACCCAAGGAAACTATGCATAAGATGGAAAGGTCTATATGTCATTCATCAAGTATTGCAACAAGGCACCATAA
Source organism: Torreya grandis (assembly GCA_037957365.1). Taxonomy (NCBI): domain Eukaryota; kingdom Viridiplantae; phylum Streptophyta; class Pinopsida; order Cupressales; family Taxaceae; genus Torreya; species Torreya grandis. The sequence continues at coordinate 1,631,724 of JARHVA010000485.1, read as the reverse complement.
TTCTCAGAGACCTTCAAGGAGCCATTTTATTAGGAAGAGTAAACAACTGTAGGCACAAATGCTACTATCAATGATCTCAAATCAACATATACAGAGTCAAGTGAGTGTCGAGTGGCACAAGGTAGTTTAGGATTTTTAATTTTACAATTTGTTATTTTTAACAAGTTTGTAGTAGTAAATGTGTATGTTGCGATTTTTTATTACAGGAAAAAATATTATACTATAGTAAGTGTTTGGAACATAACATGATCAAAGAGAACATAAAATATGGAATTGACGTGGAAAAATTTAAAGTCTGAGAATGAGCTTGCAATGGACAAAGGACATAGTGGTACAACAAGGATAACTACTAAGGTAGTTAGAATAAAAGTAATATAGTGCAAGTTTCGAAAAAGATAAGATTTGATGACACGCATCAAGAGCCAAAAGAGGAAAAGCATTAAAGAAGAAATGATGGCACGTCACATCACCAAATCTAAAGAGACAACCATTGCATCCATATCAAAAAATATAAAGGTCACATCCCAATGATCATTTGAATTTAAAACAAGTAGATATCAATGTGAAAGACAAATTGGTGAGTAAATGCAAATCATGGCGAAGATTTGGAGAGCAGGATTTCTATAAAAGGCAACAAATTGATGTAAATTACATTGCAAATTTGAGCACACATTTTTTTTAAGAAGCTAACTGTATTCTCAAGAGTTAGACCATGATTTAGCTGCAATCAAATTCAATAAAGACTAAATGGCTGCTTACTAGATCTTGGGTCCATTATGAAATTCACAAAAAGAGGAAATGGCATTGGGATGGCTCTTAGAAAAGCCAAATGGAATGTGATCCAGATCCATTTTAATTCATCCAAGTAGCATAAAGGGAGTGGTTTTCACAACCACAAACAATAGGTGCACAAGAAGGAGTGCTTACACTACCTAATATCTCGTGGAGATCAGATGTACAAAGATCAGTAAGGTTGCCGATCTTTGGTCAACATGATGAAGTGATGATGACCCTATTGAGCCGCTACAATGAAGGAGCGACTCATCTCTTTAAGGAGATCAATACTAAATCCTAAAAATTAATTAACAAAAATTATTTTTTGGGAAAATGTGGATGCAGTGCATCTATGGATATTTACGCTAAAACATATATGTTGTATTAATATCAATCAACCAAACTCACATTTTTTTGGGATGGGAGATTGAAAGTGTATTTGGCCTTTGTATGAAAAAAGATGGGATACACTATTATGCTTTGACTTCTTTGAGTTTTGATCCACTAGAGGTAGGGGAATTGGTTCCATACTTAAGCATGTTGACCTCTAAAACACAGTTCTCATAGATTCTAACCATATGAAAAATATCATTGAAATATTGATGTGTTGAATACCACTTTGTATGTAATGGGTAAAAGAAAAAATTGAGAAAATATACTTTGTAATTTTCTATCATGTAATTGGTGAGTCACCTTGGTAAACATAATATTGAATCTAAGCACATATGATTTAGGCAAAAAAAGGGTGATAGTCTCAATTGATCTAGGAAATAGTTACAATTTCATCAATAGTAAGTTGATTACATGTAGAAACTTCTCAGTATTTCTTGCTTCAAAAATTCAAGTCATGCTTGAAAATTGTGGCATAATCAATTATTTGGGAAAATGCCATATTATCAAAATCATAATAGATACTACCTTTTGCATATCCTTATGTTTTTCATTTTGATGGGCAGAGTAGAGATAATATTGGAATTTCAGTGGCTTACTACTCTAAGTACAATAAAGATGAACTTCTTAGAGCTCTTCTTGTAATTTCAATAAGATGGAAATACAATTGAATCATGGGGATTGAAATAAAAATATCCATAGATGGTGAGTTCTTATTAAATGTAAAATTTTCTAAAAAACAAATCTTGATTTGTGGCACAATTATTTTCATCAGAGCATCAACAATCATAGTCATCAATGAAGACATCCAATTCTCACCATTGACGTGTTAAAATTGCAAGTTAGAATGATTTCCTGCAATAACACACAAACTGGACCAAAAACCATTGAACCACTATAATTCATCTTCACACATCATGTGCAATTCTCGAAATGTCTCGATACATCCCTAATTGGGGCATGGCATTGTAACCAAGTGTCAGCTTTGTTTAATTCAATAGGAATAAAATTACCACTGTGTAGGCCGTGTTTAGGGGCAATTAACTGAAGTGAAATAATCAAATTTTGACATTGGATAAAACACCTAAAGACTAATCGTGATTAAATATTAAAGCAAAAAAAATCAATTGGCTAAACTAAAAAATCCATGAAAATGAACTAATTGTCTAGTTATGGCATATTCAAAGTTCAACAAATATTTGAATTATGACCTCATCTGAATTAAGTTAAGCCATGCATTATTAATGCACCCTCTTTCCAAAATAAACAATGCATTTGCCTAAAAAATTGAATCCCCTTATGGCCACACATCTTGATTTGGATCCTAGGGTCACACTTAATTTGCAAAATCTATAAATACCAAGATCATTACACACTTTCAACAAGATTTTTAGTGCAAATAAACCATGCAAAAATACTTATAAAAGCTTCACCAATTCTTTCAAATCCATTCAAAAACCAATCTAATAGATCTTGACGAGATATTGGAGGTGCTAGCTCAACGATATTGCTCAAGATTTCAAGTTTTATATTTGGGCACAAACATGCTTGTGGACTAGAATTGATGGTAAAGTCCTTGTGGAAGGTATAGCTTGTCTTTTTATGCTTTCTTGTTTGTTTCTTTACCTCATAGACCTTAACCAACTAAGGGAGTAGGCTTAGTATGTTAGTTCTTATTGTTTGTTCTTGATTATATTCCCTAACGAATGAACTAACCTATTTTGTAATCTTATTCTACATTTGGCATGCATGATGGGACTACACATCCCATAAAACTCTTTGGAAACCTTCCTAGTCTTTTAATTATCAAATTTCATTGCTGTTTGACATTAAGTTTGTCTTTTTTCTTCTAACTTTCATGTATTTCGCTTACTGGGTATCGCTGGGATTGCCTTGTAGAACGACGAGATCACTCACGTAAACGATGAATTTGAACTATGAATTAGCATGATCGCTTTACACTAATCTCTATTTGTTTTGTGTATTTTGGCAAATCGATGGACTCGATCGGTAAAATAGTGGGATTGATTAAAAATCAGTGAAGTCACCATAATTGTAACTTTGACTCCTTGCAGAATGATGGGTTTGCCTTGAAATCAATGGGATCACCCTACTAAATTGTGAAGTTGCCTTGTGTGAAAGTTTCCTAAGACTTAAAAATTATAGAAATCAAGTTCTTCTTGACAACTACAATCATTATCTGAATGTTTAATCATTTGTCTTGTAGGTTTTGATATCTTTTAAAATATTTTACATAATTTTGCAAGGTAAATCTCAATCATCTTTTTCTATTTGATGCTTAACAATGAACAATCACTTTTAACTTGGCTCCTAAGAGAGCATGCATTCATTATTAGTTTAAGTCATTTGTTATTTACATTATTATTTGTGTAAACTATTATGCGTATGCTCTCCCCTTGTCCCCTTTAGGGAGCTTGGGTGACCAAAAATATAGGTTTACTTGCTTGTCTACCCAAAAAACCATTTCAAAGTTTGCTCTTCTCTTGTTCATCTGTGGGGACCTGAAAATAAAAAACAAAGCATGCTTTTTATTTTTTATTTTTTGACTATGTGGGGTGGAGTTCATCACCTTCCCACTACTATTTAGGGGTGCATTGACCTAGAAAGTCACATCCTAGCATCGTACGAACCCCATTATTTGATGAGGTATACAAATTAAGATCACACTAGCAATATCTTAGCTGACATGTTCTTCGGAGCCTGATAATGTCAGTAGCACTTCACTGAGACCCCAATGGCTGAAGTGGTCATAAAGGGACAAGACCCTTTGGTGAATGGCTTGTAGAATCTCACATCTAATTGACAAATTGTTCTAAAGTGCCCACATACTGCAAGGTATATTAGAACCATTTAGAAAATCCAACGCAAACTTATAATATAAACCATTTTTGTTGCGATGTTCTCATTGATGCAGAGGTGCAAAGATAGCTGCCCCCGAAGATTATCTTTTAGTACAAACCTTTGAGAGAAGGGTGGGGTTAAAATACCTCCAATTTTTATATCAATTTATTTAATGAACAATTAAATTTTATCCTCTCAAAGGTGAGTATATCAAAAGGACTTAGTGATTAAGCCATAAACCCATACCAATTTCTAAGATATGTTCATAATTACTTGAGTACTTTGTCAAAATCAATGTTGTGTTCACAACTACATTCAAAACAAATGTATCAAAACAACATTTCAAAACACGTCCTTACACATTCACACAATAAGGTGTTACATTGGCCAACTTTTTCGAACCATCCTTGGTCATTTGTGGTGTTACGTGTTCCAAATGAAACAAAACCTTGTCTCATTTGATACCGTTACATTGCCCATTTTGTTCTTTGTCTCAAACTCTCATTTTCTTGTGTCAAAATTCAAAGTCTAAATTCCAATATCAGGTTATAATGTAGGTCCAAAACCATTTGATCTAATTCCAAATTTAAAAAAATAGAGTCGAATACCAAACAAGGTCCAAACCATTCTCTAGTTCAAAAACCATTGGAGACATGTCTAGGTACACGGATAGTGGGCCATATTACGGCCCTAACTTTGAGGAAGAAAATTTATTTGATCCCTCCAGATACCTTAAGAATTATGAATACAATGAGGATAATGACGACCACCCAACAATGTTCAAAGACCTCCCTCCCATTTTTGGAACTAGTCAAGGTCAATTCAAACAATAAACTATGGAAGATAAGGATGAACAACTTCTAAGACTATTAGAATTTAGAGCCAAGCTCCCATCTAAATTGCCCATAAACCAATTATGAAGTCTTGTTCACATAGAAGAATTACGTCAAGAAGTAGCTATTATCCAAACTCAACCCCTTATTCAATGTACAAAGCCAACCATTGCATCATCCAACAAAGGGAAGGGACAACTTGTTGACCCATCCCAACATGAACAATTTATTGCTTCAAAAATACAAAAAACTAGCCAACGATATACTAATCAGCTTGTAGTTAATTTAACTACTTCTTTAGCAGTAACATCATTCAATAATGCCACCTTCATAGAGCAAAACCAAGTACAATAACCGATAGACAATGCTACATCTAACATAGATCGATTGGTTCCCTCTAAATAGGGCATTCCAATAAATAATACACAACAAATTCTGCTTGAAACACAACATACCTTTTTCAACCACCAAGGGATCCTTTCCAACAAGCAACAAGTGACAAATAATATGCAACAAGTGTCAAATGATGCACAACAAGTGCCAAACAATTTACAACAAGAAGTTGCCAACAATCCACCACCACAACAAGCGTTGGGTGGTTCCCAATACACATTGACTACTTTTAATTTGCAACAACACCTTCTTGTGAACCAACAACAAGTTTCACAAAACCAACAACAAATTCTTCCAAACTAGGAACAGATCCTCTACAATCCACAATCGCAGATTCCTTATAATTTGCAATAACAACTTCCTCTAAAACAACAACACATTACTTATTCTAATCCAAATCTGAACCAATAACAAATCCCCATCAAACTCATAATGTAGGTTATAGGGTGAATATCCCTAATAGAACTGCATACAAAGGATCCATTCCTACTTACACCACTACCAACCAAGGCCATTAAACACAAAAAATACCTTCCATTCATCACAAAATGCTCTCAACATCCAAGAGTGGAATATGATGAAGTAAATTGTGTCTGGACTTCAAGCAGGTAACCAAGCACCCAAGAATTATAAATTTGATGAAATCTATCCTTATCCTCTTTACCTTAGCTTTCTCCAAGTACCCTTCCCCACTCATTTCAAATTGCCAAACTTTGATAAATAAGTATGCATTCTTTATCATGTGCTAATAAGTAGCTTATAAACATATACATTTGTTATGCTTGTTTCTACATAGTTTGGGTGGACAAGCTTTGGAGTGCCTCCTCAAACTACCAAAGGGATCAATAACCACTTTCGATGACTTATCAGAATAATTTATCAACCACTTCTCCTACAACATAGACCACAAACTGATGGTAGTAGATTTGTGCAATGCTAAGAAATGAGGAGGAGAAAGTTTCTCAGTATATTTACAAAGGTGGAGATCCCTAGTTAGTCATTTTTTGCATAATTTGCCAGCTAAACAATTACTAGGTATTTTCGCATAAAACCTAAATGTTGAAGTTGCCCACAATCTGAGACTTCATTTTGCAAACACATTTGAAGAAATAATAGACAAATGGGTGTAAATTGAAAAATCACTTATTGACAAGGGTCTTATAAAGATATACTCTCAAGCCCAAGTGTCAAACAAAAATCATGTGCCAAACCAAAATCAAGTGCTAATTCAAGTAAATGCAACTGAAAAGCCAAAGTCCTTCATTAAGAATAAAAACATTGTCAACAATGGGGTCACAGAGGCAAGACATGTACAGATAGTGAAACCACTACCTACCCAAAGTACCTCACCTAACCCTTAGCTCACATTACAAAGAGCTCCCCCGCGATGAGGGCACTACCAAGATAGAGTTTTTAGTGACCTCGGGGAGCCCATTGAGGTAGTATTCCAAAAAAATGGTAGTAACTAATAAGAATCTTTGGCTTGTTCCAAAACCCTTTCTAGAAGGTTAACCCAAGCCAACATGGTACTGAGATAAATAGTAGTGTGATTACCATTGCATGGTTGGTCATGCTATCTATAGGCACATGCAACTGAGGTATCTTATCCAATATTTGTTTGAAAATGGGGAAATTGAGTTAGAGAAAAGAACACCCAATACCAACCAAGAACCCCTTTCCCAAGCACACCAATCAACAACAAAGAAACAATCAGAATCGAGGGCAAGGCCACAATTAAAACCAAGGATAAGGTCATAATCAACATCAAGAACAAGGCCAAAATTTAAATCAATTCAATTGTAATCAGGACCATGACACCCAAACTAACCACGTTGGCTATCAAAGTGTACCATATAATTATGATGATGCCTTAGGGCGTGTTACAAATAAATACATCACTACTATTAACTCCTTGTTCACTATCTAACACTCATTAGAGTATTAGCCCTTCCATCTTGGGCCTACCCCCTTTGACTAAAGGTAATTCCAACATAGGTCAGAGTAATTCAACTACGCCTAATTCATCTTGTTGGATGGTGAACCCTGATCTTATTTTAATACCCAGTTCCCGACAGGGGGTGTGGAAGGTCAGCGCCCCCCACTAGGGTCGCCATGGGGGTCCAGGGGGCAGCGAACTACTTGGAAGCCCCCCTGGCGGGGGTTCGAGAGCAACGCCCCAAATCAAAATTTTGTTAAAAATACATTATAAAATATTGTAATTTTATAGTAAATCTAGACCGTTCACTATTAGGTCACAGATCTAAGAGTAGAAATTGTGTTTATGCATTTTTGCCCTAATATGTAACCCCCCTCTATTATATGAGGGCATGATAATCACGATGGCATACTGTGTGTGAGTGAAGAGGATATTGCAGTGGTTGTATTGCAAATTTTTCCCTTCATTTGTTGGATTGAATAATAAGGACTGATTGTTTTTGTGTGGACATAGCCCATATTGGGTGAACCACATTAAATCTGTGTCTCTATTGTGTTATATTTTTTGCATTTTATTTCTATCTTTAATTCATTAATATTGCTTTGTGTTCTATATTTCTAACACATCTAATTCAAGTAACTCTTTCCTAACTTGAAATTTTGCAATGGCAACTAGATGTCCAAGAGTTACTCTCCAAAGCCCTTTTCCACCCTCTAATGCTAATACCAACTCTAATCAGGACAATACACCTCTGAAAGCTAAACAACCTCATCCTTCTACTGAGAAGCCGTATAATATTGGTGAATAATTAAGCAAAATGCATGCACAAATTTCTATCCTTGATCTTTTGCGTACATCTAAAATTCATAGAATAATATTAAATGACTTTATCCAATAGTCATATGTACTTGATGACATTAATCCAACCCAATTCCAAGCACTTGTGGGTCATTTATCCCCAGATCAACAACTCACATTCGATCAAAAAGATATATCTTCTCTTGGTACCCTTTACAATAATCCTCTAGACATTAAAGCCATCGTTTCCTTCCACAAAGTCAAGTGGGTTCTCATAGATAATGGTTCACGGTTAAACATAGCTTCATTGAAGTTGATCCAACATTTGTGATACACAACAACTGATATGCAACCGAATACTATTACAATCAAAGCCTATGATAATGCAGAGAGAATCTAAAGGTACTGTTTGCTTGCCTATCATTGTTGGGCCTATCACCCACAACACCCTTTGCCATGCCATAGACATAGAGCTGCCCTATAATCTGATTCTTGGACTTCCTTAGATCCATGAAGTATGAGCAGTCCCTTCCACCTTACACCAATGCATTAAATTCCCTCATTTAGGATTAGAGGTCACTATTCTTGGCGATATATATCCATAACTATATTTTAAAAAGCTAGAAGCCAAGTATGGGAACTAAAATTATTGTCTTAGCACTGAATATGTAAGCAAGAAGAATAAAGGAAAAGTTATCGAATCTCCAGAATCTAATTACATTGATCCTAATGAGATTGTGTCCACTTCCTCTAATCCACCTCCTGAATCAATTTCCACCCACTTTACCATAGAGGAGGTCATCATTGCCACATATCACATTCAAGATACTTTTCATGTCACCAAACTACCCAAATCCCTTAGGTCCTACAGAAGGCCAAAACCAATCTATGGCAGGCCCAACATGATATGTCAAAAGAAGTCCACTTTTGGTTAAAACTAGCCACTTGTCTTTATAAAAAATACGTCACCAAACCAAGATCGGCCCACTAGTTATGAAGGAGATTTGTTGTATGGTGATGGCTTTGTTATTTGCCATCTAAATGCTAAGTACCCCATTCCCAATATAATTGGATAATCAGGACTATAAGGGAAAAACTTTGGGGGCAAAAGCACAAGGAATTCTTGAACTTGTACCTACAAAAACACATATAGGAAATTGAGGTCTTGGATTCACACCGCTTGGGGGTGACCCCATATATTTCAAGAGTAATACCACTTCTTTGACTGATGAAGAGACTCTGGGTAGTGACACAACATCCATTTATAGCACCTACGATGAGCTGGTCAATACTAATTTGTTCGATACCAACACTAAGCTTACCATTACAACAAACTATCCTCTTTCCCTCCATCAACCCAACCTAATTTATTGGGCCCAGCAAGATTCAATTATACCATTAGATGAATTCTAGAACGAACAGTCCATCATTGAATTCATGAACCTTAGAGACAAATTAGTAGTTGGTGATCATAAACAAGGCTTGGATTTCACTTTAGATCGTGCTGCCAAATTTAGAGAGCAAACAAACTTCCTTAGTCACAAAAAAAGGAAAACATCGAGATCCTATGGTGAAAACCTCTTTGAGGCACCTTTGGTTCAGATAAAAAGTGAAGAGAAATACAAGTCCATGGGTGAAAACCTATTTCAGGTGCCCTTGGATGGGGAAGTTCACTCACCTTCTCAAGAAGCTCAGTGTCCTCCAAGTCTAAACATTACAGTTGGGCCTGACATCAGTAAAGAAGAACATAGAATATTTACACAATTGGTACATGACTTTCGAGAGCAATCGTTAGTTAGCCACTGCTAGACATGGTTGATTCTGATTCTTCTTACATGGGTGAGCCTTGTGGCTCACAAGCAGTTGAAGAAGACTAGTTTCTATCCTTGCCGACTATTCTTGAATATGGTTCTACACTCATTGTAGAAGATACCACATGAGTGAACATTGGAACCTATGATGACTCCAAAATAGTTTACTTAGGCACGTTCCTCACTGTTGAGGAACACAAGTTCATAATTGTTATCCTAAAGGACTTTATCGACATTTTTTCCTGGTCCTTTGCAGACATGCCATGTTTAGATCCATCTTTAGAGTCACATAAGGTTATTGTACATCCATATTCCAAACCAATCAACCAACAGCTACAAAAAGTGCATTCGTGCATTTTTATCTTGGTTAAGAAAGAGCTAGAGAAGCTAATGGGAGTAGGTTTCATTCAACCATTGGATTACTTAGAGTGGATCTCAAACATCATTCCAGTCAACAAGAAATTTCAAGAAATTTACTTGTGGTAATGATTTCATAGATATTAACAAGGCATACCCTAAAGATGATTTCCCTTTGCCAAACATCGACATGATAGTCAACTTAATAGTAGGATATGAGATGTCCCTCATGGATGGCTTCTTAAGATATGACTAAATCAAGATTGCACTCAAAGACCAAAAAAAAACAATGTTGACCACTCTGTGGGGAACATTTTGTTTTTAAGTCATGTCATTTGGCTTGAAGAATGCTAGGGCAACTTATCAATGTTCCAGACTATCATATTCCATGACATGATGCATGACATTGTTGAGGACTATGTGGATGGCATTCTAACCAAATCCAATACACATGCATGACATCTTGAAGTTATATGAAGAATCTTTGAGAGACTTCATGAATATAAGGTACGCCTCAATCCTAAGAAATGTGTCTTTGGTGTCACTTATGAAAAATTGCTGGGATTTATTGTGTCATGCCAAGGCATTGAAGTTGATCATGCTAAGGTCAAGGCCATTATATAAATGCCTCCTCTTTCTAATCTGAAATAACTCTGCAACCTGCAAGGCAAAGTTCAGTCCATTCACTGATTCATTTCACAATTGGCAGATAAATGTCATCCTTTTAGTCACCTTTTGAAGAAAGGTGTAGCATTTCAATGGGATAAAAGTTGTCACCAGGCCTTTGAAGAATTGAATACTTATTTGGCCAACCCACTAGTATTGATTCCACCTACACTAAGAAGACCATTATTATTTTACATATCTACAATAGAGCTTGCCTTGGGGCCACTTTGGCTCAACATGATGAACGGGATAAAGAACACGCAGTTTATTATTTGAGTAGGACACTTATAACATATGAGAACAACTACACACCAATTGAAAAAGCTTATTTATCAATGATGTTCACTTCCTAGAGGTTGAGTCACTACATGTTAAATAACAAGACCATTGTTATAGCCAAGATCTATCCTCTTAAATATTTATTATCTCAGGCAACTCTGGCAGGGCACATGGCCAAATGGGTAATGTTGCTGAGTGAATTTGATATTGAATATCAGAATCAAAAGGCCTTTAAGGGGCAAGTTCTTGTAAATCAGCTTGTTGAAGCACCTTTATTAGATACACAACCTTGCATCTTTGATTTCCATGATGAGTCAATTTTGACTCTAGAAGTAGTAGCTATTAAATCCAAATAGTGGACATTGTACTTTGATGGCTCATTCACATCCTAAGGATCTAAGGTCGATATCTTGTTCATCACATTATAGGGGGATCTCATTCCCAATGCATTCCATATTGTCTTCCATTACACCAACAACATGGTCGTGTATGAAGCACTCATTACAGGACTCTGTCTCACCATACAATGGAATATTCAATAATTACTAGTATATGGGGATTCCCAATTGATCATTAATCATGCTATAGACCATTACCAAACCAGCTATGAGAAGCTTAGTATGATTGATAAACTCAAGCCTCATTTTGACATCATTCAATTTGAACAAATACCTGTGGCCAATAATAGATCAAAAGATGCCATGGCGACCATTAGGTCTATGCTAGTAGTGGCTAGCAATGTCAAAGAGTATCAATTTATTATTGATAACTTTTTTCAATGAGCTCACATACACCTAGATTATGGGATGGTATGCAATATTGCTGGCCCTGATATTCCTTGGTACCAAGACCTATACACCTACCTCCATGACCACATTCTTCCTGCTGATCTATCATGAACCAAACATAAAGCCTTTATTCATAGAGCTAATTGATACACATTACTTGTTACTATGTTTTATCATAGGGGATATGATGGAATGCTACCTCATTGTTTATATTTAGGAGAACCCAAATTAGTATTGAAGGATGTAACGAAGGAACTTGTGGGGCCCACACTAGTGGTCTGGTTCTTGCGAAGAATCTCCTTCGAACTGAGTATTATTCACTAACAATGGAAACAAACACTTGTTAACATGTTAAGCAGTGTGATACATGCCAATGACATAGTGATTTGATCCATGTTCCTTCCCTATCGCTCCAACTGATCACTACACCATGGCATTTTTCTACTTAGGGACTCGATCTTGTAGGGAAAATAAACCCCACTTCCTCTAATGGCCACAAGCATATCCTAACTACTATGGAATATTTCACTGAGTGGATAAAGTTCATTCCCCTCACTTATATAAATGGCAAGAAGATTTCCAAGTTCATTTACTATCACCTCACCTGCAGCTATGACCTTCCCTCCACTATTATATTTGATAATGGTGGCCCATTCAAAAATAAAGATGCCAAATATCTCTGTACCAAATTCTAAATCAAGCATATCTGCAAGGTAACAGCCAAGTCGAGGCATAAAACAAAACTATTATTACGATTTTGAAAAAAATTGTCAATGACACTGGCCACAATTGACATTTACAATTATTCCTATCCTTGTGGGTTTACTGTACCAGTACCTACATGCTTACATAAGCCACACCATACTCTTTAGTCTTTGGATCTAAGGCCAATATCCCTATTGAGATCAAGTTTCCCTCTTTGCATATTTATCTACAAAATATCATTGATGATGAAGAATATAGAGTTTACAGATTGCAAGATCTAGACCTCTTGGATGATAAATGAGACGCAACAATGAACCATTTATGAGCCTATCAAAATTGGCTACGCCGTAGCTACAACTATTGTATTCTTCCTAGAGAATTCAAAATTGGTGATTTGGTTCTAAAAGAAAAGCAAAAGAACACTAACATTGAGCATAAGAAAAAAGGCAAGTTTGAGGCCAACTGACTTGGTCCCTTTGTTGTTGTTACAAATTATGGTTATGGGGCATATAGGCTGGCTACACCAGAGAGACAAGAGCTCAAGGAACCTATGAATATCATGCATCTCAAATGTTTATATGATTAATTGATTTTGAACCATTGCTTATGAGAGCCCTTGTTTGGGGGCACCCTTTTCAACTTTGTCCTTTTTCCTTACCACTCCCTAAGTCATTCTTATTATTTCTCCTATTTCCTATTTTTGTCATGATCTTGATTATGAACAATAGGTATTATAAGAAGATTTCAGTGATTATCTTTCCAAAGGCAATCCAAAGTGATTAACATCAATAGCTTCTTTGTAGACAAGTGTTTTAGGGTGTGTCAACAAGGGTGTTACCTACTTGATAGTTTCTTGAGACTTCCTCTAATTGCTTCTCCTCATATTATTTCTCCATCATGTGTCATTCCTGTTACTATCTTGCCATTGCATGGTATTCCCCAGTGCCTTAGGTTTTGCTATTGGTTCGTGGTAATTACTGTTGCAACCAGTTTTGCTGTTGTTTGAGCCTCTACCTAAGGGAGATTGTCCTTTGATAGACAATTCATTGTACATTTTTAAATATCACCTTGCTTTCCTTATTCCAAAAAACCCAAAAACATTGAAAAGGCCTAAAAAACTCTAAAAATTACAAAATTAGGAAAATTAGCTTACAATTTCCAAAAGAGATATAAAAACCCCAAATGTTTTCTAGGTGGGAACCTCTTATCTAGTCCGTTTCATTTCCAATCATCATTATCCTTCCATTTCTACGAGCACTACATTGGCCTGAGGCCCGCACGGACTATGTAGGCATCTCTTGGATGCATGAGGCATATCGGGTTAGCTTAACCACTCATCATCCTCCTCTTTTAATTTTTGCTTCCATTTTAATTTTCTTTCAAACCATTGTCTTAGGCTCTCATTGTTTTGTGAGCTATTATTGTCTTACATTCTCACCATTTTTTGAGCAACTATTGTGTTATACGTTCTCGCCATTTTATGAGTATGCCTTTCCTATTCTTCCTTTATAATCAAGTACCTTCTTCTTGTCATCATTTTTATTCTATTCCAAATCCTGGGAGAACTACATTTGTATTGAAGTCCATATGACTATGTAGGCAACGTCCACTTGTATGGGGCATTTGGAGTTAGCTCGACCACCCCTTCCCTCTTCTTCTATTCCCCCTATTTCGGTAGCCTATCCATTGTTCCCTTAGCCTAGGGGCATAAAATCCCAAGCGTAATACCTTATTAATCACACATGCACAAATTATTGATATATTAGTTGGGTTTTTATTTTTTATTGCATTCCATTATTGGTGTGTTTGTTTGTTTGCCTATTTGTTTATTTATTTTTGTTTCTTAAATTTTGTTTTACACTTTAGTCTTGATGTTTCATAGCTTGATTTTAAGTTGTTTACAATTTGTACTTTAAGCTGTTTTATGGTTTGATTGTGTTTACTACATTTTATTTATGCGTAAGTCTTGATATTTCATATCTTGCATTTAAGTTGTTTATGCCTATATTTAAGCTTTTTTGTTGGTTTATCTCTGGTTCAAATGTGTTATGTTTTCAACTTAGGTTTTGATGTTATATATCATTGTCTTGAGTTGTAAATATTTGCGTATGAACTAGTTCACATGCATTTGACATATCATGTTATCATCGGTTATTTATACCTATGATGCATATTATCATTTGCAAAATTAAAAGCCAAGTGCCCCAATCATATATAACAATGCTACGCCGAAAGCATCTCTCCAAGCACAACCTATCTATTTCAATGCATGCTGCAAATGACATAACCACATCACATGACAAACATTTACAACAAACATGGCTATCACTATGCTGACTAAGGACGTACATTTCCTAATGTAAGCATATACCATATAGTCATACCACATGATGTATCCATGAGATCAACATAAAGTGAAAAATGACATAACAATGAAGATAACAAATCATGGCAAACAAATAAACATCAATATCCATACCCTAATAAAAAATCTAACATCTCAGTAATGAAAAAGCAAAGAGTTTGTGTACATTATGTCTCACAAAATAATATAAAGAGTTTGTGTACATTATACATGAGCATACATGAATGTCATATATATCTCAAAATCAAAGTTTTATACGTTGTGAGATTATATACATCTCATATACAACAAAAATGTAGAGCTATAAGAAAAATATTAACTCTAGCTCTCTCCATCCCTAGGGGACTCTGATCAAAACTTTACCTAGTGCCCACAGTTGGTGGACATGGTGGTGGTGGACCCATCAATCCCATTGTGGTGCCGGATGGGCCAATGATTGCTCTAATATTGTAGTATGTTGTGATCTCGAGGTTGGATTGGTCCTCTAAATTTGTGTATACTCTCTGTACAATAGAACCCTACTCTATGCTGGCACTATCGACTCACTAATCACTCTGATAATGTAGTATGTCATGATATTGAGGTTCGGCTAGTCCTCTGACTTTGTGTATACTCTCTATATATTGGAGCCGTACCTTCTGCTGGCACTACCAACTCATATAGGCTGCGATAATAGACAATCTCATCCTTTGTGGGTAGGGTGTCATCCTTCACCCATATGGCATCATTCTTGGCCTAGATCACATCTGATAGTGCCTTGACCATCCCTTATGTTGACACAATATGTTGTACCTCATCTAGCTCCCCATGGAGCCTCTAAACATCACTCTATGCCCTATCTCACTCTGAATGAGCTCTATCTCACTCACTAATCACTGTCACAAGCTTGGCATCTCATAGCATAAATTATCCCTGAACACTTGTCAGCTGGGAAACTTGCCCCCTCAACACTGTAATATTAGTATCTCAAGCTGTAATGATGCCTTCTAGTCTAGTAGACTCTCCCTGGTCTATCACCAACTTTTCCCGTAACCCAACCACATCCTAATCGAGGCCCACAATATTTGCTAATCTCACCATGATCTCACGTTTTAGCCTATTTATTAGAGGCTAGTCATATGTTAACTAGGTAGTACTTGAGGTCCTAACCTTCCTTGTACCTATACCTATGACATACCCAAAGGGCCCAACCTCTCCTACACTCTTACCTGTACCTATGACATGCCCAAAGGGCCCAACCTCTCCTATACCTATACCTAAACCTATGCCATGCCCAAAGGGCCCAACCTCTCTTATACCTGTACTTGTACCATGGTCTGAGTCACCACTTGCTACCTCAGCCATATTTGTGTCTAAAATTGGACCTTGTCCCCCATCTCCATATCCATATCAATCCTGACTTTCCCCTATGTCTGAGCTTGAGTATATAACCAGGGGATCTAATTGTGCACCTAGAACTTGTATAACCTATAGTGCCACATGCTGCACATGGATTTGAATAAACTGCTATGCAGGCTACTACATAGGAACCTGAACAACCTACAGTGGATGGCCTATGATATCAACTTCTATATGGGAACCTGTCCTTGTCCCTTTCTCGGTACCTACCACTATGCTAGACCCTGCCTTTGTCTCACCCTCCTCCGATGCTATCTTGGCTGCTGGGGTTGGTTCAAGTCAATCAAATGGGCCTAAATCTTACCCACCATGTTGCATAGGGATATGTCATGCTAACATCTACAACACCACCAACATAAGCCCAAACTACGAGCTACACCATCTCAAAACTCATGATTGTCTAGGTTCTCAGCATGGGTGACCCCCATTGTCTCTACTCTCAAATCACATGTATAAAGAAATGCGGTCCCTCTAGCACATCTTGTTGGAGTTTGAACTACTGTTGTATTTGATTAGGGCTATACCTCTCCATAATGAAGTCATGCTGACCTATGATGTAGCATGGTGTCAGTGTGTTCCTGGTGGCAAACCCATCCTCTACCCAATCAAATTGAATAATCATATATTGTTGCCAAATGAATTCACCATCTACCATATCATCTATGTCTTGTTCATAGAAATATAAATATCCTCTATGACCTTAGAGACTGGACCCCATATGATTTCAACTGAATGTAAGTGGGTCCTGTGCTCCTCTTTACATCCTCTAGCTCACTGGTCGCTCTATTACGATATGCTCCCAAGGCTAGACCTGTAACATAGTGTTGTGTCCAATCCTATGACCCTTCCGATAGGTAATCAGGTGTAAATCATGGTACAACTATGTCAGTACCATAGATCCCCAAGAAATCTGAGTGTATGAGTCATACATATTCCATATCACCCCTATCAGGGCAATTTAAAAGTGTCATCCGCTCTTGTCAAGCAACAAGAGGCCACTGGGAAGAGACATCAGAATCACTACCTCACTAGGCACTGATCCCTGTGTTGGTGGTGGAAAAGCTACAACCTGTCCCACTACTACCGTTATGGGAAAACCATCTGGGGGAAATGTTAGGTCCTCTAGGGCATCACTATCTATAGACCTATATTCAATTGTGATATATGTCACACCTAGTATGTCCTCAAACATCACTGACTTGCCCTATAACATCCAATGTTGAAAAATTAGAGTTTCCATGGTGATTAGTATTTTACCATGTGGTAAATAAGTTGGTTGTAACAACGTATATCTTGGCATATTATATTGTATACACGTGAATAGTGAGTTATATACCTAACTCACGTACTTAGGTGTGGGGAGATTATTGTGAGATTGGTAGTTGGAGCAACCTCCTAGTTTATAGGAGGTCTCATTATATGTATGCTTCAAGTTTATAAAATAGAGTATTTGATTGACTGAATTTTTTTTGTCCTTGTGCATAATTTTGAGCCTTCGACTCTACCAAATAATAGTGTAACTTCATTATCTGGTATCAGAGCAGGGGCCACCTTAGACATCTTTGCAATTCAGATTTTCTATGTAATAAGAGTTTTTTAGTGTAGACCACATTGAATTATCTTTTCTTTCGATAGATCCTTTTTATTTTAGTCAATAGATGTATAGTGTACCCCTATAAGCCCTGTTGGCAGTATATTTTTATATAAAAAGAAAAAATATATAGTTTGCAGTGTTTTACTATGTAAATATTTTGCAGTTTGTGTGATCTGGATGTACAGGGCCATACATTATTGTTTGGAATTTGATATAAAGATATTTTAATCTGCCATTCCAGAGCAATCAGACAAACGCTGGACATCAACATAGAGCAGATATATTTTTTGTCCATATTTTTGCAAAAACAGGTTTGAATAATCTTGCAGATTCACCCTCCACAACGTCGACCTCATTTCATCCTCTCCTGCGCGATCTTGTGCCCGTAACACTTCTCCTCCCTGTGCATTCAAACATGACTTAGCTGCATGCTCCCTTCACTGACGTTAACATCTCTCTAAGCTCTCCATGGACCTGCGTCTAAACTCAGCATCCTCGGCCATACAAGGTGTTCTCTCCCTGGACCTGCGTCTAAACTCAGCATCCTCGGCCATACAAGGTGTTCTCTCCCTGTTCTCCACCAGCATCCTAGCTCCAAATCTGCGCCTCCAAAACTCCATCAGATTTACTTTGATCACTCAGCCGCATTTGTTATTACATTGGACTGTTAAGTTAAGAAACACAACTAGTTGAAGCGACGAGGCAAGAACAGATCCATGTGGAATAAACTTCATCTCCATTCATCGTAAAAATCTTCCAAAAGCTTCATCATGTTCGGCGACCCTCCTGATCAAAACCCTATCTCTGCCAAAATCATGGTTTCTTCTTTGTAATTGGTTTTATCTTATTTTTAGTCCCCGCCCTGCAGGGTACTATAGGGATCAATCAAACAAATAATTTTCTTATTCTGATCAATAATTTTTTTGGAAATAATATAATATTATATATATTCTAAAGTTTGACACCAAATATTAAAGAATATTTTATTATATGTTCTCATACAATATTTTATTTATATCAATATTATAATATGTTCCAATAATATTGACACTTGCTTTGTAACTTACACATTAAATACAATACATCACTTCTGTGAATTATTTAGAAAGTTCGATGCTTCCACATACATATCGGCTAATTTTAAGTCAAACCAAATGTCAACAAATGATGTGATTACGTCAGCGACGAGAGTTGCGTTAATCGTAGGAAGCGGTCCATGTTCTTAGCACAGTCATGCACCGTTGCTAGGGTTATAATTTTAGTTTATTATTATTTGCATTCTTCGACGCATAGATAATTGATCTGTTTTTTCAACGTTTTGTGTGGATAACTACAATATTGTTTTTGGTTAAGGAACCCAACAACTTGCACTCAAACTTCTACATGCAAGTTGTCATAATCCCTAACGACGAAATATAGCAATAAACTGTAGGAAAAGATATACTAAACTTTCGATTGTGTGTCGATAACTATGTATCAGAGCATGAACAACGTCCCATTACTCGCGTTCCACTACATTATGTGAAATAAATACAAAAAGATCTTTCTTAACTTTTTTTAAAAAAATGAATAATTTTATAAATTGTACGAATTATTAAAAAAATATAGCACCAATTTTTTAATTTAATTTAATTTAATTTAATTTGATTGAATTATTATTTAAAGATATTAAAATTAAAAAAAAATATTTGTCATTTTATAATAATTATATATTGTAAAATTAAAAAAAGATTTTTATTAAATTAAGAATGTTTTATTTTTAATTTTTATATTGATTTTTATTTTTTTTTATTATAATAAATAAATTATACATTTTATTTATTTATAATATTACTAGTGTATTAACCGCATGCATTATATCCATTTGATGTTAAAGTAATTATTATTATTATTATAGATACTAAATATTGTAACTTGAATATATCTATGGTAATTTACAATTTAATTATTTTTATTCCAATACTACTAAATTTTATCACGAAATAATTATGACAATTTAATATTATTTTTCAATTATTTTCAAATATTTAAATAATATACGAACTTTGCAAATCTTAATATGAAACCTTTCTTCTATTAACCTACAACTTTACCTCCTAAATATCTCAAATTAACTTAACACAAAATACATTACAATTTCTAATACAATTATCGAATTAAAAACACTATTCCGTAATAATTTTGAATTTTATAATCTTTTAGATTAGAGTCTCTTTTTTAAGAGGTATTCGGTTTTATTTTTAGTGTTTTATGTTTTAGTTTTATATTTAATTTTTCAAAATTCTTAGTTTAGTTTTTGTTTGGTATCTGTGTTTTTTTTTTTTTTTTTTGAATAAAAGAGGGGTAAAAACATTATTAAAATCAAGAATACCACAGTACAAAACACCCTGAGACCAACGCCTCAGGAATCAACAAAAACATGAAAAACCACAAGGACAAACCAATTACGCTCCAATACCAATCTCATCCTCCACAATAATCTTTTCCAAATTCTGGGGAAGTGCGTAGGGCATATGCTCCCACCCATCAAACTTTCGGCCTGCAAATTTTTCTGATCTCCATCTAGCCAGGCAATCAACCGCCCTATTCCATTCCCTAGGAATATGGGCGAAAATCATAGAATCCATACAAGCACTGACCTAAAGAATCTGCTGAACAATCAAAGACCGCTCCCAGTACACATCGGAGGTCTTCTTCCCAAAAAGCAAATTAACCAAAACTTGAGAGTCAGCGTCACAGATTACTTTCCTCCACCCTAAATCATAAGCTCTCCTTAAAACATGTAAAATCGCACAACCTTCCATCCGGTTCACTGTCTGCACACCTTTGTTACCCGCAAAAATCAAGACCACCGAACCAGTAGTATCCGTGTTTTTTTAATTACTATGTGTTTGTTTTTTTAATTTAAGTTTTGATTACTTATAATTTTCTTAACTTTTAGGTGTACGTAATATTTTTAGTTTAAGTTTTTATTTAATGTTTATTTATATTTATATCTAATTTATTTAAGTATGAATTATGTCATATATTTTTAGTATTTATATAATTTGTTTGTGTTTCGATATTTTTAAATTTTGTTTATCTGTTAATTATTATTATTATTATTTTTTTTTTCATATTACGTTAAAGTATATATTTTAAAGGTTTTTAAGATTTATTTTAATTTTTTAAGTTACTACTTTTTAAGTTTATGGTATGAAAACAATAATATTTAATTATTTTTTATGGTCTAGATGTTATAAGTTATTGTGAGTTATTTTTATGTTTTAAATTTGGAGTCTTTTGTCGTCTTTTAAAGTATCATGTTTAAGTCTAGAGTTTTTTAAAGTTAAGTTCTTTTTTAATTGTGAATTTCAAATAAGTTTTGAGAGTCATGTTTTCCAAATAAGCTTATGTTTAAAAGGCATGTTGTAATAATTTCTTCTTCTAAGTAATTTTTACAAATTTTGTATGGGATGTATTTTTAGGCAAACTCGACATCCGTATGTCAATCTTGTGGGAGGGTAATATAGTATTTAGTGTTTATGATTCCTTTTCCCATGTGACCTTTAAGAGAGAGAATGTTGAGAAATTAGAGTTCCCATGGTGATTAGTATTTCACCATGTGATAAATAAGTTGGTTGTAACAACATATATCTTGGCATATTATATTGTATGTACGTGAATAGTGAATTATATAACTAACGTATTTAGGTGTGGGAAGATTATTTTGGGATTGGTAGTTGGAACAACCTCCTAGTTTATAGGTCTCACTATATGTATGCTTCAAGTTTATGAAATAAAGTAGAGTATTTGATCGACTGAAAGTTTTTTGTCCCTGTGCATAATTTTAAGCATTCAGCTCTACCAAATAATGGTATAAATTCATTATTCAATAGATCATATGACTCCAAATGGACAGTCGTAAGATCCTTGATACATCCTCCAGTGTCATCATGGCCTCCCTATTGGTAGGTGGAAGGTCAAAGTCTTCGAATGCCAACACTCTCTGACAAATATGCCTTATCGACTCAAATAACAGGGATCCAAGGTATGCATAATAAGTTCACAGACTCTAGGAATGCTATCAGGATCCCTGTCATAATCCCTGGATAACGTAGTACTCATGGCTGCAACTCGCATGCCATCATGACACCTAATCACTCTTGCATATCACAAAGTAAAACATAATCAAGTCAATCACTCATCTATTTTCTCCTACTTGATCATTTTACTACTTTCTTTTAATTTTGGCCTTAGCATTTTTTCCTTCTATCCTAATTTGATTCTTTCTTCCATTCTGTTTGCCATTTGTGGCTATCTCACCATTTTCCTCGACGATCCCATCATTTACTAGGGTGTTCCTACCATTTAGTAGGGTGTTCCCACCATTAAACAACATGTTCTTGCCATTGCCACCACTGGGTTATGATCTCACCATTTTATAGGTCATTCCCATCGATTGGGAGGACGACCTCACTATTTCATATGAGTTCATCATTTATATGCTTTGTATGTTGCCATGTATTTTCACTAATTGACTGACATTTTCACCGTAACCTAGACATTCTCATTGTTTTGGATGAATTTCATTCAATTTGATGATATTGCCAATTTGGCGATTTCTAACCATTTTGGCGAGCTCATCGAGTTGGACATGGGTTCCTTGTTTGGCCCGTGACCTCATCATTTTCATGGGCGATTTCACCATTCTCAAAATTTTGAAAATGATGAGTTTGCCATTTTG
Organism: Torreya grandis; assembly: GCA_037957365.1. Classification (NCBI taxonomy): domain Eukaryota; kingdom Viridiplantae; phylum Streptophyta; class Pinopsida; order Cupressales; family Taxaceae; genus Torreya; species Torreya grandis. The sequence goes on along the minus strand of JARHVA010000485.1, from coordinate 1,609,049 downwards.
CGTTCTTCCTAAGGGCATTAAATACATTAAATGACAAATTTGACAAAAAATTGTACTTATTGATGTCCCACTCCATGTCAGCCGTTGGTACTCTCTCATGCGCTCACCAAAGTGTATGTGGTAGGGGATATTGGCCTTTTTCTCCGTGTCTCTCGTGTACAAAACTAGAGCTCCTAGATTCTATATGTTGAGGGTGAAAATGAATAATTTTCACCCCTAGGGGTAAATTTTATAGCCAAAATTTCAAAATTTCCCCTGGCCTTATTTGTGATCCATTTTTGTTCCTAGGAGGCTTATTTTTGCCTCATTTGGCTATTTTTCATCCCATTTTATTCTAATTGTTCCATTTTTCAGCTTCTATTTCTGAATCCTATGTCATTTTATTCTATTTGAGGACCCATCCATCAAAATTAATTTTTTGCCCCTCCTTTGAGGCGATATCCTAGGCCTCCCAAATATTGTTTGGACCATTTTCGTGAACCCATTTTTTCTGTAAACTAAGTAAAATAAACAAAAGCAAGCACGAGTTTATTTCTTCTAATTAAGATCATTTTAAGTGATCTTTTTATTATTTGAAAAGTTGTTGCTTTGCTTGAATGTCTCACCATGCCTTTTCAAATAGGGGCAAAATATAAACATCTAATTCTCACCACTATTGTGTCAAAATTGCAAGTCAAAACGACTTCTCATAATATGCACAAACTATGGACCCAAAACCACTGAACCACTCCAATTCACCACACACATCATGTGCAATTCATGAAACATCTCGATAGTCTTTAATTGAGGCATGACACCGTAACAAGTTGTCGGCCACATTTAGGGGCAATTAACTGAAGTGAAATAATCAAATTTTGACATTGCATAAAGTACCTAAAGGCTAATTATGATTAATAACAAAGCAAAACAAATCAATTGGATAAACTATAAATACATTGAATTGAGCTAATTATCTAGTTATGGCATATTCAAAGTTCAACAAATATTTGAATTATGACCTCATCGTGGCATCATCTGAAAGTTGTCATGCACTAGGTATTTATGAGGACAAGTATCCGAATTAAGGTAAGCCATGCCTTATTAATGCACCCTCTTTCCAAAATAATCAATGCATTTGCCTAAAAAATTGAATCTATTTGTGGCCACACATCTTGATCTGAATTCTAGGGTCACACTTAATTTATAAAGTCTATAAATACCAAGGCCATTACACACTTTCAATAAGCTTTTTCGTGCAAATAAACCATGTATAAATCCTTCTAAAAGCTTTACCAATTCTTCCAATCCAGTCACAAACCAATCCAACAGAGCTTGAGGAGATGTTGGAGGTGCTAGCTCAATGACATTGTTAAAGATTTCAAGTTCTATATCCAGGCACATACATGCCTGTGGACTGTCTTTGATGGTAAAGTCTGTGGGGAAGGTATAACTTGTCTTGTTTATGCTTTCTTATTTGTTTCATTAACCCATAGACTTGACCCAAGTGAGGGAGTAGGCTTAGTATGTTAGTTCTTGTTGTTTGTTCTGGATTTTATTCACTGACAAATGGACTAACCTATTTTGTAATCTTATTCTATAATCAATACCACTGGATTTCTAATCAATCATTAAAAATAAACATTGTCATATTTGGAGACAAGATGAAGGTAATTCTACCTAGAAGAGATCATGATCATGTCTTTCAACTTATACTAGGTAGTCAACTACCCAAACGTCATGCCTTATAACAAATCACATGTGCACAAGATGATATTGAGTGAATGGTCACGACATGATAGAAGCAGGTATTATTCATCAAAATCAAAGTGAATATTATTATCCATTGTTTATGGTTTGTAATAAAGATGAAAATTGGCGCATGTGCCCATAATAAATAGGGCTAAATAAGTTTACCATCAAACATAACTTTCCTAGTCTATTATTGATGATTTTCTAAATGAGTTAAATAAATATTCTTTTTCCACCAAACTAGACCTCATCAATCACCAAATGAAAATTAAGTAAGAGGATATTCCCAAATTAATTCCAAACATATGAAGGCTATTATGAATGTCTTGTTGTGCCCTTTGGTCTCACAAATCATCTTTCTCATTTCAAAGTTTGATGAAGTCCATATTCAAACAATTTTTGCATAACTTTATCTTTGTATTATTTTGAAAATATACTCGTCTACAATAAAACATGGGAAGACCATCTGTACCATGTCTATCCTCAAGCAACATCAAATTTATGTATAACGTTTTAAGTTTTCTTTCGAAGTCCATGATGTGAAGTACTTGGGTCACATTTTCTCTCATGTAGGAATGAAGGTGAACCCTAACAAGATAGGCTATGGTGGTATGGAAAGTGCCCAAAAATAAAAAACACTTAAATGAATTTTTAGGACTTACGTGATACTACCAAAGGTTTCTTGAGAATTAGGGCAACATAACACCACCACTCATAACTCTCTTTAAAAATGATTCCTTTCTGGGATCAAGGAAGAAACTATAATAAACCTGATTAAATTTCTATTTGAAAATAAGGAAAATATGAATTATTTCTATCAGAAACACACATGGCACATGCACACACTTTATATAACATGCACACCTTTTTATAATAAATTGGCAAAGAACATAATGTAGATCTTTCACTATTAGATCCAAAAACCTCTCAAACTGAACATGCATGGAATGTAATAATACTTGATTTGATTTTTATGAAGAGTACATAAATATGTTGTTGAACAGCCACATAAGCAACTACTAAACCAAACTCACAATTTGGCACATATGGTGCCACACTCTAAAACTAGATCTGAAATCTCACAAAACATCTAACTATGAAATCATAAGCATATACTTGGAAAACTATAGTGAACTACAAAAAAACACAAAAAAATTGATATCTAAATGAAGCTTTGACATGCAGATACAATCCTTGAATGAGATTGCCCTCAAGAATTCAAAAGGGTTTCATCCTCTGATCTCCAAGAACCCAAGGGGTTTTGTCCTTGAATCCTATTATTGAAGCACAAGTGCATCAAACGTGTAGAAAAGAGTTGAATTGGAAAAATATCCCCAACCAAAGAGGTTGCCTTTTTGGACATCCTAAAAGGCCATAAGTAGAAATTTTACATATCCTAACTCTGACATGGGTAATAGAAAATTTTCCTAGTTTATCTTCAGGCATGGGTAAAGAACTTTCCATATTCATCATCTAAAATAGACCTGTTAATTATGGTCACAATTTCCATCTTATTCTACTTGCCATAATTCACTTAGCTCCTACTTTTTCTTTCTTTGGTTTCTATTCTCAAAATTTCATATATTTGATCCACTTAAGCAAAAACAATAAGTTTCCTTGGAACTCATCATTGTCCTGTCTTAGAAAGCCATGCCCCACTTGGTATGTTTCCCTTAGGACTCATCATGATCTTCATTTAGAAACCTATGCCTCACTTGGCTAAAATATTTAATAATAGTATTTTATTAATTATTTGGCCCTTACTAAAAAATGATTAATATTTGGTACCAAATAATTAAAATTTAAATAAACTATTTTCATTTCCTCTTATTGTAACCCAAGGACAATATTGGAATAGGCATTTTATTTATAAAAATGGATTAATTGAAAAAGGGGATATGATAGTCCATCCTTCCCAAAATTGTATGTCCCCAAGTAATTGCAAACCAAGATGCTCAGGAATCACCATGCAAATGTAATGAGTCATGCTATACTTCCCACAAAATTTGGATCTAATACCTGAGAGATGATGTATCCCCTGCCAAGGAACACTATGCAAACCCACATACACAAGTGTCTCCATGCAATTATCATAAATCAAACTGTAATGTTCATGTAATCTAGGTCCTATACCTGTCAAGTGAGACAATTTCTGCGAAAGAGTACTACAAGATATAATTTCCCTAATATCCTTGTGCAACTCATGTAATTTGATCACCTTTTTGATAAACAATTTGACCTCATGGGAATAAATATCAAATAAATATGCATAACTCTCAACATCATAAATGCAAATCTTTAGAAGATTCCTGATGTGAGGCATGCTTTTACATCCTTGACTTCGGTCAAGCAATGAAAATGTGATGGGACTAACTCCTCCAATCAAATTATTACCAGGATCCCAAACAATTCTCGATAGCTTTTCACATTCATCCACTATACCACTCTGATATTCATCTGAACTTCCACAACTGGGTTAACATTAATAACATATTCAACAATAATGATTTTAAACTTATCACAATCTTTTCCTTGCCTATGTCTAGATATATCTCCTGGGCCCCATATTATGATGTGTAGGCAGCGTTGGACAAAAAGATCTATGTGCTTGATTATATCAAAAAATTTCCCAAGATGGCCATAGGCATGTGCAATATCATAGGTTAATCCATTTAGTGAATTACCTTTTGGTCCTTTGACCACAAATGGTGCACCATGAGGATGTAAACACAAGTTAGCCTTAGGATGCAAACACAACGAGTTAGCCTTACTTTCCTCCCTTTCAATGATGTTAATCAATCCTTTCCTAAATGGAATATTATCTACACACAAACATTGTTCATTACATAAGGAGGATATCATACCATGGTCGGATGGTAAGCTAGCAACTGAATAAAAACTAATATAATAAGAGAAAGTTGTTGCTGCCCTATCTAACATACCATGGACTTGGTATAAAAGATAGCCATTTGCCCATTTATTGCCCATCACCATGTCATATGCTTTTTCCAACGCACTCATAGTTTGGATATCAAATATTAAACCAACTAAAATGATATCTATTTATTTACCTAGATTCTGAGTTGTCCCATTGTTGCTTGCCTTAGGATCACTATCTAATGAGAAGTAACATGCCTAGGTTCCATGCATTTAATCCATGTGTTTCAACCATTGAATCTTATTACCTTCACAATATGTTCCTTAAGCTCATCTAACGTCTATTTGGATTCCTTTCTTATCCATTTATATGACATAATGAAATTATCAACAACAATGATGTTGAAATTAGAAACTCTACCCCATATAAATTTCAAAATATCATCTGGATTCCACACCATTATGCACCGACAATTTTGGGCCAAACAATCTAACTAAAATCTTTTACCCTCCTTAGAATGATGACAAAACTAAAAAATATGTATGCTATCATTCCCATATCTTGAGATGAAATTGTAAGAGTGCTTACCAAACACATTATTCATATAGTATTGGGCTATAGCTGGTGCATTGTTGAGTCTCAATGGCATAATAAAAAACTCAAACTGTCCCCAGTGACCTCGAAAAGAAGTCTTTTGAACATTTTCTCCTCTCATCCATGTCAGATGATACCTAGACCTCAAATCTATCTTTGAACAATACACAACATCATGTACTTGACTAATCAACTCCTCTTTGTACATGCTAGGATGGCGGTATGGAGAAATCATGGTATGCATAGACCATGATTCTAATCTTCTGATGTGTTTGAGTCTTCTACCCAGAGGTAACCTTGGGGGCAAGTCATTAAACACCACACTATGCTTGTCAAAAAATTTACTAATATGATAAGTGCATTTTTCACCCATGGATAACTTCCTAGGCATCAACAAAAAAATTATTGCCCAAACAATTGGTCCATTGAAAGAAGGCCTCTCCATTATTGTAACCATTTGTGGTGATCCATGAGAAACCCCTCTAAGCACCACATATTTCCCTCTAGATTAAAACTTGAGGTCCATGGAATTATGTGATAAATAATCATTGATGTGTAACCATTGTATACCAAAAACCATGTCAGTTTCTCCAAATCCCACAACAAACGAATCATCACATACCTCATGATCACCCATGGCTATGTTGAGCTGTCAGATTATTTTGTTGCATGGAATGGTGAGTCTCTTTGCAGCAGTGACCCTGGGGCCTTCAAAATCATCTAACTCAAGTCTTCTCTTTTTTATCGTTTCACCTTTCTCCAATGTGGTGAGTTTCCTTTTATCCACATGATACCTTTCAAACTTCAGAAGTAAGTGTCTCAAACAAAAACCTAGATCCCATACTTTGAAATGTATTTGAATTTTTTCATCTTTATTATGACATTTTTCACGGTGACAACAAATTTGCACTAATAAAGTGTCAAGAATTACATCCCTCCTAGTATTATCACTTTTATGCCATAAGCTAGCATCATGAAAATAATAAACGCGCTTACCATTAATTGTTTATCTAAATTTTTTGGCAAGATAAAAACCCACACAAGTATCCTGCAAGGCACTTCCTTCATGTGCATGTCTCCCCATAACGTCATTCAGAGACTCCTACACATAAACTACTTGATTCAAGACCTTCCTTTCATCTCCCTTGGAATGATCTGAATGCATGTCTGCTTTTGTTGATCCTTCTAATGCCACAAACTTATCTTCCAATGTATCCATATCTTGTAGATATCCTTATTTGTTTCTATTGAAGATCCTTCACTTTTCACATGCATGGTGGATTCCTTTTTGGGCTACCCACTAACCGCTTTCAAATCTGAATTCTCTTGGCTTATAATTTCCTCATTGGAATTATTTTCAGGGTTTGAATTTCACTCTTTATTCTTCAATATTCTATTTCTACTTTCTATGTATATCTCCAATAATTCTTCAAAGGTATTGTAAGATGTGTATGCAAATGAAAATGCAACTGATCTATAAATCAATCCTAGCTTGAAGAAGATAAGTCCTATTTACACTTCTGATTGTCAACACATTAGATATTTTGGTCATGACCAAGATGAATTCGCTATACCTAGAAAAATGATCTTTTACCACAATAATATCATTGGGGAGGGTTCCAAAGCCTCTAGTTAAGCAAAACTATGCAATAACCTTGTTGGAACACAACTAGATACAGAGAGGGGGGTGAATCAGTATATCAATTAAAGCTAGTTCTTTAAATAATTTCAATGTAGATTAACATATATATGTAGACCAAATAAAACATGCAAAGATCATACACACAAATACTCATGACATGATATTTATACATGGAAAATCCAAAGGAAAAAACCACGGCGAGAATAACTGCTAGAATCTACTATTCTATTTGGCCTCATAGTTCAAGGATTCACTGGCAAACCTCACTAGTTACAATGTTTAAGGACACCAATCCTAAGGAGACATCAATCCCTTGATTTAAGATCATCAACTCTAAAGAAGCAGCCACTCCCTAATTTGAGCACCCATTCAGCTTATATGATGACACCAACCTGTTAAACTTTTCTATGGAGCTACAACTCCATTTTATAAATTAGATTCATAGATGAATCTAGATCTCTATTCTTTGTTACAGGTCTAATCTGCAAATGAACATACTCTGCATATTCTCTTTGTGCCTTTCTTCCTCTCTTCTCTTCTCTGCCCCCTTTGGTTCTATGTCTTTATGATTTTTTATTTGACACACTTCAGTTCCTTTTGCTTTCTACCTCTCTCTATATTTGACTTAGCTCAATAACAAATGCAACTGTTCCAACACTTTTTCCTTTGTCCTAGATATCATATATATAAAAAAATGATCTAGGGTTTACTTCTTCTCTGTGTTCACACTCAGACTACAAACATATCATATCAATTTTGGATTTTAGTTCGTTAAGACTTGAACTGTTAGTTCCCATATCTCGATTCCATGCATCATGCCATAATTACGGATCACTTTACTATCTATAAAATCTATTAGACTTAAGTTTTGATGCACAAGCTCTTTAATGTAGATTTGATCAATTGGATCAATCAATATCATTATTTGTGTCGAGATATAGAGCTTATACACAAGTTTCTGCATGTTCTTCCAACTAACCATTTGTCTGGACATGGATTTAAATGTCGATCATTGATCTTGCCTTTGGTGCCATGATCTGATGGTCCACACTCAAATGACTCAACTTTAAAATGCATCCATTCGATCTTCTTAATATGAGCTTTCATGTGTCATTCAATCTTCAAAGATGCACGATCTTTACTTCTTTCTTGACGTTAAACATCGAGCTCTTTATCTCATCTTGCTACTTCCTATATTTTTGGATCACTTTCACTCGGTTGATCTTCTCGAACCTACTTGGTCTTTAATTTACCACTATGTTGATAAACATCAAGCACTTTATAGCATTTGAGTCCTTTTGCTCCGTTGGATCTCCTTTACGCCATCACTCATGCACTATCAGATCTTTTGACAAATTTGATCATTATATCTATCTAACCCTCAAGGATTTGACACTTGGCGTAAATGTGTGCCTTCTGTACATAGCTGTTAGTTATTGTTATTGAGACATTTGGCATCCTCGCATTGCTTGTTGACCTTTTGACTTTAAGCCACACCATAGATTAACTGTCCAGGCTTTGTGATTGTGACACTTGTCACTTGCATGTTAACTCAGAGGTCATTTTGATAATTTGACTTCATCACACTCCATTGGATCTCCAATCTCTTATTAAGCGCAAACCATTGATCTTTGAACTAGCTCAAATTTTACCTTGTGCAGATTTGTCCAAGTATGGGGATCATCTCAATTATGCCTCGAAGGCTAACTTTGCACCTTCATATCTTCTGCTTCGTTCAATCCCCTGGTATGAAATTTGGACCATATAAATTAGGCAGGAAAGTGAACAAACACATATGCTCAATTATGTTTGAATCCTTCATGTGTGCAAGATATAATGCCATTACTCGGCTTACTCATATTATTTTACCACAACTAGCTATGCCTAGAACTTGTCTAAAAGGCCAACTTTGTTCTTGCATAACTCTTGTCACACGTAGTCGCATAACCTGCAAATTAACACATATGATCCTCTTACATAGGAGATTCTATCCATATATCCATTTTCCCTTGAAGCCTTCATACATGCAAGATATGACGTCATAAAATTGCCTTCTCGGCTTTTTCTCGCAACCTGCAAATTTGACTATGTTGGAAAACACTGTCAAAATGCCTTGGAGCCCTACTTTGCTCAAGCATATCTTTTATCATGATACTTCACATAACTTAAGATTTAATGCATATATACTAGACACAAAAATGAACAAACCTATGTGATCATTTTGTCCTAACACCTCCATGTGTGCAAACACTGCCCTCATCAATATGCTTACTTGGCTTTGTTTAGTTCTTTTTACAAATTTGGCTAAGTGTTGAAACTTAGTGAATTCTATCCAAGTAGCCAACTTTGCATCCCCATATCTTCAATTGTGCTTCATCTCATGGCTTCAAATTTGGTGTATATCAACTAGGGACTAATGTGATCACAACCATGTGACCAACTACCCCATACTCATTCACACATAGCAATGGTGATGTCATAAAAATGCCTTCTCATCTTTTCAGTTATAGACTCAAAATGTCTAGATGATCAGTGTGAGGAACCGAATGAATTCCAATCATGCACACAAGCATTCCAATCATTATTGTCCTCTGATAGGATCCTTTACATTTCTTCTAATCACCATATACAATTTTGAACATCAATGACATGTTCATAATTTCCCTTTTGACATCAATGATAATCATATTTCCAAAAATCTCCCTCTTTGTCATTGATGGCAAACTAAATGCTTTGATCTTCTCATACTTTGCTCTTTCTCTGGCATTGCTTGCATTGGCTTCTGATAAGTATGAGCTAAAGTTGTTCATACCAAACTTGTTCCCCCTTAGGCAATGGCACATTTGCCTAATACTCAACTTGGACACTTTCTCTTCTTCTTTGAAATTTGCTCTTTTGCAGAGAACATTTTTCTCTTTTTCCTATAGAGAGCATTTGCACCTTTTTCTCCCCCTTTGACATCAATGGCAAAGGGACTCTAGCTGAATGTTTGTCCAAATATTTCTCCCCTTTTATCAGATACAGGAGTTTGTCCAAGAATCTACAAATTTCAACTCATTAATAATTTTCAGAAGTATACATACCTAAGTTGACTTTAATATCTTCTTATAGGGATTAATAAAGCTTCCATGAGACTCCCATTGGACTCATGCCCTATCACTAGTGATTTAGTGGTTTGGTGTAGGAGCCACTAATCCTAACTTCTGTCTCAGATATTCAAATTTTTTTCTTGGGAAGAGGTTTGGTGAATATGTCCGCAATTTGGTCCTTAGTTGGCACAGATTCCATTGTGACCTCTTGATCTACAACCCTCTTTCTTAAGAAGTGATACTTGATTGATATGTGCTTGGTTTTTGAATGCATCATTGGATTCTTTGATATATTTATAGCACTTGAATTATCACAAAGATTAGAAATGGGTGATCTGTACTCAACTTCGATGTCCTTAAGTGTTTGGTTCATCCACAAGACTTGAGTGCAACATGCCACTACTACTACATATTATGCTTCTGCTATAAAAAGAGTAACTGACTATTACTTTTTACTTAGCCATGAAATAAGTCTATTTTCAAATAAAAATGCACCACCACTAGTGTTTCTTTTGTCATCCACACTTCCTGCCCAATCAACATCTGTATATGTTGTTAAAGTGAAATCTTCACTTATAGGGTACCATAGGCCATAGTCAATTGTGCTCTTGATGTATCTAAAGATTCTTTTCATTACATTGACATGTGACTCTTTAGGAGCATCTTGAAATATAGCAACCATGCATACTGCTTGCATGATATCTGGTCATGATACAATTAGGTATATCAAGCTACCTATCATTGATCTATACATAGTCTAATTTGCATCAAGGGACTCATCCTCTTTGCTCAACTTTCATCCAGTTATCATGGGAGTATTAACTAGTTTGCTATCTTCCATTCCAAATTTATTGAAAATCTCCTTTGTATACTTGGTTTGGGATATGAATATCCCTTCATTAGATTATGCTATTTGTAGACCAAGGAAGAAGGAAAGTTCTAGCATAGACATCTTAAATTCACTTTGCATTTGTGTAGTAACTTCTTTGCACATTTTTTTATTGCTACCACCAGAGATGATGTCATCTACATAAACAACAACAATCAATATATGCTCACCTTCTAATTTGAAGTAAAAATTATTATTTACACATCCTTTGTTGAAACTTTGTTGTTGTAAGTATTGGTCCAATATTGAATACCATGATCTAGGTGTCTATTTTAGACCATACAGTGCTTTTTTCAGTATGCACACACAATCTTCTTCATTTGACAACTAAAAACCTTTAGGTTGTTTTATGTAGACTTCCTCTTCTAGGTTCCCATTCAAAAAAGCAGACTTTACATCCATTTGATAGATTTTGAACTTCTTATAAACAAAGAATGCTATAAACATTTAAATAGCTTTCAATCTAGAAATTAGAGAAAATGTTTCCTCAAAGTCTATGCCTTCTACTTGTGCATATCCCTTGCACACCAATCTCGCTTTATTTCTTATAACAACTCCATCCTCATTGAACTTATTTCTATAGACCCATTTTGTTCCTATCACATTCTTGTTTGAGGGTCTTGAAACTAATTGCCAAGTTTTGTTCTTTTCTATTTGGCTCATTTCTTCTTTCATGGCTTTTATCTAATTCTCATCCTTGCTGGCTTCAACATAGCTCTTAAGCTCAATTTCATATATTAGAGAAAAACTTACTTGCTCCTTGTTCATTACATCTCTTCTCCTTGTCTGAACTCCTTCATTCTTATTTCGAATTATCTGCTCTTTAGGATGATCCTTTTGAACAAATCTTGGAGGTTCTCTTTCATTCTTTTTCTCAATGTCTTCACTATCTGCTTCTTCAAGATTTACCTCTTCAATACTGATTTCCTTGTTAGGTTCACAATGTTTTATGCCTTCTTCAACTTTGACATTTATGCTCTCCACCATCTTGTGTGGCCTCTTATTGTAACATACATAGGCTTTGCTTTGAGTGGAATAACCAAGAAATATTCCTTCATCGCATCTTGATTCAAAGCTTCCCAATTTGTCCTCCTTTTTTCTGATGTAGCATTTGATTCAAACACTCTGATGTACTTAATAGAGGCATGCTTTCCATATCATAACTCATATGGAGCTTTGTCACTATTTACCCTCAGTTGAACTCTGTCCAAGATGTAAACTGCTATTTGGATTGCTTCTCTCCAACATCTATCAGGTAACTTGGCCTCCTTTAGCGTTGTTCTGGCCATTTCCTTGACTATTTTGTTCTTTCTCTCAACAACTCCATTTTGCTGTGGAGTCCTTATTATAGAGTAGTGCCTTTTGATCCCATGCTTCTCATAATACTCTATCAATTCATTTGTGGTGAATTCTCCACCTTTATCAGATCTTAAGCATTTGATTTTTCTTCCAATCTCATTTTCAACCATGACTCTAAAGATATTGAATGTCTCAAAGGCTTGAGATTTGTCTTCAAAAAGGTTACCCATGTCATTCTTAAGTAGTCATCTACAAATAACATGAAGTATTGTTCTCCTTTAGATCCTCTTGTCTTGGTAAGACCACAAAGATCAGTATGAACTAATTGTAGAGGCTTTGTAGTTGCATACTCCTTTATTTGAAATCTGACCCTTGTCTGATGTCTAGTTGACATTCCTTGCAAGTAGTATCTACAAGTTTGGTTATCTTGGGCATGTGTCTTACACAGTGATTTGATCTCATTTTATCTAGATTATCAATGTTGACATGACCCATTCTCATATGCCACAACCAACTTTCGTCAACCTTTCCCATCAAGTAATTATTACCATTCACTTCAACAAAATTGTAGATATTGCTCTTAGTCTTTTTCCCTTCTGCAACTATTTTGTTAGATCTCTTTAACTTGTGGCCTTTTGCATCAAATGTGATCTTATATCCATTATCACACATTTGGCTAACACTTCACAGATTATGCTTCAATCCTTCAACATAAAAGACATCATGTGTAGGCAGTTTACCATCTATGTTCAAGGTTCCTTTACCTTTGATCTTTACTGCTGTGTTGTTTCCCAAGATAATAGATCGTTCCTTACATTTTCTCAATTTGGTGAACTTGCTCTTGTCACTAGTCATGCTTTAAGCAGCCATTGTCTATCACCCAAAAATTTTGATCCTTGACATAGAGTGCAGTTTGAGCAATCATGGATTGATTTTTCACTCTCCACACATCCTTGAGTTTATTATTTAGCTTCATTTTAGAAACTTGTGAACCTTTGTTCACATTGGGAGGCATGTCTTTTTTACATTGTGTAATTTTGATCTTACAAAGCTAGTTCTACAATGTTTAGCTATGTGACCAAAATTATTGCAATTATAACACATTACATTTGTATCTACCCAAGGTGAAAATGAATTTTTTCTTTCAAAATTGATTCTCCTTGTAGTTACAACTCTAAAATTATTAGCATTATGACCAAAATGATTACAACTATAACAATAACCATAAAAGGATGAGGAATACTTGGTCATAACATTTCTTGGTGCAACATGAGGAATTATTCTAAGTTGTGGCTTCTTCAAGTTTCTCACCTTGGTGTATCTATCAACATCAACTACCTTTGTATTCTTTTCTCTTCAAGCTTCTTTTCAGGTACAACTTTTTTCACATCAGCTGTGTTTGAGTTTCTCTTTGTATCTTTGCAATATTTCTATTCATTTGCTCCTGATTCTTCTTTTGCTTTGAATTTTTCATATAGATTAGCAGATGTACTAGTTGAGGAACTTTTTTCCTTCTCATAACCAAGCCCTGATCTCTCTTTTGAGGGATTTTGAGAGTTGATTAGTTTATCAAGAGTGTCTGATCCTCCTGTCAACTTCATAATTTTATTTAGTTGACATTTGGTTTTTTCAAGTTTTTTTCTCAAAGCCACAATTTTTACCTCAAGCTTCACACATTCATCAAATTTATATTGTAGTTCCATTTTGACTAAATCTTATGTTCTTTTAGCCTCTTCAACTTGTGTCTTTAGGTTAATTACCATCTGATTAGATTTCTCAAGAGTTTTAGACATTTTCTCAATTTCCTTTTGTCCAAGCTTCTTTTATTTTGAGTTCTCTTTTTTAGGCTTATCAATCTCATCTAGTGAACATATGAAATCACAATATAGATCCACTTCTTCATTTGAGTCTTCAATTTCATCTTAATTTAGATTTATAAAAGTTGATCCTACTGTCAAGAACATGGATTCATATCCCTTAGTCACAGAAGCACAGTCATAATCATCATTTGAACTTTCAATGTATTCCATTGAGTCACTATCTTATTTTATGTATAGACCTTTCTCAATCTTGAAGAAGTCATTTGAGTCTTCAATTTCATCTTGATCTAGATTTACAAAAGTTGATCCTACTGTCATGAACATGGATTCATCTCCCTTAGTCACAAAAGCACAGTCATAATCATCATTTGAACTTTCACTGTATTCCATTGAGTCACTATCTTATTTTATGTATAGACTGTTATTTAGTTGACCTTTGGTTTTTTCAAGTTCTTTTCTCAAAGCCACAATTTTTACCTCAAGCTTCACACATTCATCAAATTTAGATTGTAGTTCCATTTTGACTAAATCTTCTGCTCTTTTAGCCTCTTCAACTTGTGTCTTTAGGTTAATTACCATCTGATTAGATTTCTCAAGACTTTTAGACATTTTCTCAATTTCCTTTTGTCCAAGCTTCTTTTATTTTGAGTTCTCATTTTTAGGTTTGTCAATCTCATCTAGAGAACATATGAACTCACATTATAGATCCACTTCTTCATTTGAGTCTTCAATTTCATCTTGATCTAGATTTACAAAGGTTGATCCTAATGTCATGAACATGGATTCATCTCCCTTAGTCACAAAAGCACATTCATAATCATCATTTGAACTTTCACTGTATTCCATTGAGTCACTATCTTATTTTATGTATAGACCTTTCTTATTCTTGAAGAAGTTCTTCTTATTAGGATAGTAAGGTTTCACATTTTTGATACTCTTTACTTGCTTAGAGTTATCCTTTTTATTTTGAGGGCATTTAGCAACAAAATGTCCTACTTTACGACAATTAAAGCATTTGAAGGATAGCTTACCTCTATACTTTCCAAATCCTCTCTTTAGTCTTCTAACAAAGTTAGCTTCTTCTTCATTAGTCTCCTCATAATCAGATGTAGATGTTTTTTCCTTTACTTGCTTGGCTACTTTGAATGCAACTTCTCTCTTGAAGGTGTCTTTCTCTCCCATTCTATCCTCATAGGCTGTGAATGTCCCATATAACTCATCAACATTGAGTTTATCTAGATATCTTGCTTCTTATATCGTAGAGATTTTAAAATCGTATCTTGATGGCAAAGATCTTAAAACCTTTTTGACACTGATTGACTCTTTCATTTCTTCTCCAAGGCCTCTAATTGCATTGACTATTTCATCTACTCTAAGGAGGTAGTCTACAATATTTTCCTCTTCATTCATCTTAGGACTCTCAAACTTGCCTTTGTAAGTTTGTAGCTTGGCCTACTTTACCTTGTCATCTCCTTCATAGATGCTCTTTAGTTTGTTCCAAATATCTTGAGCATTTTGACACTGCATCACTTTGACAAACTCTGAGTTTGACAGTCCACAAAGAATAACATTCTTTGCCTTAGCATTGCTCTCATATGCCTTTTTGGTAGCCTGGTTAGTAGGAGTTGTAGCAGGGGCTATATATCCATTTACTATAGACATCCATACATCAAAACCTAATGAAGATAAATAAGCTTCCATTCTTATGATACAAAATGCATAGTTAGATCCATCAAAGAGAGGTGCTTTGTTTGATGAAGATCCTTCTTAACTAACCATTGTGTTCATTGTTTCAAGATCTACCTGAGCTAGTTAAGCTTCTTTCAAGGAACCCTAAGCTCTGATACCAATTGTTGGAACACAACTAGATATTGAGATGGAGGTGAATCAATATATCAATTAAAACTAGTTATTTAAATACTTTCAATGCAGATTAACAGATATATGTAGATCAAACCAAACATGCAAAGATCATAGACACACAAATACTCATGACATTAGATTATACATGAAAAACCCAAAATAAAAAATCATGATGAAAATATATGCTATAATCTATTGTTCTAATCTATCTTCACAGTTCAAAGCCCCACTGACAAGCCTCACTAGTTACAATGTTTAAAGACACAAATCCTAAGGAGACACCAATCCCCTTATTTAAGAGCACCAACTCTAAGGAAGCACTCGCTCCCTAATATGAGCACCCACTTAGATTAGTTGATGGCACCAAATTATTAGACTTTTCTATGGAGCTACAATTCCAATTTACAAATTAGATTCATACATGAATCCAGATCTTTGTTCTTTGTTACAAGTCTAATTTGTAAATGATCATCTTTTACACATTCTCTTTGTGCCTTTCTTCTTTTATGTTCTTCTCTACTCTTCTCTGTCACCTCTGGTTCTGTGTCTTTATGATTTTCCATTTGACACACTTCATTTTCTTTTGCTTTCTACCTCTCTCTATATTCAACTTAGCTCAATAGAAAATGCAATTGTTCCAACACTTTTTCCTTTGTCCTAGATATCATATATATAAAAAAATGACATAGGGTTTTCTTCTTCTCTATGTTCATACTCAGAATACAAACATATCATATCAATTTTGGATTTTAGTTCATTAGGACTTGAACTATTGGTTCCCACGTCTCGATTCCATGCATCATGCCATAATTACAGATCTTTTTATTATCTATAGAATCTATTAGACTCAAGTTTTGATGCACAAGATTTTTAATGTAGATTTGATCAGTTGGATCAATCAATATCATTATTTGTGTGGAGATATAGAGCTTATATGTAAGTTTTTGCATGTTCTTCCAACTAACCATTTGTCTGGACATGACTTTAAATGTCAACCATTGATCTTGCCTTTGGCGTCATGATCTGATGGTCCACACTCAAATGACCCAACTTTAAAATGCATCCATTCAATCTTCCTGATTTGAGTTTCCACATGCCATTTGATCTTCAAAGATGCACAATCTTTACTTCTTCCTTGATGTTAAACATCGAGCTCTTTATCCCATCTTGCTGCTTCCTATATCTTTGGATCATTTTTGCTCCATCAATCTTCTTGAACCTACTTGGTCTTTAAGTTGCCAGTATGTCGATAAACATTGAGCACTTTATAACATTTGAGTCCATTCATTCTGTTGGATCTCTTTTGCACGATCACCTACACACCATCAGATCTTCTAACAAGCTCGATCATTATATCTATCCAACCCTCGAGGATATGACACTTGGCATAAGCACATGCCTTCTGTACATAGCTATCAATTCCCACTATTGAGACATTTGACATGCTCACATTGCTTGTTGACCTTTTGACTTTAAACTGCACCATAGATTAACTATCCAGGATTTGTGATTGTGACACTTGTCACTTACATGTTAACTTGGAGTTCCTTTTGATAATTTGACTTTATCACGCTCTGTTGGATTTCTATTGTCTGATTAAGCATGAACCATTGATCTTTCAACTAGCTCAAACTTTACCTCATGCAGATTTGTCTAAGTATGGGGACCATCTCAATTATGCATGGAAGGCTAACTTTGCACCTTCATATCTTCTGCTTTGCTCAACCCCCTGGTTTGAAATTTGGACCATATAAACTAGGCATAAAAGTGAACAAACTCATATGCTCAATTTTTTCTAGATATTTTGCATGTGCGAGATATAACACCAGTAATCTACTTAATCAAATTATTTTGTCACAGAGCTAGCTATGCTTAGAACTTGCCTAGAATGCCAACTTTGTTCTTTCATAACTCTTGTTGCACTTAGTCACATGACTTATAAATTAACACATATGATCCTCTTACATAGGGGATTCTATCCATATCCATTTGATCTTGAAGCCTTCATACGTGCAAGATATGACATCATAAAAATGCCTTCTCAGCTTTTTCTTGCAACTTGCAAATTTGATTGTGTTGGAAAACACTGTCAAAATGCCTTGGAGCCCTACTTTGCTCAAGCATATCTTTTGTCGTACTATGTCGCATGACTTAAGATTTAGTGCATATATATTAAGCATAAAAATGTACAGACTCATGTGATCATTTTGTCCTAACACCTCCATGTGTGCAAATACTAACCTCAATAATATGCTTACTTGGCTCTATTTAACCCTTTTTACAAATTTGGCTGTTGGCATTTATTGAATTTTGTCCAAGTAGCCAACTTTACATCCCCATATCTTTAACTGTGTTTCATCTCATAGCTTCAAATTTGGTGTATAATAACTAGGGACTAATATGATCACAACCATGTGACCAACTCCCCCATACTCATTCACACGTGGCAATGGTGATGTAAAAAAAATGCCTTCTCATCTTTTCTATCATAGACCCAAAATGTCTAGATGATCAATGTGAAGAATTGAACGAATTTCAATCATGCACACAAGCATTCTAATAATTTTTTACCTCTGATAGGATCCTTTGCATATACTCTAATCACCTTATATAATCTTGAACATCAATGACATGCTTATAATGTCTCTTTTGACATCAATGACAATCATATTTTCAACAAACCCTAACTAGGTCTTATGTTTTTATATTCAATAAACTAATAAAAAGTAAATTAAAGTATAATCTAGTGCTCATCAAAGCTTTTGGCACCAAGTGGGGGTAATCAACATTAAAAGTAAACATGCATAGATGATATATACTCACCTCAATGTATATGAAATACTAATGCATGGGAAATAAGTACAAATGCATATCTATCTACTATTACAAAGGAGGAACAAATTTAGGAATACTTACCTTTGAAGATGATCTCATCAAGCCTTAATATCTCCCTTGGAAAAGGTGCTTTACAAGAGGTTATTGTGGTATGTAAGGATGATAACGATAAATTAGATCTAGGATACACAACCTATCTATGCATCTAAAAGACTTCTCCACAAGATAAGATCCTTATCTCGAAATAAAGTATGAAACCCTATGCTATGCTCCTCAAGTAGAATGGTAGATAAGTAGATGCAAAATATACATCTCTTCTTCTCTTCTCTTAGAAATGATGAAATAGATGTGTTTATATAGATGGATCTAACCCTAGTACTTTTTGAAATTTTAACTGACAAGGTCAACCTGATCGACATTGTATCATTATTGACAAAAACAAATTAGGTCTTAGTCTAGGTTAACCAAGGGCCGACCTAGACCCTAAATAAGTTTTATCAATTAGAGTATAAGGTCAATGGGTTGACAGTGCAACGTAAATCATCAAAAAGGATTTTAAGCTAGGGAAGGGATAATGAAGGCAAAAAATGATTAGAAGAGGATGCGAAAGAGGAGACAAAGCTTAGGAGAATATTTTTAGGAGATGTATGTGTAGGTAGCAAGTGGTAATATAAGGTCAAAAATCTTGCGAACCACCAATGGTTTATCCACCCCTTTCTTAATGCACCCCTTAAGGCATGCACTTAAAGAGATTGAGACTCGATAGGGTTTTGTAAGATCGAAAGCATCAGTAATTGATAAATTTTGAAAATTTATGTGTATACATATGCCCCACTCTAAGCTCATCATGTGTCATGTAGGTGCAATACGGGATGGTGTTTTGAGAAAAGAACATAGCAACACACAACGCTATAGTTGGAAAAATTGTAGTAAAGAGAAAATAAGATAAATGAAAAAGTAAAATTGAAAAACATATACCTTTACTTATCTTAGTGCTATGAATAAAGGAGATGCAAGAAATGTGAAGGTGTCAAATGTAGAGAACATTAGACGAACCTATAGATATTAGTGAAAAAGGGCAAAAAATCATTTTTTTTGCAACATAGACATATAATAGGTGAAAAAATTCACTATACTTTCAAGATTACAAAACATTTTACAGTTTGGAAAAAGAGTTAATAAAGACAAAAATATGATCAAAAAACAAAATTTGACGAAAAATATTTGAAAGGTAAATAATTTTGAATAATAAATATAAATAGGGTGAAAAAATAATTTATTTATTATTTTTACTATTATGAGAAAATAGAGTTCTGAGAGACCTAGTTGGAGACTAGAGAGCCATCATGGTGAGAAGATGATAATTGAGATGGGGAGGACAAATAGTGACCACAGTGAGTGCAACATAAGTAAGCAATTAAAAATTTTAAAATTTTAAATATTTTTATTTCAAATTGAGCTAAACATGGAAAAATGATTGGTAGAAAAAATCTAGGCATCAAAATGAACCCTAATTTTTTTTAAGGTAAACTAGGGGTATAATAAGGTACTAGGTAGGAAGAAGGCAGACAAATAAATGCCTAAGGCATTGATGGTAAACGAGCAAAAAGTCACCATTGTGGATGAACAAAGTCGACCTAGTCAAGTTAGTCCATAAGGTGAGGGATAATGATAAGGCCAACTGCATAGCAGTGGTCCAATTTAGTATGCTAATAGTGGGATAACTATGTAGCAATAAGATGACTTAGTTGGGAAGAGAGATAAGGTCAAATGTGTATATCATCGCTGACATAGTCTGTTCGATAGAGCCAATGTAGTATTGCTAAAAGAGGTCGACTAGGTATAACAAGGTTGATATAGTATCACAAGGCTAGAAGGTGGCCAATCTAGTATTATGTGGCTGATCTAGTAAGAATTTGAAAGGACTAATCTATTAACACAAGGAAAGTATAAGGCCAATCTAGTATTAAATAGGCCAATTTTGTAGAAAATGGAGAAACTAAATAAAACCAACTGAGTTGTTTGAAATTTTAAAAATGTTTTTTGATTATTTATGACATGGAGGTCTGATACATCCTTTTTTCGATATTTTGCAGAGATGTTAGAGGTATGATTAAGTAATAGATGTGTCATGGTTACCAGATCTACTAGAGCGATTGACTGATGTGGAAAGAGCGCAACTAGTGTCATTGGGCTTTGGAGGTACCATGAAGATGAGGTGCATCCCTCTGAGTGTTGATCTCATTTTTATGTTCCTTAGAGCATGGGAATGATTGACCAACACTATTCAATGGGTGGTGAATTGGGATACCATAGAGGTGGGTATCACACTAGAGGATGCCCATGCTTTTCTAGGACTGCTGATAGGAGGGACACCAAATGATCTAGAGGAGAGGTAAACACTAGTTAGGTGGGTGACATGTTCAGATAGGATATGCCTGGGTTTATGTGTCAATCTATTTGATGTATGTATCACATAGATTTTGGACATCTAGAAGGCCATGATCAAACTTGTGATAGCATGAATGTTGTGTCACAAGTAAGATGGTAAGGTATTGCTATACACGATAGCCTTGTGTCAGTCCATTTTGGATTAGGGAACACTATATGACCTTGGGGTTGTCATCTGAGTCCAACTCATGCATGATCTAGATGGGATGCTATTCAGAGGGAAGAAGACCATGGGGCTAATAGTTTTATTGAGTGCATGGATATATGAGAGGTTTCTTATGTATTGAATATCTGGGTTGCCTCACATGGTGGATTATAGGTTACCTTGGCTAACAAGATGGCAGTAAGAATAGGTAGCACGGGCCATGCCCCATGTTCCAGCTTTGAAGATGATCACATGAGGGGAGATCATATGACATCCATACATGCACATTGCTACTGTTTGGCCTAGTTGGTCAACCATGGTGATAGGGTTGGCTTGGTTGCAAATCACATGCCACTAAACTTGGTGGGTAGAGTAATCACTGATGGCACACTTACCAAGATATTTTAAACTCCCTCACATAGTGTCCCCTCTAGTAGTGCCTAATTTTTAGGCACAACATGATAGAAAGCTGAGGGGGAGAGGAGGAGTATCAATTCAAAGACCCGAGATTAGGCCACATGTGAGACCATGGACTAGTTGAGCATGATAGTAGGCAGTTGGAGGAGGAGATGACATGAATGTGGATGCAGGGATACAATAGACACCACAATAGGAGCAACATTGACCAACTCGATGACACAATATATAGAGGCACCAACGATGAGAGTGGGCATAGGCGAGGGTGACAACACATGATGACCCAACATCCATTCCAGGATAGAGTTGGTCAAAAGAGACATACCTCAGAAGAGGGTCACTATGTGTATGAGTGGTGACTCCTATAATTGAATTAGTGGGGAGGCAATTTACAAAGGATGTGCTCAAGGGATGAGTAGATGGAGAGATAATGCTCAGTCAACGAGCAGAGGGGGAGATGGTGGTTGGTGACACTGAGACTGGTGAGAAATGTTGTAATTTTAATATTTGATATAAAATACTAATTGCATGTGATTATAGTAGATGGATAGATTTTGAGATATATATGTGATCTAATATCTATTTGGTTTTGGTTTTGTAGATTTGGTGATAGAGGAGGTCAGATGGGGATCCCTAGTTATGGCTACACACCATGACATTTTGGATGGGGTGCTGACACCATATGAACCACCACACTAGATGATCCTATGGTACCATCAGTCCTAGCTTAGGCTGGCTAGTTTAGATTGGTGGGGGAGGCTGTGAGGTAGTTATAAACATATGGGGATGGATTGCAACCACTGATAGGGGTGGGAATGGAAGAGGCATAGGCCTGATAGATCTTGGATCAGGGAAGAACAATGCATATGGTTACCACTATTCAACTTGTACGACTGCAGGCCCAGGTGGCCAACTTATAGGGACATGTAGTAGGATTGAGATCCCAGATTGCCTTATTACAACATACCATTTAGAGGGAACAATCCCATACATCTATGGGCAGCATGGCTAGGCCACAAGATAGGCAATGATGGATCCCAACTATAGAGCTGGAACTATGTATTTTGTATATTTTTACCTTGTATTGTATAAAACACATGATATATATATTGATTTTGACAGTTGGATTTGATCTCATGAGTTGTATTTGGTTGTGGAATTGTGTAATATCAAATGATGATTAAATATAATAAAATAGAGATGGTAAAATGGATAAAAAAACATTTTTAAACCATAAAAAGATTTGCACCAAATTAAAACATGTAAAAACACATTATATCACATTGAGAAGTATGAAAATAATGTAATACAATGGAAGGATGAAAACACTAAATGGTATAAAAACCAAAACAATTAAGTCAATAAATCATACTAAATCACGTCGAGAAGTATAAAAGAGAAATAAAATTAGAAAATGAGCTTAAATTGATCACACTAATTCAAGATAGGAAATATGAAAAACTTAATAAAAATAGTTGTATTCTTACATGCAATCAGGATATAAGAAGATAAAAATTAAATATCAATGAAGTAAGCATAAAAATACTATATCAAGATGGGAAACATGTCAATGGCATGTAACTCATGATCAATCACAACTTATCTCAAATTTGATACATGTAATTTCATTGTGACTTGGGAATTGAAATTTTTTGTGAGGAAGGCCTGGTCCTATCCATGGTCTTACATTGCAACTCACAAAGTAAACACCAATGAGGTGGAAACAATTGGAACAATATGTTAAAATGAATGTTTGGAATGGTAATTTGTGAGGAAGGCTTGGTCCTATCCAAGGTTTTACAATGCAACTGATAAATGGAATCTCTAGGGGGAGTGATCAATGAACAAAACAATATTTTTCAAGGAAAAATATGAGGATTATGGGAAGTGAAATAACGAATGTACAAAGAAAAATGTAGGTGTGTATGATAAGATCTTAAGAAACATGAGGCACATTAAGGACATAGAAAATACACTAAGTGACTAGTGACCATCAATATACAAAGGATACCTATTCACAATAAGCACAAAGTTGTATATGCAAATAAGTGAGATACTAAGATTGACTCATGTTGGTTTGTTTGAATAAGGAAAGTAAAATGGACCTACCTTCCCACAACGTGTTCCTTATTTCTCAGCCTCTTATATAGAGCTATCGATCTACTGTGAAGATTGGGTACTTATACGAGAAAGTAGGTAACACTAAAAGTTTTTTTTGGTTTTCCTTTTCTAATCTACTGACCTACCACACCCCAACGGACCTTGACTCTATCATGAGGCCAACTATGGAGTTTGATCTTCTATTAAAGAAAGAAGATGTGCTTGGAACCACGTCTTTTAGTGTGATTTGACTTTTGAAATTTTGAATGTTCCTTTTGTATCATTATTTTTTGTTAAAATGATTTGGATGTGTAAATTTTATGGATTTTAAGATTCCTCCTCTACATGGATTTGGAATGACCAATCATGAGAGACAAAGTGATATACACAAATGAGCCTTAGACTTTGGCTAAAGGAAGCTAAGTATCCAAAGACATGACTGACTAAAAACACTTAGGCTTACCCATTAACCAATATGTTATCTCAAGTTTCAACAATGGTTAGTATGCTTAGTTCGCAAAAAGAAATAAGGGGAATAAAGGGAGATCCAAGATGGACTGATAAAATGAGATTATAATGAGATGACTTGTTTGCTAACTAATCACATGGTAATTAAGGAGGACTAAGGGGAACAAGGTTTGTATAACCAAGTCACAATAATGAATATTCACGTTATAGAGATAAGGTAGCAAACATTAATGATAAAATAATGAGACATCCATGGAAATAAATGAACTTTTAGAGAAAAAACATGTAGTCATGAAAGTAATCCATAATATATCATAAGGAAAGAAAATAACACCATAAATAACATATAATGCAAAAGATAAATAGCCATACAAGATAGAGAATGAAATGAAAATTTGACATTGTGTCCAATGATATAAAGTAGAGAAATATAAATTTGGAGCATACGTCCAATCGAAAATGAAGAAGAGAGTAAAGGAACACCATTTTGTGTTCATAAATAATGGTAAATTTGTCCACAAACATTATCCATAATATCTGATAGATCTCTATGAAGCTGGACTCTAACTGTAGTGAGGGTCTCATCGATTTTCAGAGAAAGATGGGAGATTACCTCTTGTCGAATATCCTCAACATAAAATGTAGGCATGCTTAAAGGATCATGATCATGAGGGCCATTGTGGAGAGGATACTTAGGATAAGGAATATGAGTGGACTCTATGGGACATGGAGTCATCAGTGGAGAAGGGACCATAGGTGAAGGAGGATCCACAGGTGGAGGGATCACAGGTGGAGGAACCATTAGGGAAGGGGAATCCTTCTTGCATGTGTGACCTATAGAAGGAGGGATAGTAGGTGCGAGAATGGTCATAAGGTGATCCTTGAGATGCTGTTGGAGGATGTGGCAATGATTGGTGTGATGGGTACTGCATTGGTTCCATAGACAATATACCTCTCCATATTTGAAAATATATTCAGGTAATAACTTGGGGGGAGGGATAGCCTTGTCTATAGGTTGAGGAAGAGTAGGATGCAAGGTGTCTATATATTTTCAAAGCTTTTGACAATGAGTGAAGCAATGATTATCTCTATCATGGAAGCAACATATATGCTTATTAGTAGACTTTGTGGGCATACTAACAAAGGGAGTGGAAGCAAAAGCCAAGGAAGGCTAGGATAATTTAAATCTCTAGTCCAATGATCGACAAATTTATGAATGTCACATTATGATTGATCAACCCATTGGGTGGGCATAGGAGAAAGCTATGATAAAGGAAGTTGGACATCGCCAAGGGGAGGTGAGGCTAGTGGAGATACTGGACTAGGCTTGACTGAAGGAGAAGCAGAATCAAAATCAAGAAGAGACTCAACTATAGTGGGAATAAGATCTAGACTAGGCTCATCGGAGGAAGGAGCAAGATGCATAAAGGTTTTAAGGATAATAACAAGCATCTCAGGGGCAAGCCAACTATAAGGTCTTGGTATCGAGTGAAGACATAGGGACCAGTCATAGTATGATCCAGAAGCATGCTCCAAAGAGGTTTTTCAAAAAATGGAGGTGTTCCATGAAAACACATCATCTCTATCCTACGAACAAGAGGATTAATGCTAAAATTAAGAACTATACAAGATGAAATATGATAAGATAAATGGAAAGACTAAAACAAATAAGAACGATAACAAAGGATCTGAACATCTTGAGCCTGAACAAGATGTCCTAAAAATGGGTCATTTAGATATAACCATCATCATAGTCAGGTATATGAAGATCAATTGTGCAAGTATGTATGACCTTCTCATCAGAGGTGACATGATGAATAGAGTGCCGAGTCTTAATTAAGACTACGTGTATATCATCACTAGGTGGTTGATGGGAATGCAGATTCAGAGAGGGTGAAAGTTAGGAAATGAGATGAGGAGATAGATCAAAAGTTTCTATCTTGAGGTTGATCTCATCAGGCTCATCATCATCAAAGTCTAAGAGGTTAGGTGGTATAATCTTGATGAGTTTGGGGTGACCATGGAAACCTCGTGTAGAGTTGATAGGGAAATTAAAATAGTGAGATTCTCAGAATGGAACACTCGACAAGGGTTCAAGGGTTGAAATTTTTAATACATGAGGGTCTTGGAATTTTCAAAATTCCAAGAGTTAGTGTCACCTTGAATCCTACAGATTTCACCATTGTGAAGGAACTTGACACATTGACAAGCAGAAGAGGTGAAAACACTCATGTGATGAGTCTATAGCCTACCAAACAAGATATTATAGGAGAGAGGAAAATTGAAGATCACAACCTTTGATCGAATAGTGATAGGTGGGATGGTGATAGGGAGCCACACACAACCTAAGGGAGGCATTTGCCTTCAATCATAAACTTGACACGTGTTGTGTGTGGACTTAATATTGCATTCAGAGTATCCAAGGGTTTTAATGAAGTCAAGGGAGGCAACACAGGTACCTGAACCCTCATCAAGCAAGGCATGATTGACTTGGATGTCACCAATTTGGATGCTTATAAAGAGGGAAGGATCATCCACACAAAGCAAAATCTCATCTGGAATCATAAGCAATAGGGAATTTGAGAGAGAAAGAAGTGTCCATTGTTTTGTCAATGTGTATAGACATCTCTTTGCATTATTTTAAGATGCTATCTTCTGACCCAAATAAGGTACATTCATGTCTTGCTAGGGGATACGGGGGATGTTCATTTCAAATAGGAGTTGCCTAATGCAGTTGCGATGACATGAAAAAGTCTGCATGAGTTCGAGAAAGGGAATTTGAGATGGGATATTAGTAAGTTCTATGTAAGATCCCATTCATCATAACCCGTGAGGGGACTATTGGATAGAGGGGTGTAATGTCAGAGGAGTTCATCGGAAGGAGGATTATAAGTGCATGTAAATTTGTGTTGATAGGATGTGAGAGGTTTAATTTGGGGACAAATTGGTTGATTATCGTGAGAGGATGAGGTAGGTGATGTAGGTTTATTTTGTGATAGATTTTAAGAAATGGTATTAGAAGGTTGAATATTATTATCGATGGGGAAAGAGGTTTGAGAAATTGTATAAATGGTATGAGAGGTGTTATCCAATGGAGGTGTTAGAATTTGTTCATCAAAAGAGATAAGGTCCTCTTGCCCCAACTCTGTTAGGTGAGTTGGGGAAGAATCTTGGATAACATAAAAAGTGTGAGATGACTGGTGCATGTGGGTAGGATGAGAATCGATAAAGGAAACTACCATTTACATATTAGTCATGTTGACCACATTCTCTTTGGGAGTTGGTCCTATAAGACTGTCAATGTTATTGGTGCAAGGAGTAGGCTTATCATTATTGTCTTGATGGTTTGGAAGAGGGTTTTTGTAAATTGCTAAATGAGCATTAGTGTTTCAAAGCTTGATTTTTACTTTGTGTTTTTTGATATTTGAAGGCAATGTCATAGGATTGTTGATGTTTATAAATGAGGGAATCATGCTTGAAATTCAGACCAAGGAGGAAATCCATAGCTAAGTTACACAATTGCCTACAAATCTCATGAGAGTGACCCTAGCTAGCATGAAACAAACATTATTTATTTGGATCATCCTATGATTTCATAGGGTGAGTGGTATCAAGCTCTCATGGAAGAGACCTTGGTAGATGCTTTTGGAGTTCTGCTAAGGATAATGGCTTATGAACATTGATGTTGGTTATTGGAGAAAATTAAGGATGAGAGGTGTGGTTTAAAGGGGGATCTTTTTACAGAGCAAGGTTAGGAGCAATAGCTTGAATATTATGAATGATATCATAAGAAACATTGACACCATCCTTAGTATCATGATGCTTTTTATTTTTGATGAGCATGTGAGCACCCATAGGTGGTTGGGATGGCTCAAACTGATGTATGATAAAATCTAGGCACTTGGCTTAGTTGAGGGCCTCTTCCAAAGTTCATGAAGAGAGAATTTGAACCTGATATTGCAACTAGAATAAAGAGTGTTGATGAATATATGAAAGAGGTTATCATCTACCATGTTATGTTCACACTTATTAGACAATGTCTTACATCATTTGATGAAAGCTTATGTGGTTTTATCTCAAGTTGCTTGCAATTAATAAAATGAGCCAAGGTATTTTCAGGGAGGTCATTAGTTTGAAATTATTGTACTAGAGCATTAACTAGATCTTCCAAACTAGTGATGGAATGAGACTTGAGTTGGTTAGACCAATCTAAAACATCTCCAGATAGGGTTTTTTCTAAGAGATTGGCAGCAACAAAAGTGTTTAACTTAATCCAGTCTTTGTATAGATTTCTAAATGTTTTTAAGTGTAAGACATGATAAGTGAACCCATTATAACTAATGGTAGGGGTGATACCTCTTATATTGATATTGTTAATTTGAGGAGTAAGAGGTTCGTGTTGAAGATGTTTAATTATTTTGCTAAAAGAGGTGCTTGAGGAACAAGGTTGCCATGGGAATCCCTAAGGGGGGATGAGGGGGAATTTTGGTTGTGAACTTCCCATGGAACTCGTTGATGTTGATTTTGGAGATGAATAAGGTGATTCTAAATTTACATCATTTGGTTGGCATTATTAGATTGGAAAGCATTTATTTGGTTAAGAGTTTACAACAAACATTGATGGGTTTGAGTGGTGTTTTGATTAATATGCACATCATGCAAAACATTAGCATTAGTATTAGTGGCTTGGGTACCACTGTGAGTAGTGGCATGCACGATATTGGTGGCTTGAGAGGCATTATTAGAAAAGGAAGCACTAGTGGCGTGATTAGCATGTGTTGTGAAAGATGCACTAGTAAAGGGGTTAGAATAAGAAGAAGAGCTAGTGGCATGATTATCATGGGTAGAAAATGATACACTAGTGGAGGAATTGAGAAGAGTGGGTGTTGGAAAAGGCCCACTAGATGTTGAGCTTGCCATATTAGTAGAGATACTTGTCATGGAGGTAGAAGAAATCAAGGAAAAAGAGGTCATAGTATGAGAAGGGGTCAAACAAGAAGGAAGAGGTTGAAAGGCAAAGAAGCTATTGCCCCCAAATCTATGTGAGAATGTGGGGGAAGGTGAATGGGGTTCTTCTTTTTGACCACTTATCATAAGGTGGTAAATAGTGGAAGGGTATTTTCCTCAATGTTGAGGAAATTCATTAATAAAGAAAAGTATTTCTGGAGTATACTCTAATTCAAGTTGATCTTATAAGGAGAATAGAG
This sequence comes from Torreya grandis, assembly GCA_037957365.1. Taxonomy (NCBI): domain Eukaryota; kingdom Viridiplantae; phylum Streptophyta; class Pinopsida; order Cupressales; family Taxaceae; genus Torreya; species Torreya grandis. The sequence continues at coordinate 1,579,624 of JARHVA010000485.1, read as the reverse complement.
GGTTGCAAACTGAAGATGTATGCAGAGTCCCATAATTTGTGGTGCAAGTGGCCACATGTACATTACTTGCATATAAAATGAGAGCCACAATTTGTTTATGGGAAAACTTATTGGGATTAGTAAAACTTGTCAAATCTGTTGAGTTCAACTATGTTGTTCCAAAAATCTGTCACTTGTTTTTGGGGACAATATATCAACTATTTTGGTCCTGCAGGCCAAAATTATCTCTTTTATTCTCAAAAAATGTTCTGAGTGCTCAAGTTCTTCAATTATTCAAGCATTTTCAGCTAAGAAACTCGCAGGTTCAACGGGTTCAAAAACTTTAATAGGCGGGCTCTCATAAAGGAACAACTTCCAAACACTTGGGCATTTTCAAGGCTGGTTCAATGACGAGGTTCAATCAAAAGGTCCATTGGCAGGATTCAAATAAATGGAATCAATCATTGAACTATTGAACCCTGCCTCTAAAGGTTTAAAGGTTCAACGGGTTTAAAGGTTCAATGACATCGAGAGACTTCAAAGAGTTAAGCGCTTCGGCAAGTTCAAGGTTCAACTGCTTCTGAAAGTTCAACAGCTTCGATGGACTTAAAGAAAAGAAGGCTTCGAAGAGTGAAGGTTGAACTATTGAATCGTTGAACCTTGAACCAAAATGGTTCAATGAGTTCAATAAGATCAAAAGACTTGAACGAAAGAAGACTTCAAAGAAGAAAGATTGAATCGTTGAACCGTTGAACCTTGAACCAAAAGAGTTCAAAGTTTAAAGGTTCAATAAAGTTCAAAAGACTTGGAGAATAAAAGGATTCGAAGAAAGAGGATGAACTGTTGAACTTTGAATCTAAATGGTTCATAGGTTCAAATGGTTCAAAGAGTTCAACCAGTTCAAGAAGTTCAAAGGTTCAAGGAAGCTTCGAGCGAAGGAAGTGGAAGATTCTAGAGACAAGTTTGAAGAGATGGTTCAATCGAAGAGGCAAGGAAGCGATTGAACCAAAGAAGTGATTGAACCATTGAACTGATGCACCTCAAAGGTTCAAGGTTCAAAGCGGTTCAAGTGACCAACGACCAGTGACATCCTTGTGAATGTCAAATTCAGAAGTCATGAAATAATCGTTGATTTACAAATATGGCGTGAAACTTAAAAACAAACTCAGTGACTGGCCAAAGGAGCCAACTGAAAGCGAAAAGATAGCCTGAGAGCTTAGATCACCAAGAAAAAGACAATACATGGCAAAGAAAGAGGGAAAGACCAGAAATATTTGCGCAAGAGTTATTTCTAGTTGTTGAAACAATCCACCAGGTGGACATCAGAAAGCACGAGCACTCAAGGATGCAGCCTATTTTTCTCCATCAAGTAAAGGCAAAATGGACACCTATGCAAATATCAGGAAGAGGACTAGGCAGCCCATACTTCAAAAGGAGACATTTGAGATGAATTGACATGCCACAGTTAAGGCTGATGCCCTGTTCCAACATGGCCCCTTGACAGAACTTAAAATGCATTCAAGGCATTGAATGCAGCATGGGCCATTTTGTGAAACAAAGCATCTAAGTCTTTCTTAGAGTGCTATATATTTTAATCTCTTTTTTATGCAAAATAGATCTCTTTGATATAGAAGTGAAATTCTGCCCAAATTGAAAGGCATTTCTTGAGACATTGAGCTCATATTGTTAATCATATTTATTTATTTGAATGAGAAAGCAAGTGACCTTTCAGAATTTTTGCTGGAATAGCTTGTGTTGTTGAGGAAATTGTTCTTATATCTATTTTCTGAATGCATTCTTGTCCATTTAATTAAATATGCAAGACTAGTGGAAGTAACCAGGAAGGTGTCTTGAGGCTGACTGTGGAGAGACTTTGTGCTGCCACAATTATCTTTAGTGTGTTTATTTTCTATTTCTATTTATAAGATTTTGGGATGAATTTGTGCCCCCATTATCCTTCGTATTTCACTCTTTGGCAGTTGAGGAGGAGACTTTGTGCTACACCTCATTTTGCTTGTTATTGTGTCTAGTTACTGTTACCTTCCAGAAAGAATTCTTTCTGTTTGCTGAACAACACTTCTGAAAGAAGAGAAGTGCCTTTTGTTATTTCACTAGGATTTCTCCTTTGATTTGTGAATATCATCTTTAAAAAAAGAGAGATGGATACTGTTATCCTACCCCTGAGTGTTATTTTTTGCATATATATAGTATATAGCGCCTCATATTTATAGGGAACCGCCCCTTGATGAGAGGAGAGATTTGTACCTTTTTGATGTAGTAAACCTAGACATTTGACTGATCAATCTCCCTATGATGTGGTTGAAACAACCTATTTTTCCCATCAATTAGCTGGTGACAAAATATTCACCCAATAGTTTTTGGCGACTCCATTGGGGAAGAACGAGTAGTTTCAGTTCTTTTCGTTATCCATTTTCTCTATTTAGGAAGAACAAGCAGTTTTAGTTCTTTTTCTCATCCATTTTCTTCACTGTTCCAAGTCCTTTTCCATTACCATCTTCATCCACCTTTGCGCCAACATTTTTTGGTGACTTTGCTAGGGAACGATGTGAAGTAGGGAAGAACACTGCCAACTTCACGCCAACAGTTTTTGGTGACTCCGCTAGGGAAGAACGAGTAGTTTCAATTCTTTTCCTTATCTATTTTCTCTATTGGGGAAGAACGAGCAGTTTTAGTTCTTTTCCTTATCCATTTTCTTTGTTGTTCCAAGTCCTTTTCCATTACCATTTTCCTCCACCTTCACGCCAATAGTTTTTGGTGACTCTGTTGGAGATTGTTTTGTGCAATTTGAAGCCTCAAGCTTCAAATTGAAGTAGTCCCTATCATTATCTATTTCAACTTTATAATCTGGTAGCTCCATGGTATATGAAAAACTAGAGATTCAAAGGTGTTGTTGACCCTATTTTTGAGTTGGTGCAATAGAGCAATTTTGAGTTGTTTCCTCCACAACCTCACCTTCAACGAACTAGGAGTCTTCCTCCTACCAATACCAGGTCACCAATACAAGACAAAACTTCTTTTTTCTCTGCTAGCAGAGCTTTGTCTATACATACTCCACCCAAATTTGTTATTCCCCCTTTCCATAGTCATATAATGGTAGCTCAAGGCCCTTGGAGTAACTCTTTTGGTCCACTCAATCTAACTCCACCTCTACATGAGCTACCTCACAATTCTAAGAAGATTTTTCCTAAATTCTATGGCGATGAGAGAGTTCATCTTGATGAATATATTACAACCTTTAGCATAGCCTATAGTGTGATAGGTGTGGAGTATGAAGATGTAGCAGTCAGGCTATTTGTAGAAACATTGCAAGGCACTGCTGTAGACTGGTTCTATCATCTGCAGGCCCAGACTGTAACTGATTGGAACACCCTCAAAGCTAAATTTGAAGTTAGGTTCAAGCCTGTAGAAGATGTGCATGCCCTGCTAGCCCAGATCACACAAATAAAGAAGGAGCCTCATGAACCTATTAGAAACTTCATAGCCAAGTTCAACAAGCTGAGGAATAGGATTCCTACCATTGCTCAGCCAACAACTGAGAACCTTAAATATTTTTTCATCAATTCTTAGCTTCCAAAAGTGAGTTTTATGCTAAATGAGCTGGCCACATAGACGTTGCTACTACTCAGGATTTGGCCACTGAGTTGGAAGATGATCTCATCCTGGCGGGGAAGATAAGGAGAGATCCTAATAGAGGCAAATCTTCTTCATCCTTTGAATATCCATCTATAAGCACCACTGATATAATGGTGCAAAAGCTAGCAAATGAGTTACTAGCTCTCAAAAAGAAAATGTCACAAGGGATGTCTTCTGCTTCTTTGTACAGAGATATACCAAGGAGAACATTTTTCAATTATTCATACCAAGGCAATACTGCCAGGAATTAAGGGCAGCCAAATCGTCTTCCTCCCCCATAGGAGAAACTTGCCATTGAGGTAGCTCCAACCAACTCAGCTATTAGATATCTTGAAACTGAATCAAATTTCTCTTTCCAACTTGAGTTGAACCTAAAAATGATGCTGATCTCTTTGTAGAAGATGAAGAAGAATCAACTAGTGACTCCAACATTAGTTTCATAAATTACCAAGATGAACTTAGAAGTAGTTGATGGATTATACATTGTATTCACTTGGTCCCAGAACCAATTAGTCCAGCAAGTTGATAAGAGAAAGATAGAGGAGCATTTTCAACCAATAATTTCAATTGCTAAGCAGGGAACCACTCTGCCTTTTCAATCAAAGGACCCGGTGATCGCTAAAAAGGTAAGTACATCAAGTTTTCCTTTACCTCCTGCTTCAAATTCTTAGACTAACACCATACCCCCTAAAAACTAGAAGGATGAACTTCCTTTCTCTGTTCTTAGTCTATTTCTGTCATTTGACATAATCGACCATACTAAGAAGACCAAAATTCAAATGACCGAGTTTGAATATTTGCAATCCAACCCTGAGCAGTTGGATAGGTTAGTTCAATGTGTGAAGAATAAAGCCATCCCTACAAGACAATTTTTTTTTTAAAGTAACTCATGATCCCCCAAGAAATATGTCCACCCCAAATAATCTTGTCATCACATCCTCCTACTGCCCCTGAGAAACTAGAGCCTTTCTATGTTTCCCTATTGATAAATGGTCACAAGTTGAGCAATTGCGTCATAGACTCAGGTGCATCTGATAATGCCATGCTCGCCAAGGTGACAGATTCTCTTAGCCTTACATTGACTAAAACTTTTGAGAGATATTTCTCCATGGAAAAAAAAATAAGTGCCACTTCTAGGACAGATCAAAGATGCCCAATTTGCATTCACGGCCTTCCTAGAAAAAAGAATTAAAATGACAGTCCTGGTGGCCAATGTTCTAGCCTCCTGTGGCATTCTGCTTGGATGAAATTTTTGTAAGGATGTTGGTGGAGAATTGAGCATAGACCTATCTAAGGCAAGGATCCCTGTGAAGGGCATCATACAGAGGCTGCTCCCTGAGAAGGAGTTGAGGTACATTGTCACCCAAACGTCAGCGCTTGCAGCTCAAATTCTATTTGAGTCTTTAGGCAGAGGTAATTATTTTTTGTCTACTAAAGACATTCTTGTTACAGCAGACAAAATTCTTATAGGTGGCGATCCAAAAATTGATTCAAACAAGACATCAGAAGAATTGGTAGGGCACAGTACAGATGAAAAAAGATCTTCCCTCTCTAATGAAGAAAAATTTGATAGAAAATCAGTTTCTGATAATGTCTGGATTCTAGAATTTGATGGCAGCTATTCTTCTACCAGTTTTGGAGCTGAGATTGTGTTAATATCTCCTCAAAGAGATATTTTTCCTTCTTCTCATAAGTTGCAGTTCAACAACACTAACAACACTATTGAATATGAATCTCTATTACTCAGGTTGAAAGTAGCTCAAGACAAAGGTGTCAAACTCCTTCACTCTAAAGGAGATGCTGAACTAGAGGTTTGTCAAGTGAGAAACCTGCATCAAACCAAGAATAAAAGATTGTGACATTATCGCAATCTAGTATGGGATAAAATTGAAAGTTTTGAAGCTTTCAATATTTTTGTAGTGCCCAGAGAGCCTCATAATCATGCAAATTCATTGGCTGTCCCTGCAACCTTCATGGTTCCTCACCCCAATTTAAAAGACAATAGGTACACTATCAACCTGGTCTTTCAACCAAGTGTGCCTGATAAAGCTAACCATTGGCAGGTGTTTGATGCTGATAATCAAATCATGTGCTTCACTAGATCAGAAGAGCCACAAGCTATGGTACTGGACCATATTGCTACGTGCCAAAGTCAGGAAAAAAACTCTTCACAAAGAGAGCAAAGATTTATGGTTTTTAGATTGGAGACTACGTCTTGCCATGGGGCAAGAAGAGAGAACCAAAAAGAATGCACAAAAATGTGATTTCTAGTGGAGAGTTTCTTTTGCCCATCACTGATTCTTGGGAGAAAATGGTTTTTTACTAGTTTATTAAGATGAAACGTCATTTTCATTGTCTCACAGTGGGCGGCATCTGAAGCACTTCAATCCTTAAAGTATCAGATAAGATCAACTTGTACATATGTATAATTTTTGTATAGTCTTCAGTTCTATTTGGTGCTTTTCATTTTCATTTTTTTTGGTGCCTTTTTTTTTGGGTAGCATGACTCCATAGCCCAATGGCACACTTAAAGGCACTAGAGATTCTGGATTCTACTCCCTTCGATTATTTTTACAATCGATAGAAGTTCCCTAATTGGAGCCAGTTGTTATTCCCAAAATCTGTCACTTGTTTTTGGAGATAAAATATCAACTATTTTGGTCCTATAGGCCAAAATTCTCTCTTCCCTTCTCAAAAAATGTTCTGAGTGCTCAAGTTCTTCAATTATTCAAGCATTTTTAGCTAAAGAACTTGCAGGTTCAATGGGTTCAAAAATTTCAATAGGTGGGCTCTCATAAAGGAACAACTTCCAAACACTTAGGCATTTTCAAGGCTTGTTCAACGTCGAGGTTCAACCAAAAGGTCCATCGACATGCTTTAAACAAATGGAATAAACCATTGAACCCCGCCTCCAAATGTTCAAAGGTTCAATGGGTTCAAAGGTTCAACGACATTGGTAGACTTCAAAGAGTTAAGCGCTTTGGCAAGTTCAAGGTTCAACCGCTTCAAAAAGTTCAACAACTTTGATGAACTTAAAAAAAAGAAGGTTTCAAAGAGTGAAGGTTGAACTATTGAACCGTTGAACCTTGAACCAAAATGGTTCAACGAGTTCAAAGGTTCAATGAGTTCAATAAGATCAAAAGACTTGAATGAAAGAAGACTTCGAAGAAGAAAGATTGAATCATTCAACCGTTGAACCTTGAACCAAAAGAGTTCAAAGTTCAAAGGTTCAATAAAGTTCAAAAGACTTGGAAAATAAAAGTATTCAAAGAAAGAGGATGAACTGTTAAACCATTGAACTTTGAACTAAAATAGTTCATAGGTTCAAATGGTTCAAAGAGTTCAAGAAGTTCAAAGGTTCAAGGAAGCTTCGAGCGAAAGAAGCGAAAGATTCCAGAGACAAGTTCGAAGAGATGGTTCAACCGAAAAGGCAAGGAAGCGATTTTTAAGGAAGCGATTGAACCATTAAACCGATGCACCTCAAAGGGTCAAAGGTTCAAGATTCAAAGTGGTTCAAGCCACCAACGACCAGTAACGTCCCCACATACATCAAATTCAGAAGTCATAAAATAACTGTTGATTTTCAAATGTGGCGTGAATCTTGAAAACAAACTCAGTGACTGGCCAAAGAAGGAGCCAAAAGAGCCAATTGAAAGTGAAAAGATAGCCCGAGAACTCAAATCGCCAAGAAAAGGACAAAATATGTGGCAAAGAAAGAGAGAAAGATTAAAAATATTTGTGTAGGAGTTATATTTAGTTGGTGAAACAGTCCACCAGGAGGACATTAGAGAGGGTGAGCACTCAAGGACGCGGCCTATTTTTCTCCATCGAGTAAAGGCAAAATAGACAGCTGCACAAATATCAAGAAGAGGATCAGGCGGCCCATACTTCAAAAGGAGACATTTGAGATGAATTGACATGCCACAGTTAAGGTCGATGCCTTGTTCTAGCATGGCCCCTTGACAAAACTAAAAATGCATTCAAGGCATTGAATGTAGCATGGGCCATTTTGTGAAACAAAGCACCCAAGTCTTTCTTGGAGTGCTATATACTGTAATCTCTTATTTTATGCAAAGGAGATCTCTCTGATATAGAAGCAAAACTCTGCCCCAATTGAAAGGCATTCCCTGAGACTTTGAGCTCAGATTGTTAATCATATTTCTTTATTTGAATGAGAAAGCAAGTGACCTTTCAGACTTTGTGTTGGAATAGCTTGTGTTGTTGAGGAAATTGTTCTTATGTCTGTTTCTTGAATGCATTCTTGTCCATTTAATTAAATAAACAGGAATAGTGGAAGTAACCAGGAAGGTGTCCTGAAGTTGACTGTGGAGAGACTGTGTTGCCATAATTGTCTTTAGTGTGTTTATTTTCTGTTTCTATTTAAAATATATTGGGACGACTTTGTGCCTTCATTATTCTTCGTATTTCACTCTTTGGTAGTTGAGGGGGAGACTTTGTGCTACACCTCATTTTGCTTGTTACTGTGTCTAGTTACTATTACCTTCTAGAAAGAATTCTTGTTGTTTGCTGAACAACACTTATGAAAGAAGAGAAGTGCCTTTTGTCATTTCACTAGGATTTCTCCTTTGATTTGTGAACATTATCTCTAAAAATAGAGAGATGGATGGTGTTATCCTACCCCTGAGTGTTATTTTCTGCATATATATAGTATATAGCCCCTCATATTTATAGGAAACCTCTCCTTGATGAGAGGAGAGATTTGTCCTCTTTTGATGTAGTAAACCTGCACATTTGGCCGATCAATCTCTCTATGCTGTGGTTGAAACAACCTATTTTGCCCATTAGTTAGCTAGTGGCAAAATATTCACCCAAAAATTATCATGGGTAGAAAATGATACGCTAGTGGAGGAATTGAGAAGAGTGGGTCTTGGAAAAGGCCCACTAGATGTTGAGCTTGCCATGTTAGTAGAGATACTTGGCATGGACGTAGAAGAAATCAAGGAAAAAGACCTCATAGTATGAGAAGGGGTCAAACGAGAAGGAAGAGGTTGAAAGGCAAAGAAGCTATTTCCCCCAAATCTGTGTGAGAATGTGGGGGAAGGTGAATGGGGTTCTTCTTTTTGACCACTTATCATAAGGTGGTAAATAGTTGAAGGGTATTTTCATCAATGTTGAGGAAATTCATTAATAAATAAATTTTTTTTTGGAGTATACTCTAATTCAAGTTGATCTTATAAGGAGAATAGAGGGTTGCAAATTGAAGATGTATGCAGAGTCCCATAATTTGTAGTGCAAGTGGCCACATGCACATTGCTTGCATATAAAATGGGAGCCACAAGTTGTTTATGGGAAAACTTATTGGGATTAATAAAACTTGTCAAATATGTTGAATTTAACTGTGTTGTACTCAAACAAGAAGTTTATGATGAGAGAGAAAGGTTAGGAAGGACAAAAATGATGCAAAGATAAAGTTAACAAATATGATACAAATTTTAATCAATCGATTGCATGCCATAACCCAATAGATATATAAAAATACATAGTCATTTAAGTCAACTGTGTATTACAATCAAGAAGGTGAAGCAGGCTAATAAGGATACACAATCATTTAGGTCATTTGTGTTTTGCATAATAGAGAATTGAATATAAAAATAAGAAAACACAGTTATTTAGATTGACTGTGTACAACTGGCAGGAAGGAAAAACACAATCTGTAAGAGATGTATCAACCAAGACGACAGTGTTATGGAATAGAGAATTTTTTTTGCAATATACTTGGAAGTAAGAATGAAAGTAAACATACAAACAATTGGATAAATGTGATTGATCCAACTAGGGCACACAACACAAACCTTGCACCAATGCTAGCCAATGCAAGTTTTGAAATACAACACACAATGATTAGAAAGCAAGCAATAAAGTGAAAAGTAAATGCTAACTAAGTGTTATTATATTATTAGAAAGTTTTGATTTTAATATGATAGAAGAGTTGGCTGAAATAGGGAACTAGAAAGTAGTCTAAATTTGGTTTCAAGATGTTTGGGCTGATAAGAATCTGTATTGGCTTGGTATTGGGGCCTACCCCCTCACTTCATAATCTCGCAACGATAAAGGTGTCGGGTGCTTTGCCAATATATACCATTAACCATGTATTTATACTTGACCATAAAACCAAGTCAGCTTCCCCCTTAGTGATGAAATCCAAATAGGTGAGCCTTGAAAAGACAAGTGTTTAAATGTTAAGTGATTTGATAGTGTGTGTAAAAGAGTAAAATAGTGTAACTAAAATGGTAATTTTAAAAACCATCTATTTAGACTATGTGAGTTACTCTAAGTATGCAATCAATTGAAAAGGAAATGTGAATTAATTACTATCAAATCGATGTTAATTCTTTGATTAAGAATAATATAGAGTTGGTTTAGGTGACACTATATGAAAATAGTACAATATAGAGTCAACTGGGTCATTGCTATTTTGTAGAAGCAAGGTCTTTAAGAACAGAGTTGAATAAGCTGACTATGTCTATTAGATATAAGATAGAATACAAAACTAAGTTGAGCAGGTCGACCTAGTTAGAAGTGTATAAACATAATATTTTTAAATTTTTATTGATTACTGACACTTTGTATCTTGCAGGAACCTATCGAATCTCAATCTCTCTAAGTGCATGCCTTAAAGGGTGCACTAGGAAAGGGGTGGGCAAACCATCAATGTTTCATAAGATTGTTGTCCCTTTTTCCACTTGCCATCTACACACATATCTCCTAAAACTATTAACCCTAAGATTATTCTTCTCAATCCTACCTCCTCTAGTCTTTTCCTCTTTCCATCCCTCTTTTTTTGTCTTTTACCCCTTTTGGATAGTCGGTTGTACTAGGTCGACTAGTTCAACCCAATACAGTTTAGGGGTATTTTTCACTTTCTTAGCTTGTTATCATTTCGACCGACCTAGCTCAGACCTAGTGAATTGTCCCCAAAAACACACTGGGTCGACTAGGTCGACCCTATATAGCTGACATTTCGAGGAAGATTTAGGGAAAGATCTACCTATATATACAAGTTCATTTCCTACTGTTTCATAAGAGAAGAATTATAATGAAGAAGTGCGAACGAACATTTGTTTATTGACCATTTTACTTGAAGAATAAAGCTTAGGGTTCTATACTTTCTTTGGAGATATGGATCTTGTTTTGTGGAGAAGTCTTTTGGATGCTTGGATATGTTGTGTAGCCTAGAGTTGATTTATCTTAGTTATCTTTATATACCAAAATAATCTCTTGTGAAGCACCTTGGCCAAGGGAGATATTGAGACTCGATGGGTTCATCTTCAAAGGTAAGTATTCATAACTTTATTTCTCCTTTGTAAGAGTAGATAGATAATGCATTTGTATTCTTCTCCCATGCATGGAGATTTTGTATACATTAACATAAGTATATGTATTCGAATACATGTTTAGTTTAGTTTTTTTTTAATTTCTAACCCCCATTTTGTGCCACAAGATTTGGTGTGCACTAGATTAGATTTACTTTCTTGTTATTAGAATAAGTGAAATGCTTTAAGCCTTAGGACTCCATCAGGGTTGTTGTGCAATTGTGTTAGACTATAGGCTTTGAAACCCTTCTTAGCATGATATGTTGTGACAAGTGATCCCCTAATTGGGTCTAGTGGATCCCCATATTGGTCATGCTCCCACTTAACAAGTGTATGCCCAATCGAAAGTGTAGGTATGCTCTATCTTCTCTGAGCCAAGATTGATTTATTGACATGATGCATTTTTGATTGCATACATTCTGGTGAACCTGACAGAAACTAACCCTTATAGGATTTATTTTCACTTTATTTCATTCTTTTGATAATTATTTTTATCATATATTTTTACATACTTGATCGATTATATCGACCCAATTATTTTTATCTATGTGCAAGTTTTCAAGAATAAGAAACTGGATTAACCCAGTCGACCTAGTATAGGTTTCCAGCGTTTCAAACATCTAGTTTAGCCTTCTAGGTCAACCCAGTCAACCCCTTATAGTTTCAAAACTCTGTAGCAGGTTCTTACATAGCTTGATCGTTCCTGTCGACCTAGTTTGTAAGTTTTTCAAACATACTTCAAGGTTCTTCATCAATAAATCTTTCTTTATTGCATCTTTGATTCACCAAGGTTCCTTTCTACCTCTCTATTTTTTTTGTCCTTTCTTTCACAGTTTGTAGTCTTTAAAAATGCCTTTGTATAATTAATTAGATCGACCATACTGACCCAGTTCTATGTTTTGTGTGCTATCTGAAATAACTATATCGACACTACCGACCCAATTCATTTTTAGACCTTGATTCACAGTATAGGTTTGACCCTGTCGATCCTGTTCTATATTTTGTGCATATAATGCCAACACTATACCTTATTTAAAATTAGAATTAACTTCATATTTGCTAGTAATTATTTCACATCTTTATTTTTATGTTGTTTGCATGTTTAGAATAATTCACATAGTTTAATTAACAAATTTTTAATTAATCACTTAGTTTCACTATTTCTATTTTATGCACACATGACTAAATCATAAAAACATAAAAAAACACTTTAAAATTTTGTCTACCCTATGCCAACTGACTTGGATTTCATCACCAAGGTGGAAGCTGACTTTATGCTCTGGTCAAGTATAAAACATGGTTAATGGTATATTTTAGCTAAGCACCTGACACTCTTTATCGCTACGATGTGTGAAGTGAGGGGGTAGACCCCAATACCAAGCCTGCATCATTACCACTACAATCTTTTTCATCCCAAACTACTTGAAACCATCCTTAGATTGTTATCTAGTACATTGCTTATAACCGACTTCCAATCATATTAAAAATCATATCTTAATAATCTAATAAATATTCAAATTGACCAATTAGTTAGCTCTTTACTTTTCAAGTTGATTGCTTGCTCTTTACTCAATTGTGTGCACAAAAACTTGCATTAGCTAGCATTAGTGCAAAATTTTATTTTGTGTGCTTCAATAGAATTGGCCAATGTCAATCCAATTAAATGTCTATTTCCTTTCAGTACTTATTGTTTTTCATTACTTTCAAACTTATCTTGTTTCATTTTTACAATCTATTTTAGGCTTTTTGAATTCTATGTCTGTTGTACTAGATTGACCCAGTCAAACCAGTAGGTTTTTTGCCTTTTGTACATTGTACTAGATTGACCCAGTTGACCCTATATAGTTTTACAATACCTATTTTTGTGCTAGGTCAACCTAGTTGACTACGTAATTTTTGATCACCTCTTTGTCCTTTGCTTTCTCATCTCTCTTATTTTCCCTTCATTATGGACTTTCTATTGAATAATGACACTGAGTTACAGTCAATAGACATCATCAACTTGACCAATCCTAATAGGGTCTCCCACAGAAAAAGTAGAGAACCTCTTTTGAATGCTAGTAATTTTCATATTTCCACTCACACAATGAACTATGAGACCCCTCTTAATACCTCTTCATAGCATAATCCTCTTTTCTCATTAGAAAACCAACCTGAGTTAGAGTATACTTCCGAAATGTTTTTCTTTATTTTTGAATTTCCTCAACATAGAAGAAAGGATCCTTCTACCATTTATAACCTAATGATTAGTGGTTAAATCAAAGAGCCTCATTCACCTACTCCTACATTCTCAATGGGATTTAGAGGTACCACTTTATTTGGTTCTTAGCCTCTTCCTTCAATTTTGACTCCTTATGCCATGACTTCTTATCTAACTGCTTTTACCTCTTGCCTAGTATCTCAACTAACATGGCAAGTTCTACATCTAGTGGGCCTCTCATAAGATCCACTATCCTTAATCCTTCCACTAGTTCATTGTTTTCAACCCAAGGAAATCATGCTTTTAGTGTTTCTTCTTTTCAACCATTCACTATTCCATCTTTTGCTTCACAAGTAAATTTTTGCACTAGTGCCTCACATTCTCATAATTCATCTCAAGCTCATATCATCACTAATAGTGGTACCCAAGCCACTAATACCAACACAAATACCAATGCTAATGCTTATAATACTAGTCAAACACATCAAATTTTATTGTAAACTCTCAATCAAATGAATACCTTTCAAGTGCATAACACAAATCAAATGATGAGAATGTAAAACCACCTTTTTAATCTTCAATCTCATCCGCAACCAATGGCTTGGGGAACACATAACCAGAATGTTTCCCCTTATCCTCTTTGAGATTCTCAAGGCAATCTCATTCCTCAACCTCATTTGTTCAATAAAACCATCAAGCATCAACAAAATGAACCTCTCACTACTCAAATTGGCAACATTGATATAGGAGGTATAATACCTAAAATTTATTATAATGGGTCAACCGATCCTACCTTTCACCTCAAAACATTTGGAAATCTTTACAAATATTGGGTCAAATTAAATACCTTTGCCGCTACCAAGCTCCTAGCCAAAGCTCTCATGGGTGATGTCTTGGATTGGTACAATCAACTTAAACCTCATTCCATTTCTAGTTTGGAGGACTTAGTAAATACTTTAGTGCAAGAATTCCAAAATAATGATCTTCCTGAAAGCACTTTGGCCCATTTCATTAATTGCAAAAAATATGAGAATGAAACTGCCCAAACCTTTGTTAATAGATGCAAGAGTTTGTCAAACAAATGTGAACATAACATGGTGGATGACAATCTTTTTCATCTCTTTACAAATGCTCTCTTTCCTAAACTTCAATATCAAGTTCACACTCTCTCTCCACATACCTTGGAGGAGGCTATTAACCAATCTTAACGTTAAGATTTCCTAATGCATCAATTTGAGCCACCCCAACCTTTTGCGGGTCCTCATTTATTACTAAAGAACAAAATCCACAATGTTACTAATGATGGTGTTACAGATTCTTATGACACTATTCATAATGTTCAAGCTATTGTTCTTAACTCTTGTTTGGAACCAACTCCTCAACAATATACTAATCCTCATTTCTCTTTACCTAATAATATCAATGTTTTCAAACCTCTATCCTCAGCTGAATTGCTTAAGCATCTACCCAGGCCTCTTCCACGAGATCTTGACCCTACTCGACGTATGAAATCCTGGTATGATCCTAATAAATTTTGTTGGTTTCACTCTATTTGGGGTCATTCTCATGAGACCTATAGACAACTTTGTAATTTAGCTATGGATTTTTTTCTTGGCCTTGATTTCAATCATGATTCCAGTATCTGTAAGCGTCAACAAGCCTATGAAATTGATTTTAAGGACTATGAAACACATGACAAAACTCAAGCCTTAAATCAAAAAAATGCTCATTTGGTTATCTACAAAGATCCTTTACCTAATCATCAACTGATTCAAGACATTCAAGATAAGCCCACCCCTTCCACCAACAATGCAGAAAGTCTTGTTGAACCAACTTCTAAAGAAAATGTGGTTAGGATGACTAATATGTGAAGGGTGGTGGCTTTCATTGATTCCCAACCTATCTACACTCCTCCTTCATCTAAGACATATCGTGTTATCCAAGATTATTCTACAACTCATTTAAATGAGTTTGGGCAAGAAGATCTTATCACTTTTGATGATCCAATTTATGATTCTCCATTGGATAACACATCTCATTCTATTTCTACCACTCTTCCATCATCTTCCAATACTAATGATAACCAAACTTCTACTAATACTTCTTTCAATTCTCAAAATCAACTTCAACCAGGTACTTCATCATATCAACATGATTTAACACCTTGTTCTAAACCTTCTTCTTCCTACCAACACAAATTCCAATGCACTTTCACTCCTCCTTCTGAGGACCTTCTTAACTCTTACACACTTATATCTAATAATTTTCTTATGGCATATGGTGAGTGGGATCCCATTGTAGAGCTCACTAATCTCCCATCCCACATTTCGTTCATTAAGCTTATGAGGACTTCTCCATGTCATAGAAACCACCTCATGCAACTATTATTCAAGATGAATGTCCCTTGTCCTCTCCTAGCAGGATGGGAGGCAATTTTATTTGGTTCCAAAGATAGTATTTTACAAAAATGTGAAGAGATGTTTATCAACATTTATGAAACTATAGACACTTCTCTTTCTCTATGATTTCCCATAGCTTTTATGATTCTTGATGAGATTCCACTTCATGCAGATGATCCTCCCTTATTTATTAGCATCCAAATAGTCAATATCCAAGTCAAGTGTGCATTAATTGATGAGGCTTATGACACGTGTGTCACTTCTCTTGATTTCATTAAGACTCTTGGGTATTCCAAATGCAATCTTAAGTCTACACGTAACACATGCCAAGGATACGATATGAGGAAAATTCCTCTTCTAGATTGTATGTGGCTTCCCATTACCATCCCACCTATCAACTTCCATGTGAAAGTGATGATATTTAACTTCTCCCTTTCTTATAACATCTTGCTTGGTAGGTCATGGAATCATCGCATGAGAACTATTACTTCTTCTGCCTACCAATGTGTTAAATTCCCTCACAATAGAGACATTTACAAGATTCAATGTGACACTAACCCTTGGAATTTCAAAAAATTCCAAGATCATGGTGTCTTCAAGATTCTTACTCTTGAGTCTTTGCTTAACATTCCATTTTATGAGTCTCAACATCTCAAATTTCCTATTAACTCAACCCGAGGTTATAGTGGGCATCCCGAGCTTATTGGTAACATTCCTCTTATCTTTTTAGACTCTAATGATGATGAGCCCAATGAGATTAACTTAAAGATCAAAACTTTTGATCTCTCACCTCATCTCATCTCACAGCTTCTTGCTTCCTTGCAACCTCATTCTCATAAACCTCCTTGCGATGACATTCTCGTAGTCTTAACCAAGACTAGGCTTTCTATTCACCATACTTTATTGGATGACAAGGTTATCCCTACCTGTGTCATTGATCTTTACACCTTGAATTACGATGATGTTTATTCCTTAGATGATCCATTGTTAGGCGATCTTGTATAGGAGCATGATGTCAAGATCATCCGTTATCATTCTTATTTACTTGAGTCTTTTCATGTATCTTATTATTTTCCTTCACTTATAGTTCCTAATTTTTGCATTTTCCCCCTTTATTGCAAGGTAGAGATGGCACCGACACTTCCAATTTTTGAGGAACCATGTATGACTACGTTCATGGATCATGTTATGATCAAGCCTTATCGTTTAGCTAGGTACCCTAAACCTCGTAGCTGGTTTACCCCTGAGATTAGTGCAACTCTCATTAGACCTTTTTTAAATCCCATTCCTCCCTTAGTAGATCCTGCTATAGTTGAGCCTCTTCTCGCTCTTACTATAGTTGATCCCATTCTGCTCCTACTGTTGCCAAGCCTATCCCTACTTCCGATGCTATCACTCCTTCCATTGAGCCTAGTTCCTTTCCTTCCTTATCATCACCTTCCCTTCCTCATCATCACCTTCCCTTGGTGATGGTTTGCTTCCCTTGCCTAAGATGGCTCCTCTACCCACCAAATGGGCCAATGAGTTTTATTTGGTTTCTTCCACTCCTATTTTACCTCCTTCCATGAGTGCTTATACTAAAACCACTCACAAGTGTATTTGTTGCTTCCATGGAACAAATAATCATTCTTCCACCCATTGTCACAAGTTGTGATAATATATTGATACCTTGCATTCTTCTTCCTTGTCATCAAACAAATTCATACCTTGCTTGAAGGTACTTCTTGAATATTTGCCTAAGTATGGTGAGGTATATTATCTTTGGCATCTATGTGGCACCCATCACACTGATCATTATCGCATCCTTCAACAACACCTTAAAGATCACCTTATAGCCATTCTCAGACCTTCTACCACTCCTCCCATAGGTCATTCCCACAAGAAGGCTTCTCCTTTTTCTCTCATGGCTCCACCTCCAATGGTTCCATCCCCTCATGTGGTCGCTTCACTACATTATGTGCCTCCACCTATGATTCCTTCACCTATGGACCTTCCCTCACATGTAGATCCTTATCCACTCATGAGTCCTTCACTTGTAGATCCTTCTCTACCAATGATTCCTGCATCTCTTGTCGAGCCTGCACCCATGCATTCTCCTAACCATCCTTTGCTTAATTTTCCTACTCAGCACAATCCTTCGAACATTTTTACTTTTTCAATTGAGGAGATAAAAAAAAGTATTTACCCAGTATTCATTGAAGATTGATGAAAATTTAGTAGCATTACATATATAGCTTCATAGAGACTTATCTGATGTATTGGATAATGTGTGTGGATAGATTTACCAGTATTTATGAGCACATGCATAGTGCTTTCACATTTATATTAGATTGGACGTGTGATTCAACTTATTTCTATCTGATATATCATTTGACATTGTGTCAAGTTTTTGCTTATCTTATATCATGATTTATTTCTTTTTATACTATATTCTTGCTTATTTTATCATTTATATTTCGCATATGGTTGTCTTTTATTTATCATTATTTTCCTTTCTTTTCCATGGAGTTTTTCTCAAAACACTCTTGTTTGTATCTTTAAGATTGTTTTGATTTTTTATCCTTATTTTTCATATATAATTTGTCATGGTGATTTGGTTATACAAACCCTGTTCCCCTTGGTTATTATCTCCCTTTACCATGTGATCAGTTAGCAATCAATCTATTTCATTAATATCTCCTTTTACCAATCCACTTTGAATCTCTTTTTTCCCTATTCCTTTTCTCATAAACTAAGCATATACATGGTTGAGACTTGAGATCACATGCTAGTTCATTGTTAAGCCTAAGTGTCTTAGTCAATATTTGTCTTTGGTTACTTAACTTCATTTAGCCTTAGCCTACATCTCATTCATGTGTATCACTATCTCTCTCATGATTGGTCATTTCAAGTCCGTATGGAGGAGGAATATTAAAAAGCCTTCAAAAGAATGTTAAAAGCCAAATCATTTAAACAAAAGATAATGATATCAAAAGACAAAAATATTATTAAAAATCAAATCACACTAAAAACCGTGATTCAAAACACATCTCCTTCTTCTATTTGAATCACAAACTCCACAGTTGGCCTCATAGTAGAGCCGAGGTCCTTTGGAGTGCGGCAGGCTAGTAGATTAGAAGAGGAGAAGAAAAAAATATTTTGGTGCTACCTACTTTCTCATGCAAGTACCCAATCTTCGTAATAGATCGACGGCTTTGTAAGGGGTCTTGAAGAATGGGGAACACATCGTGGGAAGGTAAGTCCATTTTACTTTTCCTTGTACCAATATACCTTTATGAGTTGATCTTAGTAACACATTTATTTATCTACAAAGCTTTGTGTCTATAGCGAACAAGGTTTCTTTGTACATATATGACCACTAGTCACTTAGTGTCCTCTCATGTCCTTAGTATGCCTCCTATCTCCTAAGGTCTTCTCATAAGACGCTTAAGTCTTGATTTTTACACTCACTTTTTCAATCTTTATATCGCTTATATTTCCTCTTGAGAAATATTGTTTTTTCTACTGGTCACTCTCCTTGGGATCTCATTTGTGAGTTGCTTTGTAAGACTGCAGATAGGACCTGACCATCATCATAAATTACCATTTTTTAAATTTCTATTACCCACATCCTTGATTATCTAACTTTCCCTATTTACTCCACCGCAGTGGTGTTCTCTTTGTTGAGTTGTAGTGTAAGACCATGGATAGGACCCGACCCTCACAAAATTTTCCAATACCCAAGTGACTATCCAAATTATATGTGTCAAAGTTGAGATAAGATTCGATCGATTATGAAGTTTCACATCATTTTACATGCTTCCCATTTTGATTTAGTGTGTTTTATGCTTAATCTTTTTTTTCCACTTTTTTATCTTCTTATTTTGTGAGTGCGTGTAAGATTACAACCATTTCTTGAAATTTTCATACTTCCCAGCTTGAATTAGTATGACCAATTTAAGACCAATTTTTTGCAAATTTGTTTTTCTTTCATACTTCCCAACATAATTTAGTATGATTGATTGACTTAATTATTTTGATTTTATTACCATTTGTGCCCTTTTACACGCCTTCCACTTTATTACTTTGTTTGTCATACTTCCTAACACGATATTAATATGATTTTACTTGTTTTAATTTGGTGCTAAAATATTTCACATTGGTTTAAAAACAAATTTCTATTTACCATTTTGTTTTGTTAGTTCTTGGTTCTTTATACTTAGTCATTTCTTGTTATTACACATTTCCCAGATTGAAATAGTGTGTAGTTCATTTTCTTGATTGATTATATTTTTTCAAGTCCTTTTTGCCTATTTATTTTTAACCATGCATGTGTCATTCATAATTATAGAAAAGAAAAAACATCTCATATATTTCTTATAGCATATACAACAAAGCTAAACACGTGTTAGAAAGAAATATATCCAAAACATCCACAACCTCAACTATAAGGAACAACTAGAATAAACCATAATGAGAACATACATATCCAATAACAATATGCCAAAATGATATATATATATATATATATATATATATATATATATATATATATATCATGAATTTGATATAGCAAATGCAACCATATACAATGCTCCAGTTCTATGGCTGAGTCCCATCCTATCTATCTCATGGCCTAGCTACGTTGCCTGTTGAGGTTTCAGTCTAACTCCTCTGAATGGTATGTTGTAAGGAGGTCATCCAAGATGTCAATCCATCTACCTATCTCTATAGGTGCGTTACCCTCATCTGTGACTCTACCAACTGGGTGGAGATCTCTGTCATCTACGTGATGCAGGAGCATCTTCAATGGTTCAAATTCTAGCATGAAAATTTCAAATTCTGGTTTTCCCTCCAAATATTGTAGATTTCAAATTTTCACTTCAAGAGTAAATGTAATGGTCAAAAGTTAAAAGTGAAAAGGTGAAAAGTGATGGTTAGGCTATTGAAAAAATTAGGGAGAAATGGTTGAAACTATTTTCAACCTTAGTAAATTGTTAAAACTTTCAAACAACATATTGTTTTGCCTTAAGCCCAAATTGGGCATAGAAGTTAGGAGAGAGATTCTTGAAAAGACAAAAAAATAAGAAGAGAGAATTCATTAAGGAGAGAAGAGGAGAAGAGAAGAGAGGATGAGAGGGGCGTAGAAGAGAAAAAAGACAGAGAGGAAAAGTCCTCTCATTCAAAGGAAAGAAGAATGGAATGAAGAAAAGAGAGGAGAACTAGTGAGGGAGGACCTCACTCAAGAAATGTTAAAGGAAAGAAAAGGAGCAGTAGAGAATGTTTGAAGGAGAAATCAAGGCTTTGAAAACCATGGAACATGGATATTGAATCTGGTATTGAATTGTAAGTCTTCTATTGATCTATGAAAGAAAGAATGAATGTTTTGTTTCATGTTATGGTCTCTTTATGAAATTCTGGTAACAGTCTTGTGTAAGTGTGTGTATGATGATTTTATATAGAATATTAAGAGAAAATGGTTATTTTTTATGTTGGGAGTAAGTTAAAATTGGTATTTATGTGAACAAAAGATCTTAAGAGCTTTGAAAGCTAAAAGAAGCCTAAACAGGCCTGAACAAGATATTCAGAAATTCAAAATTACAGCCCACTGTCTTATGTAAAATCCACAAGAAAATATTTGTATGAAGTCTAAAGTGGTATGGAAATAGTTATATAAGGTAAGCATAACCTAAATCAAGAAGAAACAGGTGTTAGAAACCCCTTTAATGTCCAAAACCTCCATAGTTGGAATTCAGGCCTGTAGGTGACAATATACAGAAAAAGTTAAGAAACTTGTATGTTTTTGCATTGTAAGTAGATTGATCAGGTCATTGTTGATAGGGCATATGAATGGGGAAGTCATTAAGGTATTGACATGGTTGTTTTTCCTCTTGAAAGTCTATTGATCACTCAAAAAGAGATGACAATAATGAACACTGTTGGCTGTCATGAAAATACAGTCAAAGCCACTGAGTTGTTGAGCATTAGAAAGCTTAGGAGGTTGATATGACTTGGCTGATGATTGGGAAAGGTGTAGGGCACTAGGAAAGACCTTATATAATTGATTAGAACCCTTGAAACAACCTAAAACACTCCCAACAAAATTAATTAGCTCTTGGCCTGTGACTGTCCAAGGGAAAATCTTGAATTAGCTTCTAACCCTCAAAATGAGTTTTAATGCTTGAAAACTCTTGAAACTTTGTAATATAAACCTTGATGATGTTAGTAAAATTTTGGAAGTGGTTTCAAGGTGCTACAATATGGATAAGTATGGAAAAAGTCAACTGTCAAGTGAGACCTAGGTGCATGTGAAGGGAAGAGTGTAGGCCAATAGAGAAAAAGTGGATTTATCCAAAGAAGTGTGCTAAAAAATGATTAATTCACATTTAAGAAGATAATGGGTATCTAGAATGGTGCTTGGTTTGATTAGAAAGTTATTAGATCACTCTGGACAAGACATTTTGCACAAAAGGAGGGCTAATTGGAACAGGGCCTAAAGAAAAAAGTATAATTTCGTACAAATCAACCTCAAGATATTTTCCAATATGTTATATAAGGGCTTAATGGGTATCTATAAATGGTTTTATTTTCATGATTGAGTTAACTTAAAAAGAGTTATGGCCAATAAAAAGAGAAAATAGGGCTATAAGGAATGAATGATCTAGATAGGTCTATATCAGTTTGTTGATAGTTTCAAAGCAGTCCAGGGCCAATTTCATCATTTGGTATAAGAGCATACATGCCTGCATCATTTGGTATCAGATCTTGAAGCTCTTGGGAATTGGTAACTTGTTGTTGGTTGTGATTTCTAATGAGTTGTTATAGGATTTGGTAAGAGGATCAGCAGGACAAAGTGCTAGAAGACCCTGGGGAGAAAAGGTATGAATAATTTTGATATTTGATTTGAAGTTTATTGTGTTGAGAAGCAATCAAGTGAATAAGTTTCAGGTTCAAGGCAGCTAGGCTATTGAGGCTTAAGAAGAGAAGAAGCCAAGGAAGGCTTAGTGAAGATCCAAGAAGAAGCTTGGATAATTTGCCAAAAGACTAAGGTGAAATAGACTTAGGCGAGGTAAAGGATGGAGTTTGAAGCTTAGAGAAGCTCTAGAAGAAGAGAAAGTGAATGCTAAAGAGGAAGATCCAAAGCAAGGTAAGTTTGGATTTGTGATTTGAGTTTGATGAAGTAATGTATAACGAGTTGCTGCAGAATTGAGAAGAGGATCAAAAGACTAGTATGCAAAAGACCTAAGTGAGATCAAGGAGATTGTCAAAAGACTAGTCAAGGAGGAAAGGCTTGGGTGAGACATGGGATCAAGAGACCAAGGTGGAAAAGACTTGGGTGAAGATCTCAGAGATGGCAGTATTGTTGAAGGCACTACAGAGCATCAAGGTATATGAGGGCACCAAGAAGAAAGCAAGCATTAAAGGTATGGACAGCTTTGTAATTAATAAAGAGATTGTTAATTTGAAGAGAGAATTAGCTAAGATTAAAGATGAATATGAGTCTTGGATGCAGATGGATAAGCAAGCATGGGTATAGCCAATGAGGAAGAGGTTGAAGTGGCCAATTGATCTCCTAGTGAAAAGGAGAAGAAGGCAAAAGAAGATTGCCATGAAGAGAGAAGCCCATAGAGGCTTGAAAAAGGTAAGAAGGTTGCCAAGTGAGCAGCAAGAGGAAGAAGTTGAGAAGAAGGTTCTCATTGTGGAGGACAACAGAGGAGAAGAAAGAAAAGAGAAAGTGCCAGGAAGAACACTTGGAAAGATGAGAATGTCCATTAAGAGGACACTCATAGGGACCTTGTGGTCTCTTGTTTTTATTTCTAATATTGTCTTTGCATGGGTAATTGCAGGTATGAGCAGCCTTGTGAAGGTCAAGAGAAGGGCCTTGGAGAGTGAAGAGATTGGTGCAAGAGAAGACACCAAGTGCACAAGTGAATGTGTAGGAGAAAAGAAAAAGTTTGTTGCTGTTGATAAAGAAGAAGAGATGCATTGGTTAATGCATGAGGAAGGTGTTGAAGAACCCATACAAGTAAGAGAAGAGATAGAAGATGAATCTGAATTTCATGATGCCATTAAATGCCAAGAGGAAGAAAGAGAACAACCAAGCACAAAGGAAGAGAAAAATTGCTCCATGGAACAAGCTATCAAAGAGGTAAATGAAGTGTTAAGACCTGATTTTGATTGTTATTATGAGCATGAAGCTACTAATGTACAGGTGCAGGAGTTAAGGAAGATGATAGAGCCCTCAAAAAAATAATTTAAGCATGGATATGTGATGCCTAAATGGTGGAAGAAGCAAACTCCCAAGCAACAGGGAGTGTTGATACAAGAGCATGGTTACCGGATGCCTACATGGCTTGAGAAGAAAAATGGTAAGAAGGAGAATCAGATGTGGGCACCTAAGAAGGCAAAGAGAAAAGAGAGGATTGAAGATGATTCAAGTAGCCAAGAGAATGAAGGTAAGAAAGAAAACTTCTCAAGGGATAATGAGGTAGAGTATGAGGATGCAAAGATGAAAGGTAAACAATTTGTTTGTGATGATGTTGTTAAATCCTTCAATGATATTTGCATGAGAAATGAAAGATGGAGAGTGGCTGTAAGGACTAATATGCAGCAAGGAGAGAATTCCAAATGAATGGATGATGAGGAAAGGAGAAAGTATGCAGTAAAGCAAACAAGCTGGCTTCGAGCAGAGGTTGAAGAGAGTAAGGAGACACAAGGTAATGGTGTTTCAATTGCTTTTGATAAGTGTACTAATGAAGAAATTGGTTTATGTGATGACAAGCTAAGAAAAGATGAGATAAGAGGTAAAGGGCAAGTAAGCCTTGTGAGTGATCAGCCCAAGTTTGATGAAGAGAATAGTGAGATAGATGAGAACTTACTAAAGGAAGAGTTGAAGATATTGGAGGAGTTGTTTGGTAATTCAAGAGAGATGAAGGAAGGTACAAGCCATGGTGAAGACACCATTAGGAAGAGTGAATCAAGAAAAGAACAGAAGAGTGAAGAGGCCAAGGCAGTTTTGGTCAAGAAACAAGAACATGGAGGCAACCAAGAGGCTTCATGGCCTCAAATGTTTTCTACTAAGATGGCTTTGAATGTTTTGTATGTAGGTATGAAGGTTGCTGAAGTGAATGACATACATGAGTCATTGAAGAAGCTCATGAACCAAGAAGAACAACAAGAAGATCTAGAAGATATGTATGAAGATGAAGAAGCGTGGAAGTGGGAGATGGCAGCTGAGAAAGAGATAAGGAGAAGAACATACCAGAAGAGGAAGAAAAGCAAGAAGCTGAAGGACAAAGAATATCAAAGACAAACAGTGGTATTGGCATTGGCAATAAGACCTTGGGATCCAGGCATAGAATGA
This sequence comes from Torreya grandis, assembly GCA_037957365.1. Classification (NCBI taxonomy): domain Eukaryota; kingdom Viridiplantae; phylum Streptophyta; class Pinopsida; order Cupressales; family Taxaceae; genus Torreya; species Torreya grandis. Next base: position 1,554,715 of record JARHVA010000485.1, on the reverse strand, counting down.
AGACTAAAGCATGGAGGAAGCATCTCATTTGAACTAAGGTTAAAATCTTTTCTAGAGGGAGAGTATGATGCAGGAGCATCTACAATGGTTCAAATTCTAGCATGAAAATTTCAAATTCTGGTTTTCCCTCCAAATTTTGTAGATTTCAAATTTTCACCTCAAGAGTAAATGTAATGGTCAAAAGTTAAAAGTGAAAAGGTGAAAAGTGATGGTTAGGCTATTGAGAAAATTGGGGAGAAATGGTTGAAACTATTTTCAACCTTAGTAAATTGTTAAAACTTTCAAATAGCATATTGTTTTGCCTTAAGCCCAAATTGGGCGTAGAAGTTAGGAGAGAGATTCTTGAAAAGACAAAAAAGAAGAAGAGAGAATTCATTAAGGAGAGAAGAGGAGAAGAGAAGAGAGGATGAGAGGGGCGTAGAAGAGAAAAATGATAGAGAGGAAAAGTCCTCTCATTCAAAGGAAAGAAGAATGGAATGAAGAAAAGAGAGGAGAACTAGTGAGGGAGGACCTCACTCAAGAAATGTTAAAGGAAAGAAAAGGAGCAGGAGAGAATGTTTGAAGAATAAATCAAGGCTTTGAAAGCCATGGAACATGGAGATTGAATCTGGTATTGAATTGTAAGTCTTCTATTGATCTATGAAAGAAAGAATGTATGTTTTGTTTCATGTTATGGTCTCTTTATGAAATTCTGGTAACAAACCTATGTAAGTGTGTGTATGATGATTCTCTATGGAATATTAAGAGAGAATAGTTATTTTTTATGTTGGGAGTAAGTTAAAACTGGTATTTATGTGAACAAAAGATCTTAAGAGCTTTGAAAGCTAAAAGAAGCCTAAACAGGCCTAAACAAGATATTCAGAAATTCAAAATTACAGCCCACTATCTTAAGTAAAATCCACAAGAAAATCTTTGTATGAAGTCTAAAGTGGTATGGAAATAGGTCTAGAAGGTAAGCATAACCTAAATCAAGAAGAAACAGGTGTTAGAAACCCCTTTAATGTCCAAAACCTCCATAGTTGGAATTCAGGCCTATAGGTGACAATATACAAAAAAAGTTAAGAAACTTGTATGTTTTTGCATTGTAAGTGAATTGATAAGGTCATTTTTGATAGGGCATATGAATGGAGAATTAATTAAGGTATTGACATGGTTTTTTATCCTCTTTAAAGTCTATTGATCACTCAAAAAGAGATGACAATAATGAACCCTGTTGGCTGTCATGAAAATACAGTCAAAGCCACTGAGTTGTTGAGCATTAGAAAGCTTAGGAGGTTGATATGACTTGGCTGATGATTGGGAAAGGTGTAGGGAACTAATAAAGACCTTATAGAATTGATTATAACCCTGGAAACAACTTAAAACACTCCCATCAAAATTAATTAGCTCTCGGCATGTGACTGTCCAAGGGAAAATCCTGAATTAGCTTCTAACCCTCAAAATGAGTTTTAATGCTTGAAAACTCTTGAAAATTTGTAATCTGAACCTTGATGATGTTAGAAAACTGTTGGAAGTGGTTTCAAGGTGATACAGTATGGATAAGTATAGAAAAAGTCAACTATCAAGTGAGACCTAGGTGCATGTGAAGCGAAGAGTGTAGACCAATAGAGGAAAAGTGGATTTCTCCAAAGAAGTGCCCTAACAAACAATTGATTCACCTGTGAGAAGATAATGGGTATCTTTAATGGTGCTTGGTTTGATTAGAAAGTCTGTACATCACTCTGGACAAGATGTTTTGCACAAAAGGAGGGTTAATTAGAATGGGGCCTAAAGAAGAAAGTACAATTCCGTACAAAGCAACCTCAGGATATTTTCTAGTATGTTATAGAAGGGCTTAATGGGTATCCAGAAATGGTTTTAATTTCATGATTGAGTTAATTCAAAAAGAGTTATGGCCAATAAATAGGGAAAATAAGGCTACAAGGAATGAATGATCTAGATAGGTCTATATCAGTTTGTTGATGGTTTCAGAGCAGTCCAAGGCCAATTTCATCATTTGGTATCAGAGCATATAGGCCTATATCACTATGTTACTATAGCTAGATGTACAACTCTCTCATCTGTTAGGGCCTATCATGCCTATAACTACATGCACCCACCACTATTAGTGGTTACATCCTCTCTCTCAACACCTGTATCAGCCTCACTTCCTCTCCAGCTAATCTGAACTAGCTCACTTGAGCTGGGTTAGATGGTACACTTGGATCCTTCAGTGTCATGGGGTCATATGGCTGTAGAGACTCATCCATGATGTCATGGAGCGATTCCCTCACCAGGGACCCCCATTTCTCTACCTCATCCTCACCTACACCTACACAATCACACTAGATGGATATTAGATCACTATTATATCTCAAAATATCTATCTATCTATCTATCTATCTCTATTTCAAAATATAAAATATAAGCAATAATCTAACCATCTCTTTTTAACTGTCTATGTTTCAATTACTATGGTCTTGCCATCTACACAACCACCTAGCACAGTATCCTCATCTACACGACCTTCGAGCACCTCCTTTATAGGCCATTTCCTTAGCTCAAACCCAACTATCATGGCTCATGTCAATCTCAGCCTACATCTGAGTGGTCTCTTTGTCATCTCCTCTGGCTCACATATGGGCTCATTTGAGATGGCAATAGTCTTCACTCTTCCTTGCTCCTCCTGCCTTTGTTGATGTTGTGTCCTCAATGGCCATTGCTCATCCCACTAAGAGCTAGTAGTGGAACATCTAGTATTTCTTCCTCTACATCCCTATCTTCCTTCTTAGCTCCTCATTATGCTCAACCAATCCATGGTCACTCTCGATGTGGCCATAGTGTCAACTTCACCACTAGTGGCCCTAGTCCTCTCCTCCCCTGTGGCTCCCTCCCATGCTGAGCCCACTACTTGGGAATTAGTATCGATGTCATTGGATGAGATAGACCTATCTATGTTGACACTCATGCCAACAAATGTGGCTCTCTCCATCAGAAATAGTGTCCAATAACCTCTATCTTATTTATCATTGGTGTAACTGTGTCCCAGTTCACTCATGTAGATGATATGCACTCGTATGGCTACCAGACAATGTCTATACATCTCACTGACTGCAGTGCTAGGACATGGGGAATGGTGTGTACTACCTGGGCCTCTTTCCATCTCTGCACCCGAGGTGACCTATCATCAACCACATGGGGCAACCCAGTCAGTCGGTACATATGAAACCTCTCATATATCTAAGCTGTTAGTAATATGATCAGTCCCATGGTCTTCTGCCCTCTCACTAGCATCTCCTACATATCATGTACCAATTGGACCTAGATGATAGATCCTTGGTCATATAGAACTTGCTCCTCCAAGATCATCCTGATCAAGGCTACCACAGACAATGGTACCTTGCCATCTATCTTGTGACATAACACTTGTTGTGTCACAAGGCCTATAACAACCTTCCAGATGTCTGGAATCTGTGATGTATAAACATCAAACATACTCACTCTCCTGCCTGGTAATATCATCTTTGAGCCTGTAGCCCACATGGTTAAGGCTCTCCTCTCTTTTGGGCTGTTTGGTATCCCTACAATCACCTGTACTCCTACTATAGGTAGCCCCAGGATGGCATGGACATCCTCTAACATGATAGCCACCTCTACTATATCCCCATCCACCTCCCATCTAAAGGTGTTGGTCAATCACTCCCAACAACTAAAGAACATGACTAATAGATCAACACTGAAGGGGATTTGGCACATCTCTGCTATCCCACCTAGATGTATAGATCCTAGTCTAGCCCTATCTCCATCTAAAAACCTATCTAACAAGTTCAATAACCATGCCATGTTCACAAGTTTCCAAAATCCCCATTGTCTCTGCACTCAAGAAACAACAAAGGATGTATTAGTTCCTCCATGTCATGTATAGTCATAATACATTTATTTTTACATTTTTACATCAAAAACAAGTCTAAACTACTTTATTTTATTCTCTTTATCTTACTTTTAGCCTTCTCGATCATTCTTAACCTTACTTGGTCATTTCATGCTATTCTAGCCCTCTTTCATCCTTTTGCATGCTTTTTTGTATCATTCTAGTTCTTTGGTCAAACTAGTTTGACCAACATTTTCTTATCTTTTTCCAAATCTGAGTCAACCCCTTTATCTTCCCCTCCCTAGTGCTGAGTTTCCATTCTAGACCTTTCAGACCACCTGGCAACTATGATTTAGGCCTTTAGCCTGCATAATGTATAGGGTTGACCCATACCTATTAGGTTGGCACTGTGGATTCTGCCCTTTTCTAGCCTACTAGATTGACTAGGTCGACCTAGTGCTTTTTGCTCGTTGACCCCTTGCATTTTTTTGAAAAAGTGTAATTTTCTTATTTTTTGCATAAACCCTCCAAACTCATTTCCCATATTCCTATGCTACTCTTAAAATCTAATTTTGCCTCATTCCGATATCTATAAATACTTAAAAATCAAAATTACTAAATTTACTTAATTCAATATAAATTTCAAAAACTAGTTTGAGATTTTTAGCTGCATACATGTAGTGCACTTGTTGCCATCTCTAGAGCCTCTCCCTATCTGGCATGTCATCTCCTTGCCATCGTAGTTGTTTTCTCTCCAGAGCTCCTTCCCTTCTCTCACAAATAAAAATAATAAATGATTTGTCTTTTGCTTTATTTAAAGATACTTTTACCAATTCCAAATCTTTCAATTATTGTCTTGCATATTCCTTGTTTTGCCTATATCATTGTTTTTACTCATGCAATTTGCAAAATGTAAAATGCATTAGATTCATGATGATGTAGAGATTATTTTCCACTATCGCATGCCTATATTCCAATTTTTTTGATTTTTGGCTATTTTTTGCACTAACTTCTACAGGGTCTTCTAGTATTCTCTACATTAGACACCTTCACATCTCTTACAATCAGTTATTTATCTCTGGCATTAAGGTAAGTTAAAGTTATGTGTTTTTCAATTTAGTCTTTTCATTTATGTTATTTTTTGCTTACTACACTTTATTTAGCATTAGCCTTGTGTGTTATCATGTTCTATCCCAAAGCACCATCCGATGTTGCACTTACATGACACGTGATGAGCTTTGAGTGGGGCATATGTATACAAATAATATTTTTAAACTTTTATCGATTAATGACACTTTGTATCTTACAGAAACCTGTTGAGTCTAAATCTTTTTGAGTGCATGCCTTAAGGGGTACACCAAAAAAGAGGTGGACAGACCATCGGTGCTTGCAAGATTATTGTCCCTTTTACCACTTTCCATCTACATACTTGTCTCCTAAAACTATTAACCCTAAGTGTATTCTTCTCAGTCCTACCTCCTCTAGTCTTTTCCTCTTTTCATCCCTTCTTTTCTTGTCTTAAACCCCTTTTAGACAGTTGACTGTATTAGGTCAATTGGGTCAACCTAGTACAATTTAAGGGTATTTTTCACTTTCCTTACTTGTTAGTGTTTTGACCCACCTAGCTCAAACCTAGTGAATTATCTCCAAAAACACACTGGGTCTACTAGGTTGACCCTGTACAATCGACATTTTTAGAAGGATTTAGGACAAGATCCACCTATATATACAAGTTCATTTCCCACCATTTCATAAGAGAAAAATTATTAGCAAAAAATTGTGAACAGACATATGCTTATTGACCATTCTACGTGAAGAATAAAGCTTAGGGTTTTATACTTTCTTTGGAGATATAGATCTTGTCTTGTGGAGAAGTATTTTGGATGCTTAAATAGGTTGTGTAGCCTAAAGATAATTTATATTGGTTATCCTTACATACCACAACAATCTCTTGCAAAGCACCTTGGCCAAGGGAGAGATTGAGGCTCGGTGGGTTTGTCTTCAAAGGTAAGTATTCTTAACTTTATTTATCCTTTGTAAGATTATATATATAATGCATTTGTATTCTTCTCCCATGTGTTAAGATTTTGTATACATTGACATGAGTATATATCTTCTAATACATGTTTAGTTTAGTTGTTTTATTATTTATAATCACCACTTTGTGCCACAAGCTTTGGTGTGCATTAGATTAGATTTAATTTCTTGTTATTAGAATAAGTGAAATGCTTTAAAACTTAGAACTCCATTAAGGTTGTTGTGTGATTGTGTTAGACTGTAGGCTGTGGAACCCTTCCTAGCATGATATGTTGTTATAAGTGATCCCTTAATCAGGTCTAAAAGATCCCCATATTGGTCATGATCCTTCTTAACAAGTGTATCCCCAATCAGAAGTGTAGGTTTGCTCTATCTTCTTTGAGCTAGGATTGATTTATAGACATAATGCATTTTCAATTGCAAACAAGAGGTAGAGTTGGAATTTTAAAGACTACTAAATTGTGAAAAACAGAACTGAAGGAGATACTAAAATGATAGGGAGGGAGAAGAAAGGAACATTGGTGGGATTGAAAATGATTTAGATTGCAAATGTTATGCTATAATGTTTTAGTTGTTGCTTTCAAATTTTGTAAATTAGTTTGACTGGATCGATAGAGTTCTGCAAAACCTTATATGCTAAAGAAGAATAAGGAACACGGTCGACTTGTTTTGCTACGCCCCTAACCTATCACATGCATGAGGATAGTATTAGCCGACTTATGGCTTACTTATCCTTCTTTGACATTATATTATGGCCGACTTGTGGCTGACTTGTGGCCGACTTGTGGCTTTCTTTAGATTAGTAGGTCGGCCTATGGAGTAACCATGGCCTAGTTAGACTATATATAGGAGGTAGTGTGTAATCATTTATCATCATTGTGAATTCTATTGATATTGAAGCTTGTGGAGGTTGCCCCCTCGAAGTGGCTTATCTATTATCATATTTTCAGATATATTTCAGTCATATTTGGATATAATTCTGCTGTTATACTGAATTTTTGAAGTAATTTCATTACAAGTGGTATCAGAGCTGCGATTTGGGCAATCTTGTGGGCAAAACACTAATTTTGAGATATATAAAAAAAAGTTATGAATTTCTCAGAATTTTTTTACTGAAGGTCAGAAATAATTACATAAAGCTTCCATTAAAATTTTAGATCATTTGGATCTGTTTTTAAAAATTTATCGCTATTTTATGATTTTTCATAAAATTGCTCTATTGTGAGCAATTCAAAGAATTTTTCTGAGTTGTTTACATTTTTGGAAATCTTAGAAAAATTTGGATACAGTTTGTTCTTTGTATATTTTGAATTGAGGCTGACATAATTCCAATATCACTTGGTCAAAGTTGGGTCAAAATTGTCAATAAGGGTCAACAGTGTAAAACCCTTTTATGGCAGGTCCACAAACTTGGGGCCGAGGAAAGGGGGCTGAAACTCCAGGAAAAACTCCTAACAAGGATGAGATGGAGTCAGAAGGGGGGTGTAATAGACCCTTTGTACCAGGGTTTTCTGACATAGATCACAAAGTGAGCCAGCTTGACTATAGTATGCAAGGCATTCAGAGTGAGGTGCAAGACCTACAATCTAATATGCAATCCATACAAGATAGTTTGGGATATATCATGATAGCTTTGAATATTAATCAATCAAATCATCAAGCTAACTCTATTTCACAAACCCACCAGGGTGGTTCTCCTAACCAGTCTACTTCAAATCCAACTCCATGGCCACAGAAGAACCTCTTACCAAAAGTGGATATGCGCAAATTCGATGGAAAAGATCCAATCAATTGGCTCAACCAAATGGAGAGTTTTTTTGACTTACATCAGATTCCACTTGGACAGAAGGTCACCATGGCATCTTTGTATCTTGAACTTGATCAATTCATTTGGTATCGATGGTTGTGTAATCAAATGAAAAAGATGGGTTTCAATGTCACTTGGACAATTTTTTAAGAGTAGCTACAATTACACTATGGCAATAGTGTGACAGATAATTACTTTAGCCAACTGGCAAAATTGCGACAAACTAGCTCCGTCAGGGATTATATTCATCATTTTCAGAATCTATCCTTACGTGTGGAGACAATTTCTGATGCAAACTTGAATGACCTATTTCTAGGTGGACTCAAGGACCACATTCAACATGAGGTACACATGTTTAATCCACCTAATATTTTTGAATCTATTCTCCTAGCACGTAGAGCTGAGGAAAAATTCCTAGCCAACAAGAGACAGCCATTCACTCATTTCAAAGATCGTAGCATATCATCATCAACATTTCCTCCACCTACTAGATTGACGCCTCAGCAAATTGAAGAAAAACGTGCAAAAGGATTATGTTTTGGTTGTGATAGCAAGTGGAGTAAAGGACATAGATGTGCTGAGAAGAAGTTATTCTACATTGAGGGACCAAATGAAGATGAAGAAGCAGATGATGCCTCTAATGATGATGAGGAAGATATAGAGGAGGTGCCTGAAGATTCCCACCCTACAATCTCTTGTCATGCACTTGCAGGTATTAGCACTCCACAAACTCTTAAGGTGGTGGAATTCCTCAAGAAACAGAAGGTGACAGTGTTGATTGATTCAGGGAGCACACATAACTTTATAAACCATAAGTTGGCCACTCGATTGAATTGTTTCATCTACCCAGCACCAGAATTTCAGGTAATGATTGCAGATGGTGGCACAATTAATTGTTCAAGAAAATGCCATAGTATTAAGCTTACTATGGGTGGGTACCATCTTGACTCTCCTATGTTTGCTATTCCCATGGGTAACATAGACATTGTTTTGGGAGTCCAATGGCTCACAACCTTAGGTACCATTGAGATGAACTTCCAAGAACTATTCATGCGCTTTCATTCTGAAGGTAAGAAAATTGAATTACATGGATTACATGCAAAATCTCCACAGTTGGTTAGTTCACATCAGATGACCAAAATGCTAAAAAAGGGGGCAGATGGAATCATTGCACGATTATGCTCTATAGAAGTTCAACCCGCAACGGTATCTACACATCCTGATCTGGAAATAATTCTTGATGACCACTCATCTATTTTTGGGGCCATGCCAAAAGGACTACCACCAAAAAGAGAACATGATCATGCCATTCAACTAATTCCAGGTAGTCAACCACCAAATATTAGACCATATAGATATCCATATGCACAAAAGAGTGAAATTGAAAAGATGGTCCATGAGATGCTGGAGGCAGGGATCATCAAGCATAGCCAAAGTGCATATTCATCACCAATGGTCATGGTGCGGAAGAAGGATGACACATGGAGGATGTGCCTCGATTATAGGGAACTCAACAAGTACACCATCAAAGATAAGTTTCCTATTCCAGTAATTGATGATTTACTTGATGAATTACATGGTGCTAATTATTTCACAAAATTAGATCTTCACTCGTGGTACCATCAAATTAGAATCAAGGATGAAGATGTTCATAAAACTACTTTTAGAACACATGAGGGCCATTATGAGTTTTTGGTAATGCCCTTTGGTCTTACAAATGCACCATCGACTTTTCAGAGTTTGATGAACACTATTTTTAGGCCTTTTTTAAGGAAGTTTGTGTTAGTTTTCTTTGATGACATATTGATTTATAGTCAGACATGGGAAGCACATCTGCAACATGTGAAACAGGTATTGATAGTTTTGGAGAAGCACCAACTTTATGCAAAACCATCTAAATGTGCTTTTGGAGTATAGGAGGTAGAGTACCTGGGTCACATTGTTTCCCATGAAGGGGTCAAAGTTGATCCTCAGAAGATCAAAGCAATAATGGAATGGCCCATGCCAAAAACTCTCAAAAACCTTCGAGGTTTTCTTGGACTAACAGGTTACTATAGAAGATTTGTGAAAGGTTATGGTAGCATAGCAGCTCCACTCACTGCATTGCTTAAGAAGGATGCTTTCCATTGGAATGATGATGCCACCAAAACATTTGAGCAACTCAAAGTAGCTATGTGCACCACTCCAGTTTTGGCTACTCCAAACTTCTCACAAACATTCATTGTTGAATGTGATGCTTCTGGGTCTAGATTAGGGGCAGTACTAATGCAGGAAGGAAGACCCATTGCATTTGAAAGTCGTCAGTTCAAAGGTAAGAATCTAAAAAAACCTGTCTATGAGAAAGAAATGATGGCTATTCTTCATGCAGTTAAACAATGGAGACCTTATTTGATGGGTAGACACTTTAAGGTGAAAACGGATCATGATAGTCTCAAATACTTTTTGGAGCAAAGATTATCATCTGAGGAACAACAAAAATGGGTAACCAAAATGTTGGGTTATGATTTTGAAATCATCTACAAGAAGGGTAAAGATAATGTAGTAGCAGATGCATTATCTAGATGGGATGCATCCATAGAAGCATTACTTGGTGCAATGTCCATATTGCAAGCAGATTGGGTGGATGAAGCTAGGTTAGAATGGGAGGAAGACCAGGATACACAAGTTTTGATTCAAAATCTCCACCAAGGTATTTTATCCTCTGACAAATTTGAATGGGAAGGTAATGTCCTATGGTATAAAGGAAGGTTATACTTGTGTAAAACTTCAAAGCTTAAGCATAAGCTTCTTGCAGAATTACATGCATCTCCACTTGGGGGACACTCAGGGTTCTTGAAAACTTATCATAGAATTAAGAAAGAATTATTTTGGGAAGGACTCAAGGGAGATGTACAAAAGTTTGTGGAAGAATGCATGATATGCCAACAGAATAAAGGTGAAACAGTTAAGACCCTAGGTTTGTTACAACCATTAGCAATTCCTAGTCAAAAGTGGGAGGAGGTTTCCATGGATTTCATCACTGGGTTGCCTTGTTCTAAAGGTAATAATGTTATTTTGGTCATTGTGGATAGGCTTACGAAATATGCCCATTTTTGTGCTCTCTCACACCCATTTTCAGCAAGCACCGTTGCAGCTATTTTTATGGAAGCAGTTCTCAAATTACATGGAACCCCAAAAATAATTGTAAGTGATCGTGATCCTATTTTCACTAGTAATTTCTGGACTGAACTATTTTCTTGTTTGGGTACTCAACTAGCTCATAGCTCATCTTACCACCCCCAATCTGATGGACAAACTGAAGTGGTTAACAAATGTTTAGAGGGGTACCTCCATTGTTTTGCATCAGATAAACAAGAACATTGGGTTAAATGGCTACCACTTGCAGAATGGTGGTATAACACATCTTTCCATACCTCTGCTAAAATGTCTCCATTTCTAGCACTATATGGTTACCATCCACCTTCCATCACTTCTTCATTAAAGATGCACACCAAGGTTCGAGATGTGGAAGAGCACATTCAAAATCAACAAGAGGTTTTGGCTAGTTTGAGAGAGAATTTAGCCTTAGCACAAAATAGGATGAAGCAACAAGCAGATCAACACCAGAGTGAGCGAAATTTTGTGGTGGGTGACTGGGTATTTGTTCGTTTACAACCTTACAAGCAGATGTCCTTGAAGCAACAGAAAAAAGACAACAAACTTGCTCCAAAGTATTATGGTCCTTACCAGGTTCTACAAAAAATTGGAAGTGTGGTTTACAAGCTCGATTTACCTCATTCATCTCACATACACCCAGTATTTCATGTTTCTTGTTTAAAGAAGGTCATTGGACAGAAAGTTTCTGCCCAAACAGAGCTTCCAGAACTAGATGAAGAAGGACAAGTCATTTTGGAACCAGAGAAGATCCTCCAAACACATACCAAGAGGTTGAGAACCAGAGAGATTAAGGAATATTTGATCAAATGGAAAAACCAAAGCAGTGAAGATGCAACTTGGGAAGGTGAAGAATTTCTACAACAACATCCATAGTTGTTCAACGTTGAGGACAACGTTGGTTTAAAGGGGAAGGGCATGCTACGCCCCTAACCTATCACATGCATGAGGATAGTATTAGCCGACTTATGGCTTACTTATCCTTCTTTGACATTATATTATGGCTGACTTGTGGCCAACTTGTGGCTTTCTTTAGATTAGTAGGTCGGCCTATGGAGTAACCATGGCCTAGTTAGACTATATATAGGAGGTAGTGTGTAATCATTTATCATCATTGTGAATTCTATTGATATTGAAGCTTGTGGAGGTTGCCCCCTCGAAGTGGCTTATCTATTATCATATTTTCAGATATATTTCAGTCATATTTGGATATAATTCTGTTGTTATACTGAATTCTTGAAGTAATTTCATTACATGTTTGATAGTGTTTGTTGACTTGTATGCTGGTAGAAAGAATTAGTAGATAGAGTCGACCTATTTGATAGTGTATAATAATCTATAATTGAAGAAGAATACTATATCAAACTATTTGATCCAATAACCTGTAGTTGATGAAGACACTGCATGGATCTAATAAAGTTATTTTGAAGCGATTGTGTGTTAAACCTGCATAAAAAAAAAAGAACTATACTGAATAGTTTGATATAATACTATAGATATGGAAAAATCTAATAAAATGATAAAAATGATGGCGTACAAGAAAACCTACAAGGGTTAGATTCACATTAGGTTCACTAGAATCTATGTAAAGGAAAATAAAATTGATTTATAAATCCACCCTAACTCAGAGAAGATAAATTCTACTTACACTTTTGATTATCAACACATTAGATATTTGAGGTCATGACCAAGATGGATCTGATCGACCTACCCAAGGGATCTCTTAACATAATAATATCACTAAGGAGGGTTTTAAATCATCCAGTTAAGTAAAATTACACAATAACCCTAACTAGGTCCTATGTTTTCATATGTAATAAATTAATAACAAGTCTAATCTAGTGCTCACCAAAGTTTGTGGCACAAAGTGGTGGTAATAAATATTAAAATTAAATACACATAGAAGATATATTCTCACATCAATGTATATGAAATGTTAATGCATGGGAGAAAAGTAAAACTGCATATCTATATACTCTTACAAAGGAGGAACAAAGTTAGGAATACTTACGTTTGAAGACTAACTCGTCAAGCCTCAATATCTCCCTTGGCTAAGGTACTTCAAAATAGGTTGTTGTGGTATGTAAGGATGACAAAAATAAATTATCTCTAGGCTACACAACCTATCTATGCATCAAAAATATTTATCCAAAAGACAAGATCCATATCTCCAAAGAATGTATCAAACCTTAAGCTATGCTCCTCAAGTAGAATTATGGATAAACAGATGCACAATGTATATCTCTTCTTCTTCTCTTCTCTTAGAAATGACAAAATGGACGTGTCTATATAGATGGATCTAACCCTAGTCCTTTCCAAAAATTTAGCTGAGAAGGTCAACCCATTTGACATTGTATCGTTATTGATAAAAATATATTAGCTTTTGGTCTAGGTCAGTCAAGGGCCGACCTAAACCCTAAATAAGTTTTATCAATTAGAGTACAAGGTCGATGGGGCTGACAGTGTAACATAAATACTCAAAAAATATTTTAGGCTAGTGAAGGGCTAATGAAGGCATAAAATGACTAGAGGATGGTGCAAAAGAGGAGGCAAAGTTTAGGAGAACATTTTTAGGAGATGGTTGTGTAGGTAGCAAGTGGTAGTATAGGGACAACAATCATGCGAAGCACCAATGGTCTGCCCACCCCTTTTTCGGTGCACCCCTCAAGGCATGCACTCAGAGATATTGAGACTCGATGGGTTCTTACAAGATAGAAAGTATTAGTAACTAATAAAAGTTTGAAAATATTATGTGTATATATCATATTTCTTGTCATATTCATCAAAGGCCAAAAGTTTGACCTCATGTCTGTCACATTGCTCTTCCAACCATGCCTCCTGGATATGATCTCTCTTTCGCATTCTTCTAAATGAATCTAGGGATTCATAGCTGATAGCAAATTGATTCAAAATTTAGTTCTTAAAATATTGGCTCTTTGTCTATACTTCTTGTTTTGTTTTTTCTGTTGATTTTTTCAAGATGATTGTTGTCAATCAGATTCACACCCTTGTGAAGGTAGTTTCAAGCCTTCAATTTTTTTTGAAACATGGAAACAATCCTAGGCTATGGATGGCCTAATCATTGGATTGAATCTCTAGATTCTATGGGCTAGCTCCCTTTAGTGTATCATTTAAGATCTCTACTCTACGCTACAAACTGCTAGGAAAAGGGATGAGGAAAAAGGAAAAAGGAAACTTGAAGGGAAATCCTATCTAATGATGGTGATACACCTATTTTTTGGTTCATCCACTCAATTTGAGCTTCTAAAACACTGATTAGACAAGAAAAGACTGAATCTTCAACTCCAATTGACTCCTATGCATCTATATTTCATAAAAAAAATTTATCTAGTGATCAAAGCTTGAGGAAAATGATGGAATAGGCCTGATTCAAGGCACTAACCAACCACTTACATTCATTTAACTTCAACCAAAAGATATCAAACACAGAACATGACCTGCATAATCTGATCAACTAGTAACTAGGTAAGAATCAGGATTTGACAAAAAAATCTATCACATATCCAAATCACTGACATAAATACACTATCCTAGCATCCTGGAATCTAAAAATAGTCCTATTTATCTGAAAAAGGTTACAAAATTCAAATTTTGGTAGATTCTAGTCTTGCCAAAAGAGGGATATCAATTTCAAGGCTGAAAAGCCAACTTATATAAAAAAAAACATACAAAAGCCAAGAGATTAGCACTAAAAATAGAGGAGGAGATCAACTCCCACATCACCCCAAGTCCAACTTGAGCTATCAAAAGATAACACAACCTTCAAATAATATTCTTTTATCTTATGTCCTACATGAAAATATATTTTACATTGAAAAGGATGGAGAGCCCTTTTCATAATCATTATTCCGAATAAATATTAAATTATTCAAAATTCATCAAACATGCATGGATCTTTGGTAATTCAATTCTCTCCATGTATGATACTATGACAATCTTCAAACACTTGAAGTTGAGTTGGAAGTATTTGAAAAGGCTTTGATTAGCAAGATAAATAAGAGTACATGCATGCAATTCTATATTAAGATTATGTATGCAACGTTGAAACTCCATGTTAGCTCCTTGAACAACCATCCCATGCTAAACTCCTTGAGCCCTTCATGCATTTGAGTCTCCCTTTTGGAACTGAGAGAGTCGTGCTTGAAGGCAACTGCATGTATTTTTCAAGTATGAATGATTTGATTATTGCATTTACTATTTGACATGCTCTTTACTATAGTCTTGGACTATAGATCTTCTTATAGATGGAAAAAATAATATTTTTATTAGTTTTTTGCATGTTCGTGCTTATCCTAGATCCGTCCAATCGAGTTTGGTCACTCTGCATGTTCTACATGTAGAATGTAGACCACGTCATAGGAGTCAAAAAGAGAAATCCTCATCCTTCTCTGTTGATTGGCTATCAAAATTCTACTGGGATCCTTTTGAAACCTGGCCTTTTCTTGTCCATTGATCTCCCTGCTAGATTTTGACAAGTGTCAATGCTTACGATAATCTTGATGAACCTTTTGAAAACTTGACCAAAGGCAATAGCTACTTATAGGGTTTCAAACTTGACATTTGTGGGCCCATCATTAATTCCTTCAGACTTATGTTTTCAGCCAATTCTCCTAAAAGAATTCACTCCTTTTGCCTTGAACAATTCCTTAGGACAAAATTTTTGAAGGAAATTATATCTTTGGGCTTTTGCAATGGAAAATTCTTTTAGACAAAAAGTTTGAAGGAAATAATATCTTTGGGATTTTGCAATGGACAATTCCTTCAGACAAAAAGTCTAATGGAATTCATGTCCTTAGACTTTTGTAAGCTACCCTTCGGATTTCTTGATATGGTCCTTTTTCGAAGAGAAAGTGACCCTTCAGAAAAATTGTAAAGGTCTTAAGAAAATTTATAATGGTCTTCGAGCTTTTATAAAATGACCGTTTTACCAAAAGGTGCCCTTCAAAATTTCAAAAAGTGCCTTGTTTATCGAAAATAACCCTTCGATAAAGTTAAAATGGACTCGCAATTTTTTTGAAATGGACCTTATTCCTTTAAAAAAATTGAAAAGACCCCTCGACAAAGTTGCAAGTGTCCCTTCAGCAATTTTGAAATGGTATTTCATTCGAGAAAAGACCCTTCGGATTTTCATAATTGCCCTTTCAGAATTTTTGGAATGGATCTTTCAGAATAGTTGAAATGGTCCTTCAAAAAAATGAAAAGGTATTCAAAACTTTGTAATGGTCCTTATTCCTTCAAAAAAATTGAAACGGTCCTTAGAACTTTGAAAAGGACCCTTTGAAAAAATGAAAAGTGCCCTTGCTTTTGAAGATGCCCTTTGGGCTTATGAAGATACCCTTTAGGTTTTTTCTTAGACAATTCTCTTGAAAGAAAGTGACCATTTGGACTTGAACAATTCCTTTGGACTTTTTTGAAATGGACCATTTAAGGACCCAAAGAAGCCTCCATGATATTTTTCTCATAAAAAACCCTCTGAAAGCCATAGTGAATGCCTCAAAAAGGCCTATTAATTATAGATTATTTCAAGGACTTTCTAGGACCAATAACTGACTCACAAGATGAACTGACATGATATGCAAAGTTTTGAATGACAAGGGTGGCAATTTGACCTGTGGGGTCAGAATTGTCAATAATGATCCCTAGATTTTTGTTACTCTTTTTCTATTTACATCAGCACCTCTTGGATAGGATATATGTCTTCTTATTTTGGTTACAAATTAAGTCACCAATCTATGTTCTCTCTCCTAAGTTCCCTTTCACTCCCTTGCATGAAGAGTCAACTACAATTTAATTTTTCCCACAATCTAGCAGGAAAACTAGCTCTAATACCACTATAATAACCCTGATTAAATTTTTATTTTAAAACAAGAAAAATATGAATTATTTCTATCATGAACAAACATGCATGGCACATGCACACACTTTATATAACATGCACACCTTTTTATAATAAACTAACAAAGTACATAATGTAGATCTTTCACTATTCGATCCAAAAACTTCTCAAATTGAACATGGATGGAAGGTAATGATACTTGATCTAATTTTTATGAAAAGTACATAAATATGCCATTGAACAACCACACATGCAACTACTAAACCAAACTCACACTCTAGCACATATGGTGCCACACTCTAAAACTAGATTTGAAAGCTCACAAAACATCTAACTATGAAATCAGAAACATATACTTGGCAAACTACTGTGAACTACAACAAGCCACACAAAAGATGGTATTTGAATGAAGCTGACGTACATATACAATCTCTGAATGAGACTGCCCTTGAGAAATCAAAGGGATTTCATCCTCTGAATTCTAAAAACCTAAGGGGTTTCATCCTCAAATCCTATGGTTGAAGCACAAGCACACCAAACATGTAAAAAATAGTTGAATTTGCAAAAAATCCCTAATGAAAGAGGTTGTCTGTCTTAAATAAGAGTTGGGGCTCAAATCCCATAATCCCAAAAGGCCATATGTATAAACTTTACATATCCTAACTCTGACATGGGTAATAGAAAGTTTCGCTATTCTATCTCTAGGCATGGGTAAAAGAAATTTCCACATTTGTCACCTAAAATAGACCTGATAATTATGGTCATAGTTTCCATCTTATCACACTTGCCATAATTCACTTAGCTCATAATTTTTCCTTCTTTAGTGTCTATTCTGAAATTTTCATATATTCGATCCACTTAAACATGAATAGAAAGTTTTCTTCGAACCCATCATTATCCTGTCTTAGAAAGCCACACCTCACTTTGTAAGTTGCCCTTAGGACTCATCATGATCTTCACTTAGAAACCCACACCCCACTTGGCTAAAATATTTAATAATAGTATTTTATTAATTACTTGGCCCTTACTCATAAATGATTAATATTTGGGACCAAATAATTAAACTTTAAATAATTTTTTTTCCTTTCCTCTTATCACGATCCAAGGATAGTATTGGAATGGGCATTTTATTTATAAAAATGAATTAATTGAAAAAGGGGACATGACGTAAACTAGACAATTTTATAAACTTAAGGATGTTATGTGGACCATTATAATTATATCCACTATATATTTCACCAAAACCTTAATTTTTGAGTGTAATGCCTTGGGGCATGGTATATGTGAAATTATAATGCAAGAGTATTGGCCCATCACCTTTGAAAGTCATTAGCTCAAAGGGAATAATTTACTCAAGCCTATTTATGAGAAGGAAATGAGGGTTATTCTTTATTCGATCAAGCAATGCCAACCTTATACAATCAGAATACACTTCAAAGTAAATACTTATCAAAATAGTATCAAATACTTATTTGAACAAAAGCTATCATCACAAGAGTAACATAAATGGGTCACTAAGATGCTAGGTTAGGACTTTGAGATCATGTACAAAAAGGGAAGGATAATGTGTTTGAATATGTGCTTATTTAGAAGATATGAAAACATCAAGTCATTTCTTTGCTCTATTCCAATACTATAAGAAGATTGGGTGGATGAGGAAAGAGTTGAGTAGTAGTAAGATCAAGATACGTGGCATCTCATTCATCAATTACAACATGATCATAACACTTGGGATGAATTTATATGGTAGGGTGACTCTGTTTTGTATGAGGATAAGATATATATCTGCAAGAACTTGGGTCTCAAGAATAAGGTTATGGAGGATCTACATGCATCTCTTACTGGGGGACTTTCAAGGTTCTCAAAATTTTATCATAGGATCAAGCATTTGTTTTAATGAAGGGCTAGAAAGTGATGTAATGAACTTTGTGGATAGATATATAGTGTGTTATAAAAATAAGGGTGAGACAATAAAGACACCAAGTCTTATAAAATAATTATCTATCCCTAACTTGCAATGGGAGGAGGTTTCCATGCATTTCATCACAATATTTCTAAAGTCAGAAGGGGAAAATGTCATTATGGTAATGGTGGATAGACTCACAAAATATGTCCATTTTTACCCCTTATCACATCCTTTTGTACGAAGCACAGTGGCATCCACATCATGAAGACAATTCAAAAGCTACATCGTATTCCAAATATTATAGTAAGTGACCGTGAACCCATATTCACTATTAATTTTGAAATTGATATGTTCTCTTGTTTGGGTACCAAGTTGACTCACAATTATTCTTATCACCCACAATTCGAAGGAAAAAATAAGAATATCAACAAATGCTTTGAGGTTTATTTGGGCTATTTTGCTTATGATAAATAGTTTCAATGAGTTAACTAGCTACTATTAGCAAAATGGTGGAATACAATTTCTATCCATACTTCTTAAAAAATGTCCCCATTTATGGCATTATATGGATATCACCCAAAATTCATTAAGTCATCTTTGAATGCAATTAATGTTTTCAATGGTAGAGGAACACATTCAACATAAATAAGAAGTAAATTCTAGTTTTAAAGAGAACCTAGTTATGACATAAAATTGAATATAATGACATGCTAAACAACATAAGAGTGA
Organism: Torreya grandis; assembly: GCA_037957365.1. Classification (NCBI taxonomy): domain Eukaryota; kingdom Viridiplantae; phylum Streptophyta; class Pinopsida; order Cupressales; family Taxaceae; genus Torreya; species Torreya grandis. The sequence continues at coordinate 1,535,376 of JARHVA010000485.1, read as the reverse complement.
AATAAAATTTGAAATAAGAAATTGGGTCTTTTGAGGTTACATTCGTTTAATTAGATGTATTTGAAGCAAAGTAAGAAATAAAAAAAAATTGTTGTATACATATTATGGTCCTTATTAGACCTTATAGAGGATTGACAACATGGTATACAAATTGGAGTTATCTTAGTTAACAAAAATACATTTAGTCTTTCATGTTTCATGTTAAATTAATTGGCAATGAGAATCATGTCAAGACAAAGTTACCATAGCTAGATGAATAAGGAAGAATCGTCTAGGAATATGAAGTGAATCTAAAGACACAAATGATGAGCTTTCAGACTAGGGTGATATCAGAATAACTCTTTAAGTTGAAGAACCTGCAAAGAAAAGCTGTGATATAGGAAGACAGAGCCTTCATGTTGAAGGATCCACACATTATTAACATTGAGGGATACACTTATGTGAAGAGGGGGGAATACTTCACCCTTAGCCTATTGGATGTATTAGGATATGTATGGTAAAATTTTGGTGCACATAGCCTAATTATTCTATATATGTGAGGTAATGCTTGAGTATCACATCATCATATTATGATTTTTTTTATTATTTTAACGATTGTAGAGGGTTAATCTTGAAGTGTCTCAATCATATAATCAATATTGTCTGTTCATTACATTTATTTTATGTGTATTTGATGTTATTATGATCTTATTTGCACATCATTATTGTTAATGTGTCTATGCTCTATGCTGAAATGTGATATATTGTTATGAATATGAGCTTGGGATATAGTGATTTTATTACACAAACAACCATTTGAGATTAAGACGGATGTGATTATATTATGGGAGATGATTTGTTGCAAGGAGGATTTTTATCAATACAAGGACTATTGTAGCTGATCCTGAGATCATCTACAAGGGTAAGAAATGAATGGTCTCAATTTGTCTCTAAACTAACATAGTACAGAAAAGAGATCCGAGAGCTTTCTAACATATTTTATGGTTCAAAAAATGGAGTCCTTATGTGAAAGATATGATTGGTAAAGTTGGTCAAAATAGTAAAAGTGACGTGGACCAATAAACTATTGAAATGTGGCATGGACGTGATAGAGGAAGACAAGTTAAAATTTGACAAGTGGCCCAATCAAGGCTTGACACATGGCATCCTCCAAAGACTTCCATATGGAGCACACATCAACTTAGCACCAAGATTCTCATGATCTTATTTGACCAAATAATAATAAAATAAAATAACAAACATGATAAAGTTTATTAAAGGCATTTAAGCCTTATTCAAAGGCTATGCCCACCATGACGTGGAGATCCATGTGGGGTGGACTTGGTCTCCCAATCCCAAGCCATTCTACTTGGCTTTATGCCAAAAATAAAAGGGATAAACATAAAGGTTACAAACCTTTGGGGTATAATTCAAAATCCCAAGAAAATTTGTAATAGAATGGATAACTCAAAACCCCATATCAAATCCCACCAATATTGCAAAAGATAACGATTAAGCCCAATATTTTTGCACCCCAACAAATATATAAAGGGGTGAGGGGTTATTTGTAAATCATGGGAATTGGAATTCAAAAGCGAAGAGAAGCATAACCATAGAGGAGAAATGTAAGCAAGTTTTTGAAGCCATAGACAACTTGTGAAAAGCATTTGATAGAGAGTATTACAATTGGTTTTAATCGAGTTTTCAAATGGGATATTTAATTCAGTATTATTCTTGAGTTGTTTTGTCATAAGATCAGATATTATAGACTACATAGCTCGTTAACTCTAGTGCTCCCATATTGTTGATGTAAGAGTTTTATTTTACTTTTACATTAATATATCAATTCTACTACTTAGTGAACCCGAAGATGTAACGCAATAAGGGTGAAATATGCTATCAATTTATTGTGTTATACTTGATAAATCTTAGTTGATTTTGCATAACAATTATAAAATCTCAGTTTTTCATTTCCAATTTTAAAAGAAACTAAAGTATTATTAAGATTTGTTTAAAAAAGTGAAAAAAGACCTAAGGGGTCACCATTTACAGATCAAGTTTGGTATCAAAGCAGTTAGAATGATGGATTTGATTTTAATTGTGTGATATACTCTTGAATAGAGTTTTGAAATTAGTTTCAATATTCTATTCCATTGGGTTATTTACAAACTTGTTGGCTTGTTTTTGATATTTCATTTGTAGTTTATAGTTGTGTTGGAAGTACGGGTTTTTTGTTGGAAACCATGGGTAAAGCCTTGAAATGTGAGACGATGGAAGACTTAGAAGGAATGAATCATCAAATTTAGGAAGATAATTCCTTTCTAACAAAGAGATTGTATTCCTTGGAGGAGGAAATTTAAAAATTGCAATTGGATTTATAGGCCAAGGATGAGCTCTTGGAAAAGCTGCAGAATGATGAACAAGTAAAGGATTTGCCTTCCACCACCGATGCATAAATAATGACAGAATACATGGGAAGTAGTTCATCACATGGTTATTCTTCCCATTCATATTTAGATGAAAATGATTTTGGTAAATTTGAACAACATACTAAGGGAATTGGTTCAAAATTACTGTTGAAAATGGGATATGATGGAAAATGCCTTGGTAAGAATGGCCAAGGTTTGATTAACCCAATTCAGGTAAAAGATAGGTCTCATCATGCAAGATTGAAATTCAATGGTGGTAAGAATGTAATAGGTGAATTCTCTAAAACAACTAAAACAAGAAGTATTGTAGAGAAGAAACCTACGCCACCATTGCCACACATGAAAGGTAATGACAATTCTCATTTTGTCAAAATTTGTAATGAGAGTTTTATATCTCACAATAATGGGCAAACTTCTCATATTGATCATGAGAATATTTACAAGTTAAATATTAAGAAGGAATAGCCTAGTCTTCCATAGAAAGAAGTTAAAATGAATTCCTTACATTACACTTGCAATAATGTTGATTCTGGGAAAATTGGACAACGTAAATATTCTAATGTTTCCTTTGACTATGGGAAAAATGGGTTTAATACACAAAATTTGTGGTATGTTTATCCATGCACTTTTTTTGGATTATCTAGCCACTATGTAACCAAATGTTGGAAATGAAAATCTTTGTTGAAAAATATTTTGAAAGATCACTCTCCTTGATAATGTTCAGAGAATGGCAGTAAGGACTTGTTTTCTAAAAGAGTGGACAAACATTTTTGTGCCCTTTGTAACACGAAAGGTCATGAGGCTAATAATTGTTGGCGGCAACTTCATCTGAATAAATACTGGAAAGTTGTTAAGAATGAATGCATTAAGAAACCAACTGTTACACAGGCAACCCATGAAGAATCCCAAGAGGAACTCAATAAAATGAGACCACCCGTAAAGGAGCATCCATTAAAGTGGGTTGGTAAGAATGTCCTTAATTTTATGCTGACATAAATTATATTGATTATTACCATGCTTGTTGAAAATATCTTAACAAGCATTTTTGGATTTCCTAATACAATTTGTGAAAAGGAATTTAGCTCATGTTTTGAGCTTGGAGATTTAACATTGATTGGGCATCATGTTCAGTGTGCCTTATTTTCTAAAATGATCTTTAGAGAGGGAGATAAAGTGGATAAATCAACTTTTTAGGTGCTTTGATTACACTTAGATTAATAATATTATATTTGGATTGCATCTATTTTGTGCAAATGGTTTGGATGCAATATAAGACCCATACATGGGCGATATCTTGTTTGCAATTGCATATGATGGTTATCACACTAATTTGAAATGAAATGTTTTACAGACAAAGTCATTGTATCTTGTTTGTAGTATCAGGATGGAATGTATCAAGAGAGAGACTTGGTAGATCTCTTCATTTTTACAGCTTCACAAGGATTTAGTTGGACAAGTTACTTCTGATGGGAGTATAGTTTTGTCTATCTTTAAAACTGATCTATTTTGTGGTGGAGTTGAGAATTTGTAGTTTAATTTTCTCTATTTAATCATTACGATTGGATTAGATTTGCAAATGTGACTTGTCATGATACCCCTGATACTTTGGAGGACATTGTTGATAGGAAAAGATAATTTTGCCTTCAACAGTATTTTTTCTCCTGTATGTTTTGTTCCATGAAAAAATATGTTTTGGCAGAGAAGAGAGACATGAAACTCCTTGAAAGGGTAAAATAGACTTTGTTTTCAAGTTTCGATGGATTATTGGACTTTTAGAGACCAAAAGCCTTCTTATTGAAGAGTTGTGATATGAAGATCATCTATAAAGACAAAAATGAATTGTCTCAATTCATTTCTAAACTAAAAAAATACAGAAGAGGGCTCCAAGAGATTTTCAATGCATTTTACGATTTGAAAAATAGAGTCCATATGTGAAAGATATGGTTAGTCAAAGTTTTGGTCAAAGTTGGTCAAAATAGTCAAAGTGATGTGGAACAATAAAAGACTGACACATGACATGGACATGGTAGAGGAAGACAAGTCAAAATTTGACAAGTGGCCTAATCAAGGCTTGACACGTGACATCCTCCAAAGACTTCCATATGGAACACACATCAACTTAATGCCAGAATCCTCATGATCTTATTTGACCAAATAATAATAAAATAAAATAACAAACATGATAAAGTTTGTTAAAGGCATTTAAGCCTTATTCAAAGGCTACACCCACCATGAGGTGGAGAGCCATGTGGGGTGGACTTGGCCCCCCACTATGATGCCATTCTACTTGGCTTAATGACAAAAATAAAAGGGATAAACATAAATGTTACAAATCTTTGGGGGATAATTCAAAATCCCATAAAAAATTGTAATAAAAGGGATAAATCAAAACCTCATATTAATTGGTGAGTGGATAATATTAAATCTCACCAATATTACCAAAGATAATGATTAATCTCATTATTTGTGCACCCCAACAAGTATATAAAGGGGTTTGGGGTTATTTGGAAATCATGAGAATTGGAATTCAAAATCCAAGAGAAACATAAGCACAAAGGAGAAGCATGAGCAAGTTTTTGAAGCTATAGGCAACTTGCAAAAAATAGTTGATAGAGAGTTTTGTAGTTGGTTCTGATCGAGTTTTCAAATTGGATATTTAACTCTATTATTTCTGAGTTGTTCCTTGACAAGATCAAAGATTGTGGATTACATAACCCATCAACTCTAGTGCTCTCATATTGTTGATGTAAGAGTTTTGTTTTACTTTTAAATTAATATATGGGTTTTGTTACTTAGTGAACTTGGAGACATGGTCTGATAAAAGTGAACTTTATTATCAATTTATTGTTTTATGCTTGATAAATCTAAATTAATTTTGCATAATAATTATAAAATCTCAGTTTTTTCATTTCCAATTTAAAAAGAGACTAAAGCATTATTAAGATCTGTTTAAAAAAAGCAAAAAAATCACTTACCATCTACAGATCAGTAGCGATCCCTCACCTATTATATTATAGAAGAATACCAAATTAGCTGAAAAATATTTTAAAAGTGGTCAACTATATGAGATCGGTTAGATCTGCATACCAACCTCAAACACCATAGACAAACTTAGACATACTAAATAAACTCGCATTATTTCATAAAATACAAACAATCTATTGACGATTAAAATTATAACGTCAACTGATCTACCAATTTGCCTATCATGAAAGTTAAAGTGGAATCATACCAATGTAATTTTAAGGATCTCTAATTAAAAATCAGTTCTAAGGTGTGCAAAAGGTATTTTAATGGTCAAGAGAATGTTTAAGACTTAACCTTTTTTTGGGATATTTTTTTCTTTCAAATAATTAAAACAAATCAATAAAGATGAAACAAAGTTATAATAAAATTATCACCATCTTCATAAATATTCTTTCCAAATAGTTCTTGATTCATTAAAATATATGACGGTTATTAATCCTGTTAGAAAGAGAAAGCCTATGGATGAGGTAATCTCTTTGAAGATTAAATACGTTGATGCCTATTTAATGATCAAAATATATCTTCACTTTATGAATGATATTATTTATATTTAATTTCCTTATCATTCCCAAACAAAATAACAAGAGAAGGAAGGAACAACACATAAGGACAAACATGAAACAAGGAAAAAAGAAAGAAAACAAGAAACACTAAACTTAAAAAATAGATGCGAAATGCACGATGAAAGAATTATGTAGCTAATCTAAACTGAAAGAGAGTGTTAGAAAAATGAGATGAAACGAATTAAGGAAAGAAAACTTTTCTAATTTAGTAACTAAAAATAATGAAAAAAATTAGAATATAACAAAATAAAAAAGTAAAACTTAACTAAGTAAAAGAAATAGATAATAGAGTCGACTTATATATATGCGAGAAAAAAAATTATTTTATTTAGACATCATGTTTCAAATTGATTACAAATGATTCTAAGATAGAATAATGTTTCAAATTGAAAGCCCAATAATCTATCACATAAAGAGTGAAATATTTATTGACCTATCAGGATATGTACAAAAAATGTCACACATATGATTGTATTATTCTGTAACCATCAAAGTCATTAATTTCTTGGTCATTATTAGATAATCGATTTATAAATGAATAATAAAAACTGGATATATTTGATTGCACTAAGTGGAGTAGTTTACCGTCAGAGAATATGTTAGTTGGTCTTCCTACAATTAGCACTCAATCTCAAAGACTTTAAACATAAGAGAAACATGATACGAAAAATTAAGAGAGCTCTTTGTACTTGTATGACTTCCTCCTTCAAATAATGTTCTTCAAGTCCTTATAAGCCTTCATTTTAGAAATTAGTTATACTTTTAAGTTGTAACTAACTTTTAGTTAATTTTTAAAATAAATGTAATTGTACTTTATTAAAGTTAACCACTTTATACTTTTAGGATTTTAATAATAAGTTCATATAGTGAACTTATTAAGACTCGAGATTTATTTTATTTTTTAGAGACCTTAACACAATGTTTCTCTAATGGACGGGGACCCACTTTTACTTCGAAACAACTTGTTATAATCATTTGCACAAGTCATCATGTAAACCAATCAATGCAAATTATTAAATCTAAGTAATAAATCACTCAAATTTTATCCATAATTATCATATGTTATTCTACAAGAATGACAAATTAAGTGGACATAACACAATCAATATTGAAGACTACAACAATATTACTAACATCTTACCAAAATTTAATCTAAAACTGAATAAACAACATATTTTGAACATAATCATACTAGAAAGTGATTCATTATCACCATCATCAAAATTTTATTACATGCTAACATGTATACTGCACTATTATGAAAGTAAAATTGCCACTACCAAATTTACTGCAAGAATCTAGCCACTACAAAAAAATCATAAAATCTACTAAAATTAGATAGTTACTACATGATGCAAATTACTCTAGTCAAACTGAAATTAATCAAACAAAATATGAAGATGTATAAAAGTGTCAACATCTAAATAATAGACAAATATCAAGTTACTTATCCTCATCAAAAACTTGATCAATCAAAGGTTCCCCTTGCTTAGTTTGATCCTTAGTGTATTCAAAAGATGTTATAGGAATCTCGATTTTAGTGACACCTCTATATTCATCATCCACCTCCAATTTGATCGTCTTAATAAAATATGTTACCAAAGCTAGGGGTAAAGGGCTACTAATGCATTTATGACTTAAACAGGTGGCCTTTTTTGTGGTAGTAGCAACAATAGTTGAAGAAGTTTCAAGGTCGAGAATTTTAACATTATAGAGCATAGAATCAACATGTGTAGGAATATCATTATTGGTAGTGTACATTTGGCGGGAAGATGCAGTTAGTGAACCATGCCTGATTGGATGAGACCTCCAATTACCTCTTTGATATCCTTTCAAAGAGTTATTGCCACGAGGAGAAAAAACATTACAAGGCATCATATTAATTTCATTCTAGAAATTAGGATCATTAGCATCAAAGTGCAGGGAGACTCGGATGTCACTATTAAAATTTCTTATAAAAGCACTAGAGACCCATTGGACCTTGAAAAGTCTACCTTAGAAATTACTTTGTATATGAGTTGTGTTATCTTACTATTGGGTATCTCTGTCTCAAACATTTCCCCTACTTAAACTATAATAACCTCTATTGTAGTCAAGCATATCTATTTTTCTAGTGACATTATTTGAGCTCAATCAAACTAAAATAAAAAACATACATCTCATTTTGTAATCAACTAAAACAAACTAACCATTCTGACATTTATGTTGCTCAAAATCATAGTGTTGATGAAAAATACCTTGTTATTATAATATCTTCAAAGTTGAAACAAGTTTGAAATACTATTTCAATCTTCACATTTGTAATTAAATTAAGCAACATGTAATCCAGGGTTTCAATTCTATATATACCTTAGTCAAAATTCCTTTTAAAATCAAACTCTAATTTTTAAGTAACTATTTAGAATTATTTTGATTCGAGAAACAACTGTGAACAACCTATACTTCAGAAGATACAAACCTTGAAATTTATAAGTCACGACCTTATTCATGAAACTTGCAATATAAATATTGAAATTGAAAGGGTATGTTGCTCACATCAAAATATACCCCTATGCAAATATCATTTTCTTCTTGACAACTAACATAAATTCTATCTGTAGTTCTTCGAAAAAAAGTAAACACTATATAAAGCTTTCAAGAGAATGTTAGCTACGTCATTAAAATCTATGTCAAAAATTTCTTTTTCAAAACTTTTAACAAAATTTTGAAATAGAAACAATTTATGTGCACAACAAAAACACTTAAAAAAAATCCTTCTTTATTTTCATAAAACTGAATCAACAAAACCACTAAAAAAAATGCCTTTTCCATTTCAAATAATGATGTTTGTAATTCAAACTCTACTGGATTTATAAAAACAAAATAAAAAATATAACTACCAAATGACTAAAAGTCCCCAATAATTTGCATTCATACCACACACTGACATAAAATAACTCACTAAAGACCTTATTCTTAGAACTTGCATTTGAAATGATAATAAAAGAAAATCTTTTAAGAATTATTCATGCATTTATTTTGAAAATGACACATATTATACATACATATGATAAATCTTTTCTGAGTAAAACTTAGAATGAATTTTATCACAGTTCATATTTTAAAATTTAGTGCACAAAAAAATCTTTTTTTACAAAGACGTAACCATTTTTACCTTAATTTGTGCACAAACAAGTTAACATAAACTATTCAACTGGTTGAAACAAAAAATGCAAAGTATTATTCATGTACACATGCATTCAATTTTTTTTTGGTAAGTAACAAATTTAACATGCATCTCTATATATCCTTTGGAGCTCCTTTTATATAAACTCAAATTAAAAAAAATTGAAGTAAAACACTTTCAAAACAAAAAGGTAGTCAAAAGAGTGTTTCAAATAAAAGTTTTTGTGATGCACCCACAAAACTCCATAGCCAATAATGACACAAAAATGTCATGTAAATATGTTCATGGTTATATTGAAAATAATATGAAAGTATGTATTACACCTAAAATCCATAACTAACAATGACACATAAATGTCATGTAGAGATGTTTTTATATCAAAATAAACTACAATAACATCCAAGATTCTCATAGAAAGAATTTGAAACTGCATGCAAAGGTTTTAGTTTTGAAAATGATCAATATTAAACCTTAAAAAATGTTTTTTTTAACACACCAAAAAAATATGCTTTATTGACTGCGAGAACTTTGTCATTAAAATTGAAACAAACTTTATACTTGTAATAAATAGGTTGAATCTTCTTTAAAAAATGAGTGCAAGATGACCAGATATCCTTCAAAATATTCTATAAACTATTCAAAAACTGAGTATACCAACTGCAAATCCTAAAATGTTTCCAAAATCGCTAGATAACAAGAATACATCCAAAAATATCACATAAAAACTGTCAAATAAAAGACTGGCAGAAAGTGGCTTTCGTAGGAAGCTTGAGTCAATGTGAATGGAATGACCAAATAAATCACAAAAACTGAGTATATCCCAACTCCACAACACATTGAATGCGAGTAGAAAGTGCCAATGTCATATTAACTGTTTATAACTCTCTGTACTTTTCTGAAAAATGGTGGTGGCCACCAAGTTCAAAACACTCTGCTAACTTGCCTCCCAAACCTTAACCAAACTTGGCAACAACTATCTCATTTACCAAAAATGTACAAATGAAGTACGTGTCTTGATTTGAAAAGATTTAATTATTTGTTTGAGACCAAAGCAAATATAGTTTCAAAGCAACCTCATTAAATTCAGGTGTATATGCTGAAAAGACCATAGACTATGATCAGAGGTTGAAAAAAAAGTGTTCATAACATTCCACGTATCCAAGTTGATCATTTTGAGACTATGATATGAATTGTTGATTCAAACATGTCCATGATCAAAAGACTATATTAAAAACTTGTATAAAGCTCGATCGTGCTTTCCTAAGTCTTGAGACTCAAGCAACTTAGGATAGGATTTAAGGCTTAAGCAACTATATATAGGTTTCTGGTTTTAACAACTTAACATAGGATTTAAGATTTTAGAAACTTAGTATGGGTTTTAGGTTTTAACAGATTAGCATAGGGTTTTAGATAACTTAAAATAAGATTTATGCTTATAAATTAACTAGGGTTTTAGAACCTATGCAAAGAGTAAAAATGAAGATTGAAGCCCACAATGTGAAGGTTTAAGTTTTAACAATGTAAATGAAAGTAATCATGATGCAGAAACCCATTGGTATAGAAGGCATTTGGACTTACAAGTTGTGATGAATTGTAATTTTTTTAAAAGCAGTATGCAAACTTATATGAAAATGACATTCACAATTATTAAGAATACTATTTTAACTAACTGCGATATTTTTGCAAGTTATTTTTCAAGGTTTATCAATGACATTGTTACTTATCATACTGATCTGAATACTACATGGAACCGAGTTTCATTGCATTTATATACTTTTTTGACTGTAAACTATTTTTTAAAGTGAGAATTATACGTCGACAACATTTAAACTTTAGAAGATATGATGATTACTGATAATTATGTTAGAAATAATAAAAAAATGATAATCAATATACAATCAAATAAATACAGTGAGAAATAAGTGTTGTAAAACAATTTAGTCCCTGACATGTATAGTGAACTTAGTGTGGTACAACAAATGTTTTACAAAAAACTTCAAGATTTTAAGTTTTTCACTAGGGTATAAAAAATTGTGATAACGCAATCATCCATAACAAAGAACAAAATGTTGATTTTTATATACTATAATTATGTCATGAAAGCCCAGTAGCTATCGACAATCAACAAAAATACATGGATTTTTACATAGATGGACAAAAAATAGAACCAAACATTTGCATTTGACACTACAAGACATACCAATCATGGAAACCAAACAAACAATGAGTGATGTAGAAAAAATAGGGCAACCTTCTGGGGGTCATAACTTTTGACCCGTAGTTCCGTTTGAGCTTTTCCACGTGCCAAAATGACCATATTGAAAAGTATATTGCTATTCCTAGGAAGTTCTACCCATCTAGGAATGTTTTTAATATTTTTCGAAGGCCATACGCGATCATCTGAGGGTCCAAAATTGTGATTTAATGATTTTTTAGGTTTTTTTCTTTTTTATAAATTGTATATTTATAAAACCGGACATCAACATTAGTTAAATTTCATCCCATAGTCTAATTATAGTGTTTAGGATATTTCGAGAGATTTTTGGGCTATTTCGAGAGTTTTTAAAAATAGGCATTTTTTTAGATTTTTTTTTTTTTGAATTTTGCATGTAAACTCTAAATTCTGAGTTGAGGCTTATTTAAACATGGTTTGGGTTTATAATTATTTCAAGCAATCAATACAAATCAATTCTGAGTATTGTTTCAAGATCTTGGCCTATTGGTAATTTTTTTGTTCTTGTTAGTTTTTGGTTTCATTATCTGGTATCAGGCAAGTTCAAATCTTGGAGGAGAGAAGAATGGCAAGAGGAGGAGGAGGTATGACACAGATGAAACAGACTATACAAGAGCTGCAGAGGCAAGTTCAACAATTAACAGAGGTTATTGCCAATCAATAGAGAAGAGAAGGTGGTGTTGAGGAAGACACAGATCATGATGAAGAAGTTCAACAAGAAGAACAATAACAAGAACAACCACCATCGATGGAAGAGAGGATGGTTCAGGATTTAGAAGGCAAGAATGAAGGAATCAAGGTTGATGTTCCAGATTATGAAGGTAGTTTAAATCCAGAGGAGTTGATAGATTGGATGAATAACATGAAGAAGTTCTTCGAGTGGAAGACTATGAGAGAAGACAAGAAGGTAAAGTTTGCATACACGGAATTGAAAGGTCATGCAATAATTTGGTGGGATCACCTGCAAAAATAGAGACAAAGAAACAGTAAAGAGAAGATTAATTAATGGAAAAAGATGGAGAAAAATTTGAGGGAGAAATTTCTTCCTATGGCACAAACTCTATACATATGATTTTAAAATTTAAGGTAAAAAGATCACAGTATATAATAGTATACAAATGAATTTTACAAGCTTTTCATACGAGTGGAGCATGATGAAACATAAGAGCAGATGGATGCAATGTGTGTAAATAGTTTAAATTTTTTTATTCAAGATGAATTAAGCATGCATAGAATACTTAACATGGAGGAGGCTTATCAATTAGCTTTGAAGGCAGAAGAAAAACAAAATAGATAGACTTTCAGAAGGACATCTATTGATCCAAGAAGAGGTGGATCCCCTCCAATAAGGGGACGAGGTGGGTTTAATACCACCAAAGGTGGCTTTAATGCCAATAAAGGTGAATCATCACATGGTGTAGAAAGGCAAGATGTAATAAGCAAGGGTTTCAATACCAACAAAAAAGAAGAGGATTTTAGAGAGGATGAGGTTATGATGGTGTTAGAGGACGGTTTCCAAATTAACACAAATCTTATGTTTGTTATAGATGTGGAGAAGAAGGGCATAAAACATTTGAGTGTCTAAACTATCAAGATCAAGAAGGAGGTAAGAAGATCGTCTAAGAGTAAATCTAGTTAAGCCAAAAATAGAGAAGCAAAATATTGAAGTTGCACGAGCAGATGTTGGAGATAATCTCATGATGAAAAGAACCATGATCATTCCAAGGAAGGAACAAGTGCAGAATAAAGAAGGTGGTGATGCATGACAATGATCAAATATTTTTTGAACGAGATGTACTTCGGGTAGAAATGTATGCAAAGTAATTAGAGATGGTGGTAGTTGTGAAAATATGGTTTCTAAAGAAATGATAGAGAAATTAAATCTGCAATGTGAAAAGCATCATAACCCTTATCATATTTCATGGTTTAAGAAAGGGAATGAAGTTACAGTAGATAAAAGGTGCTTAATCAAGTTTTCTATATATAATGATGAAATATGATGTGATGTTATTCTGATGGATGCATGTCATATGTTATTGGGGAGACCATGGCAATTTGACAAAAAAGTAGCTCATGATGGAGCAAAGAACACATACACTTTTTGGATAGGTTTGTGGTTGTTTATTTTGATGATATTTTGATATTCAATAAGACTAAAAAAGAACATTTACAACATTTGAGAATGATAATGGATTTGTTAAGGAGAAGTTGTATGCAAATTTGAATAAGTGCAGGTTTATGTAGAATAATTTGGTATTTTTGAAATTTATAGTTTCAGTAGATAGTGTTAAAATGGATGAAAAAAGATAAAGGCGATTGTTGAGTGGCCTATTCCAAAAAATATTACTGAGGTAATAAGTTTCCATGTTTTAGCAACTTTTTACAACAAATTTATTAAAAATTTTATTAGTATTGTGGCACCATTGACAGATTGCATGAGAGGGAAGAAATTTGCATGGACTAGAGCAACCACAATTTTTTTTTAAATTTTGAAGAAGATTACAGAAAGGCCAATTTTAACATTACCATATTTTAACAAAGTGTTTGAGGTTGATTATGATGCTTCATTTATGGGAATTAGTGCTGTGCCGAGTCAAGAAGGAAATCCAATAACATATTTTAGTGAGAAATTGAATGAGGTAAGAACAAAGTATTCTACTTATGATGTCGAACTTTATGCAATTGTACAAGCATTAAGACATTGGAGGCATTACTTGGTACTTAAGTAGTTTATACTATCTACAAAGCATGAGGCTTTGAAGTATGTGAATACACAAAAGAAGTTGAATAGTAGGCATGCAAAGTGGGTTTGTTTATTGCAGGGGTATACTTTTATGTTAAAACATGAATAAAAAAATAGAATCAATTCGTTGATGCATTGAGCATGAGGGTAGCATTATTTACTATGGTGAGTGAAGTAGTTGGATTTGATGCTATTAAATAATTATATGATATTGATCCATATTTTGACAAAATAGTTGAATAGTGAAAGAATCCATTAACAGGTGGGATATATATTATTCATGAGGAGTATCTTATACAAAAAGGTTATCTCTTCAAAGGGAAACAATTATGCATTCCATTTGGGTCTCTACAAGACAATATAATAAGAGAATTACATAGTGGTGGTTTCGCTAGACATTTTGGTAAAACAAAGATAATATATTTGGTGGAGGAAAAGTAATTTTAGCTAAAGATGAAGATATATGTGACAAGGTATGTTTTAAGGTGCAAAATATGTTAGGTGGCTAAAGGACATGCACAAAATAATGGACTTTACATGTCATTACCGGTTCCAAGATGACCATAGATAGATTTGAATATGGATTTTGTGGTTGGATTGCCAAACACACAAAGAGATAACGATTCAAGTTTTATTTTCGTAGACAGATTTTTTAAAATTATTCATATCATTGCATGTAAGAAAACCAATGATACACTAGAGTTGTAGAATTATTTTTTTATGGATATTGTGAGATTGTATGTTGTTCCAAAAACTATTACTTCAGATAGGGACACACAATTTGTAAGTCATTTTTGGAGGACTTTGTGGAAGAAGATGAGTACTAAGCTACAATTCAGTAGTGAATATCACCCACAAACAAATGGATAGACAGAAGTTGTGAATAGGAGCTTGAGAAATTTATTGAGATGCATAGTGGGAGAAAAGCCAAAGCAAAGGGACTTGGCTTTACCACAAGCTGAGTTTGTATATCAGAAGAAGATCCAAAGTATTTGAAGAAAGAGAGTTGGTAATGGTTCACTTGAGGAAAGAAATATTTTCAAAAGGCACATACAACAAATTGAAATACAAGAAAATTGGACCATGCAAAATTGTGAACATATGAGGTGAATTTACCATAGAATTTTGATATATCTTCAGTATTTAACATTTCAAATTTATATGAATTCCATAGAGAAGATGGTGAAAATGATGAAGATGAAGAAGTAAATTGGGAGCAACAAGTTTCAAAGAATAAGAAAGAAAAAATAGTACATGTTTAGGATATGAAGACAGTGAACACAAGGCAAGGGAATTAAAAAAAATATTTAGCGCAGTGGGAAGGATTGTAACAAGAAGACAAAACTTGGATTACATAATGGGAGCTGAAAAAGATTGACAAGAAAAAGTGGCAGTAGTATAATCAGGCAAACTCACAAGAGCTGAGTTGTTTTCAACCAGAGGAGAATGATGCAGAAAAAATAGTGTAACCTTCAAGAGGCCGTAAATTTTGACCCATAGCTCCATTTGAGCTCTTTCACATGCTAAAATGACCGTATCAAAAAGTATGTTGTCCCTAGGAAGTTCTACCTGCCTAGGAATGTTTTTGATATTTTTGAGAAGCCATACATGATCATCTAAGGGTCCAAAATTATGATTTAATAATTTTTTTAGTTTTTTTTAATTTTTAGAAATTGTATATTTTTAGAACCGGACATCAACTTCAATTGAACTTCATTCCATAATCTAATTATAGTGTTCAGGATATTTCGAGAGATTTTTGGGTTATTTCAGGAGTTTTTAAAAATAGGCATTTTTTTTAGATTTTAGTTTTTTTTCAAATTTTGCATGTAAACTCTAAATTCTGAATTGAGGCTTATTTAAGCATGGTTTGGGTTTGTAATTATTTTAAACAATCAATATTAATCAATTTTGAGTATTGTTTCAAGATCTTGACCTATTGGTAATTTTCTTATTCTTGTTAGTTTTCAATTTCTTTATTTGGTATCAAAGCAGGTTTGAATCTTGGAAGAGAGAAAATAGAAAAAGGATGAGGAGGTATGGTACAAATGAACCAGACTATACAAGAGCTACAGAAACAAGTTCACCAATTAACATAGGTTATCACCAATTAACAGAGAAGAGAAGGTGGTAATGAGGAAGACACAAATCATGATGAAAAGTTCAGCAAGAAGAAGAATAATAACAACCACCATCGATGCAAGAGAGGATGGTTCTGGCTTAAGAAGATATAAATGAAGGAATCAAGGTTGATGTTCTACATTATGGAGGTAGTTTAAAATCAAAAGAGTTGATATATTGGATGAATAACATGAAGAAGTTCTTCAAGTAGAAGACTATGAGAGAAGACAAGAAGGTAAAGTTTGCATGCATGAAATTGAAAGGTCATGCAATAATTTAGTGGGATCACCTACAGAACTAGAGATAAAGAAAAGGTAAAGAGAAGATTAATTCATGGAAAAATATGGAGAAGAAGCTGAGGGAGAAATTCCTTCCTGTAGATAATGCGCAAATCATATACAAAAGATTTCAAAATTTAAAGCAAAAAGATCACAATATACAAGAGTATACAGATGAATTTTACAAGCTTTCCATATGAATGGATCATGATGAAACAAAAGAGTAGATAGCTAAAAGGTATGTAAATGGTTTGAAATTTTGTATTTAAGATGCATTAAGCATGCATACAATACTTAACATGGAGGAGGCTTATCAATTAGCTTTTAGGGCAGAAGATAAACAAAATAGATAGAATTTTAGAAGGACATCTACTAATCCAAGAAGAGGCAGATCCCTTCTAATAAGGGGATGAGGTGGGTTTAATACCAAAAGAGGTGGCTTTAATGCCAATAAAGGTGAATCATCATGTGGTGCAGAAATGCAAGATGATAATAGGCAATGGTTTTAATACCAACAAAGAGGAAGAAGATTTCAGAGAGGATGAGGTTACGGTGGTGCTAGAGGATGGTTTTCGAATCAATATAAATCTTATGTTTGTTATAGATGTGTATAATAAGGATGTAAAGCATTTGAGTGTCCAAACTATCAAGATTAAGAAAGGAGGAAAGAAGATCGCCCAAGAGTAAATCGAGTTGAGGCTAAAATAGAGGAGCAGAATATTGAAGTTGCATCAACAGATATTGAAGAGAATCTCATGATGAGAAGAACTATGATCTCTCTAACGAAGGAACAAGTGTAGAATAAAGAAGGTGTTGATGCATGACTTTGATGAAATATTTTTTGAACGAGATGTACTTCGGGTGAAAAGGTATATAAAGCAATTATAGATGGTGGTAGTTGTGAAAATATGGTTTCTAAAGAAATGATTGAGAAACTAAATCCACAATGTGAAAAGCATCCTAAACCTTATCATATTTCATGGTTTAAGAAAAGGAATGAGGTTACAGTAGATAAAAGGTGCTTAATCAAGTTTTTTATAGGAAAAATTTATAATGATCAAATATGGTGTGATGTTATTCCAATGGATGCATGTTATATGTTATTGGGAAGACCGTGGCAATTTGATAGAAAAGTAGTTCATAATGGAGCGAAGAACACATACACTTTTTGAAAAGGTGTTATGAAAGTAGTTTTGTTACCTATTAAAGAAGAAGAGAAAACAAAAAACATGCTTTGTACTAAAGAAGTTATCCAAGATATGAAGGTAGCAAGTTGTTGTTATGCACTAGTAGCAAAGAATGAAGAATAAAAAATGGAGCCAATACCTACAAAAACAACAAGAGTGTTGAAAGAATGTGCAGATGTTATGCTTGATGAGTTACCAGATGGTTTACCACTGAAGAGAGATATTCAACATCACAATGATTTGATTCTAGGACCATCTCTATCCAATCAACTAGCTTATAGGATGAGTCTAACAGAACATGCAAAATTAAATAAATAGGTTACTGAATTGCTAGAGAAGAAAGTGATAAGGGAGAGTATGAATCCATGTGCAACACCAAAATTGCTAACTCCAAAGAAATATGAAGGATGGAGAATGTGTGTGGATAGCAAAGAAATTAATAAAATTATAATAAAGTATATATTTTCTATACCTCGTTTAGATGATATGGTGGATGTGCTTGTAGGAGCAACATATTTTACCAAGATTAATCTAAGGAGTGGCTATTATCATATTTGAATTTGTGAAAGAGATGAGTGTAAAAATGTATTCAAGACTAGGGTTGGCTTATATGAGTGGATGGTGATGTCATTCAGATTATCTAATGCACCTAGCACATTTATGAGGGTGATGAATGCAGTGCTACGAGAATATATTGATAAGTTTGTGGTTATTTATTTTGATTCTATTTTGATATTCAATAAGACTAAAGAAGAACATTCACAACATTTGAAAATGGTAATGTATTTATTAAAAAATGAGAAGTATGCAAATTTGAAGAAGTGTATGTTTATGCAAAATAGTTTGGTATTTTTTAGATTTGTAGTTTCAACAGATGGTGTTAAAATGGATGAAAAAAAGATAAAGGCAATTGTTGAGTGGCCTATTCCAAAAATTATTACAGAGGTAATAAGTTTCTATGGTTTAGCAATTTTTAATAGAAAATTTATTAAAAATTTTAGTAGTATTGTGGCACCAATAACAAATTGCATGAGAGGGAAGGAATTTGCATGGACTAAAGCAGCCACATAAAGTTTTGAAATTTTAAAGAAGATTATAAAAAGGCCAAATTTAGCATTATCGGATTTTAACGAAGTGTTTGAGGTTGATTATGATGCTTCATTTATGAGAATTGGTGCTGTGCTGAGTCATGAAGGAAAGCCAATAACATATTTTAGTGAAAAATTGAATGAGGTAAGAACAAAGTATTCTACTTATGATGTTTAAATTTATGTAATTGTACAAGCATTAAGACATTGGAGGCATTACTTGATGCCTAAGGATTTTATACTATTTACAGATCATGAGGCTTTGAAGTATGTGAATACACAAAAGAAGTTGAATAGTAGGCATGCAAAGTGGGTTTCTTTCTTGCAGGGGTATACTTTTGTGTTGAAACATAAATCAGGAAAACATAATCAAGTTGCTGATGCATTGAGCATGACGGTAGCATTATTAACTACTATGGTGAGTGAAGTAGTTGGATTTGATGTTATTAAATAATTATATGATATTGATCCATATTTTAACAAAATAGTTGAACAGTGAAGGAATCCATTAACAGGGGGATAGATATTATTTATGATGAGTATCTTTTACACGAAGGTAATCTCTTCAAAGAGAAACAATTATGCATTCTAGTTGGGTCTCTATGAGACAATATAATAAGAGAATTACATAGTGGTGGTTTTGCTAGACATTTTGCTAAGACAAAGACAATATATTTGGTGGAGGAAAAGTATTTGTGGCCAAAGATGAATAGAGATGTGACAAGGTATGTTTTAAGGTGCATAATATATCAGGTGGCTAAAGGACATGCACAAAATACTGGACTTTACATGCCATTACCAGTTCCAAGAGGACCATGGATAGATTTGAGTATGGATTTTGTGATGGGATTTCCAAACACATAGAGAGATAATGATTCAATTTTTGTTGTTGTAGACAGATTTTTGAAAATTATTTATTTCATTGCATGTAAGCAAACTAATGATGCCACTAGAGTTACATAATTATTTTTTTATGGATATTGTGAGATTGCATGGTGTTCCAAAAACTATTACTTCAGATAGGGATACATAATTTCTAAGTCATTTTTGGAGGACTTTGTGGAAGAAGATACGTAGTAAGATACAATTCAGTAGTGCATATCACCCACAAACAAATAGACAGATAGAAGTTGTGAATAGGAGCTTGGAAAATTTATTGAGATGCATAGTGGGAGAGAAGCCAAAGCAATGGGACTTGGCTTTACCATAAACTGAGTTTGCATATAACAGTTTAGTGAATAGATCAACAAGAAAGTCACATTTTCAAATTGTTTATGGGAAAAATCCTATGGGTATTTTAGATTTGGTATAATTACCAGTTGCAGATTGAATTAGTGATGATGCAAAAGTGTTTGTAGAGCATATGCAATAGTTGCAAGAAGTAAGAAGAAAGTTGTAGGAAAGTAATGAGAAATATAAAGTAGCAGCAACTATCAAAAAAATATCCAAAGTATTTGAAGAAAGAGAGTTGGGAATGGTTTACTTGAGAAAAGAAAGATTTACAAAAGGCACATACAACAAATTGAAATACAAGAAAATCAGACCAAGCAAAATTGTGAAAAAAATCAATGATAACGCATATGAGGTGAGTTTACCACAGAATTTTGATATATCTTCAGTATTTAACATTTCAGATTTATATAAATTCCATGGAGAAGATGGTGAAGATGAAGAAGTAAATTAGGAGCAATAGGTTCTAAAGAAGAAAAAAGAAAAAATAGTGTAGGTTTTGGATATGAAGACAATGAACACAAGACAAGGGAATTATAACAGGTATTTGGTGCAGTGGAAAGGATTGCAACAAGAAGACAACACTTAGATTACAGAGTGGGAGTTGAAGAAAATTGACACGGAAAAGTGGCAGTAGTATAATCAGGGCAACTCGCAGGAGCTGAGTTGTTTTCAACGAAACAAGAATGATGCAGAAAAAATAGAGCAACCTTCTGAAGGCATAACTTTTGACTCATAGCTCCGTTTTAGCTCTTCCACGTGCCAAAATGATTGTATCAAAAAGTACGTTGTTGTCCCTAGGAAGTTCTATTTGCTTATGAATGTTTTAAATATTTTTCAGAGGCCATACGTAATCATCTGAGGGTCTGAAATTGTGATTTAATATTTTTTTTAGTTTTCTTCTATTTTTAGAAATTGTATGTTTTTAGAACCGGACATCAAATTTAGTTTAATTTCGTCCCATAGTCTAATTATAGTGTTTAGGATATTTTGGGAGATTTTTGAGCTATTTCAGGAGTTTTTAAAAATAAGCCTTGTTTTTTAGATTTTAGTTTTGTTTTTTTTTTTTCGAATTTTGCATGTAAACTCCAAATTTTGAGTTGAGGCTTATTTAAGCATGGTTTGGGTTTATAATTATTTCAAGCAATCAATACTAGTCAATTTTGAGTATTGTTTCAAGATCTTGGCCTATTGGTAAATTTCTTGTTCTTGTTAGTTTTCGGTTTCATTAATGAGGCACATCAATAGTGATTCAACTAATACATTGGAAGGGGTGGCCTCTCAACAACCCATTTGCCTTATTTCTTTATGTCACCATCTATGGAGATAGGCCTGCTGCTCACTTCCCCTTTCTTATGAAGAATCCCATGATACAAAAACTACTACATTTAGTGCAATTTGCACCTCAATTAGAGTTGAATTTATATTGTAAATTGTTGATTTTGGGTTTTTTGGCTCATAAATTTCAAATATTTTGGGTCAATATTTGTGTCATAAATTCGACAAAAGGTTGACACCATTTTAATTTTATTTTGTGATGAGGTTTCCACACAATTTACACGGACATTAATTTGGCAATTCTGCAAAATGAAATAGTACAAATTTGGCAGTAATAAATTGTGAAGTAAATTAAAAATATATACTTATTATATATATTTATAATATCATTTATAACTATATTTATGTTATATATTTGTTTTATATATATATATATATATATATATATATATATATATATATATAAAATTAATTAATTAATTATTATGAATTTGATCATTCAAAAACTATTGTTTTAAATTTTATCAAAAACTTTAACACACTTATATCCAAAAACATCATATGTAATAAATAAGAAATTTATAAATCATGAAAATTTAATATACAATATTGTACAATGTTTGAGGGAGTGAGATTACTATAATATCCCCTCCAAATAAAAAATAACATAGAGGATCTGTCCTAAATCCTAGTCTTCTTACTAATCTTTTATATAATCATCATGGACATTAGATGTATATAATCAAAAATCTTAATCTAGCTCGATATTATCACTGGTGTAATCATTGTAATAAATATCCTCATCAATATCAAGACCATAAATAAGGAAAAAATATCTATCCACTTGCATATTAGACAATTTAATATTCATATAAGTTTTATCACTTAAAATTTACATAGTTAATTATAACTACAAATTATATTTGATAGAACCAACTAATTTTGATCTACTAATCAAACAATAACTATTTTAATAATACATAGTACCTAGCTTGGGCCCACATGTTACAATATTATTTGTCCCATCCCAATTCTTTCAATTGTTTTCTCACTTCCTTTATGTCCCTATAGTCATAGCGTTGGTACTGTAATAAAATGTATATCCAAAAAATAAAGTGTAATAGTTTTTATTAAATAACACATATAAAAAATAAAAAAATAATGTAAAATAAATTAAAAAATAATGTAAAATAACTTATAAAAAACTTAAAAACTTATATGTAATCTTATTTTTCTCATTCGCTCAAACTGATGCGTCACTGGGTTCCCCTGATTAACTCTCATTTATTGGGCTTTGTGCTAGATACTCTTGATCCTATAGTATATGTGAGATATATAATTATTTAAATATAAAAAATGAACAAATCTTCACATCTCATGAAATTTATTAACTAACTTGTAGCCTCCTTTCTATCACAGTCGAGACAACCATCACACAAATTTAAAGAATAAGAATTTTCATGCTGGGGGGTTGGAGAGTTCTCCTCTATGCCTTTGTATTTATTGGGTGTTGAATCTATAAATTATATATTTTAAAAAATATTAGAAGTTTATAAAATGAAATAATAATAACTAATAGTGTTTAGGTGGTCTTACCCTCATATGCCTCCTCATCTCATCATGTGTAAATGTTGCAATCTATCTAATTATTTTTGTGTTATAATAAATTCATGTTCAATACTTTTGGTGAGCCATTGTTTATGCTCCATTGACAACTGCTTGTATGGAAGATTGGAAAATTCACAAAATAATGTTTTCTAATGCAAATATGTTATATGTTTAAAATATATGAGTTCCAAAAAATTGGACTGTCAAATATTTTGTTGTAGACATTCATTTTTGGCACAAGCCTTATTATTGTAATGTTTTGGTACTGTTTTGTGCTTATGGGTCATTACCTTAAATTAAGGATTATTGGCACTTTTTTGTCTTTCTTTTTCTTCTTCTTTGTGTGATCTTGTGGTTTATTTTATTATGTTTCTCATTTTGTCATGCTCATGAGATTATTTTCACTCTCTTCTTTTTTTGTGTTTGTTTCTTTATTTGGGACAAGAATGTCAGTTTATTGATCATACCTTAGGCTTATAGATCCTATCCTCTTTTTTTATGGGCCCTTCTACCCATGCTTATGTCTTATCTATTATTGAATCCATTTGTTGTTAGTTTTCATTTTATTTTATAAGCATTTGCATGCCAATAGCTCTTTAATTCAAACCATGAAAATCCTATAAATAAAAATTAGTTACAAGTATTGTAAAGACATCAAAGCATCCAAAAATCAGTCGAAAGAAGTATTATTGAGGTACCATACAAATTTCCAATCTATTTTTTCATTTTCATGTCTGAGGACACTCTAATTTGATTTATCTATGATTAAGAACTTGCATCACATCTTGTAAAAAATTGACTTAGGTAAATGTGGATGTAGTTGCATCTCTCTCTTAAGGAGAAAAGACAAAGTATCTTCTATTAATTCTCCACAAGTTCACACTATCCATGAAATATGAGGGGTTTGATTTTGACACATAGGATATGTAGTACAACCCCACCTTGGTGGCTGCATGAGCCACTACTTCTTCTATTCTCTTTTTTCTCTAACATCTTGTGACAAGTTAGGTCAAAGGTATTAAAATATAAAATCAATTAGGTATATCCACCAATTTAGAAAAATTCAATTACAGGTAGTACAATATCTAGAAGCACATAGGTACAAAAGAATTTAGAATCTATAAAGCAATGCAGGACATGATCAACATACAAGACATGATTAGTGGTCCAACTAGGAGACTGATTATCCTTTTTAGGGCGTGAATGTCATAGGTGTTGATCTCATCCCTTCTGCATAGTCAAAGGCCAAAATTTGACACATAGATAATTACGAACTTGCACACTCTAGATCCATACTTAGAAATACATAAATCATTAAGATGTGTATATTTCAACCATTTTACTTCCATATTGTCCATTGCTACTTTCAAATTTCTAAATTAACTTATTTACTAGTTTTAGCCACTAGGGATGAGCTGAAATTACTAGTTTACTTTGGTGAATGGCATATCTCCCTAGTGTATTAGTTTTACCTTATTTGTTTTTGGTAATACACCATTTAAAAATATAAAGTGAATTAGATTGGTGAACTCTAAATTATTACATTTAACCTAGGTTCATACACTCTTTCTCCTTAAGATTTGTTAGTTTGGATTCATATCAGATTATGATATAGGGCTTATCCATCCCTTAAGGTTTAAATTCATTTATATGTGGCTTTCCTTGGCACTGATCATGGTTTATATTAGTGAAATGAAGTAAAGTGTTTTATATTTTATAATGATAAATTGGAAAATATAAAGGTTTCAAAAGATGAAAGAATTAATCATTATATGTTGTAAACTATTAGACCACATTTTATTGTAAACCCTAATCTTGGTGATGAAAGAATGCAAATGGATAAATAAATAAAGAATATAAATGTTTCTTATGTAGACATCCCTGGCTTTTATACTTGTGTTTGTACATCCAATATGATTATTAATGAGTGTTTAACTCCTACACCAATGACCACTAGTTTTTCTATGACTCAAACTTTGAAATAACCTATTTAAAATACTGCCATTGCTACACATGAGATAATGACTATGATGCATACTATTAAAAGCTTACAAATCCAAGTGCATAATATTTCACTTCATCAAAATGGTTCCCATGTTAGGGTTTGGGATAATAAGGTCCCCTTTAATCCTATTCCTAAGGACATGTTTGACATGCCTCTTCCTCATGATTTAGTAGTTATAAAATTTCAATTATTTGATGGTCACAAGGACACTGAAGTGAAACTTCATGCTTTATTTTTATGTGTAATCTTTCTTAATTTATTTCCTAAAACATTAAGTTGTGAGACCTTAGAGTGGTTCTTTGTTTATCTAGCAGGTCCATACATTCATTTTTATGCTTACAGGAGGCCTTCATAGAAAAATACATTACTAACAATGGACCTAAAAAAATATGAGAGTATTAAACATCTTAAACAAGGATGAAGGGAGGATTTATGTGATTAAATATTTATATTTTGTTGTCATATACACTCCTTGATTGATTAACTATGCAATCTTGAAAAAAACACATATTTATTAATAGTCTTATATAACCTATCAAAGAGAAGTTGGAAAAAATTTCAAATCGTTTAATTATATCACTTATATGAATATAAAATTTGTGGAAAAGGTCCATGCCTCACCTCATAGGATTCCAATATTTATAATGCCCATGCACCTACCATGAAAACATTTACTATTAAGCTTAAGAAAGAAGAAATACCTACATTGAGATATATTTCAATTCAAACTAATAAGTTTTAAAAAATATATATATGACATAATAAAGGTATTATTTGAAAAAAGGTTGATCAAGCCACCTTCTAATTGTGAAGACCATCCAAGATATAAATCAAGGTCTTACAATGATTTTTTTTTTCATATCATAGTTTTTTCCCTAGCATCGTTATTCGCTAAGGAATGCAGGCCCCCTTATATTTTGATAGGGACACTAAAACATTCTTATAAAATATCCTTTTATCTTAATTACATTAGAACATTGCAAGGCTCTAATGTTTAAAGTTTTATACATGCCCTCTTAAATATTTTGATAATTTGACACTAAGGACTTTCATTTGATAATGATCATTTTGTTTGCAATCTAACACCATGGTCTAGGTGTTATTTTATATGTGCCCATTTTATTGGAAGATGCTTTCACATGGTATGTTTGTGCTTATGTGTGTAGGTCTAGACGTGACCAGTTAGAAAGCAAATTTAATAAAGTATCACATCCTCAAAATCACTTTTTTTTAATGTTATCATAGAAGCACTGCTACTATGAGACTGCATGAAGGCACCACACACTCTTAGTGGAATATGAGTGAAAAAAGAAATTCATTGTTTGATGGAATGACATGTGAACATGTAAAAGACAAGTTGGATGTGATGATCTATATAGAACTAGGCTTGATAAATCATCAAATCATCATAATGGCTCATGGAGATGTTGCAAAAAATTGATTATGCGATTAGTATGATAATGCAACAATGCAATTTCATGACACATGTTTGATTATGGTTCATTTCTAATGTGGAAATTTAGATACGATCCATATTTAAAACATATTACATAAAGTATCACATACTCACAAGTGATAAACATTATGTTGATCAATGAGGTGACATTGCAAGATTGAGACACTGTGAGAATGAAAAAGCATGCCAAGTGGCCATCAAGGATTGGTTGCACAAAATAAAAGGGGAATAATTTAATGAATGTAATATATGATCTAGCTTTTGATACTTTGGGAAATGGAAACTTTGGATTTTATTGAGGTGATTTAGACTTGCCTAAGACTTTCTCCTTGGAAGTGTTTATAAATTTGGGATGTTTAGGGATGTTCCTTTCAACATATAAATGATTTATTATGAGTGATTAATGCTTTCTAAAAAGGGAATAAGTTTATATCTATTGTGTATTTATATGGGTCTCTTTGGATAATTTATCATGCCATCGACATATGAAATGTATGTGTTGATCCATGAATATGATTTGAACTTTAGAAATGCCTATTTATTGGCACAAGGATGAGTTTATCAGAGTTAGATGACTTCAAAATTGTGCAGGTGTATGAGTTTTATGAACTCATCTAAAATACAAGAATATTGATATTATGATCTAGAGACAACTTAAGTATGATTTTAAATAGGTCAAACATAGACTTGGGAATTCCTGTAGGTGATTGATAACAAATTCGGAAGGTCAGGTCCATGGAAAGCATGTGAATTTGAGATATGGATGTGTAAGATTCATATGTCTATTCACTGGTAATTTATTGTGAATATAAGTCATAAATGTCATTGCCAATTGTATAATTTCAAAATTTAGTGTCTACACTATCTAGAGAATTGGATCAAATCATTTCAATAATTTAAGATGTTTGTTATATTTAAGGCTATTTTATTCATTAGTAAGAGGTTACTCTATATATGATAAGTGTATGCACTATTGCAAGTAAATAAGAAATGAAACCATTATTTTTAGTCAAGTAAACAACTATGCATACTGACCACAAACTTCTATTTAGAATTGACCCAATGCTATATATTTTATTAATTTGAATAGAGAAATTACATTTTTGAAAGCACACACTTGGAATATTTTAAATCTAACACCTTCAATCATAAATAATAAGGCTTGCACACATGTATGGGACCCAACCAACTGACCAACTAACCACCCACTTGATTAACTAACTCACTAACATATTAGTCAACATTAGTGATTTTCTAACTCTAAAGGGGGTGTCTCATAAATAATATGCATTCCCCATACAATTTAACACTAAAAACTAACATAAATTTAGATCATAAAACTAAACAAACCCGCCTCAATCCAAAAGGGATAATGAATATGATTTAGAGAAATACAACATTGAAGATATCCAAAAAAACCTGTCACAATCTGATAACTGGACACTTTTTCCTCTAACACTGATTAACCTATGTTAACACTTCTATTGCAATCACAACCTGATCTTATATGCCATGTGCCTAATGACACTACATGACATGAATATAATGCAAGTGCCACATTCACCATCACTATGATCATCTAAACTTACACTATGGTATGAACATCATCATGAGAATTTACAACCACATTGATCATCATCTTGATGATAATTTTATACTTGTTGTATGACACATCTTAATTGATTCCCAAAAACTTTGACCACTTTCCATAGGTAGGAAACTACGTTTTATTTTATCAACAATGATAGATTACATGATGTCAAATGTTTTGGATTCATCTTCTAACTCCCTCAATCTTAAGTAATATTTTTTCATACATGACCTAACTACTCTATAAGTCTAACTACTATCTAACCATCTGACTCACCTAAATAATATTAATTTTACTAAATTGAAACAATTAAAACATAAAACACATAACTTAATTAAAGTGGGTGTCTCGCAAAGAAAATCATGCCCCAGACATTTATTTAACTATATATAAAAAAATAATTTTGAATCATAAACCCCCACCTTGATCCAAAAGGGGCAATGAAGATGATCTAAAACAAGACAACTCTCAAGCTATCTAACAAAACCTGCCACAATCTACTAAATATCCATTTATACCTCTAGCACTGATTAATCTATGTTGACATGTCGAATACAACCATAACCCGACCTTTTATGCCTTGTGCCTATCAACACTTCCTGACAAAAAGATTATGAATGTGCATCATTCACCATTCCTTTGATCAATTTTACTTGTATTATAATTTGAGCATCATCATAGGAATACACAACCACATTGATATCTATCTTGAGGATAATTTCATACTTGATATATGACACATTATTTGATGCCCCAAAATTATAACCACTTTGAAAAAACTCTTATGCTTTAAACCCTTGGAGTATGTGCAATGACCCAAATACTGATCACAACAAAAACAATCACTTCGCCCTATTATTTGAGAGGCGTGATGTCTATAGAGCATAAAAATCACCAAGTAACTCATTTATTCCTCATAAATGCTATCAATAAAAAAAACATTGGTTATAAATCACATCAAACTCTTATTATCTATCCAAAAATGTCACTATAGTGAAGCTTGATCTCAGAGCTAGTAATGCACTCAAGATGGGTGGCTCTTTTAGCTCTATTAGTGTAGTTGATCTAGATGGACTTGTATTCCACACGATAGTGTATTTAAATCTATAATGTTACTCAAAAATGAAAATAAAACGTAACAATTAAAATGATGATGTTCAAATGAGAACTACTCATTTTCAAGTTTAACATAAGATCAGAGTGTTAAGTACTATAGAAATTGCACCCTTTATACATCAAAAATACCCAATTTCTTGATTTTTCAATACATTTTTCTAAACAATGTAAGAAGAGAGACTTCAAACCAAAAACTAAATTTTTAAATGAACTTAAAAAGTGCCTAAATATTTTAAATGAGTGGTCACATGCCTATCTTCATGCAAGAAATCAAAATGATTGAAAATTATATAGTCATAGAAAACATGCATTAAAAATGATTGGATTTAAAAGTGACTTTGCACTTGGTGAGGATGGACCTCTTTACCTCCTATGTGAGGCCCCATTTTGACATCACTCCCTATTATATATTTTGTTACATGTTTTGTGGATTCGATGGATATATGTTAGACTATTTGAAGGCACAAGGTGCCTACACTTTATATTTTGATTGACATCATGGACATTGATTATCAATTTGGTAGATTTTATTTGTATGCATGGTTATTTATGAGTGGATATACCTTGTTATCGAGATGTTGATATTAAATATCATGATGTTCTATTTTATGAATTTGCAATTAATTATATTGAACTAACCAAAATATATGATTGTCTTGTAAAGTTTTTATAGTGACAATTATATTAGTTCATAGTATTCTAGATATAAATTATTTTTCCATGGATGTATTTGATGTTTGCATCAAGTGTGCAATTTGCAGGGAGCCAAAGACAGGATTAAGAGAGACTCAAGCATGCCTTGATGAATCATATGAACATCTAAAATCTTTTTAAAATCTTTACTCTTGTACCCCTTTCTTTTCAAATTGTTAATTATATTATTTTGTGTCTTTTTTATTCTTCTCTTTATTATTTTTTAATCTTGGTGTTATGACTTAAACCTCTTTTCTAATTTTAATCACCCTAAACCTATGTTAACCCTCAATGAGGTTATTTAACCTTGTTAAGGATTGGGTTGACCCACAAACCCAACCCATTGCTCAAACTCGGATTTGTCCTTCCAACCACTTTTTAGCTTGAGTAATTAATAAGAAAAACTTCTTTTATTAGTCATTTTTGGACCTATACATATACCCATTGGGTAGGTGGAGTTTTCAAAGTACTTTGACCACTTTTTGGTCATAGAAAGGTAATATTTATGGCCTAGAGTTTGCTTCCACAAGCAAACCTCTCTCTTTGAACAAAATAAGTTATGCTATGTTTTTGAGTGCAAGGAACACATGTGTGAGTATGTAAGGGCATTTACGAGATTTTTAAGAGAAATTTATGGAGGGAAGTCACATCTTTGGGATAGGGATGGCCATATGTCACCTTCCTATTGGTCTTTATTTTTTGTTGTCTTTTTATTTTAAGTGCTTTCTTTTGATATTTTTGAGTTTATGCATTTTGGATTATTGGAGAGCTTGGGTGCTTGGAAAAAGAGGCTTTTGGAAGATTGTCAAGTGGAGTTTGGTTTGAGATAGGCCTTTTACTTATTTTCTTATTTTGTATGTTAGAATGCTCTTTTCTCTTATTTTTTTTTCTTAAATGAATCTCCTTTAGAGGAAAATGAACTAGTGTTTTTGTTTGATTTGGGGCCCTTATTCTTATGTAGTTTTATTTTATTTTTTCTCATTTTATGTTGTTACCATGTTTCCCCTTCCTTATTGTCTTCTTCTTTTATTTTTGTGTGAGTGTTGGATATGGGAATTGGGAGCACCTCTATGCCACCCGTATGGGTTGGCACAAGTACTTATATTTTACGAATGAGAGAGTGAGTTCTTGCTCATAGTTTGTTGGACAAGCTCATTCTAGTCTTAGAGGCATGAACTTGATTATGAGAAGTGGAACCTTTTTATAAAGTTGAAAAACCACTATCTTTTATGAAAATGGGAGGTGTAAGAAGGGTTATGGGATGTCTAAGGAGGCATTATATATTTTGAGATGTATGATGAGGTATTTATGAGGTCTAAGGAGGAAAATTATTGCATTATGAACACTCTTGTATTTGGCTTTGGAAGGCATTGAGTTCATTTATGAACTTATGAGACAAAGAAAGTAAGTGCCCTCTTTTCTTCCCTTTTGTGAAGTCTTAGTGACTTGTGCTTTTGTTTTATTGTGATTACCTTCTTATTTTATCTCTTGAGTCTTAACACCTATAACCATTGCCCTTCTAAAAATTCTTTTATTGTGCATATGAGCTTGAAGCACACGTCTTTCCCTTGGGCTTGGGGGAGGCTATGCATGAACCTAACTTGGTGAGGTTTGCATGTGATGATGCCTAAATGATGGATGGTCAAGTACCTTCCTTTGGCTTATTTTGATATTTCTTTGGAGTGTTCTTGGAGCTTGACACTTATGTGTAGGTTTTTAGAGCTTAGAGCTTGATGTTGTACCGTGATGGTTTCTCTCATATGTTTTTTTGGCATTCCAAGTTTTTTATGTTGTTGAATATTTTCTCCCCCATTGTGAATCATTATTTTGAGGAATGATATTTTTGATAAAATCTTGTTAAGACTTGTAGCATTGAAAATCTCTTTTATAGACTCTTGTGAAAGGATCGTATTGAGATAAATATTTTAGCCTTGTAATTTTAAGACTTATCTTTCATTTATCTTGTTGGGAATGTTATAATCCTTATTGGAATGAATGCTTGTAAGAATGTTACTACCTTTCCTTCATTTTTAGTTATTGTTATCAATATGTGAAATAGTTATTTGTTAGAAAAATGAATACGAGAAAATGTATGTTCTTTGCAATCTTTTCTATTTTAAGATTGTTCATATGATTAGTTAAATGAAAAAAAAAGTTTTGATATGATGTATAAGTGAATAATATGATTGAAAGGTGGTGTTGAAGCTATCCTTGTAGCATTGAATGCAATGCATACTCATGATAAAAATAGTGGAATAGTTTTAAAATAAAAATAGACTTCATATTTATCCTTCCCTTGAATCTTAAAGAAGATTACCTTAATTTACAATTAGAAGAAGTTATCTAAAGTTATCTACTTGTATTTAAAAGTTTTAGATAGTGCTTAGAAATACATGTTTTCTACTCTTATTGTGAGCATGATTTAAATGAGTCTTATTATGAAATGATTCCTTATTCTCATTTGTATGAAAAGATAGATTCATAATCGATGTTCTAAGTAATTATTCTACCATTTCTAGTTTATATCAAGCAAATAAAATTTAAATTGTAAACTCCATTATCCCCATGGATACACTTAACTGGGCAAAAATTTAAGTAATGGTAATTAAATTTACAAATTATAGAGTTCTCTATAATCAATTTAGAAGAGTTATTAATTAATTTACTTTCTTTAAAAAAAAAAAAAAGAAAGAAAGAATAAAAATAGAAATAATAATAATAATAATAAGTAGAGACACACACACATATATATAATATAATGTTCATTGATTGAATGAATAATTAAAAGTAATATATAAACCGTATATTCATTAAAAAGATAAAATAAAAAGAAAATATTATATGTATATATTAATAAATAAATAAATAAATAAAAATAAAAATTAATTAAGATTAATTTAAAAAAATAATAAATAAAAATAAAAATATATATATAAAAATATACATATGCAATGAGGGAGGTGGCGGTGGCTAAGTCGACCCCCATCTAAACCCTCACTTCCTTTATAGGAAGGAGAGAGGGGGTTCGCCCAGTCGGCCACCCCCTGCCCTAATATTCTTGAGGTTGATGACCCCTGCTATCGCTGTGGCCATAGGCCACAAGTTGCAAGGGGGGTCAATCGGCCCCCAAATAATTTAATTTTGTTTCTTTTTTTTAATTAAAAAATATATAAAATAATAAATAACAAATTATATATATATTCTCAAAAAAAAGTATATACATATCTTTAGGGCATGAGAGAGTTATTCTTCTTCAAGCTCCTCCTCCCCAAGTCTCTACTTTGAAAATGAAACAAAGCAAAATGAGAGCCAAAAACTTGGAAGATAATTTTTATTTGATTACATTAGAAAATTAGGGCAATACTTAGAATCCTTAGATCTTAGGGTTCATAATCATTTAATCCTATCGTTATGATTTATTCCTTCACTTATAAGTGGGTTTGCTTTTATTTTATTTATGTGAGCTTCCCTAAACTACTTATCAAATAAATTACTTCTTTAAGGGTTTTAATCTATTCTTGCTAAAAATAATTAGCATACTTATTTTAGATAAATCTATGTAAAAGACACTAAGCGAGATCATTTTTGAGGGTGCCTATTCCATTTATGTCACAAATCCAATATAAATACATACGTCGAAAATGATATATCTCGATATTTTTACATAGATTTATCTAAGATAGATATACTAGTATTCCTAATATTATATGAAGAGGATTTGAAAATAAGAGAATTCCAAACATGAGCACTAAAAATTAATGTTATGCAGACTATCTTTAGTACCTCAAACTCTATTTTATGACCAACAACCCCAAATAGGATCTTAAAATTTAGTTCCTCAAATGTCTTAATTTTTCATAATACCCACTACATAATATATACACATGAAATAAGTTGTTTGGACACATACTCTATTTTTATAAAAATAAATTAGTTTTAAATTGTTTTATAGGTGTTTGAAAGAGTAAATCATCACTAAATTTTTATTGATAGGTATATTTTATTTGAAATTACAGGGAAGCATTTATCTTCCCTACATTCAAAGTTTAGTCGTGGGGTAATTTAAATAAATCATCCTTATATTTAAGATCATTGCACATGATTTATAATAGCTAATATGATATAAACATTTCAACCCACAATTCTTGAGATTGAGTTTTACTAAACATAGAATACACCATAACTTATTTTGTAGTGAATAATATTATTTGAGCCTTGCGATAAGAAAATGATTTCAATGTAGGGCAATTGCCAAGGGCCCGATAGCATAAAGCAACTATTCTCAATTAACTCATGGAGGGAATGAATTCTTTCAGTGTAGTTTTTTTATAATTTATATTTGAAAAAAATTTAAAAGAAGATGTCGGTCATTTTTTATAACAGAGCTACGACATCAAGTTTTTGTCTTCTCTTTTTTTTATTGTAGAAAATTTATCGACGTAATTATTTGTAAACGAGTGTTAGTAAACTATTTACTTATGGGTAATTTAGATTGGATTTTATTATCTAATTTTATTTGACCAATTTAACGAATAAAACCTTTTGATAAATTAAATAACTCTTTCCCACCTAAACTTTTACTTGATATTATTTAAATGAATTATTAGAAATAAAATTTAAATATTCTCTATTAAGTTAAACAATTATTAATTACCTTGTATTAATTGATTAGCTCGTTAAGTAAATCCTTTTAATAACTTGGATTAATTACCTTGTTACCTAGGCTTGCCACCGAATATGAATAATAAACTATAGATTAAAAAAAAAAATAACTCCTTTTACATGATTAAATTAGTGTGTGTTTTTGGGCACTTAATTTTGGTATTAGAGCTTGGGTTCAATACTGGGAATTCTTGGTAGATATTTTATTAAATTATTCCTTCTGTGACATCCTAATGCTCGTCCTAAATTTATGCAAGATGAAGTAGCAAAAGAGAAAACATGGGGCCCAGGTAGAGGATGTAGGGCCTCCACCACCTAAAGAACCACCCCCCTCCAATAGACCCTGAACCTTAGATTATTTAAGCCCTATTATAGATGATGGGGGTACTTATAGAGAGATTACCTATGGTTAGGGAAGAATCACATAGACACTCCCCACCCCCGTCATAGGGGGCCTCTCATCATAAATAGAGGTCACATAGTATATCATAGTAGTGGAAAAAGAGGGTTCCTTCACCACACAGGGAGAGGCATGAGGAGTGTTGATCACCAAAAAGTGACCCTGGAGTTATCAAGCAGGACTTGTTACGACTTCAACCACCTAATTTTCATGGAGAGGGAGATTGTTTTTCTGCAAAGGCATGGCTTTTGAGTCTAGATAGTTGCTTTGGTATGAAAGCTTATGATACTAATATCAAAGCCCAATTTGTTATACTCCTTCTGAGAGATTTAATGAGTATTTGGTGTAAGAATGAGAAGCAAAAGTTTCACTTAGATCAAGACTTTGTTATCTTGGAGATTTTTGAGGAATGGTTTCATACTCGATACCTATCAGAGCATTTCACACATAAGAGGATTGAGGAGTTCCACAATATCTGATAGGGTAAAGGTAATGTGGCTCAATATGAGAGCTGATTTTTGGACTTATTTTAGTATGTGGGATTTCTTTAGGATGAGAAACTCTAAGTTAGTTGGTTCATCAAGTGATTGAATGTGGATATAGCTAGAACATTTCATCTTCTCTCTCCTCTAACCCTTGAGGTTGTTGTGGAGAAAACATATTTGGTAAAAGAAATTAGATGGAAATAACCAAAGGTTAGAGATCGCTTGTGGGGAAAGTTTAAAGTGTAGTGAGACTTTAGATCATGAGGCACCTATCCTCCACCTAGGGGTGGTAAGAGGCACTCTCAGTTCTCATCAAGGCCTCCTCAACAATCACATCAACATTCTCAGTAGCACCCTCAACAACAATTCCACTACCCTCCACAAGATTCTCAGAGATATAGAGGGCAGGGTGGCTAGGGATAGAATATAGATAGGAGACCTGATGGACAACAATCAGGTCCAACATAAAATTAGCAGTGTTATAATCAGAGGCATGTAATATCTATAGGATCAAGTTATCACAGGCTAGGAGGGATGCAGATGAACAAGGAGAAGCCCAAGGGAGTATGCTTTTTATGTGGAGATCCATATCATTATGCATAAGAGTGGCCACTTAGAGCTTCTATCGATGGTCAATAGAAGGGCCCTGTATCTGAGTAGATTGTTGGAGATTTAGGACATGTGCACTGTATGTATGTGACAGTGGATAATCAACATGTAGAGTACTAGGCTACAGTGATTGAAATTACAAGTATTATTCATGGGATTTTTGTATTAGTGTTATTTGACTTAAGATCTTCTGATTTTTTTATCATGTCACCCTTATGGATCGTTTTAGGCTAGTGGTTCTAGGTAGGGTGACCATTGGGATGTCAAGTTGGCCTTCGGGGCTAGGATGATAATAAACTCTTTTGTTAGTGGTTTTACTCTTGACTTGGGCATCTTCACCACCCTTATCGATCTTTGTATCATACATTTGGGTTCTTATGATGTTGTTTTAAGTATGGATTGGCTTGGGGCTCACCAAGCTAAGGTGGATTTTTATAACAAGTTTATCGAGTGTTACAATGACCTTGGGAGTTTGGCTACTATCATAGGGATCAAGAGAACCATATCTCTTTGTGTGATTTCTACTTTACGGCTTAGGCAGAGTGCACATACAAGATGTCAGATGTTTGCTATCATAGTTAGTGATAAATTAGATGAAGAGAATTCATGAGCAACACTTGATAACCATCCTATACTTTAGGAGTTTTCAAATGTGATTCTAAATGAGTTGCCTAGACTACCCCCTTTGTGGGACATAGATTTCAAGATTAATCTTGTGCCTAGAGTAGAACCTATATCCAGGGCTCTTTATTGGATAACTACATCTAAGATTTTTGAGCTCAAGATGTAGTTGAAAGAGCTTTTGGAGAAGGGACTCATTCATCTGAGTGTTTATCCTTGGGGAGCACCTATGATCTTTGTGAAGAAGAAAGATGGTTCCCTTCTCTTGTGCATCGATTACCGATAAATGAACAAGGTGATGATGAAGAATCATTATCCCCTCCTAAGGATTGATAATTTATTTGACTAGATGAGAGGGGATAGGGTATTTTATAAATTTATCTTAAGTTAGGGTACCATTATTTGAGGATAGAAGAAGCAAATATTCATAAGAGCACCTTCTGGACATGCTACACGCATTATGAGTTCATAGTGATGCCATTTGGGTTGACTAATGCACTTGTAGTCTTTATGATCCTTATAAATGGTGTATTCAAAACCTTTTTGGATAAATTTGTTCTGGTTTTCCTTGATGATATATTGATTTGCTCTCGAAGTGAAGAGGAGCATGTGGAGAACCTACGTCAGGTATTACATATTTTATGAGAAAATAAATTATATGGAAACTTGAACAAGTGTTATTTTTTCTAGATAGAGGTTTAGTACATGGGTCATGTAATCTCTGGTGAGGGGATATCTATAAACCCCTCTAAGATTTGGGAAATTATTGAGTGGCCTGTACCCACCAATGTGATAGAGGTGCATAGTTTCATGGGGTTGGCAGGTTATTATCGCCACTTTGTCTAGGACTTCTCTTGGATAGCACACCCCATCACTTCCCTTTAATGAAAAGGGAAAAAGTTCAATTGGTCAGAGAAGTGTGAGAAGGACTTTGAAATGCTGAAAGAGAATCTAACTAGGGCACCAATCTTGGTAGTACCTAACCTAGAGGGTGAATTCTTGGTGTGTATTGATGCTTAAAAATTAGGATTGGGAGCCGTTCTCATGTAGGACAATCGGGTCATTGCCTTTGAGTCTCTAAAACTCAAGGACTATGAGGTGAACTACCCCACTCATGGCCTTGAGTTATCAATAGTGGTTCATGCACTTCTTAGATGGTGGCATTTTATCCTTAGCAGTCAATTTGTTTTGAAGACATACCACTTGAGTCTTCAACACATATTCACTCAGCCTAACCTCAATGCATGTCAATGGAATTGGATGGATTTTCTTTGTGAATACCACTTTGATATTTAGTATATCAAAGGGAAGGAAAATATTTTAGCAGATACCTTGATTCAGAGGCAACATGAGATTTTGATCATGATTATCTAGGATGCATTAGAGAGCATACGACATTAGCTTTTAGCCATGACCTTTCAGATTGATATGAGAGGCAAAATTAATGAATAACTACTTGGGGATAGTATTTATCTAGATATTTTATAGATGTTAGTCATAGAGAGCCCTAAAGTACAAGTTTGTGTGTTACCCTTTAGAGTTAGATGGTATTTTGAGACATAGAGGGCACATTTATGTGCCCATTGTTGGTGGTCTACGAGAATTGATTTTGTTAGAGGTCCATCAAGCCCCCTATTTAGCACACCCTAAGGTTAAGAATATCCATGTAGAGCTTAGATAGTTGTATCATTGGCCTAGTAGAACATCAACATCCAACATGTGTTTTATATCCGCATGACATACCATAATGGAATTGGGACACCATTTCTAATGATTTTATTGTTAGACTACCTCTCTCTTCCTATCACCATGATGAAATCATGGTGAAAATGAATAAGTTGACCAAGGTGGCCTATTTATCTCCAAATAATACCACTTACAATGCCATGACTATGGGAAAGGTCTTATTAGATGACATTGTTCGATTACATAGGATTTTATAGAAGATTATTTGAGACCTTGTGTATAATTTTGAGTTCTTAACTACCCTACAAAGGGCATTGGAAATGCAACTCAAATTTATCACATCATATCATCCAGAGACAGATAAACAAACATAACATGTCAACCAAGTGTTAGAGGATATATTACACATATATGTGATGGATCAACAATCATGTTGGGACGACTATTTATACTTGGTTGAGTTTGCCTACAATAATAATTATCACAGTTCCCTTAAGATGGATCCATATGAAGCTCTTTACGGTAGACCATGTAGGACTCCTTTGAGTTAGGATAGACTTGAGGATAGGGTTATGATTAGATCAGCTATGCTATAGAGCATAGAGGATCAAGTAATCCGCATTCGATAGTGCTTGCAGGAGGTGTAAGATAGACAAAAGAAGTATGCTGATGCCAAGAGGACAGATCAACATTTTATAGTTGGGGATAAGATATTTTTGTGATAACGACTGAATAAGAGCTTGATCCACTATGAAAAAGGCTCTAAGCTCTCACCCCATTTTGTAGGTCCCTTTTATATCTTGGAGATAGTGGGACTAGTTGCCTACTGCTTATATTTTTTGCCTAGCCTATCTCAAGCCCATGATGTTTTTCATGTTTCACTTTTGAGGAGATATGTTCTAAATATTTATCATGTTTTAAATTAGATGGTTTTGCAGGTCAAGGGGTATAGGGAGCTGATCTTGAAGCTCATATGTATTTTGGCTCACTGAATGTTGGGACTTTGAGGCCATGAGTTGGACCAAGTTAGGGTCTAGTGGGATAGATATGATGAGTCTACAACTAACTGGGAGGATGTGGCACCCTTATGAGCCTTGCATCTGCACCTATTCTAGTGACTTCTAAGAGGAAGTCTAATTTTAGGGGAGAGGGATGTGAGGCCCCATTTTGACATCACTCCCTGTTATATATTTTGTTACATATTTAGCTATATGTTAGACTATTTGGAGGCATGGGGTGCTCACATTTTATATTATGATTGATATCATGGACATTGATTATTAGTTTGGTAGATTTTATTTGTATGACTATTTATTTATGAGTAGATATAACTTGTTATCAAGATGTTGATATTAAATAACATGATGTTTTACTTTGTGAATTTATAATTGATTATATTGAACTAATAAAGATATATGTTTGTCCTGTAAAATTTTTATAGTCACAATTATTCTAGTCTATATTATTCTAGATATGAATTATTTTTATATGGATATATTTTATGTTTTTATTGAGAGTGCAGGTTGTAAGGAGACAAAGGTAAGATTATGAGAGACTCAGGCATGTCTTGAGGGATCATATGCACAACTAAAATAACTTTAAAACCTTTAATCTTATACCCTCATTTCTTTTCAAATTGTTAATTATATTACTTTGTGTCTTTTAAATTATCCTCTTTATTATTTTTAAATCTTGGTATTATGACTTAAACCTTTCTTCTAATTTTAATCACCTTAAACCTATGTTAACCCTCAATTAAGTTATTTAACCTTTTAAAGGGTTGAGTTGACCCACAAATCCAACCCATGTGTTCAAACTTTGATTTGCCCTTCCAACCACTTTTTAGCTTGAGTAATTGACAAGAAAAACTTCTTTGACTAGTCCTTTTTGGACCCATACATATACCCATTGGATAGGTAGAGTGTTCAAGGAATTTTAACAACATTTTGGTCACAGAAAGACCTTATTTATGGCCTAGAATTTTCTTCCATAAGTAAACCTCTTTTTTTAAACAAAAAACATTGTGTTATGTTTTTGAGTGCAAGGAACACACATGTGAGTGTGTAAGGGCACTTAAGATATTTTAAATAAAAATTTATAGATGAAAGTCACATCCTTGGGATGGGGATGGCCATGTGTCATCAACCTTTTGGTCTTTGTTTTTTGTTGTCCTTTTTTTTTAAAGAATTTTTTATCTTTTTGGATTTATGCATTTTGGATTGTTGGAGAGCTTGGGTGTTTGAAGAGAGAGGCTTTTGGAAGATTGTCAAGTGGAGCTTGGTTTAAGGTAGGCCTTTTACTTATTTTTATTTTTTTGTATATTAGAATGTTCTCTTCTCTTATTATTTTTCTCTTGAATGAATCTCCTTTAAAGGAAAATAAACTAGTGTTTTTGTTTGATTTGAGGCCATTATTGTTATGTAGTTTTATTTTAATTTTTCTCATTTTATGTTGTTACCATGTTTCCCCTTCCTTGTTGTCTTCTTATTTTATTTTTTGTGAGTGTTGGGTATGGGAATTGGGAGCACCTTTATGTCACCCATGGGGTTGGCACAAGTGATTTTATTTTGGGAATGAGAGAGTGAGCTCTTGCTTATGGTTTGTTGGACATACTCATTTTAATCTTAGAGTCATGAACTTGCTTATGAGAAGTGTAACTTTTTTATAAGGTTGAAAAACCACTCTCTTTTATGAAAATGGGAGGTCTAAAGAGGGTTATGGGAGGTCTAAGGAAACATGATATATTTTGGGAGGTATGATGAGGTATTTAGTAGGTCCAAGGAGGAAAATTATTGCTTGATGAACACTCTTATATTTAGCTTTGAAAGCTATTGAGTCTATTTATGAACTTATGAGACAAAGAAAATAAGTGTCCTTTTCTCTTCCCTTTGTGAAGTCTTAGTGACTTTTTTATGCTTTAATTTTATTGTGATTACCTTATTATTTTGACTCTTGACTCTTAGCACTTATAACCATTGTCCTTCTAAAATTTTTTCCATTGTGCATATGAAATTGAGGCATGCCTCTTTACCTTGGGTCTGGGGGAGGCTATGCATGAACCTCACTTGGTGAGGTTTACATGTGATGATGCATAAAGGATGGGTGGTCAAGTACCTTTCTTTGACCTATTTTGATGTTTCTTTGGAGTATTCTTAAAGATTCACACTTGTGTATAAATTTTAGGAGATTGGAGCTTGATGTTGTGGCATGATGGTTGCTCTTATATGTTCTTTTGGCATGCCAATTCTTTCATGTCGTTGAAGAGTTTATCCTCTATTGTGAATCATTGTTTTGAGGAATGAGATTTTGATAAAATCTTGTTGAAACTTGTAGCCTTAAAAATGTCTTTTATGGACTCTTTTGAAAGTGTTGTATTGAGATAATGATTTTAGCCTTGTAAACTTAAAACTTATCTCTCCTTTATCTTCTTGAGAATGTTGTAATCTTTTTTGGAGTGAATACTTGTAAGAATGTTATGACCTTTCCTTCATTTTTAATTATTGTTATCAATGTGCGAAAAATTTATTTGTTAAAAAAATAAATA
This sequence comes from Torreya grandis, assembly GCA_037957365.1. Taxonomy (NCBI): domain Eukaryota; kingdom Viridiplantae; phylum Streptophyta; class Pinopsida; order Cupressales; family Taxaceae; genus Torreya; species Torreya grandis. The sequence continues at coordinate 1,493,578 of JARHVA010000485.1, read as the reverse complement.
TGAGAAAATGTATGTTCTTTACAATCTTTTCTATCTTCATAATATATTCATAATAGATGTTCCAAGTAATTATTCTATCGTTTCTAGTTTATATCAAGCAAATAAAGTTTAAATTGTAAACTCCATTATCCCCATGGATACACTTCATTGGGCAAAATGGTAATTAAATTTAAAAATTATAGATTTCTCTATAATCAATTTAAAAGAGCTATTAATTAATTTACTTTCTTTAAAAAAAAAATTCATTGAACAAATGAATAATTAAAAGTAATATATAAACTATATATTTATTAGAAGAAAATTTAAAAAATTATATATATATATATATATATATATATATATATATATAGAGAGAGAGAGAGAGAGAGAGAGAGAGAGAGAGAAAATCATTAATAAAAATAAAAATTAATTTAATATAAATAAATAAATAAAAACATATATATAAAAATATATGCATATGCAGTGAGAGAGGGGCAGTGGCTGAGCCGACCCCCCAAACCCTCACTTCTTTTATAGGAAGGAGGGAGGGGTTAGCCCCTTGACCTGATATTCTTAAGGCTGACGACCCCTAATAATTTGATTTTGTTTTTTTTAATTAAAAAATAATAAAAAATAACAAATAAATTATATATATATATATATATATATATATATATATATATATATATATATATATAATTTTTATATATGAAGAAATAATAATAATAATAATAATAATAATAATAATAATATTATTATTATTATTATTATTATTATGTGTTGTATATAATGTAAACTAAATGATATTTATAATATATTTAAATATATATTTGGATATTTAAAGTATGTATAATTAAATATATATACATATAAGTATATACACACACACACACACAAAGATATGAAAGAGTTATCCTTTCTCAAGTTCCTCCTTCCCAAGCCACCAACATGCAAATGAAACAAAGTAAAGTGAGAGCCAGAAATTTAGAAGATAATTTTTATTTAGGGCAACACTTAGAATCCCTAGATCTTAGGGTTCATAATCATTTAATTCTATGGCTATGATTTATTTCTCCAGTGGGTTTGACTTCATTTTATTTTTAATTGATTTCACTTATTTAATTCTTTATGTGAGCTTCTCTAAACCACTTATTAAATAAATTACTTCTCTTCTTATTCTTAAAGTGTATTATTTAATTCTTACTAAAAATAATTATTTGTAAATGAGTGTTAATATATATATATATATATATATATATATATATATATATATATATATATATATATATATATATATATATATATATATTACAACGTTAATCATACATAAAAAGGGTAGAAAAGTCACATTTCACGACCAAAATCACATTGAGGGTTTAAAAAATCCCTTAAGACAAGTTAAAAAAGTGGGGAAAATATGATCACATCTACAAAATATTACATCACATCAATAATTACCAATAAAGTAGAAAAAACAAGGTACACATAACAAAGAGAACATTTAAGTAGCATCAACAAACATGGACGTCGAGGGAGGTGGAAGAGATGATGGACCTTGAAGCTTATCACCCCATCCTCTCATGGCAGGGGGATCCTCATCAGCAGGTAAGGGCTCCAAACCCGTGTTTTACTGAGCTTCTAAAGTCATACTTTGATTTTTTCCAAGGAAAATAACCAGAGCTAGGCGTGAAAATTTGCCTTGAGTAGGTAGAACCTAGCCTCTGATATCACCACCTTGGGATGGGGGGGAGATCCCCAGCTCCTGCCATCACCTCTAGATTTGAATGAGTCATTCAGGTCACCACAACGAGGAGAAGACCAGTGAGGTAGTGACCGTCGTGGAGAGTGATTCCTACATCTAATTCTGAATTGTTGTCGACATAGCCTATACCATCATCCACGAGAGGTGAAAAATGGTTAATAAACTATTTACTTATCGGTAACTTAGGTTGGATTTAATTACCTTATTTTATTTTACCTTGGTGAGTAAAACCTTTTAATAAATTAAATAATTCCTTCCCATCTCGAATTTTACTTAATATTATTTGAATGAATTATTAAATATAAAATTTAAATATTCTCTATTAAATTAAATAATTATTAATTATCTTATATCAATTAATTAATTCGTTAAATAAATATTTTTAATAAATTTGATTAATTACCTTAATAAACTATAAATAACCCACCCAAAAAAAACAAAAACAAAAACACAACTAAATCAACTCTTAAACTCTTACTTAATATGTACCCTGTGTACATTTTGAGTTTAACTTTTTTAAATTAATATTACATGCAACATAAATAATAAAATTTGAACCTCGGACACCTTTCTAATTATAATGATTTATCAAATATTCACTTTTCAATCACTCTACATGAAAATTTGATATATAAAACTTAAAAAAATATAAAATCCTTCTCTAACATGATAAAAAATTAAAAAAATATAAATATTTTCTTTTAACCCAACAATAATAATATGTGCAACAATTTTTATATATAAATAAAGCCATAAATGTACAGAGCACACCCATCAAATTAAAATTAAATTTATCATGTTCTCTGCTTCTTATGGCATCATATAAAATGAATTAAAAGTGAGACAATTTTTTGCATTCATACCTTTTGTTAGAGAATTATTTTTCCAGTTTACATCGTACCTTTTTTAAAATAAAATTTACCAAAAAAAAAATTAAGACTTGACTTGTTTACAACACCAAAATTCCTTTTGAGGTAAAATGAAGATGTTAGGATGGTCACACCCCTTTGTAAATATTTTATAGCCATCAATATATCATGCCCAACAAGTAGTATAAGATGCCCACATTAAAACATATTTAGATATTTCATGAGTGTTTAGTTCATGTTTGCGTTCAAAATTTGAATTGGGTTTTGGGCGTTGGAAGGGACCCCGTGACCCAATCCCCTTCCCCTGCTTATGGGGATTCCACTTCCAACAAGGGCCTCTGTGCTGATCACATGATTCTAACCGTGATTTTCGGACAAAAGGGTTGGAAAGAGGTTTTGATGGGTACCAACTCTAGTGGAGATATTCCCTTGATAAGTGGCGGCTTCCATCAATCGAGTGGTCCGATCATTTCCAAGTGTGAAGGTGCTAAGGCTCTCAAACTTCTAGACAAAACCATCTTTAGGGTAGTCTCATCCATGGCGAACTCACTGGGGGAAAAGTTCTTTGCGTTCAGACCCAATATAGAATTGGTGAGAAATTGGGTGGTGACCAAGTGGGCTCTAAAAGGAAGTGTATCTACCAGTGCTATGGCAGGGGGGCTATCCCTATTCGAATTTACTTATCATGAGGATGTGTTGTTGACCCTTACTGGAGGCTTGTGACTCTATGGGAAGCACTCACTCTCTTTGTATAAATGAAAACCTGGTTTTGATCCCAATACGGACCTCAACCAGTCGGCACCAGTCTGGGTCAAACTCCCAGGGCTCCCGCTTGAATTATGGTATGAGGAGATTTTCGCTTGGATCAGGGATTCCTTTGGCAATTATGTGACTGTTGAAAAAGTCACTAAAGAAAATACAAGGTTAGTTTTTGCTCAATTTTGTGTTAATGTAGATATATTTAAAATACTTCCCAATTTCATTATTCTGGAGTCTAAATACGAGAAGTGGAAGCAGAATGTTCAATATGAGAACTCCAGAGTTTTCTGTCAGAACTGCATGAAACTTAGCCATGTTATCACCCAATGTAGGGTTCCCAAACAAGTCCAACCCTAGAAGGAGGTATAGGTGGATCTGATTGAGACCACGGACGACTACCCCTTCAAGGGAGACATCCTTAATCTCATCGCTTCCCCCCCTGTTTCTCTGGTAAAGAATTTGGAGGTGGTTGGTATTGGGGAAGGGAACCCCCATGACTTCCCCAATGTGGAAGTGGAGATTCTCATTGGGGAAGTTCAAGGAATGGTTCCTAGTGGGAATGACCAAAACCCAGGTGAAAAGCTGTCAGAGGGAAACCTTAGCAATTAACCGAAAGACTTGAGTAGTGAGCATGAAGAAAGGGAGGAGGGTAAACTAGTCCAACCTTCTAGAACTCCTTTGACTGAGGTGACTCTGGATAAAAATACAACAGATATACATAGCCTAGAAGTGAAAAGGAACTAGTAAGAACACAAAGGAATTGGAGAACAGGTCCACTGCGTAGAAAAAGGCAAGGGTAATAGTAGAAAGACAACAGATGTGGGGGGGGGACAATAGTTGGGGCAAACCTTCACTCATGCAAACAAGGCAGAGAGATGGAAAAAGAGATTGCTAGGGGTAAACAAACCACCTTGGGGGTTCTCCCCAGGGAGACTAAAAAATGAATATAGTTTTTTAGAATATCAGAGGGCTTAATAGCCCTCATAAGCAATTGATTGTTAAGAACTACATTTTAGACAATAAGATAGATATTCTACTGCTTCAAGAAGTCAAGATGTTTGAAGAGAACTTTAAGCTGGTGGTGAAGAATATTTGGCCTAATGCCAACTATGATATTAGTGGAGCTCTAGGAGCTTCGGGAGGTATTGCCACACTATGGAGTCAGAATTTTCAAAAAAGGGTGGTAGCCTATTGTAGGTATTTTATTGAAATTTTCTTCCAGTGTAGTTATATTCAGTGGACTTTAGTCAATATCTATGCCCTGAATCCCTGCAGTGGGAGAAAAGAAGTCTAGGAAAACCTCTCAAAAAAGATAATTTTTTTCTTGGGGAAACCAAATGGATGGTAGCTGGGGATCTAAATACCCCACTCTACCCATCTGAAAAAATGGGGGGTCTAATGGATCACTCTGATAGAATGGTATATTTGGTGGACTTTCTTGCCAACACTGGTCTAATGAATGTTGATCTAGAGGGCCAATCTGTTACATAGTCTAACAGAAGACAAGGGAGTAATCTTATTCAGGTAAAGCTTGATAGATTCTTAATATCCTCTAACTGGACCTAATCCACAACTCAAAAGCTTTGGTTGAAAGATAATTCAAGAAACAAGAACAACACAATTCAAATAATGCTTCTTTGAGAAGAGATGTTTTATTGATCAAATTTGCAAACCCAAACATATGCCTATCTCTGAGAAGAGATGTCTGATTTCCATTTCGGGTTACATCTTCATTTATACATGTTTTGAAGGTGTGAGGAGGATATGGAAGGTCACCAATCTCGAGGGAGATTAAGTGGTTCGACTTCCACAATTTACAACAATATATAATTTGAGGAATTACTATTTGTAAAAACTTACTATTTTTAGATTGCATTACTAAAATTGAAATTTGGGGCACTTCCATTGGGTTTTTAGGGGTCAAAATTTATCAATAAAATCTCCATGCCATCTCACCACGTTCTCCTTTTTCTTAGCTTTCCAACGGTTCAAATGATGAGTCAATTGGAGCTACGGTGCAAAAGTTATGGCTCCCAAAAGTTTCGTCATCAATTAGGGTGGACCCGTCACCTGAATTGTCACCTGAATTGTTGCTTGGATCATTCCTCCCACCTTGAGAAGCAATGGTCCCCATTGCATCAAGATTTGTCATCAAGTGTGGCAGTTGTACTTTGATTTGATTCTCCATGCATACTTAGAATGGACTGTGATTTATGGAATTGTGCAGGGCCCGATTGTTCACCATTTCTGTCTGACCATCAGTCTGTGGATGGAAGGCCATGAACTTTTTCAGCTTGGTATCTATTTGCTTCTGTTGTTGTGTTGTTTGTGTAATCAGGGCTGCAACATTGGCCCTTTTGGATTCTTGTGGCTTGACCACCATGAGAACAAATTTCTTGGCACTAATCAGAGAGACATATGTAGAAGGTGGTACCTTTGGTACCTTGTAGCGCCGTGTTCCAAGAGTGAGAGTGATCTTTCGAGTTCTTGATTCATAGATGCCATGTCGATCATACATGAATAGCTGACCAAAGAGTACATCACAAACATCTAGATTGACCACATCACATAAGACCTCATCTTGAAAAGGTTTTATTGCATATGAGAGAAGAAATTGGTGGGTGACACGGAGGTTTCTCCCTAGACTCAACCATCCAATACTGTATGGCTTTGGGTGAGGCTTCATGGATAGATTTAGGCTTTTCACAACATTAGCAAAGATTAAATTCTTTTGACTTCCACTATCAAGAATGAAATGTAGAGGCTTACCTTTCACCCATAACTTAGAGTAAAACAACCTTTCCTTGTCGTCTAGCCTCTCCTTGTGGGTCTGTGATGAAGCAACAATGGCTTTGGGCTTAGCATCTACAATTTCTTCTTCAACCTCTTCAACTGTAGGGTATGTATGAGGTAGACTAGTAGATGGTAAGGATTGTGACTCAGAAAGCAGGGACTTGATGGCTCGACATTCTTCTTTGGAGTGAGTTCCAGATTTGTGATAATCACACCACTTCCCAGTGTTTCCTTCCTTTTGCTTCCAATTTTGGCCTCGTGTTTGACCTTCTTTGTCACTTTTCCATTTTGAAGGCTGACTCTTCATATTCATTCTACTATGCTTCTGCTCAATCTTCATTGTGAGCTTGTATGCCTCACCGATGGTTTCCAAATTGAAGAGTTCCATTTCTCCCTGTATGTACCATTATAGTCCACCACGATATTTGAGAACCTTATGTTTTTCACTTTCTTAGATGCCCAATCTCGCAGATAGAGAATAAAAAATGTCAGTGTAATCTTGAACAGACTATTCCTTACCTTGGCAAAGTTGTTACCACTCTATATACAGAGCATCATATACTCCAATGGGGTTGTATTCTTCCTTTACAGGTTCTATGAAATCATCCCAGGTAGGTTCCACCTCAAGGCCAATATCATCTGCACTGAATCTCTTTTTGTACACTTCCCACCAATTTTTTGACAGGCAATGATACTTTTAAAAGAGCAAAGGTGATCTTCTCTTTATCGGTCAATTTATTTACAGAAAAATAAGATGACAATTGATCCAATCAATTTTCTAATGCATCAGCATTGATTTTGCCTTCAAATGTAGGATATCAAAATTCACCTGAACCTTGAAGGGTGTTGGGGCACTGAAAGGATGTGGGGGTGCAGATGAGGAGCAAGAATTTCCCATCAAGATTTGTTGGAGTATTTGAGTGAATTGTTGTATCAGCTATGCTTGCTGCTGTTGGAGGTCTTCATTCACCATTTCCTTGAAAGGATCAGATGTCTTGGTGTTGTCTGCCATTTGAAGTCATTTGGAGCGAATAGGGGGAGAGTCTGCTGGTTCTATTTTCCACCTCAGTTTCTTGTAATCTAACCTCATCCTTGGGATCATACACTCTAAAGACAAACCACTCTGATACCACTGATCCAAAACTCAAAAGCTTTAGTTGAAAGATAATTCAAGAAACAAGAACAACACAATTCAAATAATGCTATCTCTGAGAAGAGATATTTTATTGATCAAATTTGCAAACCCAAACATATGCCTATCTCTGAGAAGAGACATGTTTTGAACATGTGAGGAGGATGTGGAAGGTCACTAATCTTGAGGGAGATTAAGTGGTTTGACTTCCATGATTTACAACAATACAAAATTCGAGGAATTACTATTTTTAGAAACTTACTATTTTTAGACTACACTACTAAAATTGAAATTTGGGGCACTTTCATTGGGTTTTTGGGGGTCAAACTTCATTTAGAAAAGATCCATGCCATCTCACCACGTTCTCCTCATTCTTAGCTTTCCAACAGTTTAAATGGCGAGTCAATTGGAGCTACGGTGGAAAAGTTATGGCTCCTAGAAGTTCCATCATCAATTAGGGTGGACCTGTCACTTGAATTGTCCCTTGAATTGTTGCCCGGATCAGGACCATAGCCAATCTTGTTAGTCTGGTTGCTCTTCCTAGAGTCAGCTTGGATCATAACCCTTTAATGTTAAACTAACAAGAAAGGAATCCCAAAGGCCCCTTCACTTTCAGATTTGAAAGTATGTAGACTTCCCACCCAAAATTTAGAGGCTATTTGTTTGAATGGTGAAATATATCTATTCGGGGTCTAACTATGTACAAACTGGCCCAAAAATTGGCCAATGTTAAGAACAAAGTTAAAGGATGGAACAAATACACTTTTGATAATTTTCTAATCAGGAGAAGGAACATAAAAGAAAAAATGTTGGAAATCCAAACCAGAATGGATCAGGGGGACTTGTCAGGGGAGTTACAGAAGTTGGAAGAATCCCTCTCAAAAGATTGGACTTCAACCTTGAAAGAGGAGGAGGTTTATTGGAAACAAGAATCCAAAATTCAATGGTTCAAAGAAGGGGACATGAACATGACCTTCTTTCATCAGTCCACACTGAGACATAGGAAGAGGAACTATAAAAGTAAGCTCATCAATGAGAATGGGGATGTGGTAGAAGAGAAAGAGGAATTTGGGAAGGTGGCCTCCAATTACTTTGAAAACCTCTTGGCAACTCAATAGGTCAACATCCCACAGGAAGATACTGAGGTCCTTTTGGATGCCATTCCCACCATTTTAACTGATGAAGATAATAACCTACTGACTAAACCAATTATGGAAGAAGTTAGGGCTATTGTTTTCTCAATGAGAGCATTCATAGCTCCTAGCCTAGATGGTTTCCCCCCAGCTTTCTTCCAAATATTTTGGGATATTATTGGTAAGGATGTCACAAATGCCACCAAATATTTATTTTGGATAGGTAGAATTCTAAAGTAGTTGAACAATACTTTTATAGCCTTGGTTTCAAAGAAGATGGATGCCTTCTCCATGTTAGACTTTAGACCTATTAGCCTTTGTAACACAGTGTACAAAATTTTCACCAAGATTTGGGTTTTCAGGGTTCAACCTCTATTGGAAAAACTCATTACCCCTATCTCGAAAGGATTTGTTCTGGGCAAAAAAATTCTTGATGCGGCCATCACCATGCATGAAATCATTCATTCAATATCCAAAGGCAAAGCCCCAGATATGATATTCAAACTAGATATCTCTAAAGTGTACGATAGAGTCAATTGGGAATTTTTTATTAGAGTTCTTAGGAAATATGGCTTTCAAGACTGTATGATTAATTTGGTGAAGGAGTGTATTTCTACGATCAAATTCTTGATTCTGGTTAATCGTTCTCCCAAAGGCTATTTCCCCTCAGGGAGAGGCCTTAGATAGGGAGACCCCCTTTCTCCCTATCTCTTCATCTTGCTGGCAGAAGTTCTAGGTAGAAATGTAGGTAAATTGCTGATGTAGGGATATCTTCAAGGCATTAAGCCTATCTCCATAGCCCAACCTTCAGTTATCCAATAGTTTGTTGATGACACTATATTATTTAGAACTGCTTCTATTGTGGAAGCAGGAAGATGAAAAAGCTTGCTTAACACATATGAAGGGACCTCTGGACAGAGTATCAATTTTGAGAAAATCCATATTTATTTCCTGAATACTTAGGAGGACCTCCAATGGAAAATCATCAGAGCTTTGGGATGCTCCAGTGAGAGGTTACTTGCCATCCATCTTGGGCTTATGCTCAAAATCTCAAAAGTCACTCCAGATTACTGGAATATGATTATTGAAAGGATACAGATAAGGTTAGTGGTTTGGAAAGGAGCCCTACTGAGTAAAGCTAGTAAATTCAAACTACTTAAAGCATCTCTTCAAGGCATCCGTAAGTAATTCCTTAGTATTTTCAAAATCCCAAAATTTATGGTGTAAAAGATTGAGTAGATACAAAAGAAATTCCTATGGTCAGGAGTTGAAGAAAAGAGGAGGATTGCTCTGGTTGGATGGGAAAAAGTTTGCACTCCCAAATATCAGGGAGGGCTCAGTCTAAGGAGGCTACATCGCATGAATAAAGCTCTCATGGCAAAGATAGGGTGGAACCTAATGCAAGTGAACAAGGATTGGGGTGACATCATGACAACTAAGTATCTCAATGGGGATATGGGTAGCAAAATATTAAAGGATCTATAATCTGGAATGGGATTCTCAAAATCTATGGCCTCCTCTATAGAGGCATTAGATGGAAGGTTGGGGATGGTAACAATTTTATATTTTGGGAGGACAGATGGTTAAGAGATCTTCCCCTTAAAGATTTGAATTATGGTAGAATTATGGATAGAGCTTGTAGTTTTTTTGGAGATAAAGTGGTTAACTACCTTAATAGAAATGGGGAGAATAGGAGTTGGAAAAATATTGTAGATTGTGTTCCTAATCATGTGGAGACTAAAGAGATTGCCTTTCAACTTCAAGGAGATTTCGCTAAATTTAGGCTCACTTTTTTCCCCAAACAAGATCGGATAATTTGGGATAAGAATGACAAAGGCTATTTCACTGTTAAAAGTGCTTATGAATTGCTATTAGACAATGGTGAGGATGAGATGTGGAGGAAAGTTTGGCATCTAAAAATTTTACCAAAAATCACTTTTTTGGTGGATTTTAATACATAATAAAATGCTGACTTTGGATAGTTTAAAGAAGAGATGCTTTCAAATTCCTAATAGATGTATTCTCTGTGGGGAGATTGAAGAAACATCCACTCACCTTGTGTTACACTACAATTTTGCTTGGGAGGTTTGGAGCCTTATTATGCAGAGACTTAATTTGGCCTAGGTTTTTTAATGGTACGCTAGTGGACCTAGTTAGAGATTGGCATCCCCCATTCAAATTTACTATAGTGAAATAATTATGGCTTCAAATTCCCCCACACCTAGCATGGAATTTATGGAAGGAACACAACAACAAAAATTTTAGGGATAAATATAAAACCTTGATGGAAGTGTTGCAGATATTATCTAAAATACTAGCGAAGAATATTAATATCATCAAATTCAAAGCTGTTGAGGGCCCTCCAGACCTAGAAGAATAAAGAATTTTGGAGTAATGGACAATAAGCCCAAGCATTTATGCAATAGATAATTCTAAAAATATTGCTAGGGCCAACACCAAATGAACTCTACCTCAAGAAAGATGGTTCAAGTTAAACTTTGACGGGGTGGCTAAAGGGAACCCAGGGGTGGCCAGTGGAGGAGGTATTATTAGATTGGACTCTGGAAGGTTAGTGGAAGCTTACACTGGGGGAATTAGTATTAAAGGCAACAATGAGGTGGAGGCCCTAGCTATGTTATGGGGAATTAAGCTTGCTATTTCCCTAAACATTCAAAAAATTCATGTTGAAGAGGACTCACAATTAATTGTCAATGCCACCCTTGGATTAACTGATATAGGTTGGAAATTGGTGGACATAATAGATGACATCTGATTGATTCTTAATGCTATGGAAGGGTACAAAGTCTCCCATATCTATAGAGAGGGTAATGTGGTTGTAGATGCCATGACAATTCTAGGAAGCAATAATAATGGCTGGCGGCGCTGGAGAACCCTATCTAATTTGCCTAAGGAAATCCAAATCCTTTTTAATAAAGATGAAAGCACATATATGGATTAAGTGGTGTGAGCTCCTCGTCATCTACATACTTGGTTCGAGTGTAGGTGAGTACTTCCCAGTAAAGGGTGTTCAAATTTATTTAGATTATGGGATCGGTGAATTCCAAGCCCAAGACTTAGCATTTAGAATCACTTTGCAAATATACAATAAGCACATGAATGTGACTAAAAAATGCATGGAGAGGGAAAGTAAACACTAAAGACTCCCACATGGATTTCAAAAGGTGATAGAAAGATTGGGCCTAAAAAGTGGCTCACTTGGAAGCTGAGGAAGAGAAGACATGATGACTGGATGGCTGACTAGATTCCAAAGAAATGGAGGAGGTGGATGATAGGGAGGTAGATTAATATGATGATAAATCAGACGGGTAGAAAGATGAGCCACCAAATAATGATTAGAAACATAGTTTTCATTTGGCCAATATGAATTGAGGGTAATTATTTATTAACTCACTCTATCTGTAGTGATTATTGCATGAGGTGGCAGATGTGGGTTAGTAATAAGGCTAAGTTCTAGCATGGGAAAGGCTATGCTGATCTCCAAAATTATTTCAAAATTATGAGCTCAGTATTCTCATTGTCTTTGATCGGCCTGAAAGGACTTATTAACCTTGTTGGTTGCATTGTTAGGCATTTCATTACTTTTTGCATTAAATTGTGTTGTGGGCTTTGTATCTCTCTAGTTCTAAGAATGGGTGGTGATATTTTCAAGATCAAGCTAACCTCTGTGGAAGAATTTTGACAAAACCCTATAATATGACACATTATCCAAGAGGGAGAGGTGGCTTCTTTCATCAACAAGATGTTTGGCCATGATGAGAATCTATCTCAATAGTTTGCTGAGTCATGGGAGGAGAATTCCAAAAAGGTTCATCTGAGAGGTATCGGATTTGAAGTCTTTGAGGAGGTGATTGGGCAAGCCACGGGGCTCCCCATCAAAGGGAAACAAGTTAGTCAACATAATAGGGTGTCGAACCCAAAAAATATGGGGCTTTTCTTCAGGGAAGGTGAGGCTGCTTCAAAGATCCATGGGGATTTTGAAAGAGAGAAGCTGATAGTGCCATGGGGGCAAATTTTCTTTATGATTATGAAATTCTTCACTCTAGAGGGCAGATTCAAGGCATATTACCACTATCACTTTGCCTTAATTATTTTAGGAATATGATGGCAATTAGTTTCCCCTTCTTCCTGTTATCTTCCTTGGGGAACTCCATTAAGTCAGATAAGGATATATAAGCCAAAAATACTAACTTCTCCCTCATTTCCATTCACCAAGGTCTCATTTTGAGATTATATTACTTCCACTTGGTCTTGTGCCCCCCGAAGCATATCAAAGTCAGCCTGTTGGAGGGCTCCCCTTCTCTCCTTTCCCCTATTGCTAAAGGTAAGGGCAAGAAATCTATTAGGACCCCCAAAACCTCCCCTAATACTTAGTTTGTGGGACATATATTCAAAGACTATAACACCCTAGTTGGGATCCCCCTCTCTTGATTATAAGTCTTGTTCCCCAAAGTCACCCTGTGGTAAAATTGGGACTCCCAGCTAGAGGTATGGAAAGGGAGCTATTAAAAGGGGTCGAAAAGGTACCATGGAAGAAGGTAATGTTAAATCTAAAAAGGCTAAATTTGTAAGGGAGGATTCTAGGGGAGCTGAGGAGGCTAGGAAAGTTATTAACCTGGGTCCTAAGTTGGTCAAGAATAAGGCTAGGGGTAGTATTGGCATTTGCAGGTCTAATCATATTGTTGGAATACCATCCCTCAACCTTGAAGGCATTATAATTTCTAATGATTTTGAATTTTTTGGAGACACTCTTGAATCTGAGGAAGACGAGACCCCTTCTAAGTCAGAGCAGGAGGTTGAGGGAACTAGCCATTTCCTTGAAATGAATAAGCCCTACTCAGATGAGCTTGAGGAGGATGGTGGTGAGGCATGTGGCCAGGAAAATAAAGATATCTATTCACTGTTTATCAAGACAGTGGAGGAAATTATGGCAATCAAGGTTATAATGGATAAAATACATAAGAAATAGAGAGTGATGTTTGAATTTGCTGCCAAGTCTCTTCACCATGTGGGCACCATGTTTGCTGAATTTCCTTGTAACCCTATCCTTAGAAATTTTTCACACTAGTCCTGTGGAATATTCAATAGAAGGAAAATCTACAAAGACAAAAACTGAAGAATGACTTAAATTGTGAAGTCAGTAAGAACTCTAGCCTCACCTTGAAAAACCTCCAGGTTACTTTGTTTCCATAAAAACCAAAGAATTTTAGTGGAAAAAATAAGTCAAAATTTATGGAAAAAAGGATGAACTTTAATTTTGGGACAAGCATATCCAAAAATAATGTTTAACCATCCAAGCTCATACTCGAATACAATATTCCAAGTTTTAAGACATTTTTGCCACAGGTTAATAGCAAATGGGTAGGAATAAAACACATGTTTAACAGATTCAACATCACTACAAAAGGCATAAAGGGGATTAACAGGACCACAGTTATTCAAAATAGCACCCACAACCAAATTTATATACATTAGTAACCACTGAGAACATGACTTATTGGGTTCAAGACAAGAGAACCAGATCACTACAAACTTGAAAGACCAAGCATGCAAAGTATCAAGAACAGACCAAATACAATTAAGGGTAAGGTAGGGGACATTGGAAAAGGAAAGTTTCTTGTAGAGCATCTGTATCGAGTACTCAAGTAGAGTCAGGCCTTTTTTCCACTTCACACTGTCCCAAAACTCATCCTCATCCTCCATAAATACCACCTTGTTATTCCATTTGAGATCTACTTGGAGAAGGGTGAACATTCTTCGTTGAGAATCTAAGAGATTAAATTTCTAATTAAGTTTTGACCACAAATCCCAATGCCCATGAAAGAAAATATCCTTAAGACTCCTCAATCCTTTAGTGTACTAGTCAAAGGCAGAGCATCCCCTAGTGAGGGCCAGTGGAGTCTTGTTGACACTCAAGTTCTACCAAATATATCTATAGCCTTGACATGCATTCCCATGCTAAGAAGACCTATTTTGTAGAAATGAAAGGCTTGGTTGAATCCTAGGTAGACCAAATGGATGCAAATATAGGAGAGCCTATAACTTTGACTATGAAAGGTCCTGTGAGCAGATCAACAATATTCAATCCTTTCCAATTTGGCTTCCCTTTTGGAAACCTCTCATGATATTATTCTTAACCAATACTTTCTAATGCTCATTCCCAATAGAAGCTTTGCCAATCCATTTAATTTCCAAGGTTATCCCCTAATACCGAATGTCTTTTAAACCTAGTCCACCAATGCTCTTGGGTTTTGAGCAGAATTACCATAAGACCGCATGCCTTTTCTTGCCCCCTTTTACATTCAACCAAAGGAAATCTCTTATAATTCTATCTAGCATGTTGACTTATGTTTTGGCAAATAACTAGCAGGAAGCATAGTATATTATGTATGAAGAAAGAACTTTCTGGCAGATTTGGATTTTGCCTAATAGTGATAGTAGGTGGCCCTACCATTTGCCAATTTTCATATTGATTTTATCAAAGACCCATTCCCACATGTTTTTGAAGGATGGGGTTAAGGCAAATGGAATCCCTAGATATCTAACCATCTCATCTGGGCCTCTTTAATTCTAACCAAACATTGTCAACCAATCAAGTGGTCGATCATTCCACCCTAGAATGTATGATTTATTCATTACAAATTTAGAACCCGAGGTAGAGCAGTAGATATTAATCCTTTTTGTAACCTACTCTAGATTGTTTTGGTTTAAGGTAACACATATTGAAGTATTATTGGAAAACAAGAAGTCAAGAAGAGATTCATTATTTGGGAGTGAGATACCTTTAACTAGAGGTCCAATGTCTGAAAACCTAAAGAGGTAATGAAGTGCCTCTGTAACCAATATAAAAAGTGACGGGGAAAGTGGAAAACCTTATCTTATGGAGCGTTGAAGTACAAGGGAGTCTATTAGTTCACCATTGACTTCAATGACTGTTGAAGCATCCATGAAGAGTACATTGACCATTCTACAAAATCTATATTGATACCCAAAAGCTCGTAATATTCTCTCAATGAATGCCACTCAATTATATTTTAGGCTTTCTCCAAATCAAGCAAGATCATTCCAACATCTTGGTTCAAATCTCTTGCCCAATACATACCTTCCCAACTGGTGATTAGTTTATCCAAAATGTATCTTCCTTTAACAAATCTAGTTTGAGTTTCTGAGATAATAGAGGGAAAAAGTGAGGACACTCTCCTTACAAGGATTTTTTCTAGTATCTTGTAGGAGAAATTAAAGAGGGTAATTGGTCTCCAATTCTTAATCGATGACAAGTTGCCATCCTTCGTTATAAGCCTGATCAACCCTCTATTTATGTTTGGGCTAAGAGTACCAAAGGCAATTACCTCATTGAATACCTCAAAAAATTTCTTGGCAATCTATTCATTTTTAACTTTGTAGAATTCTATAGGGAATCCATCCAAGCCTAGAGCCTTATCATCTTTTAGTGAGTTAATAGTGTTTTTGACCCCATCAAGTGAGATGATGACCTCCAAAAAAGAGGCTTAAGTTTGTGAGACCTTCCTTAGAATTCATACCTCACATAAAGCTCTATTCTATTCAATACATTTACTTGATCTATCAGAACATAAGAGGTTAGAATAGAACTCAACGAAGGCTCCTTTTATACTAGCAACATCTTGTACAGTTTGTCCATTGACTTAGATTTCTTTAATATTGCTTTTAGTAAGTTTAATTCACAAGAATTTGAAGAAGAATTTGGACCCTCTATCACCAAACTTAATCTAGGTAAGCCTAGACTGAACCTATGCCCCTTTAGCAATGTCCTATTGTGTCTAACGAGCTTGGTGCTTCAATAAGTTAAGTTCTTCAAGAAGAGCCCCATTGGTTGGGTCAAGCTTTAACAAGCCTTATGTATGGATAAAATTCTATTATCTCTTAAAAATTTTCTATGCTTCCTAGATTTGATCTATCCATATGTTCTTGTAAAGTTTTTAGTAATTTTCATATTGGAGTTCCAATGGTCAATTTTAGAACTAGAATTGTAGACAACTTTACCAATATTCCATGAAGCTTGTAGTCCCTCTACACATACCTTGTCTGCAAGGTGTGAGACATTGAATTTATATAGCCCTTTGAACTCTATTGAATCTTTTTTATCATCTCCAACCAGTGAGAAAGTCATTTCAATAGGGTGGTGATCAAACATTGTATAGGGTAACATCATCAGAACATTACCACTTATGACTGCATCAACTGTCAGGGACTTTGTATTCAAATAGAATCTATCCAACCTTGAGCACTGTCTCCTATTACTGCTCTGATTATTGCACCAAGTATTTTTAGGATATATTAAAACCTAGATCTATCCCCAAATCACATACAAGAGAAACTATGATATGAATTAATCAAATATTCAAAAAATAAACATGAATATGCACATAACAGGAGACACCAGATTTAACGTGGTTCACCAAAGATGGGCTACATCCATCAAACTTGTCCAGTATATTATTTCTATCCTTGTTACACCTTTTGACCTTTTTTGCCTCCACTTTGTGCACCAATTTTTCATCAATTATCAAAAACATACATCTCAATCATATATCAATACATTTTAGGGTGAAAAACACCTAAACATAATCTCTACCGTTAGATATAGAAACCTTTAATCAATGGCCCAGAGAGACTACAAAATTATGATTTTACAAGGTAATTTTAATAAGTTTTTTCTCAGTATGAGAGCTGATTTTTGGACTTGTTTTAGTATGTGGGATTTCTTCAGGATGAGAAACTCCAAGTTAGCTAGTTCATCAAGTGCTTGAATGTGGATATAGCTGGAGTAGTTCATCTTCTCTCTCCTCTGACACTTAAGGTTTCTATGGAGAAAACATATATGGTAAAGGAAATTAGATGGAAACAACTAGAGGCTAGAGATTGGTTATGGGGAAAGCTTCAAGTGCAGTGAGAATTTAGATCATGAGGTACCTATCCTTTACCTAAGGATGGTCAGAGGCACTCTTAATTCTCATCAAGGCCTCCTCAACAGTCACATCAACATTCTCAGTAGCACCCTCATTAACAACACCACCACCCTCCACAAGATTCTTAGAGATATAAAGGGTAGGGTGGATAGGGATAAAATATAGATAGGAGACCTACTAGACAACAACTAGGTCTAACATAGAATTAGCAGTGTTATCATCAAAGGCATGCAATATCTATAAGATCAAGTTATCAAAGGTCATGGGGGATATGAATGAACAAGGAGAAGCCCAAGGGAGTATGCTTTTTTTATGGAGATCCATATCATTATGCATGAGAGTGCCCACTTAGAGATTCTATTGATGGTCAATAAAAGGCCCCTGTATCTGAGCACATTATTGGAGATTTAGGATAAATTTAGTATATGTACATGATAGTGGATGATCAAAAGTTGTAGTATCATGCTATACTGATTGAGACTATAAGTACTATTCATGGGATTTCTATATCAGTGTTATTTGACTCGAGATCTTCTGATTCTATTATCACACCATCCCTTGTGGATCATTTTAGGTTGGTGGTATCTAGGTAGGGTGACCATTGGGATGTCAAGTTAGCCTTTAGGGCTAGGATGATAATCAAATCTTTTGTTAGTGGTTTTACTCTTGACTTAGGCATCTTTACCACCACTCTTGATCTTTGTATCATACCCTTGGGCTCTTATGATGTTGTTTTAGGTATGGATTGGCTTGGGGCCTACCAAACTAAGGTGTATTTTTATAACAAGGTTATCAAGTGATACAATGAACTTGGGAATGTGGCTACTATCACAAGGATCAAGAGGTCCATATTTATTTGTGTGATTTTTGTTATATAGCTTAAGCAGAGTGCACATAAGGGATGTCAAATGTTTGTTATCATAGTTGGTGATAGATTAGATGAGGAGAGTTTATGAGCGACACTTGATGACCATCCTATACTCCAAGATTTTTTATATGTGCTTCCAAATGAGTTACCTAGACTACCCCCTTTGAGGGAGATGGATTTCAGGATTAATCTTGTGCCTAGAGTAGAACCTATATTTAGGGCTATTTATAAGATGATTATGTCTGAGATTTTTGAGCTCAAGATGCAGTTGAAAGAATTTTTGGAGAAGGGACTCATTCATTCAAGTTTATATCCTTGGGGAGCACATGTGATATTTGTGAAGAAGAAAGATGGTTCCCTTCTCTTGTGCATCGAATACTAATAGATGAACAAGGTAATGATCAAGAAATATTACCCCCTCTAAAGGAGTGATGATATATTTGACCAGATGAGAGGGGAAAAGATATTTTATAAATTAATCTTAAGTCAAGGTACCATTAATTGAGGATAGAAGAAACAAATATTCATAAGACCACCTTCTGGACATGCTATAGGCATTTTGAGTTCACAATGATGCCATTTGCATTGACTAATGCACCTGTAATCTTCATTATCCTTATGAATGGTGTATTAAAAAAAAAATTAGATAAATTTGTTCTAGTTTTCCTTGATGATATATTGATATGATCTTGAAGTGAAGAAGAGCATGTAGAGAACTTATGTCAGGTATTACATATTTTAAAAGAAAATAAATTATATGGAAAATTGAGAAAGTGTTCTATTTTCTAGATGGAGGTTCAGCACATGGGTCATGTCATCTCTAGTGAGGGTATCTCAATAGACCCCTCAAAGATTCAAGCAATTATCAAGTGGCCTGTATCCACCAATGTGATAGAGGTGTATACTTTTATGGGGTTGGTAGGTTATTATTGTCACTTTGTCTAGGACTTCTCTCGGATAGCACACCCCATCACTTGACTTCAATGAAAAGGGAAGAAGTTCATTTGGTCAAAGATGTGTGAGTAGGCCTTCCAAATGCTAAAAAACCATCTAACTAATGTACCAATATTGGTAGTACCTAACCCATAAGGTGAATTATTTGTGTGTACTGATGCTTACAAATTAAGATTGGGAGCCATTTTCATGCAAGATAATCAAGTCATTACCTTTGAGTCTCAAAAACACAAGGACTATGAGTTAAACTACTCCACTCATGACCTTGAGTTAGAAATAGTGGTTTATACACTTCTTAGATGGTGGAAGTTTATCCTTAGCAATAAATTTATTTTGAGGATAGACCACTTGAGTCTTCAACACATCTACACTCAGCCAAACTTCAATGCTTGTCAATGGCATTGGATGGAGTTCCTTTATGAGTACCACTTTGATATTTAGTATATCAAAGGGAAGGAAAATGTTTTAGAAAATACCTTGAGTAG
This sequence comes from Torreya grandis, assembly GCA_037957365.1. Classification (NCBI taxonomy): domain Eukaryota; kingdom Viridiplantae; phylum Streptophyta; class Pinopsida; order Cupressales; family Taxaceae; genus Torreya; species Torreya grandis. The sequence continues at coordinate 1,473,878 of JARHVA010000485.1, read as the reverse complement.
GAGGCAACATGATATTTTGATCATGATTATCTAGGATGCATTCAAGAGCACACAACATCAACTTTTAGCCATGACCTTTCAAACTGATATGAGAGGTAGAATTATTGAATAACTTCCTAGGGATAGTCTTTATTATGAGATTTTATAGATATTAGAGTTACAGAGGGCCCTATATCAATACCTTTTCTACCTCCACTCTGTGCACCATTTTTTAATCAACTATCACCAACATACATCTCAACCATATATCAATACATTTTAGGGTAAAAAACATCTAAACATAACCTCTATCATTAGATCTAGAAACCTTTAATCAATGGCCTAGATTGACTATGAAATTACAATTTTATAAGGCACTTTTAACCAAAAAATTCTTAGTATGAGAGCTAGTTTTTGGACTTATTTCAGTATGTGGGATTTATTCAAGATGAGAAACTCTAAATTAGCATGTTCACTAAGTGCTTGAATGTGGATATAGCTAGAACAGTTCATGTTCTCTCTCTAATATTTGAGGTTGCTGTGGAGAAAACATATTGGGTAAAGGAAATTAGATGGAAACAACCTTAGGCTAGAGATTGCTTGTGGGGAAAGCTTCAAGTGTAGTGAGGCTTTAGATCATGAGGAACCTATCATTTACTTAGGGGTGGTCAGAGGTGCTCTCAGTTCTCATTAAGGCCTCCTTAGCTGTCACATCAACATTCTTAGTAGCACCCTTAGTAGCAATGCCACTGCCCTCCACAAGATTCTCAAAGATATAGAGGTCAAGGTAGCAAGGGATAAAATATAGATAAGAGACCAGCTAGACAATAGTCAGGTCCACCATAGAATTAACAGTGTTATCATCAGAGGAATGTAGTATCTATAGGATTAGGTTATCAAAGGTTAGGAGGGATATAAATGAAATAAGAGAAGCCCAAGGGAGTATGCTTTTTATGTGGAGATCCATATCATTATGCATGAGAGTTCCCATTTAGAGCTTCTACCAATGATCGATAGAAGGCTCCTCTATCTGAGTAGACCATTGGAGATTTGGGACATGCACACTACATATACATGACATTAGATAATGAACAGGTAAAGTACCATGCTATAATGATTGAGACTACAAATAGTATTCATTGGATTTTTGTATCAGTGTTATTTGACTCATGAGCTTCTAATTCTTTTATCACACCATCCCTTGTGGATTGTTTTAGGATGGTGGTATCCAGGCAGGGTGACCTTTGGGATGTTGAGTTAGCCTTCAAGGCTAGGATGATAATAAACTCTTTTGTTAGTGGTTTTACTCTTGACTTGGGCATCTTCACCACCACTTTTGATCTTCATATCATACCCTTGGGTTCTTATGATGTTGTTTTAGGTATGGGTTCACTTGGGGTCTACCAAGATAAGGTGGATTTTCATAACAAGGTTATCAAGTGCTATGATGACCTTGGGAATGTGGCTACTATCATAGGAATCAAGAGACCCACATTTATTTGTGTGATTTCTGTTATGCAACTTAGGTAAAGTGCACATAAGGGATGTCATATGGTTGATATCATAGTTAGTGATAGATTAGATGAGGAGAGTTCATGAGTGACACTTGATAACCATCCTATACTATGGGAGTTTTCAGATGTGCTTCCAAATGAGTTGCCTAGATTACCCCCTTTGAGGGAGATATATTTTAGTATTAATCTTGTGCCTAGAGTGGAACCTATATATAGGGCACTTTATAGGATGACTACATCTAAGATTTTAAAGCTCAAAATATATTTGAAAGAACTTTTCAAGAAGGGACTCATTCATCCGAGTGTTTATCCTTAGGGAACACATGTGATCTTTGTGAAGAATAAAGATGGTTCCCTTCTCTTGTGCATCATCTACCGACAGATGAACAAGGTGATGATCAAGAATCATTACCCCCTCCTAAGGATTGATGATATATTTGACTAGATGAGAGGGGCCAGGATAATCTATAAATTGATCTTAAGTCAAGGTACCATTAGTTGAGGATAAAAGAAGCAAATATTCATAAGACCACATTCTAGACATGTTATGGGCATTATGAGTTCACAATGATGCCATTTGGGTTGACTAATGCACATACAGTTTTCACGATCTTTATGAATGGTAATTCAAAACCTTTTTAGATAAATTTTTTCTAGTTTTCCTCGATGATATATTGATATACTCTCAAAGTGAAGATGAGCATGTGGAGCACCTACGTCAAGTATTACAGATTTTATGAGAAAATGAATTATATGGAAACTTGAGAAAGTGTTCTTTTTTATAGATAAAGGTTTAGTACATAGATCATGTTATCTTTGGTGAGGGGATCTCAGTAGACCCCTCAAAGATTCGAGCAATTATTGAGTGGCTTGTACCCACCAATGTGATAGAGGTGCATAGTTTTATGGGGTTGGTAGGTTATTATCACTATTTTGTCCAGGACTTCTCTCAGATAACACACCCCATATCTTCCCTTCAATGAAAAGGGAAGCAGTTCATTTGGTCAGAGAAGTGTGAGTAGGCCTTCCAAATGCTGAAAGAACATCTATCTAGTGCACCAATATTGGTATTACCTAACCCATAGTGTGAATTCTTGATGTGTACCGATGCTTACAAATTAAGATTGGGAGCCGCTCTCATGTAAGACAATTAGGTCATTTCATTTGAGTCTCAAAAACTCAAGGACTATAATTTGAATTACTTCACTCATGACCTTGAGTAAGAAATAGTGATTCATACACTTCTTAGATGGTGACATTTTATCCTTAGTAGTTAATTTTTTTTGAGGAAAGACAACTTGAGTCTTCAACACATCTTCACTCAACCCAACCTCAATGCCTACCAATGGCATTGGATAAAGTTCCTTTGTGAGTACCACTTTGATATTTAGTATATTAAAGGGAAGGAAAATGTTGTTACAGATACCTTGGGTAGGAGGCAACATGATATTTTGATCATGATTATCTAGGATGAATTGGAGAGCACACAACATCAACTTTTAGCCATGACCTTTCACACTAATATGAAAGGTAGAAGTATTGAATAACACCCTGTGGATAGTCTTTATGAAGAGATTTTCATGATTTTAGAGTTACAAAGGGCCCTATATCGATACCTTTTGTGCCTCCACTATGTGAACCAATTTTTCATCAACTATCACCAACATACATCTCAACCATATATCAATATATTTTAGGGTGAAAAACACCTAAACATAACCTCTACTGTCAAATCTAGAAACCTTTAATAAATGGCCTAGATTGACTATGAAATTATAATTTTACAAGGTAATTTTAATAAAAATTTTCTCAGTATGAGAGTCAATTTTTGGACTTATTTCAGTATGTGGGATTTATTTAGGATGAGAAACTCCATGTAACCTGGTTCTTCAAGTGCTTGACTGTGGATATAGCTGGAACGGTTCATCTTCTCTCTCATATGACCCTTGAGGTTACTACTGAGAAAACAAATTTGGTAAAGGAAATTATATAGAAACAATTAGAGGCTAGATATTTCTTGCGGGGAAAGCTTCAAGTGCAGTGAGACTTTAGATCATGAGGCACATATCCTTTACCCATGGGTGGTCAGAGGCACTTTTAGTTCTCATCAAGGCCACCTCAACAGTCACATAAGCATTCTTAGTAGCATCCTCAACAACAATGCCACCGCACTCCACAAGATTCTTAGAGATATAGAGGATAGGGTGTCTAGGGACAAAATACAAATAGGAGACCTTTATCATCAGAGGCTTACAATATATATAGGATCAAGTTATCAGAGGCTAGGTTGGATGTAGATAAATAAGGTGAATCCCAAATAAATATGATTTTTATGTGGAGATCCATATCATTATGCATGAGAGTGCCCACTTAGGGCTTCTATCGATGGTTGATAGAAGGCCCCTATACTTGAGCAGACTATTAGATATTTTGGACATGCACACTACATATATATGATAGTGGATAATCAACAAGTATGGTACCATGCTATAGTGATTAAGACTACAAGTAGTATTCATGGGATTTTTGTATCAATGTTTTTTGACTCAGGTTCTTTTGATTCTTTTATCACACCATCCCTTGTGGATTATTTTAGATTGGTGGTATCTAGGTAGGAAGACCATTGGGATGTCAAGTTAGCTTCAAGGCTAGGATGATAATAAACTCTTTTGTTAGTGGTTTTACTCTTGACTTGGGAATCTTCACCACCACTCTCTATCATCATATCATACCTTTGAGTTCTTATGATGTTGTTTTAGGTATGGGTTGGCTTGGGGCCTACCAAGATAAGGTGGATTTTTGTAGTAAGGTTATCAATTGCTACGATGACCTTGGGAATGTGGATACTATCATAGGGATCAAGAGACCCATATTTCTTTATGTGATTTCTATTATACAACTTAGGTAGAGTACACATAAGGGATGCCAAATGTTTACTATCATAGTTAGTAGTAGATTAGATGAGGAGAGTTCATGAGGAACACTTTATGACCATCCTATACTATGGGATTTTTTAGATGGGCTTCCAAATGAGTTGCCTAGACTACCCCCTTTGAGGGAGATAGATTTCAAGATTACTCTTGTGCCTAGAGTAGAACCTATATCCAAGGCTATTTATAGGATGACTACATCTAAGATTTTTGAGCTCAAGATGTAGTTGAAATAAATTTTGGAGAAGGGACTCATTCATCCAAGTGTTTATTCTTGGGGAGCACATATGATCTTTGTGAAGAAGAAATATGGTTCCATTCTCTTGTGCATTGACTATTGATAAATTAACAAGGTGATGATCAAGAATCGTTACCCCCTCTTAAGGACTAATGATATATTTGACTAGGTTTGAGGGGATCAAATATTCTATAAATTGATCTTAAGTCAGGGTACCATTATTTGAGGATAGAAGAATAAAATATTCATAAGATGATCTTTTGGACATGCTCTAGGAATTATGAGTTCATAGTGATGCCATTTGGGTTGACTAATGCACCTGTAGTCTTCATGATCCTTATGAATTGTGTATTCAAAACCTTTTTATATAAATTTGTACTAGTTTTCCTTAATGATATATTGATTTGATCTCAAAGTGAAGATGAGCATGTGGAGCACCTACGTCAGGTATTATAGATTTTACGAGAAAATAAATTATATGAAAACTTGAGTAAGTGTTATTTTTTATAGATAGAGGTTCAATGCATGGGTCATGTAATCTCTGGTGAAAGGATATCAGTAGACCCCTCAAAGATTCGAGCAATTATTGAGTGGCATTTACCCACCAATGTGATAGAGGTACATAGTTTTATGGGGTTGGTAGGTTATTATCACCATTTTATTGAGGACTTCTCTCAGATAACACACCCCATCACTTCCCTTTAATGAAATGGGAATAAGTTCATTTGGTTAGAAAATTTTTAGTAGGCCTTCCAAATGCTGAAAGAGCATATAAATAGTGCACCAATATTGGTATTAACTAACCCATAGTGTGAATTCTTGGTGTGTACTGATGCTTACAAAATAGGATTGGGAGCCATTCTCATGTAGGACAATCAGGTCATTGCCTTAGAGTCTCAAAAATTAAAGGACTATGAGTTGAATTACTCCACTCATGACCTCAAATTAGCAATAGTGGTTCATGTACTTCTTAGATTATGGAATTTTATCCTTAACAGTTAATTTGTTTTGAGAAAAAACCACTTGAGTCTTCAACACATCTTCACTCAGCCCAAAATCAATGCCTATCAATGGCATTAGATGGAGTTCATTCATAGATACCTTGAGTAGGAGGTAACATGAGAATTCGATCATGATTATCTAGGATGCATTGGAGAGCACACATCAGATTTTAGCCATGAGATTTCATACTAATATGAGAGGTAATTTTTTTGAATAACTACCTGGGGATAGTCTTTATCAAGAGATTTTCTAGATCTTAGAATTATAGAGGGGCTTGTTTCAATGCCTTTTTTGCCTCCACTCTGTGCACCAATTTTTCATCAACTATAACCAACATACATATCAACCATATATCAATACATTTTAGGGTGAAAAACACCCAAACATAACCTCTACTATCAAGCCTGGAAACATTTAATCAATGGCCCATATTGACTACAAAATTACAATTTTACAAGGCAATTTTAATTAAAAAATTTCTCAGTATGAAAGCCAATTTTTGGACTTATTCAGTATGTGGGATTTCTTTAGGATGAAAAACTCCAAGTTAGCTGGTTCATCAAGTGCCTGAATGTGGATATAGATGGAACAATTCATCTTCTCTCTCATCTAACCCTTAAGGTTGTTGTGGAGAAAACATATATAGTAAAAGAAATTAGATGAAAACAACCAGAGGCTAGAGAATTCTTGTGGGGAAAGCTTTAAGTGTAGTGGGAATTTAGGTCATGAGGCACCTATCCTTTACCTAGGGATGGTCAAAGGCACTCTCAGTTCTCATCAAGGCCTCCTTAGGAGTCATATTAACATTCTCAGTATCACCCTCAACAACAATTCCACCACCCTCCAAAAGATTCTTAGAGATATAGAGGTTAAAATGGCCAGGAATAGAATACAGATAGAAGACTTGTTAGACAATAGTCAGGTTTAACATAGAATTAGTAGTGTTATCATCAAAGGCATGCAATATCTATAGGATCAGGTTATCAGAGGTCAGGAGGGATGTAGATGAACAAGGAGAAGTCCAAAGGAGCATGATTTTTATGTGGAGATCCATATCATTATGCATGAGAGTTCCCACTTAGAGCTTATACTGATGGTTGATAGAAGGCCCCTTTATCTGAGTAGACTATTAGAGATTTGGGACATACACACTACATGTATGCGATAATGGATAATCAATAGGTAGAGTACCATGCTAAAGTGATTGAGACTACAAGTAGTATTCATGGGATTTTTGTATCAGTGTTATTTGACTCAAGAGCTTTTGATTCTTTTATCACACCATGCCTTGTGGATTGTTTTAGACTAGTGGTATCTAAGAAGGATGACCATTGGGATATTTAGTTAGCCTTTGGGGTTAGGATGATAATAAACTCTTTTGTTAGTGGTTTTACTCTTGACTTGGGCATCTTCACGACCACTCTCAATCTTTATATCATACCTTTAGGTTATTATGATGTTGTTTTAGGTATGGATTGGATTGGGGCCTACCAAGCTAAGGCATATTTTTGTAACAAGGTTATCAATTACTATGATGACCTTGGGAACATGGCTATTATCATAGGGATTAAGAGACCCATATTTCTTTATATGATTTCTATTATATAGCTTAGGCAAAGTGCACATAAGGGATGTCAGATGTTTACTATCATAGTAAGTGATAGATTAGATGAGGAGAGTTCATGAATAAAACTTGATGACCATCCTATACTCTGGGAGTTTTCAGATGTGCTTCCATACGAGTTGCCTAGAATACCCCCTTTTAGGGAGATAGATTTTAGGATTAATCTTGTGCCTAGAGTAGAACCTATATCTAGGGCTATTTATAGCATGACTACATTTGATATTTTTGAACTCAAGATGTATTTGAAATAACTTTTGGAGAAGGGTCTCATTCATCCAAGTGTTTATCCTTGGGGAGCACATGTGATCTTTGTGAAGAAGAAATATGGTTCCCTTTTCTTGTGCATGGAGTACTGATAGATGAAGAAGGTGATGATCAAGAATCATTACCCCCTCCTAAGGATTGATGATATATTTGACTAGATGAGAGGGGCTAGGATATTCTATAAATTTATCTTAAGTTAGGGTACCATTAGTTGAGGATAGAAGAATCAAATATTCATAAGACCACCTTTTGGACATATTATGGGCATTATGAGTTCACAGTGATGCCATTTGGGTTGACTAATGCACTTATAGTATTCATAATATTTATAAATGGTGTATTCAATACCTTTTTAGATAATTTTTTTCTAGTTTTCCTCGATGATATATTGATCTATTCTCGAAGTGAAGAGGAGAATGTAGAGCACCTATGTTAGGTATTATAGATTTTATGGGAAAATAAATTATATGGAAACTTAAGCAAGTGTTATTTTTTATAGATAGAGGTTCAGTACATGGGTCATGTCATCTTCGATGAGGGGATCTCAGTAGAACCCTCAAAGATTTGAGCAATTATTGAGTGACATGTACCCACTAATATGATATAGGTGCATAGTTTTATGGGGTTGGTATGTTATTATCACCAATTTATCTAGGACTTCTCTTAGATAGCACACCCTATCACTTCCCTTCAATGAAAAGGGAAGAAGTTCATTTGGTCAGAGAAGTGTGAGTAGGCCTTCCAAATGTTGAAGGAGCATCTAAATAGTGTACCAATCTTGGTAGTACCTAACCCATAAGGTGAATTATTAGTGTGTATAAATGCTTAAAAATTAGGAATGGGATCCATTCTCATGTAGGACAATCAGGTCATTACCTTTGAATCTCAGAAACTCAAGGACTATGATTTGAACTACTCCACTCATGACCTTAACAACAATGGTTCATGCACTTCTCAGATGGTGGCATTTAATCCTTAGTAGTCAATTTATTTTGAGGACATACCACTTGAGTCTTCCCATCTTCACTCAGCCCAACCTCAATGCCTATCAATGGCATTCAATGGAGTTCCTTTATGAGTACCACTTTGATATTTAGTATATCGAAGGGAAAGAAAATATTATAGTAGATACCTTGAGTAGAAGGTGACATGAGATTTTGATCATGATTATTTAGGATGCATTGGAGAGCACACAACATTAGCTTTTAGCCATGACCTTTGACACTGATATGAGAGGTAGCATTATTGAATAACTCCCTGGGGATAGTCTTTATCAAGAGATTTTCTAGATGTTAGAGTTACAGAGGGCCCTATATCAATTCCTTTTTTACCTCCACTCTATGCACCAATGTTTCATTAACTAACACCAACATACATCTTATCCATATATCAATACATTTTAGGTTTAAAAACACCTAAACATAACTTCTACCATCAGATCTGGAAACCTTTAATCAATGGCCCAGATTGACTAAAAAATTATAATTTTATAATGCAATTTTAATAAAAAATTTCTCAGTATGAGAGCTGATTTTTTGACTTATTTTAGTATGTGGGATTTTTTTAGGATGAGAAACTCTAATTTAGTTTGTTCATAAAGTGTTTGAATGTGGATATAGATGGAATAGTTCATCTTCTCTCTCCTTTGACCCTTGAGGTTATTATGGAGAAAACATGTTTGGTAAATGAAATTAGATGGAAACAACTAGAGGCTAGAGATTGCTTGTGGGGAAAGATTCAAGTGTATTGAGACTTTAGATCATGAGGCACCTATCCTTTACTTATGGGTGGTTAGAGGCACTCTCAATTCTCATAAAGGCCTCCTTAGCAGTCACATCATCATTCTTAGTAGCACCCTAAACAACAACGCCACCACCCTCGACAAGATTCTTAGAGATATAGAGGATAGGGTGGTTAGGGATAGAATATAGATAGGAGACCTGCTAAACAATAGTCAGGTCCAACATATAATTATTAGTGTTATCATTAGAGGCATGTAGTATCTATAAGATCAGGTTATCATAGGTCAGGAGGGTTGTAAATGAATAAGGAGAAGACTAAGGGGGTATGTTTTTTAATGTGGAAATCCATATAATTATGCATGAGAGTACCCACTTAGATCTTATATTGATGGTCGATAGAAGGCCCCTTTATCTAAGTAGACTATTAGATATTTGGGGATTGCACACTTCATGTACACAAAAGTGGATAATCAATAGGTAAAGTACTAGACTATAGTGATTGAGACTATTAATATTCATGGGATTTTTGTATCAATGTTATTTGACACATGAGATTCTAATTTTATTATCACACCATACCTTGTGGATGGTTTTAGGTTGGTGGTATCTAGGTAGGGTGACTATTGGGATGTTGAGTTAGCCTTCAGGGCTAGGATGATAATAAACTCTTTTATTACCGGTTTTACTCTTGACTTGGGCATCTTCACCACCACTCTTGATTTTTATATTATACCCTTGGGTTCTTATGATGTTATTTTAGGTATGGATTTGCTTGGGGCCTTTCAAGCTAAGGTGGATTTTTGTAACAAGGTTATCAAGTGCTATGATGACCTTGAGAATGTGGATACTATCACAGGGATCAAGAGACTCATATTTCTTTGTGTGATTTCTATTATACAACTTAGTTAGAGTGCACATAAGGGATGTCAAATGTTTGCTATCATAGTTAGTGATATATTAGATGAGGAGAGTTCATGAGTGACATTTGATGACCATCCTATACTATGGGAGTTTTTATATATGCTTCCAAATGAGTTGCCTAGACCATCCCCTTTGAGGGAGATAGATTTTAGGATTAATCTTATGCCTAGAGTAGAACCTATATCTAGGGATATTTATAGGATGAATACATCTAAAAATTTTGAGCTCAAGATGTAGTTGAAAGAACTTTTGTAGAATGGACTCATTCATCTAAGTGTTTATCTTTGTGGAGAACATGTGATCTTTGTGAAAAAGAAAGATGGTTCCCTTATCTTGTGTATCGACTATCAACAAATGAAGAAGCTGATGATCAAGAATCATTACCCCTTCCTAAGTATTGATGATATATTTGACTAGATGAGAGGGGCTAAGATATTATATAAATTGATCTTAAGTAAGGGTATCATTAGTTGAGGATAAAAGAAGTAAATATTCATAAGAACGCATTTTGGACATGTTATGGTCGTTATGAATTCACAGTGATGCCATTTAGGTTGACTAATGCACCTATAGTCTTCATGATCCTTATGAATGGTGTATTCAAAACATTTTTAGATAATTTTTTTCTAGTTTTCCTCGATGATATATTGATCTGATCTCAAAGTGAAGAGGATTATGTGGAGCACCTATATTAGGTATTACATATTTTATGAGAAAATAAATCAAATAGAAACTTGAGCAAGTGATATTTTTCCTAGATAGAGGTTCAGTACATGGGTCATGTCATCTCTAGTGAGGGGATCTTAGTAGACCCCTCAAAGATTTGAGCAATTATTGAGTGGCCTATACCGACCAATGTGATAGAGGTGCATAGTTTTATGAGGTTGGTAGCTTATTATCACTGCCTTGTTCAAGACTTCTCTTGGATAACACACCCCATAACTTCCCTTCAATGAAAATGGAAATTCATTTGGTCAGAGAAGTGTGAGCAGGCCTTCTAAATGCTAAAAGAGCATCTAACTAGTACATCAATATTGATAGTACCTAGCCCATAGGGTGAATTATTGGTGTGTATCAATGCTTATAAATTAGGATTGGGAGCTGTTCTCATGAAGGACAATTAGTTCATTGCATTTGAGTCTAATAAACTCAAGGAGTATGAGTTGAACTACTCCACTCATGATCTCGAGTTAGCAATGGTGGTTCATGCACTTCTCAGATGGTGGCATTTTATCCTTAACAGTCAATTTGTTTTAAGGATATACCACTTGAGTCTTCAACACATCTTCACTTAGCCCAAAATCAATGCCTATCAATGGCATTGGATGGATTTCCTTTGTGAGTACCACTTTGATATTCAATATATCTAAGGGAAGGAAAATGTTGTAGCAGATACCTTGAGTAGGAGGTGACATGATATTTTGATAATGAATATTTAGGATGCATTGGAGAGCACACAACATCATCTTTTAGCGATGACCTTTCACACTGATATGAGAGGTAGAATTATTGAATAACTTCCTGGGGATAGTCTTTATCAGGAGATTTTCTAGATGTTAGAGTTATAGAGGGCCCTATATCAATACCTTTTCAACCTCCACTTTGTGCACCAATTTTTCATCAACTATCACCAACATACATCTCAGCCATATATCAATATAGTTTAGGGTGAAAAACACCTAAAAATAACCCCTACCATCAAATCTAGATTCATTTATTTAATGGCACAGAATGACTATGAAAATACAATTTTACAAAGTAATTTTAATAAAAAAAATTCTCATTATGAGAGCCAATTTTTGGAATTATTTTAGTATGTGGGATTTTTTTAGGATGAGAAACTCCAAGTTAGCTGATTCATCAAGTGCTTGAATGTGGATATAGCTAGAAGGATTCATCTTCTCTCTCCTCTTACCCTTGAGGTTGTTGTGGATAAAATATATTTGGTAAAGGAAATTAGATGGAAACAACTAGAGGCTAGAGATTACTTATGGGGAAAGCTTCATGTGTAGTGAGACTATAGATCATGAGGCACCTATCCTTTACCTATGGGTGGTCATAGGTACTCTCCATTCTCATCAAGGCCTCCTTAGCTATCACATCAACATTCTCAATAGCACCCTTATCAATAACGCCACCACCCTCCCCAAGATTCTCAAAGATATAGAGTATAGGGTGGCTAGCGATAGAATACAGATAGGAGACCTACTAAATAATAGTTAGGTCCAATATAAAATTAGTAGTGTTATCATCATAGGCATGATGTGTCTATAGGATTAGGTTATTAGAGGTCAAGAGGGATGTAGATGAACAAGGAGAAGCCCAATGGAGTATGTTTATTATGTGGAGATCCATATCATTATATATGAGAGTCCCCACTTAAAGCTTTTGTCAATGGTTAATAGAAGGCCCCTGTGTCTGAGTAGACTATTCAAGATTTGGGACATGCACACTACATGTATGTAATAGTGGATAATGAATAGGTAGAGTACCATGCTAAAGTGATTGAGACTATAATTATATTCATGGGATTTCTATATTAGTGTTATTTGACCCAAGAGCTTCTGATTTTTTTATCATGCCATCCCTTATGGATCATTTTAGGCTGGTGGTATCTAGGTAGGCTGACCATTGGGATGTAGAGTTAGCCTTCACGGCTAAGATGATAATAAACTATTTTGTTAGTGGTTTCACTCTTGACTTGGACATCTTCACTACCACTCTTGATCTTTGTATCATACCCTTGGGTTCTTATGATGTTGTTTTAGGTATGGATTAGCTTGTGTCCTACCAAGTTAGGGTGAGTTTTTGTAACAAGGTTATCAAGTGCTATGACGACCTTGGGAACGTGGCTACTATCATAGGGATTAAGAGACCCATATTTTGTTTTGTGATTTCTCTTATACAGCTTAGGTAGAGTGCACATAAGGGATGTCAGATGTTGGATATCATAGTTAGTGATAGATTAGAAGAGGATAGTTCATGAGTGACACTTGATGAGCATCCTATACTTCAATATTTTTTAGATGTGCTTCTAAATTAGTTGACTAGACTACCCCCTTCAAGGGAGATAGATTTCAGGAATAATCTTGTGCCTATATTAGAACCTATATCTAGGGATCTTTATAGGATGACTAAATTTGACATTTTTGAGCTCAAAATGCAGTTCAAAGAAATTTTGGAGAAGGCACTCATTCATAAGTGTTTAATAATGGGGAACACATGTGATATTTGTGAATAAGAAATATGGTTCCTTTCTCTTTTGCATTGACTATTGATAGATGAACAAGGTCATGATCAAGAATCATTACACTCTCTTAAGGATCGATGATATATTTGACCAGATGAACGAGGCCTAGATATTATATAAATTGATCTTAAGTCAGGGTATCATTAATTGAGGATAAAAGAGACAAATATTCATAAGACTACCTTCTAGACATGCTAGAGGAATCAGGAGTGCACAATGATGCCATCTGGTTTGACTAATTAACCTATAGTCTTCATGATCCTTATGAATGGTATATTCAAAACCTTTTTAGATAAATTTTTTATGGTTTTCCTTGATGATATATTGATCTTCTCTTGAAGTGAAGAGGAGCATGTGGAGCACCTACATCAGGTATTATAGATTTTATGGGAAAATAAATTATATGGAAACTTGAGAAAGTTTTCTTTTTCTAGATAGAAGTTCAATACATGGGTCATGCCATCTCTAGTGAGGTGATCTTAGTAGACCCCTTAAAGATTCAAGAAATTATTGAGTGGCCTATACCCACCAATGTGATAAAGGTGCATAGTGTTTATGGGGTTAGTAGGTTATTATCACTGCTTTATCTAGGACTTCTCTTAGATAGCACACCCCATCACTTCCCTTCAATGGAAAGGGAAGAATCTCATTTGGTTAGATAAGTGTGAGCATGCCTTCCAAATGTTGAAAGAGCATCTAACTAGTGCACCACTATTGGTAGTACCTAACCCATAGGGTGAATTCTTAGTGTGTACCAATGGTTATAAATTAGGATTGGAATCCATTCTCATGTAGGATAATCAGGTCATTACCTTTGAGTCTCAAAAAATCAAGGACTATGAGTTGAATTACTCCACTCATGACCTCGAGTTAGAAATTTTGGTTCATGCACTTCTTAGATGGTGACATTTTATCCTTAACAATCAATTTGTTTTGAGGATATACCACTTGAGTCTTCAACACATCTATACTTAGACCAACCTCAATGACTGTCAATGGCATTAGATGGAGTTCCTTTGTGAGTAGCACTTTGATATTCAATATATCAAAAGGAAGGAAAATGTTGTAGCAGATACCTTAGGTAGGAGGCAACATGAGATTTTGACCATGATTATGTTGGATGCATTAGAGAGCACACAACATTAAATTTTAGCCATGACCTTTCACATTGATATGAGAGGTAGAATTATTAAATAACTACCTAGGGATAGTCTTTATTAGGAGATTTTCCAGATGTTAGAATTATGGAGGGCCCTATAGCAATACCTTTTCCACCTCCACTATGTGCACCAATTTTTCATAAAATATCACCAACTTACATCCAAAAATATATCAATACATTTTAGGGTGAAAAACACCTAAAAATAACCTCTACCATCATATATAGAAACCTTTAATCAGTGGCCCAGATTGACTATGAAATTACAATTTTATAAGGCAATTTTAATAATTTTTTTCTTAGTATGAGAGCTGATTTCTGGACTTATTTTAGTATGTGGGATTTCTTTAGGATGAGAAAATCCAAGTTATCTAGTTAATAAAGTGCTTGAATGTGGATATAGTTAGAATAGTTCATCTTTTCTCTCCTCTAACCCTTGAGGTTGCTTTGGAGAAAACATATTTGGTAAAGGAAATTAGATGGAAACAACCAGAGGCTAGAGATTGCTTATGGGGAAAGCTTAAAGTGCACTAAGAGTTTAGATCATGAGGCACCTATCATTTACTTAGGGGTGGTTAGAGGCACTCTCAATTCTCATTAAGTCCTCCTCAATAGTCACATCAACATTCTTAATATCACCCTTAGTAGCAATGCCATCACCCTCCCCAAGATTCTTAGAGATATAGAGGGCAGGGTGGCCAGGGATAAAATATAGGTTGAATACTTGCTAGACAATAGTCAAGTCCATCATATAATTAGTAGTGTTATCATCATATGCATGATTTATCCATAGGATCAAGTTTTTAGAGGTCAGGAGGGATGAAAATGAATAAGGATAAGCCAAAGGGAGTATGCTTTTTATGTGGAGATCCATATCATTATGCATGAAAGTGCCCACATAGAGCTTCTATTGATGGTCAATAGAAGGCCCCTATATCTGAGCAAACTATTGGAGATTTTGGACATGCACACTGTATGTATGTAATAGTGGATAATCAATAGGTAGAGTACCATGCTACAAGGATTTAGACTACAAGTAGTATTCATAGGATTTATGTATCAATGTTATTTGACTCAGGAGCTTTTGATTCTTTTATCACACCACCCCTTGTGGATTGTTTTAGGATGGTGGTATCTAGGCAGGGTGACCATTAGGATGTCAAGTTAGCCTTCAAGGCTAGGATGATAATAAAATATTTTTTTAGTGGTTTTACTCTTGGCTTGGGGCCTGCCAATCTAATGTGGATTTTCATAACATTATTATCAAGTGCTATGATGACCTTGGGAATGTGACTACTATCACAAGGATAAAAAGACCCATATTTCTTTGTGTGATTTTTTTATACAACTTAAGCAGAGTGCACATAAGGGATGTCAAATGTTTGCTATCATAGTTAGTGATAGATTATATGTGGAGAGTTTATGAGTGACACTTAATGATCATAGTTAGTGATAGATTATATGTGGAGAGTTTATGAGTGACACTTAATGACCATCCTATACTATGGGAGTGTTCAAATGTGCTTCCAAATGAGTTGCTTAGACTACCCCCTTCAAGGGAGATAGCTTTATAGATTAATCTTATGCCTAGAGTATAACCTATATGTAGGGATCTTTATAGGATGACTAAATCTAAGATTTTTGAGCTCAAGACATAGTTGAAAGATTTTTTGGAGATAAGACTCATTCATTTGAGTGTTTATCCTAGGGGAGCACATGTGATCTTTATGAAGAAGAAACATGGTATCCTTCTCTTGTGCATTGACTACCGATAGATGAACAAGGTGATGATTAAGAATCATTACCCCTCCTAAGGATTGATGATAGATTTGACTAGATGAGAGGGGCTAGGATATTCTATAAATTGATCTTAAGTCAAGGTACCCTTAGTTGAGGATAAAAGAAGCAAATATTCATAAGACCACCTTCTAGACATGCTATAGGCATTATGAGTTCACAATGGTGCCATTTGGGTTGACTAATGCACTTATAGTCTTTATGATCCTTATGAATGGTGTATTCAAAACCCTTTTAGATAAATTTATTCTAGTTTTCCTATATGATATATTGATATGCTCTTGAAGTGAAGAGGAGCATGTGGAGCACCTACGTTAGGTATTACAAATTTTATGAGAAAATAAATTATATGAAAACTTGATCAAGTGTTCTTTTTTCTAGATAGAGGTTCAGTACATGGGTCTTGTCATCTCTGGTGAAGGGATCTCAGTAGACCCCTCAAAGATTCAAGAAATTATTGAGTGGCTTGTACCCACCAATGTGATACAAGTGCATAGTTTTATGGGGTTGGTAGGTTATTATCACTGCTTTGTCTAGGACTTCTCTCAGATAACACATGCCATCACTTCCCTTCAATGAAAAGGGAAGAAGTTCATTTGGTCAAAGAAGTGTGAGGAGGCCTTCCAAATGCTGAAAGAACATCTAACTTGTGCACCAATCTTGGTAGTACCTAAACCATAGGATGAATTATTGGTGTGTACCAATGCTTACAAATTAAGTTTGGGAATCGTTATTATGTAGGAGGATCAAGTCATTACCTTTGAGTCTCAAAAACTCAAGGACTATGAATTGATCTAATCCTCTCATGATCTCGAGTTAACAATAATGGTTCATGTACTTCTCAGAAGGCGTCATTTTATCCTTAGTAGTCAATTTGTTTTGAGGATAGACCACTTGAGTCTTCAACACATATTCACATAGCCCAACCTCAATTCCTATCAATGGCACTAGATGGAGTTCCTTTATGAGTACCACTTTGATATTCAATATATCAAAGGGAAGGAAAATGTTGTATTAGATACCTTGAGTAGAAGGTGACATGAGATTTTGATCATGATTATCTAGGATGCATTGGAGAGTACACATCATTTGGTTTTATCCATGACCTTTCACACTGATATGAGAGGTAGAATTATCGAATAGCTACTTGGGGATAGTCTTTATCAGGATATTTTATAGATGTTAGAGTTATAGAGGGCCCTATATCAATATATTTTTTGCCTCCACTATGTGTACCAAATTTTCATCAAGTATCACCAACATACATTTTAGCCATATATCAGTAAATTTTAGGGTGAAAAAACCTAAACATAACCTCTACTATTATATCTAGAAACCTTTAATCAATGGCCCAGATTGACTAGGAGATTATAATTTTACAAAGCAATTTTAATAAAAATAATTTCAGTATGAGAGCCAATTTTTGGACTTATTTCAGTATGTGGGATTTCTTCATCTTCTCTCTCCTCTGACCCATAAGGTTGTTATGGAAAAAAAATATTTAGTAAAGTCAATTAGATGGAAATAATCAGAGGCTAGAGATTGGTTGTTGGGAAATATTAAAGTGTAGTGAGGCTTTAGATCATGAGACACCTATCCTTTACCTAGGGGTGGTCAGAGGCACTCTTAGTTCTCATCAAGGCCTCTTTAGTAGTCACATTAACATTCTTAGTAACACCCTTAGTAAAAATGCTACTGCCCTCCACAATATTCTCAGAGATATAGAGGGTAGGGTGGCCACATATAAAACATAAATAGGAGACCTATTAGACAATAGTCAGGTCCAACATAGAATTAGTAGTGTCATCATCAGAGGCACGTAGTATCTATAAGATAAAGTTATCAGAGGTTAGGAGGGATGTAGATAAATAAGGAGAAGCCCATGGGAGTATGCTTTTTATGCGGAGATCCATATCATTATGCATGAGAGTGGCCACTGAGAGCTTCTACTGATGGTTAACATAAGGCCCCTATATCTGAGTAGATTATTGGAGATTTTGGTATATGTGCACTATATGTACATGAAAATGGATAATCAATAGGTAGAGTACCATGCTAAAGTGATTGAGACTACATATAGATGGGATTTTTGTATTAGTGTTATTTGACTTAGGAGCTTCTGATTATTTTATCACACCATCCCTTGTGGATTATTTTAAGTTGGTGGTATCTATGCAGGGTGACCATTGGGATATTGAGTTAGCCTTCAGGGCTAGGATGATAATAAATTATTTTGTTAGTGGTTTTAATATTGACTTGGGAATATTCACCACCACTCTCAATATATCATAGTTAGTGATAGATTAGATGAGGAGAGTTCATGAGTGACACTTGATGACCATCTTAAACTTTGGGTGTTTTCAGATATGCTTCCAAATGAGTTGCCTAGACTACCCCCTTCAAGGGAGAGAGATTTCAAGATTAATCTTGTGTCTAAACTAGAACCTATATATAGGGATCTTTATAGGATGACTACATCTAAGATTTTTGAGCTCAAGATGCAGTTGAAAGAACTTTTTGAAAAGGGACTCATTCATCTGAGTGTTTATCCTTGGGGAGTAAATGTGATCTTTGTGAAGAATAAATATGGTTCCCTTCTCTTGTGCATCAACTATTGATAGATAAACAATGTGATGATCAAGAATCATTACTCCCTCCTAAGGATTGATGATATATTTGACCATATGAGAGGGGCCAAGATATTCTATGAATTGATCTTAAGTCAGGGTACCATTAGTTGAGGATAGAAGAAGTAAATATTCATAATATCACCTTTTGGATGTGCTATTGGCATTATGAGTTCATAGTGATGCCATTTGGGTTGACTAATACACCTGTATTCTTCATGATCCTTATGAATGGTGTTTTCAAAACCTTTTTAGATAAATTTGTTCTGGTTTTCCTCAATGATATATTGATCTACTCTCAAAGTGAAGAGGAGTATGTGGAGCACCTACATTAGGTATTATAGATTTCATGAGAAAATAAATAATATGGAACTTGAGAAAGTGTGTTTTTCCTAGATAGAGGTTCAGTACATGGGTCATGTCATCTTTGGTGAGGTGATCTCAGTATACCCCTTGAATATTTGAGTAATTATTGAGTAGTCTGTACCCACCAATGTGATAGAGGTGCATAGTTTTATGGGGTTGGTAGGTTATTATTTCCATTTTGTCTATGACTTCTCTTAGATTGCACACCCCATCACTTTCATTCAATGAAAAGGGAAGAAGTTCATTTGGTCAGAGAAGTATGAGCAGGCCTTGTAAATTCTAAAAGAGCATCTAACTAGTGCACCAATCTTGGTAGTACCTAACCCATAGTGCGAATTCTTGGTGTGTAATGATGCTTACAAATTAGGATTGAGATTCATTATCATGCAAGACAATTAGGTCATTTCCTTTGAGTCTCAGAAACTTAAGGACTATGAATTGAACTACTCCACTCATGACCTTGAGTTAGAAATAGTCATTCATTCAATTCTTAGATTTTGGCATTTTATCGTTAGCAATCAATTTGTTTTGAGGATAGAACACTTGAGTCTTCAACACATCTTCACTCAACCCAACATCAACACCTGTCAATGGCATTGGATGGAGTTCCTTTGTGAGTACCACTTTGATATTCAGTATATCAAAGGGAAGGAAAATGTTGTAGCAGATACCTTGAGTTGGAGGCAACATGGGATTTTGATCATAATTATCTAGGATAAATTGGAGAGCACACCACATCAGATTTTAGCCATGAGCTTTCACACTAATATGAGAGCTAGAATTATTGAATAATTGCCTAGGGATAGTCTTTATTAAGAGATTTTTAGATGTTAGAGTTACAATGGGCCTTATATCAATATCTTTTTTTCCTCCACTATGTGCACCATTTTTTCATCAACTATCACCAACATACATCTTAGCCATATATAAATACATTTTAGGGTGCAAAACACCTAAACATAACCTCTACGATCAGTTATGGAAAGATTTAATCAATGGCCCATATTGACTATGAAATTACAATTTTATAAGGCAATTTTAATAAAATTTTTCTTAGTACGAGAGCCAATTTTTGGACTTATTTTAATAAGTGGGATTTCTTCAGGATGAGAAAATACAAGTTAGTTTTTTCATAAAGTGCTTGAATATGGATATAGATGGAATAGTTCATTTTTTATCTCCTCTAACCTTTGAGGTTGTTGTGGAGAGAACATCTTTGGTAAAGGAAATTAGATGGAAACAATCAGAGGATAGAGATTGCTTGTGGAGAAAGATTCAAGTGCAGTGAGACTTTAGATCAAGACTTATCCTGGATAGCAAACCCCATCACTTCCCTTCAATGAAAAGGGAAGAAGTTCATATGGTTAGAGAGGTGTCAGTAAGACTTCTAAATGTTGAAAGAGCATCTAACTAGTGCACCAATCTTGGTAGTACCTAACCCATAGGGTGAATTCTTGGTGTGTATGAATGGTAAAAAATTAGGATTGGGAACCATTCTCATGTAGGACAATCAAGTCATTGCCTTTGAGTCTCAAATACTCAAGGACTATGAGTTGAACTATTCCACTCATGACCTCAAGTTAGCCATAGTGGTTCATGAACTTCTCAGATGGTGGCATTTTATCCTTAGTAGTCAATTTGTTTTGAGGATAGACCACTTGAGTCTTCAACACATATTCACTCAACCCAACCTCAACACTTATCAATGATGTTGGATGGAGTTACTTTGTGAGTACAACTTTTATATTCAATATATCAAAGGGAAGGAAAATGTTGTAGTAGATACCTTAAGTAGGAGGTGGCATGAGATTTTGATCATGATTATCTAGGATGCATTGGAGAGTAAACAAAACTATTTTATAGCCATGACATTTCAAACTGATATGAGAGGTAGAATTATTGTATAACTACTTAGGGATAGTCTTTATCAATAGATTTTCTAGATGTTAGAGTTATAGAGGGCCCTATATCAATACTTTTTTTCCTCCACTCTATGCACTAATTTTTCATTGACTATCACCAACATAGATCTCAACCATATATAAATACATTTTAGGGTGAAAAAAACCTAAAAATAACTTCTACCATCAAATATGGAAACCTTTAATCAATGGCCCAGATTGACTACAAAATTAGAATTTTAAAACACAATTTTAGTAAGAATTTTCTTAATATGATAGCTAATTTCTGGACTTATTTCAATATGTGGGATTTATTCAAGATTAGAAAATCTAAGTTAGTTGGTTCATCAAGTGATTGAATGTGGATATAGCTGGAACAATTCATCTTCTCTCTCCTCTGACCCTTGAGGTTGTTGTGGAGAAAACATATTTGGTAAAGGAAATTAGATGGAAACAACCAGAGGCTAGATATTACTTGTGGAGAAAGCTTCAAGTGTAATGAGACTTTATATCATGAAGAACCTATCCTTTATCTAGGGGTGGTCATAGGAACTCTAAGTTCTCATGAAGGGCTCCTCAATAGTCACATTAGCATTCGAAGTAGCACCCTTAATAGCAATGCCATTGCCCTCCGCAAGATTCATAGAGATATAGAGGGTAGGGTGTCCAGGGACAAAATAAAAATAGGAGACCTACTATACAATAGTCAGGTCCAACTTATAATTTTGTAGTGTTATCATCATAGGCATGAAGTATCTATATGATCAAGTTATCAAAGGTTAGGAGGGATGCAGATGAACAAGGAGAAGCCCAAAGGAGTATACTTTTTATGTGGAGATCCATATCATTATGCATGAGAGTGCTGAGATATTCTATTGATGGTTTATAAAAGGCCCCTATATCTGAGTGAGATTTGTGATATGCACACTACATTTACATGACAGTGGATAATCAACAGGTAGAGTACCATGTTACAATGATTGAGATTATAAGTAATATTCATGGGATTTCTATATCAATGTTATTTGACTCAGGAGCTTATGATTATTTTATCACACCATCCCTTATGGATCATTTTAGGATAGTGTTATCTAATCAGGGTGACCATTAGGATGTCAAGTTAGCCTTGAGGGCTAGGATGATAATAAACTCTTTTATTAGTAGTTTTGTTCTTGACTTGGGTACCTTCACCACCACTCTCGATCTTCATATCATACCCTTGGGTTATTATTATTTTTAGGTATGGATTGGATTGGGCCTTACCAAGCTAAGGTGGATTTTTGTAACAAGGTTATCAAGTGCTATGATGACCTTGGGAATGTGGCTACTATCACAGGGATCAAGAGACCCATATTTATTTATGTGATTTCTATTATACAGCTTAGGTAGAGTGCACATAAGGGATGTCAAATGTTTGCTATCATAGTTAGTGATAGATTAGATGAGGATATTTAATGAGTGACACTTGATGACCATCCTATACTCTAGGAGTTTTCAAATGTGCTTCCAAATGAGTTTCCTAAACTATGCTCTTTGAGGGAGATAGATGTTAGGATTAATCTTGTGCCTAGAGTAGAACCTCTATCCAAGGCTATTTATAAGATGAATACATCTAAGATTTTTGAGCTCAAGATGAAGTTGAAAGAATTTTTTAAGAAGGGACTCATTCATCTAATATTTTATCCTTTGGGAGTACATGTGATCTTTTTGAATAAGAAAGGTGGTTCCCTTCTCTTGTACATGTACTACCGATAGTTGAACAAGGTGATGATCAAGAATCATTACCCCTCAAGGATAGATGGTATATTTGACCAAATGAGAGGGGCTAAGATACTCTATAAATTGATCTTTAGTTAGGGTGCCATTAGCTAAGGCTAAAAGAAGCAAATATTCATAAGACCACTTTTTGGACATGATATGGGCATTATGAGTTCATAGTGATGCCATTTGGGTTGAATAATGCACTTATAGTATTCATAATCCTTATGAATGGTGTATACATCTCATCCATATATCACCAACATACAATTCAGCTATATATCAATACATTTTAGGGTGAAAAACACCTAAACATAACATCTACCATTAGATATGGAAACCTTTAATCAATGGTGCCATGAGGGATTTAAAGAATGGGATCCAAACATGACTAAAATAACATTAGAATTTTAACCTCTAATCCTAGAAGATAATTAGCCTCCACACCTTACATGTATACCATATTCCTTTGCTAAGGCTCTAACCTTTAAAAAGAGGATCTTCAATTATGTGAATTTGTTTGAACTTAGATGAGAAAAATAGCTCATTTCCTTTCCATGCAAGGTGGTCCCTTCAAATTTTATCCTCTTTATCCTCCACCATGTTGAAGTCACCACCAAAAATCCAAGGGACATTTTTAAGATTAGTGGATAACCAATTCCATAATTCAGAATGCTCCTTGTAGTCATTGGGGGTGTATATGTTACTCAAGCCCAAGGTTTGATTTTGATATTCTATCAAAACCCAAACCACTCTGCTACAAGGAGAACTACCATGGTTGATAACACATTCTTTCCACAAGGGACTACAAAACCCAAACCACTCTGCTACAAGGAGAACTACCATGGTCAATAACACATTCTTTCCACAAGGGACTAATCAGGATGGAGGCCCTTCCTTTACCTCTATGATGATTAGTAAAGAAATGAGGAACATTGGGATAGATAAAATTCAAGACCATGGAAAGATGGGTACTGATAGCCTTCACTTCTTGTAAGAAGAGGAAATCAAGATTGTCTCTCGAGAGTCTGAACTATCTTACCACTAGTTTTATGTCTAGAAATTTTAGCCCTCTTACATTCTAATTGACAATCTACTTGAATAACAAGGGGGAGTGTTCATAGGTCAACTAAATTGATCATGGGGCTTTTCCCCACCATCGGACAACCTGATAAAGTAATCTAGGACTTTATTATCCTTTCCCTTCTTTTTAGATGGGGCTTCCTGCATATTATGAAGCCCATCCTTAGTCAATATATTTTTCTCCTTGGACATGGTGTGATCACTCCAGGTTAGGCTCAAGTCTATTTTAAGTCTTTTTCCACCCCCTTTGGACATTTAATTTTCTACCCATACATATTTCTTATTTTCCACAAGAACTCCATCTGAAAGCTCCATCTCATTGATGGGGGCCCTACAACTTTTTTCTCCAGGGAGATAACCATTGGTATAACATCATTGGAAGACTTATCAAGAATGATTATAATAAAAGTAGTGGGTGGAAAATTTTATAGTTTAGGGGAATTGGTAAGGATTGCCACATATTCCTTATAGGAATGATCCTTGAAGGGTTTTTATTTTATAAGAATGTCATCCAGGTTATCAGGGAGGCAATCAACTAGTTATGATGAGGGATTGACACCATCAATCCATGGTGAATCATGAAAATAAGAATCGATGGGAGGGCCTTCCATTCCATACTCACGTTGATAATTGGGCCCATACATGTCAACATCCTCACTAGTGGAGGCATTATCTTTCAATGGTACACTTGAAAATATTGGATTATCAAACACCTGTAAGATATTCAACATAGTCTCATCTTTTGTGATGTTATTTTCTTGCTATTTATGAGGGATACTTATTTTATTATCCAACAATGGATATTTTTTCCTAAGGTGGCTATCCTTTTTACAAAATAAATATGCATTCAAACTACCTAGACCTCTAAGAGCACAAGTGTGATATTTCCCTTTAATTTTGAAATTGAGTGCTTCCAAGAAAATGTCCAAGGGTTATAGAGATATTAAAACCATAGCATTCATATGTGTAAGGGATATTATGGTATCCTGAATTTTCAAAAATTCATAGAGGAGTTTTAGTGCCTATGAAAGAAAATTTTAAAGCTAAATCGGCACTTCCTCAATGTCAACCCATCTGGGGGAAGTTTTGAAAATAAGGTCATTTTAGTCCATTTTAGGAGACCAAGGGACAACCTTGAATATTGTTTGGATGACATTCCACAAGGGATTACTCATTGACCTACATTGTATATTAGAGTTTTTAAACAATATCATGAAAACCCTTGTCTACAACATCCTGTAAAAACTAATATATAAACCTAGTTTTTTGGCCCACATAGAATTTAACCAATTATCAAAGAAATTTCTAGAAGGAAGTACATTTTTGTTTAAACAAATAATGAAAATCTATAAATTTTTAATTTTGGTTTTCTCCTACTGAAGGTCAAATTCTATGGAAACATTTAGAGAGATGGTCAAGGTTTTAGGTAGGCTAGGGGTCTTACCAATTTGGCCTTCCCTATACTACTGCTCACCATAATCTTCCCTGCTCACCACAAATTTTTCTCCTTCTAAAATCCTTAGTCATTTATTTTAGTTTTAGGACTTTACTAAATAGTTTTTGTGAAGGTCCAGTTACTTTAGTTTCCACCTGAGCTGAGATAGAGTCACTACTCGTATTACTGCTTCCCTTATCACCCCTCACAACAACATTTATTTCATTAAAACCACCATGATTCCCCTTCTCCACATGCTCTAGCCCATCAAATCTAAGGTTTTACATAAACATTCAATTAATACATACATGCCCCTTTGCAATTCCAAAGGTAGTGGGAGTAATGGCTAGGGAAGGCTGCATGTGTCAATAGTGCACTCCAACTAAGACAACACAAGCAACCCTAATGACATCACAAAACAAAGCAAATGGAAAAGACAAAAAATTAAAGACCACCTCTAGCACAAAGAAAGATAGAAATAATAGGAACGAAGAAGGCAAAGGTGATAGAGGTGAGCCTTAAGGAGAAAGCTTGAATCACCATTAATGGAGGATGACTCTTCGTCTCCATGTTGTAGAGCTTCAAGCTTCCCCTTTTTCTCACTAACATCATGATGGTGTTGTTTTTAAACTCATATTCATTATTTTTCCATACATACTTTGCCCCAATTTTTTTTCCACATTTCATTTGTTAACACCTTTATTTTATTTTATTTTTTGTGGGACATTTTTTATACACTGGCCTTTTCTCTCTCTTAAGGCATCTTCTTTAAATCTCCTCATGGTAGACTTAAAATTTGTTTTTTTTGGGCATCTTTTGCCTTATGGTGTTTTGAGAACTTCATATGTGGTTTTTTTAATCATTAACTAAATTTATTGCTAACTTTGCTCAAACCCAATACTTGTCTTTAAAAGGAATAAGAGAGTTTTTTATTCTCTTTATTTTTGAAACTTTGTGTTGTCATTAGTTTTTTAATGATTTTTCACTTTGATCAAAATATTATAACATAATATGACAAGTGTGCAGGGATTCATTTTAATGCCTCTATTGATAATGTGAACTCATATTTTCCTCCTCACAAAAGGACATTATACAATAGTGCTTTTCAATATCATTATACTTTTGTTGATTATAATGCTTCTCATGCTCTTACTTTGGTTAAAAATCATAAAATTTGTGAGCATTGTGGTAAACCTACACATCATATTTATAAATGTTGGAAATTGCATCCTTATAAATTTTATGATAAATTAACTCATGAAATTTTGCATTATTAGAAAACCACTAAAACACCTCATTCATAGATTAAACCAATTTGTCTACCTACAGTTATTGTATCTTCTCGAGACTTTGATGTGTCTTATTTTGATAATTCTTCAATTACTTTAAATAAGATATATTTTATGAAAAATGACATATTATTTGTCTCCCCTTTGATAATTTTAAAACTCATTTTTTTATGCATTCCTTGCTTTTGTGCTTACTTCTACCCATGCCTTTAAATATTTTTTCAAATATCTTATAGCTAAGTAGGCCAAAAAGAAAATCAAAAACACAAAAACAACATGTAATCATATCATAAACCTTCTATATATCTCCTTGACCTTTTTAGATCACTATAAACTTGTGTTTCAATCCTAAGATAACATGACAAAGAGAGCTCAAGAATCGAAAGAATGACTATATGTGGTGCCTCACAAACTAAGCCCTTTAGCTCAAAAACTTTGTGATGCCCCACTCTCTAGATGAAATTTTTTATATTGTGTAATGCATGGATAATTAATGAAAGAGAATTTGAGTTCATTTATAATCCTACATCAACCAAAAATACTTGGTCTAATACTTAATACAAAATAAACATTTTTCAGTTTAAGTCCTAATTTGTGTGTAAGTTTCTTTGTGTTGTTTTGTAGTGCATTTCTATGCCCCAATTCTTTGTAATGTTTGTCATAGCCTTTGTATCACATCTCAATTTCTCTCTAAGCTAAATAACCTGTTTAATCCATGAATTATTATGGTTGATTAGTTGATTAACTAATATTTGATTAAGCTTGATGATATATGCTAATTATGAGATAATTTATATTTCTTAATTTATATGATTATATGCTTTGAGTTAGTAGTACTTTTATTTTTGTTATATTGTGATCATGTTTGATTATTTTAGAGCATTATTGTATATATATAATGATGTTTTGGGCTAACTACATTCATTGGCATGATGTGGATGCAAGATAAATTCTTCTCTTAGATTGTGATGAAGGGAGAGTATCCTTGAAGAGAGTGGTTACATGGAGACATTGGAGGTCGATAGAGAATAAATCCATAAACCCTTGCACATACCACTTACTAGATGATGTTTCTTAATTATTTGATATGGATTAACATAACATGTTTTGTGTACTTTTCCTTTAGATGACTGTTAGTATGCTTTCTAGTAAAATATCAATTATTGATTATGATCATGTTGATTGTTTGAGTGATTTCACTATTTTTATGATCATACATAACTCATCTTGTTCAGATAAATACAAGTATTTATTTGTGTTTAATTATATCGTTGCCTTATTATGTTTGGTTGAATAGTAAAACATTATGACATTAGGATGGATTCCATAGTCATTATTTGATCTATAATATACAGATAATAATAATTAAATATTATTATTGTGATAATTACATTTTAATGTCAAAAAATAATAACATTATTTTTAAAAGGAGTATATTGGATTAACTATTTGTTTTAAATATTTATATTCATATAATTAAATAGATATATTAACATCAATTTTTGAAAGATTTTAGAAATCATTATAATTGTTATGTTGTGGATAGAATTTAATGTAAACTCGAAGTCTTGTTATGCATAGTTTTAATGCCAAAGTTATATTATTTGATTGTGTTAGTTGTTGCATGGGGAAATACTTTGGTTATCAACTAGTTAAAAAATGAGTTTGAATTATAGAAATTATGTGTATCTCTTTATCATGGGAAATGGAGTTTCTATAATTTAATAAAAAGGTTATGGGGCCTTGATTGTAAATTGATTATATACTTCGCGTATATAGTACACTCCAAGGCTAAAGATAGTGGATGTCACCTTAGTAGTGTACTGTATAATTGAAGTATGTATTGTAATGTAATTGTATGTATGCATAATATATAAATATATATTATATATACAACTATGTTATAATTGTTATAATAATGAATAATAAATGCTTGATTATAATTAGTGTTTATAAAAGCATTTCAATGCTTATTTATAAAACATTCATTGTATTTATGAGATTAAATACAAAATATAATTATATGTATGGACTAGTTGTTGTTATATGTGGAATATGAACAATTTAATAGATAAGTTTATAATATTATTTCATGGAAAAATAATATTATAAGTTGCTTAATGGTTAAAGTAATTGGAGGTCTAGATATTCATAACTCGGAAGGTGTGTTATATTGAGGATTATTTTTATATCTTATTTATTATTTATAATAAACTAGATGTTTGAATTTCAATTATTTCATTTGATGAATTAAATGAATATTTTGTGATATTTTTGTTTTTAACATAATTTATGATTAGTTAAAGTAAAATGTGATGAATAAATCTATTGCTTTTTTTGTATTATTATTTATTTTACTGAATCTTACATTCATGAAATTAATTAAGCAGTGGATAAATTTCACTAGCTTAATTAGCACTATCAATGAAAGATAAAGAGTAATCTAATCAAGTGGTGTGTATGAATTTAACTGATTGTAAAGAATATTTATTATTGAAAACTTTGGATAAAATAATGTTTGATAAATATTGTCATTTTATATGTTGATATATTTTTCATCTTTGTGTGATGTCATATTAGAACAAATTTCATTATTGTACACATTATGTATTAGATATCTTCGACACATGAGTTCTTGTTTGTTATTCTAGATTTATGTTTCCTCATTATCTACCCATCTATGAAAGGAGGGTCATCCCCATATTTAGGAGATAGTGCAGGGGATTCATGGTCTGTGGTTGGTGTAGAAAAGTGCTCGAATGATGCTCTCCCTCTCAGTTGGAGTACTATACTTGAGACAACACATGAGATTAAATATTAGTACTTGAGTCTTGAAGTTTGAATTATAAAAATTATGTGTATCTCTTTATCATGGAAAATGGAGTTTCTATAATTTAATAAAAAGGTTATGGGGCCTTGATTGTAAATTGACTATATACTTTGCATATATAGTACACTCCAAAGCTAAAGATAGTGGATGCCACCTTAGTAGTGTACTGTATAAATGATGTATTGTAATGTAATTGTATGTATGCATAATATATAAATATGTATTATATATACAAATATGTTATAATTTTTATAATAATGAATAATAAATGCTTAATTATAATTAGTGTTTATAAAAGCATTTGAATGTTTATATATAAAACATTCATTTTATTTATGAGATTAAATACAAAACATAGTTATATGTATGGACTAGTTGTTGTTATATGTGGAATATGAACAATTTAATAGATAAGTTTATAATATTATTTCATGGAGAAATAATATTATAAGTTGCTTAATGGTTAAAGTAATTGGAGGTATAAATATTCATAACTTGGAAGGTGTGTTATATTGAGGATTATTTTTATATCTTATTTATTATTTATAATAAATTAGATGTTTGAATTTCAATTATTTCATTTGATGAATTAAATGAATATTTGTGATATTTTTGTTCTTAACATAATTTATGATTAGTTAAAGTAAAATATGATGAATAAATCTATTGATTTTTTTGTATTATTATTTATTTTACTGAATCTTACATTCATGAAATTAATTAAGCAGTGGATAAATTTCACTAGCTTAATTAGCGCTATCAATGAAAGATAAGGAGTAATCTGATCAAGTGGTGTGTATGAATTTAACTGATCGTAGAGAATATTTATTATTGAAAACTTTAGCTAAAATAGTGTTTGATAAACATTGCCATTTTATATGTTGACATAGTTTTCATCTTTGTGTGATGTCATATTAGAACAAATTTTTTTATGGTACACATTATGTATTAGATATCTTCGACACATAAGTTCTTGTTTGTTATTCTAGATTCATGTATCATCATTATCTACCCATCTCTGAAAGGAGGGTCATCCCCATATTTAGGAGATAGTGTAGGGGATTTATGGTCTGTGGTTGGTGTAGAAAAGTGCTCAAATGATGCTCTCCCTCCTAGTTGGAGTACTATACTTGAGACTACACATGAGATTACATATTGATACTCGAGTCTTGAAATTTGAATTATAGAAATTATGTGTATCTCTTTATCATAAGAAATGGAGTTTTTATAATTTAATAAAAGGTTATGGGGCCTTGATTGTAAATTAACTATATACTTTGCGTATATAGTACACTCCAAGGCTAAAGATAGTGGATGTCACCTTAGTAGTGTACTGTATAAATGAAGTATGGATTGTAATGTAATTGTATGTATGCATAATATATAAATATGTATTACATATACAACTATGTTATAATTGTTATAATAATGAATAATAAATGCTTGATTATAATTAGTGTTTATAAAAGCATTTGAATGTTTATATATAAAACATTCATTGTATTTATGAGATTAAATACAAAACATAATTATATGTATAGACTAGTTGTTTTTATATGTGGAATATGAACAATTAAATAGATAAATTTATAATATTATTTCATGGAGAAATATTAATATAAGTTGCTTAATGGTTAAAGTAATTGGAGGTGTAGATATTCATAACTCGGAAGGTATGTTATATTGAGGATTATTTTTATATCTTATTTATTATTTATAATAAACTAGATGTTTGAATTTCAATTATTTCATTTGATGAATTAAATGAATATTTGTGATATTTTTGTTTTTAACGTAATTTATGATTAGTTAAAGTAAAATATGATGACTAAATCTATTGATTTTTTTGTATTATTATTTATTTTACCGAATCTTACATTCATGAAATTAATTAAGTAGTGGATAAATTTCATTAGCTTAATTAGCACTATTAATGAAAGATAAAGAGTAATCTAATCAAGTGGTGGGTATGAATTTAACTGATCGTAGAGAATATTTATTATTGAAAACTTTAGCTAAAATAGTGTTTGATAAACATTACCATTTCACATGTTGATATAGTTTTTATTTTTGTTTGATGTCATATTAGAACACATTTTTTTATGGTACACACTATGTATTAGATATCTTCAGCACATAAGTTCTTGTTTATTATTCTAGATACATGTATCATCATTATCTACCCATCTATGAAAGGAGGGTCATGCCCATATTTAGGAAATAGTGCAAGGGATTTATGGTCTGTGGTTGGTGTCGAAAAGTGCTCGAATGATGCTTTCCCTCCCAGTTGGAGTACTATACTTGAGACTACACATGAGATTACATATTGATACTTGAGTCTTGAAATTTGAATTATAGAAATTATGTGTATCTCTTTATCATAGGAAATGGAGTTTCTATAATTTAATAAAAGGTTATGGGGCCTTGATTGTAAATTGACTATATACTTTGCGTATATAGTACACTCTAAGGCTAAAGATAGTGGATGTCACCTTAGTTGTGTACTGTATAAATGAAGTATGTATTGTAATGTAATTGTATGTATGCATAATATATAAATATGTATTATATATATAAACTATGTTATAATTGTTATAATAATGAATAATAAATGCTTGATTATAATTAGTGTTTATAAAAGCATTTGAATGTTTATATATAAAACATTCATTGTATTTATGAGATTAAATACAAAACATAATTATATGTATGGACTGATTGTTATATGTGGAATATGAACAATTTAATAGATAAGTTTATAATATTATTTCATGAAGAAATA
The DNA here is from genome assembly GCA_037957365.1 of Torreya grandis. Lineage (NCBI taxonomy): Eukaryota > Viridiplantae > Streptophyta > Pinopsida > Cupressales > Taxaceae > Torreya > Torreya grandis. The sequence continues at coordinate 1,441,387 of JARHVA010000485.1, read as the reverse complement.
ATATTATAAGTTGCTTAATGGTTAAAGTAATTGGAGGTCTAGATATTCATAACTTGGAAGGTGTGTTATATTGAGGATTATTTTTATATCTTATTTATTATTTAGAATAAACTAGATGTTTGAATTTCAATTATTTCATTTGATGAATTAAATGAATATTTGTGATATTTTTGTTTTTAACATAATTTATGATTAGTTAAAGTAAAATGTAATGAATAAATCTATTGGTTTTTTGTATTATTATTTATTTTACTAAATCTTACATTCATGAAATAAATTAAGTAGTGAATAAATTTCACTAGCTTAATTAGCACTATCAATGAAAGATAAGGAGTAATCTGATCAAGTGGTGTGTATGAATTTAACTGATAGTAGAGAATATTTATTATTGAAAACTTTAGCTAAACTAATGTTTGATAAACATTGTCATTTCATATGTTGATATAGTTTTCATCTTTGTGTGATGTCATATTATAACAAATTTCTTTATGGTACACATTATGTATTAGAGATCTTCGACAAATGAGTTCTTGTTTGTTATTCTAGATTCATGTATCATCATTATCTACCCATCTATGAAAGGAGGGCCATCCCCATATTTAGGAGATAGTGCAGGGGATTTATGGTCTGTGGTTGGTGTAGAAAAGTGCTCGAATGATGCTCTCCCTCCCAGTTGGAGTACTATACTTGAGACTACACATGAGATTACATATTGATACTTGATTCTTGAAGTTTGATTTATAGAAATTATGTGTATCTCTTTATCATAGAAAATGGAGTTTTTATAATTTAATAAAAAAGTTATGGGACCTTGATTGTAAATTGACTATATACTTTGCGTATATAGTACACTCCAAGGCTAAAGATAGTGGATGTCACCTTAGTAGTGTATTATATAAATGAAGTATGTATTGTAATGTAATTGTATGTATGCATAATAAATAAATATGTATTATATATACAACAATGTTATAATTGTTATAATAATGAATAATAAATGCTTGATTATTATTAGTGTTTATAAAAGCATTTGAATGTTTATATATAAAACATTCATTGTATTTATGAGATTAAATACAAAACATAATTATATGTATGGACTAGTTGTTGGTATATGTGGAGTATGAACAATTTAATAGATAAGTTTATAATTTTATTTCATGGAGAAATAATATTATAAGTTGTTTAATGGTTAAATTAATTGGAGGTCTAGATATTCATAACTCGGAAGGTGTGTTATATTGAGGATTATTTTTATATCCTATTTATTATTTATAATAAACTAGATGTTTGAATTTCAATTATTTCATTTGATGAATTAAATGAATATTTGTGATATTTTTATTTTTGACATAATTTATGATTAGTTAAAGTAAAATATGATGAATACATCTATTGGTTTTTTTGTATTATTATTTATTGCACTGAATCTTACATTCATGAAGTTAATTAAGCAATGGATAAATTTCACTAGCTTAATTAGCACTATTAATGAAATATAAGGAGTAATCTGATCAAGTGGTGTGTATGAATTTAACTGATTGTAGAGAATATTTATTATTGAAAATTTTAGCTAAAATAATGTTTGATAAACATTGTCATTTCATATGTTGATATAGTTTTCATCTTTGTGTGATGTCATATTAGAACAAATTTTATTATGGTACACATTATGTATTAGATATCTTTGACACATGAGTCCTTGTTTGTTATTATAGATTCATGTATCATCATTATCTACCCATCTATGAAAAGAGGGTCATCCCCATATTTAGGAGATAGTGCAGGAGATTTATGGTCTATGGTTGGTGTATAAAAGTGCTCGAATGATGCTCTCCCTCCCAATTGGAGTACTATACTTGAGACTACACATGAGATTACATATTGATACTTGAGTCTTGAAGACTCTGCTTAGATGAGTTTTATATCATGTTTTATTATTTAAGATATTTTATGTATTACTAAAACTATAATTTTTATGCATTGTACTTCTATAGAAGAGATTGTAATATTGTATCAGCTATGGCTATATTTATATTATATCATTTATGTTGAGATGTAATGTTTATGGTTATTCAATATTGTTCATAATTTCTATATCTATGCATGGTGATCCTTAGCTAAGTGGATCAGCTATAACCTTTAGGGTTAAATAAAATAATGTAATTAGCTAAATATCACTAGTTAGTATTTCTCATAGTGAAATCTATATTTTGAATATATGTAATTAATTTTTTTTAAAATGTAATATTTTGGTAAAACATAGTGGGGTTGTTACACTTTAGTATCAGAGCTGAGGCTCAAACTCTAGGATTTAATATGTCAACTAATGCAAAATTATTCTATTGATAACAAGAAGAATAATGGTGTAAGTTAGATCAGGAGGTGAGGGTACTTAGACTATCAAACCCCTTATGGATCCAAATCAGTTTACAGCTGAACAAGCTATGAAGTTGGAGCAAATCCTCACAACCATACAAGATACTAGGGATCAAATCATGACCCTAGAATATGAAGTGCATAGAAATGAAAATGAGAATGCTCAGGAAGAAATTCAAGAGCATCTTAATGATCAAGAGAATCTTCAAGAGTAGAGGCATGAAGAGGTGCCATAGGATGTGAGAGTTTAAGTAGCTATAGAGTTAACATGTGATATGAAAAAGGTGAATCCACCCAAATTTGATGGAACTGTATTGGAGGATAAAACTAAATAATGGCTAATAGAAATGGATAAATATTTTGAGATTCAAATTTATTTTGAAGTCATGAAAGCAGTTTGGGGAGCTTATTAGCTTGTTAGTGAAGTAATGACTTGGTGAGAAAATAAGAAGCTTGAGATGAACCTTGACTAAACCACCACCACCACTTGGGAACAGTTTATGACACTGTTTAGGTCATGATGGCTTCCAAAACTATAATTTAAATAAAATATTATAGATTTTTAAAATCTTAAGCAAGGGGATTTGTTAGTGAATGAATACTAGGATAAATTCACCAAGCTTCTTAAGTATGTACCTTAGTATCAGGTAGATGAGAGGTTCAAAATCAATAAATTAATCATGGGATTGAAACCCTAAATAAACAGTGAAGTAGATGTGCATGGCCCATCTACAAAGGATTAGATGTTCGATAAGGTAGTTAGTCAATAAAAAAACTAAAATCTCTTATCCAAGTTGGGGATAAGTTCAAAAAAAAATTGGAAGTTCTAAACTAACTTTTAAGAAAAAGAATTAGAAGTAGAGGAGTGGAGATTCCAAAGGTTAGTTTGGGAATTAGAACACCAAGTTCAATAGTGGTTCAAGGAACAAGAAGCCTGATAATGGTTTCAAGGGTGGTTTTAAAGAAAACTGACAAGATGAGAAGAATGGACTAGTTGGAGGTTGCTTCATTTGTGGAGGTGATGATTTTAATTGAGAATGTCCTCAGGATAAATTGAAGAACAAGGGTTTAGATTCTCAATAAGGTACATTTTAACAGTGAATTCATGTAGCTATTAATAATTGATAGGTTGAATATCAAGCTTTGCCCATAGAACTGTCATGTATTTTGTTCAATTATCTAGTTTTTATTTTAATTGATACGAGAGATACTAAATATTTCATTGCTCTTAAAGTGATTAATAATTTTTTAAAAATGACTGGAGTAATGGTAAATGCATGGTTAGTACAATATGGAAATGATTCAAAGGTCAAGGTTGAAAAGTTTCTAGTTGAAGTAGAGATTAGATTACCTACGTTCACTACAGTACTAGATATTCATGCATCACCATTGGGATCATATGATGTGATCTTGGGGGTCAATTGGCTTGTGAATCATAAAGCCAAAGTTGACTATTTTTTGAAGAAGGTAGAGTGTCAAGAGTATTTTGAAAATTAGACACAACTCTAGGGAAAAAAAAGGGAGTTGAAACTAAGGTAGATCTTTGCAATTCATCTCAAAAATCTCAAAGAAAGGGAGGCCATGTATTTATCATTAAGATAATTGAGATGGAAGAATTTAAGGAACCATATATCAAAGATTATCCTTTTTTGAGAAAATTTCATGACATGTTTCTAAAAGAATTACTAACATTACCACCTAAATGCATGTTTGATTTCTCAATTGATATCATACCTAGATCAAAATGTAGATCTAAGGCATCATAAAGGATGACAACCGCTGAATTGGTTGAGTTAAAGACACAAATTCAAAAGTTGTTATCAAAAAGACTAATCTAATCGAGTGTGTCACCATAGAGTGATCTAGTTATCTTCATCAAGAAGAAGGATGACACTCTTTGTCTTTACATAAAATACAATATTTTGAATAAAGCAACAATCAAAAATAGATATTCATTACCATGCATTAATGATCTCTTTGATCAAATGAAAGGATCCATAGTCTTTTCTAAGATTTATCTTAGAGCAAGGTATCACCAATTAAGGATCTATGAAGAGGATATCTTGAAAACAATGTTAAGGATTTGATATGAGCATTATGAGTTCATAGTGTTGCAATTTGGATTGATGAATGATATGGAAACATTCATGAATATTATGAATAGTGTGTTTAGAGATTACTTAGATTTCTTTGTGTTGGTCTTTCTTGATGACATCCTCATATATTGCAAGGGTGAGGAAGAACACTTATAGCATATAAAAATAGTTTTTCAATGTTTACAAAAATATAAATTATATGAAAAGTTGTCTAAGTGTGCATTTTTTAAAATAAATTATACTATTTAGGACATATTATCTCTATGAATGGTATTTTAGTAGATCTAGAAAATAAAAGAGACATTATGGAGTGTTCATCACCAAAGAATGTGCATGAGGTAAGAAGTTTCATGGAATTAGTGGGCTATTATAGAAAATTCATTTTGAATTTTTCTAAGATAGCTAATATAATTACTTCTTTTTAGTGTAAGAATTAGAGTTTTATATAGTAAAATAAGTGTGAGGTAGCCTTTAAAAAATTTAAAATAAGGATTACCTCAACACCAGTGCTAAGAATTATTGATCTTAATGGTCAATTCTCAGTGATCACACATCTAGGGATGGACTTAAATGAGTTATTATGCAAGATGGTTCAATGGTAGCTTATGAATCTAAGAAAATGAAGCCATATGAGGTGAATTATTCCGCTCATGACCTAGAACTTGTGACAATTGTGCATGCTTTGCAAGTTTAGAGGCATTATCTATTGAAAAAACTATTTGAAATTAAGACTGATAACTTGGGACTCAAGTACATTTTTACCTAATCAAATTTGAATGATCATTAAAGACAATTGATGCAAGAGCATGTTCATGCTAGGAATGTGTTTGTCATGTTCTTGGTTGAGTTTTAGCTTGTCTAGGTGTGCTAAGTTAGTTTCCCTTCATTTCTTAGGTTTTCAAATTTTCAAATTTGTCTAAGTATCCTTTAAGCATGAAATAAGACCTATATGTGAACAAAAGGCCAAATATATGTAAATATTGGTCAAATAAAACCCAATATCTTATCCTCAGATGATTTCAAGTTTGTTGGGTCAGATATTAAGTGATTTGAGTCTTCTTATGTTAGAAAAGCTATTTTACCCCATTTTGGGAGGTTGTTGTGTGAAGCCTAGTATAGGATTTGAGTATCTAAGTTGAGAAAATATGATTGGTATGGGGGATTTTCATGTGGAATAGGTGTATATGTATATATTATTAGTGAATTAATGAATTGGGAGTTTTTTTTTGGAGTCATTTTTTTTGTTTTTGTTCAATCTTTCCTCAAGACTATGTATGTAGACCAGACAGGGTAGCAAGGGAGAAGTTTGTAGTCAGTACTTAAGAGGGTATTATCTTCTCTATGACTACTCAAGATTATAGAGGAGGTTAATACAAGACCAATAAAATTTATTTGGGATATTAACTCCCTAGGATGCTCTCTGTAGCTCTAATTTGGTGTAAACTAGACCCTAACTAGAGCCTTGCTGATCTTATAAACCGTATAGTAGAAAATTTCCAAAATTTGTATTTTTTGTGGGTTTATAATTTTTAGATTCTATACAAATTTTCATGACCTTAATATATGGGAAAGTGAGGTTTCTTGTTATACTTGTGTTTTAACCCTATTTTCCTACAACTTTGAGTATAACAGTAAGATTTTAAGATGGCTTTATGCAAATAAAAGGTTTTTTGTGATTGGAGTAGTTTTATGATGTCATATGGAACATCCCCTAAAATTTTCATGATCTAACTCAACCCAAAACTCTCTCAAACACCAAAATAGTGTTGCTAAGAGGCCTAATTAGGTCTGTTATAGGGGTCAAAAGTACCATTCCGTACAAAACAACTATACCTGGTCTTGACATATGTTATGTAAATTCCAAATGGGTATCTAGAACAATTTATATGTTTTGGATAGTAGGTGTTTTGTGAAAGATATGGCCAAAAATCAGGCCTAGTAGGGCTACAAGCCTATGAACCCATCAACACAACGAGTCTTGCAGCTTAATCCAACCTTTTTGATCACTTCAAAGCTTTAAATTAAGTGTAAATGGATAATAAAAGGTGTCTAAAGTGTTGCAGTTATGTCTTCTGTGGATTGTTTTTGTAATAGATGTTGTCACCATCAAACAAGTAATGTTTAGATAGGACTGTCATATTGGTTTGTTAGTTTCGTGAGATGAATTAAGTCCGTTCACCAATAATGGTTAGATTTATTATCTGACTATGATTTTGCTATTAACTATATCAAAGGTAAGGAGAAAAAATTAGCTGATGCTCTAAGCCATAGAAGGTACATAGTATCTGTAGCTACTATCATGATTACTTTTAGAGATCAAGTAATCAAATTATTTATAGGAGATGAATTCTATGATCAAGGTATGGAAGTGTTATCTGAGAATAATCAAAATCCTAAGTATAAGAGATTTAGAATAGAGAGTGATGGTATTTTACAATACAATGGTAGGATGTATGTACTAGATAAAGAGAATCTAAGGAGCACAATGCTAAATTAATTGCACAATGCCCCATATTCAAGACATCCAAGAGTAACCAAGCTTATGGCTGAGCTTAGACCACTCTATTTCTAGAAGGAAATCAATCAAGGTGCAATAGATTTTATGTCTCATTGTTTGGAATGCCAGTGTGTGATAGTTGAACATGTGCATCTAGCAAGATTATTGTATCCACATGACATACCAGAGTGGAAGTGGAAGGTGATTAGTATGGAATTTATCCAAGGGTTATCATTATCACATAACATGCATGACATGATCTTGGTATTAGTTGATAAATTAGCCAAGGTAGCTCACTTTATACCATATAATTTGACTAATGATGTGCCTACACATGCGAAGAGGTTTGTAAAGGAAGTGTATCGATTACATGGTTTTCCAAAGAAGATTATTTTAGATCATGATTCAAAGATGAATTTTAGATTTTAGTTGACTCTAAATTCATCTCTACATACTCATTTAAACTTTAGCACTGCATATCACCCACAAATTGATGGACATATTGTTGACCATTTTTTGCCCAACAGGGCAAAAATCAGTCCCCTTCTTCCCCTACTATTCTAGGCCAATTCTTTTTTTGATTTTGCACAAGTCTAGGAATATCTACGAACTCTATAGGTCTAAATCTATGGACTCTACAAGCAAAATTTCTATGGACTCTGCAGGTCTAAATCTACGGACTCTGTAGGTTTCTTGGGTTTCTACTGATTCTGTAAAGAAGTTTTTCTATAGACTCTATAGGTTAGTATTTTGGTGCATGAAGAATAATTTTAGAGAGTGCTAGGTTTTACAAGGCTTCTTCAAGCTCTTATTTGAAGAAAAATCACAAGGAAGGTTGGCATCGCTGAACCATTGAACCAATTCAATGCCTTGGTTCAACACCGAGTTCAATCACTTGGTTTAATCAGCGAGTTTAATCATTTGGTTTAAACACTTGGTTCAATCGGTGAGTTTAATCACTTGGTTCATCATTTGGTTCAAACACTCAATTCAATCTGTGAGTTCAATGCCTTGGTTCAATCGACAGGTTCATCCTTTGGTTCAAACACTCGGTTCATCAGACGATTCAACGAGCTTGGTTCAAAGGCTCGATGCGTAGTGTTGAACCATTGAACCAGTTCAATGGTTGGTTCAAGCAAGAAATGTTCAAAGGCTTTGTTCAACAGAGGCTTGGTGTGTAGTGTTGAACCGTTGAACCATTTTTGGTTCAATGGGTCGGTTCAACGGCTTGATTCAAAGGAGCGTCCCAAAGCTAAAGGGCAGGTGCCCTTGCGGAGGGCAATTCTAGGTCTAAAAGCCCTTGTAGAGGGCAAGGGGCATTTCAAAGGTAGCTGAAGGATTTCCAAGGGTGTGAAAAGGACTTAAGGCTTTGAATTCCTTCAGACTTTTTGTTCGAAGGAATTCGGAGGAAGGCCGCCAGCATAAAGAAAAGCCAAGGAACTCGAAAGAAAAGGAGCCAAGGAATAACAAAAACTAGGACAATTCTATGGACTTTTTATCCACAAGAAAAGCCTGAAGCAAAAAATCATAGAAAAAGCCCATAGAAAAGACCCAACAGAATTTGCCAAGGACGGTGATGTCCCAAAATCCGTCAATTTTAAGGAGACAGACTAGTCGTTGGGTATTCAATTTCAAAATGATGGCTACGTGAATGTCAATTTTAGGATAGTGAAATAGTCAATTTTTTGAATTGCCTAAGTTCCAACCATGAAAAGAGCCCAAAGAACGTAGTGACCTACTAGAAGATTGCCCTCGAGGGTTGAAAGAGCAGGAGACAAAGCAGGAAGAAGACAAGGTGTAAAAAGAGATAAAGCAGTCCAAGTGGAAAAGGGAAGGAATTTTATTGCCAGATGGATAACCAAATGGTGCAAATAGTAGACAAGCCATGTAAATGCCTTAAAGGGAGCAGTATATTTGCAGAAAAGAGGCACAACCATGTTTTCACATTAATGTGGAATGCCAAAGTCAAAGTAGGAGCCGACAATCAAATGGCTTTCTCTTCTCAAGGTTTAAAATGCACATGGGCCATTTGAAAAAAGAGTGCCAAAATATTTCCCAGGAAGTGCCAAGTTCTCTTCCTCTTTCTATATATTGTAAAAATTTCTCATTTGAGAGGATCCATTCTCTCAGCCTTAAGGCAAAACTCTACCCAAAAATCTCTCGGTGCTTGTAAGGCAGAGCTCTGCCAGATTTTACCTTGAATCAGGACTTAGCATTTTTACCTCTATCTAGACTTGCACATTAAAGTATATGTCTATGTTATTCTTTTGTGTTAAGTCATTGTATTTCATAGATTGATTACAACATGTCCAGTGTATTGTGAAGTCTCTTTTCTTCAGGTCTGCCAGAAGTGTCTACAACAAGAATATAGGCGCATATGAATACACTGTCAAAGTGTGTCTCAGAACACCTTTGTTAGTTCCTTCCTCCCTGTATCTCTGTGGACCCCTGACTCACTAAAACAAAAGAGTTTCCCATGTTAGATGAAGTGTATGGGTGTTTCTTCCTGGTGAAAAGTGTATGTTTGGGCTGGGTGGGTCAACTTCTGGTGTATCACCTTTTCATTTTAGGCTTAGGTTTCATTTTCAGCATCTCTCTCTCTCTCTCTCTCTCTCTCTCTCTCTCTCTCTCTCTCTCTCTCTCTCTCTTCATCCCCCCATTTTTCATCTTATTTGATTAGTAGTGGGAGAAACTAGGGCCTAAAAGATACATCAGAGGGAGCTAGCCCTTATCTAGAGACTCTCCCCTCCAACTTCGTCAGTCCCACAGGCGAGAGGGGAGTTTCCATTGTTGCATGTGGAAGGGCAGGAGCTAGGCGTCCTACCTCTGGGTGTAATCCACTGTGTCAACACATACATAACAAGTTCATCATATTTTAGAGGATCTCCTTCGTATGTATTTCATGGATCAATAATACAAGGGGAAAGAGTATCTTTCATTGATTGAGTTTGCTTACAAAAAATCATACCAATTAGCTTTGAAGATGACACCATTTGAGGTTTTGTATGAAAGGAGATGTATAACACTAGTAAATTGGGGTAGGTGTGAAGACAAGGTAGTCTTTGGATTTGAGATACTTTTAAAAATGGAAGAGCAATTCAAGACAATCAGGCAAATGTTGGTCAAGACCAAAGATAGAAATGTTATGCTGATTTGAAGAGAGCAACTAGGCAATTTTCTATAGGTGATAAAGTTTTCCTATGGGTTAAGCCTTAGAAAATCTCAATTAAATTTGGAAAGTCAGTAAAATTTTCACCAAGATATGTGGGACCTTTTGAAGTTTTGGAAGTGGTCAACCCTATGGTGTATAGAATTGCATTGGCACCATATCTAACTCTTTTACATAATATCTTCCATGTGTCCTATCTTAAAAATTATATAGTTGATCCTTCACATGTGTTGAATTGGAATACTTTGTAGGGTTTAGATCTCAGGGTGGTCATGTAGAACTAATCAGAATAATTGACACTCGTGAAATTCATTTGTGTAATAGAGAAGTGTCACAGTACAAAGTCTCATAGGACCAATAATTTGAGGATAGTGCCACTTGGGAGGGATATGATGAGTTTTATAGACTATTTCCATATTTGTTTGCTTGATTTGTTACTACTTATTATATTATTTTCTACTGAACAATGTTTTAAATCCATAACTTGTGTTTTAATAAACATCATCAGGATGATGAACAACTTTAAGGGGAAGGATGTCACTTACTAATTTCTCTCTAAGCTAAATACCCTATTTAATCCATGGATTATTATGGTTGATTAACAAATATTTGATTAAGCTTGATGATATATGCTGATTATGGGACTATTTATGTTGTTTAATTTATATGATTAGATGTTATGAATTAGAAGTAGTTTTACATTCATTATATTATGATCATGTTTGATTATTTTACAACATTATTTTATGGATACAATGATGTTTCAAGCTAATTATCTTCATTGGCATGAGGTGGATGCAGGAGAAATTCTTCTCTCAGATCATGATAGATGGAGAGGGTGCTTAGATGGAGACATTAGGGGTCGATAGAGAATGAATCCATAAACCCTTTCACATACCACTTAGTAGATCTTGTTTCATAATTATTCGATATGGATTAGTGTAGCATGTTTTGTGTACTCCTTTATATGACTGTTAGTATACTTTCTGGTAAAATCTTAATTATTGATTATTATCATGTTGATTATTTGAGTGATTTCACTAATTTTGTGATCTTACATAGCTCATCTTGTTTGTCTAAATGAAAGGATTTGTTTGTGTTTACTTATATCATTACCTTATTATGTTTGGTTGAATAGTAAAACATTATGATATTGTGATGGATTTCATAATCATTATTTGATCTATAATATATAGATAATAATAATTAAAGATTATTATCATGATAATTACATTTTAATGTTGAAAGATAATAACATTATTTTTAAAAAGATTATATTTGATTAACTATTTGTTTTAAATATTTATATTCATATAATAAATGGATATATTAATGTTAATTTTTGAATGATTTTATAAATGATTGTAATTGTTATGTTGTGGATAACATTTAATGTAAACTGTGTTGGTTGAATATTTTGTTGATCAACGTACTGATAAACAAAATAGGTCTGATCATCCAAAGTAGGAAGATTGGTCATCCAAATGTGTAGGTTTACCACATCAAAAGGGTACTAATCTCTCTTCTCATCAAGGGGAGGTTCCCTATAGATATGTTATATACATATATAAATAGAAAATAATATTCAAGGGTAGGATAAACCATCCATATCTCTTTTTTTAGAGATGATGTGTGAAAATCAAAGGAGAAATCTCAAGGGAAATGACAAAAAACACTATTCTTTCAGAAGTACTATTCAACAAACCACAAGAATCTTCCTGGTAGTAATTGCAAAATGTAACCAAGGATGTAGTAACCAACAGATTGAGATGTAACACAAATTCTCCACCTCAATTATGCAAGAGTGAGTTACGAAGGACAATGAGGGAAAAAAGTCATCCCAAGGTCCTTTACACAGAAACAAAAGGAAAACACACTAAAGGCAATTGTGGGGGCACAAAGTCTCTCCACAGTTGGGTTTAGGACACCTTCCTGACTAATTTCACTTATTCTGCTTATTGAATTAAAGGAACAAAAAATATATTAAGGAAAAAGACATAAGAACAGTTTCCCCAACAACAAAGATATCACATCACAAAGTCTAAAAAGTCACTTGGTTTCTTATTCCAATAAAAAAATATGATCAATAATTTGAGCTCAAAGTCTCAGTAATGCCTTTCAATTTGGGCAAAGTTTTGTTTTTGATAATCAGAGAGCCATAGAGAGAGAGATCCCCTTAAAACAATAAAAGAGAGTCCCTTATATAGCCTCTTCAAGAAGGACTTGAGAACAGTAACACATCATGTTGAATTGAATTTTGTTAAGAAGACATGCTAGAATTTAGGGGCATTTACCCATTTGCTTTTCTCAATGCAGAGAAACAGGTCATGCTATTGAAAGTTTGCATTTTTCAATGTCCACATGATGATCTGCTTCTAGAAACATATTGAATGCATAAATGTTTTTGGTCCTTCCTCATCATTCCTCTTTTTTTGGTTATTTGAATTAGGTCCTTAATTTAATTTGATGCTTTGTTCCTTAGTTGCTTTCTGCTAGTCTTTTGAAAAATCTGTGGAAGATGAAACTTGGTAGCTTTCGTTGCATTTGTTGAGAGACACATGGCATGTTTCGCTACTTTGAAATTGTCTTAATAGATGACACGTGACAGCTTCCATTGTGACCTTTCGAGTGACACTTGGCAACATAGCAGATTTTCTATTTCTTTAGACTTTTCCTTCAGAGAAAAAGTTTGAAGAAATTCTTTCAGACAATTTGTCTGAATAAATTGTCTCTTTGTCACTTTTGCCGAGGGAGATTTTCTGAAGGAAATCCCTTTACTCTTTTGGCCTTTGAATTGATCCATTTGCTTTCTTCTTGCCCTCCGTAAGGGCTGTTTGAGCTCAAAATTAGCCTTTTGGGTTTTTGCAATAGTTCACTTTAGCTTCTAAGTGTCCTCCAAAAGGGTTGTTTGTCCCTTAGAAATTTGCCTTAGTTGATTTTTATTGAATCTCAACATGTGACACATGGTAGCATCCGTTGTGAAATAGGTGAGGACACGTGGCAACATCCATTGAACTGGTAGAAGCTTTGGATGACTTTTGAGTGTCTTGCATAAGATGACACATGGTAACTTCTGTTAGATTCTAGAAATACTATAGAAACATGCAGGACTCATTTGGATTCATGCAGACAATGACACGTGGCATGTTCTGCTTAACTTACAAAGGACATGTGGCAACTTTTGCTGCTCTTAGAAATAAAATGAAATGAGGCTCGGAAGATGACATGTGGCAACATCTACTGGGTTTTGTTAGGCTTTTGTTTTGGTTTGTTTGTTTCCTTCCTTAGTCATTTTTTCCTCAAAAATTCCCTTCGAAAGGGCACTTGTGTCTTTGACGCTTGGGGAACTCCTTTGAACTTGTCGCTTGAACCGATTGATTGAACCAACTTTGGTTCAATGGTTCATTCCCTTATTTCTATTGACCGCTTGAACCAAGATTCTTTGAAAAAATCTTCATTGAACCTTGAACCCATTGAACCTTTCAAACCCGATTGAGCACATTGAACCTTTTGAACCTAGAACTAGTCTTGAAAATGACTAAGTGTCAAAAACTTGTTCTTTTGATTGAACCTGCATGTAAAAGCCTTTGAACCTGTTGAACCATTAGTCCTTTGACTGAAAAAGCTTGAATAATTCTCAATTTTGAAAGTTTAGAACAATTTTTTGAAATGGAAAGAAATATTTTGGTCCTATAAGACCAAAATAGCTTATATGTTGTCTTAAAAATGAGTGACATTTTTTGGGTACAACAGCTGGCTCCAGTTGGGGAACTTCTATCAATTGTAAAAAAGAATTGAAGGGAGTAGAATCCAAAATCTCCAGTGTCTTCATGTGTACCATTGGGCTATGGAGTCACGTTACCCAGAAATGAAAGGCATCAAAAATGGAAACAAACAAAACAAAATAGAATTAAAAACTATACAAATATACATGTGTATAGATGAAATGATCTGATACTTCAAGAGTTGAAGTGTTTCAGATGTTGCCCACTGTGAGGTAGAGAAAAGAGTGTGCCATTTCGATATTTCAGTAGAAAGCTATTTTCACCATTGTGTTGATGAATTATAAATGGGCCTATCCAAAGGGAGTTGAAATTTCCATACATCCCTTTTGGTTCTCTCCTTTTATCCCACAACAGGACTTGATCCCCAATCTAGAAATCATGATTTTTGGCCTTTCGATCAAAAAGTTTCTTTACTAGACTTTGATGAGTAGCAATTCGGTCCACCACCATGGTTCTCTATTCATTCAGCTTAGTTAGGAACATGATTCTCTTATCAAGAGAGCTTTCATATGTCTGATCTTCAATTGCCTTTGCCAATTTCAAGGCTAGCAATTCTAAGGTGATTGGTATCTCAGCAATGATACCATAAAGAAGTTGGAAAGGAGACATACCAATTGCCCTCTTTTGTGTGATTTTTTCTACCCATAGAGCATCAACTAATGCTTTATGCCATGTCCTTTGATTGTCATCTATTAGCTTCTTGATGATAGTTACTAGGTTCTTATTGCTTGATTCAGCTTGTCCATTCCCTTGTGGAAAATAATCAGAAGAATGGGAGAGTGTAATTCCATAGTGGAAATAGAATTGTGTAATCTCCTAGGAGGTGAAACAAGCTACATTGTCAGTAACAATTTTGGTTGGAACTCCAAACCTGGAAATGATATTCTCTTTGAAGAAATTGCATACAACTTTTGAAGTAGCATGCTTAGTTGAGATTACTTCTACCCACTTGGTGAAATAGTCAGTTGTTGTAATGACATAATCATGTCCAACACTTGAAGATAGGTTTATAGTCCCAATAAAATCAATCCCCCATTGCTGGAAAGGTTCTTCTATAATCATTGGCTTGAGAGGCAGGGAAGCTAACTTAGGTCTTCTAACATATTGCTAGCAGAGTTTGCATTTTCTCACCCACTTATATGCATCTTGGAAAAGAGTTGGCTAGTAATACTTGGCTCATAGAATCTTGTGAGCAGTCACAGGAGCAAAAAAATGTCCTCCATAGGCTAGATTGTGGAAAGATTTCAAAAGTTGGCTTTGTTGCTCTTTGTCTACACTGCAAAAGAATACTCCATCTATGCTTCTCTTGTACAGGCCATTGTCTCAAAGGAAAAAATTGGCAGCTTTCAACTTGATAGTCCTCCTTTCTTTATAAGACAAATGAGAAAGACATTCACCATAAGTAAGGAAATGAGTAATACTTGAATACCACTCATTGGTAGTGGAGACAAAAAAGACTATTGGTGTGTTTTCCACTTTAGCTTCTTCATGCTATGTATCTTCTGGCTTATTGTTAGCAATTAATTGGCATAGGCCTTTTCCCCTTACCATCTTTGTTGGCTTGATGTATAGATCAAACTCTTAGATCGTTGCAATCCAATTACCTCTTTTTGTGCCAAACTCCTGCTGAGTTAATATGGACTTGACTGTAGTGTCAAGAACTAAGGCGGTAGTGTGTGAATTCAAAATATAGAAGTGGAAATGTTTGACTACTTTCACCACTACATAAGCATGCTTCTCTACATTTGAATACTTCATCTCATGGGTTTTGAGAGAGCAACTCATGAAAGAAATGGGAGATTCCATACCTTCTTTGTCCTATTAAACAAGAATTATTGAAAGTGTATGATCAGAAGCATAGCTGTATATGATGAAATCTTTGTTATAATCTAGACAAACTAAGGTAGGGGCATGGGAAATGGTAGTCTTGATATCCTAAAATGCTGGCTTGCCTTCTTTAGTCCAATTGAAGGTGGTCTTCCCTTTCATCATATTCACAATGTGTCTAGTCTTCTCAGCAAATTCAGGGATGAACCTCTGTAAGAATTTCACCTTTCTAAAGAAAGAGTGAACATCATTTTTACTTGTAGGCAAATTAAGTTCTTGAATAGACTTGACTCTATCTGTGTCAATCTTAATGCCTTATTTAGACACAATGTGTCTAAGGAGTTTCCCCTCTGTTACTCTAAAAATATACTTCTTGGGGTTCAAGGAAATACCATTCTGGCGGTAGCGCTCTAGCACTTGTTTCAAGTGGTGTACATGATCAAAATAGTGTTTTGAAAAGATGGTTAAGTCATCAAGGTATACCACTATGAATTTACCCATTTCATGTTTGAAAGCTAGGTCCATTGCTCTCTGAAAGGTGGTACCAGCATTTATCAAGCCAAAAGGCATTCTTCTATATGCAAATGTACCCCAAGGTGTGGTGAATGTAGTCTTGTGTTTGTATACTTCACCAAATTCAACTTGATTATATCCTAAGAAGCCATCTAGCATTGATAACATCTTTGAACCTATCACTATTTGAAGCACTTGATCCATAATTGGTAAAGGGTAATTATCTTTCAAAGATGACTGATTCAGATTCCTGAAATCTACACAAATGTAAATTTTGCCACTCTTCTTCCTTACAGGCACTATGTTTTTAATCCATGTGGAATGATGGATTGGGAAGATGATTCTAGCATTTAGCATTTTTTGTATCTTAGACATAATAGTACTTGATATTTTTAGATTGTACTGTCTGGATTTTTGCTTATAGGGCATTGAGTCAGCCTTGAGAGGAATGTCAAGGTTGATTTCATCGGGTCTGAGAGACTTCAGGTCATCATAAGAATATGCTAAGACATCCATGTATTGATAGAGTAAAGTGGTGAACTTGAATCTTTCTTCAGGGGTGCATCACTTACCAATGTTAACCATCTTGGGATTTTTTTAGTAGTCAAATTTACTTGATCGAATCCCTGAGAGAAACTTGAATCTATTTGTTGTTGTTTGATGAATCTATCATGCTTGTCAAATATTTTCTCAAGAGAAACCAAGCCTTTCAAAATTTTATTTCCTTTTAGCTATAAGAATTCTTTATTTATATCTAAACTAGATTTAGAGGCTGATTCATACTTCTGAGGTTCACTGCCTTCAAAACGTAGTTGTTCAAAATTGTCTTTTCATTCCAAGAAGGCAATGATTTGATGATCATCATTGAATACTTGCTAATGATCAGCATTATCAAGAAAACTTGGTCTATAGACTAGCTCAATAGTATACCTATCTTCTTTGAAATCTGAGTTAGGAACTAAGAGAGTTCCTAAAACAACAAGTGCATAAGCTTTGTCATTAGATTCCCTAGGTATGATAGAAATGTTGAAAGCATCAAAGCTTTCAATTTGGTCCCAAACTAGGTTGCGATAGTGGCTTAATCTTTCATTCTTGGTTTGGTATAATTTTTTGACCTGACAAACCACTAATTTAGCATCCCCTTTGGCATGAAGAAACTTGATGCCTTTTTCTTGAGCAACCTTCAATCCAAGCAACCGAGATTTATATTTAGTTGTATTTTTAGTGTTGCTAAATTGTAATTTATAAGATGAAGGAAACATATCTCCTTGAGGAGATATCAACATAATCTTGGCTCCCAAACCAGTAGAGGAGTGGCTACCATCAAATTCCAGAGTCCATACCTCATCAAATACTGATTTTTATTTAGACTTTCTTTCATTAGAGAGGGAGGGTTCTTCTTCATTTGTATTGCAACCTACTAGTTCTTTTGCTATTCTAGTTGAACTGATTTTTGGGTTGACACTTTCAAGAATTTTATCAAATGCTTCATGAACTTCATCTAGAAATAGAAAGTAGTTACCCATACCTGAGGATTCAAAAATAATTTGAGCTTCAGGGGTTGATGTTTGGGTGACCATTTTGCCTCCTTTTCAGGGAGCAATCTCTTCATTACACCTTTGACAGGGATTCTTGTCCCAGATAGGTCCATGCTTAGTTTTCCTCCCATGTTCTTGTAAACATTTCATCCAAGCAAAATGCCATAGGATGTTGGAACGTCAGTAACCAAGATAGTCATCTTGATTCTTTTGTCTAGAAAGGCTGCAAATACAAATTGGGCATCTTTGATTTGCCTCAGCAATGGTACTTGCTTGTTCTTCATGGAGAAACATCTCCAAAATGTCTTGGTCAGTGTGAGGCTAAGAGATTCAGCGAATTTAGTAGGTATGACATTTTCAGATGCACCTAAGTCTATAATACAATTACTTAGCTTGTGATCATTTATTAACAGGGAAACATAAAAAGGTTCTATTTTCCTAGGGGCACTAGAGGAGTAATGACAAGATTATTTGGAATGGGCATGTTGTTTGGGGAATCAAGAGTTACCTTTTAAGCTTCTTATCTTGCAGGGACAGTTTGGTTCTTGACACATTGGACCAACTTATCCAATTGATCAGGTTTAGACTACAAATATTCAAATTCAGACATTTGTATTTTAGTCTTTTTGACATGATCAATTATGTCAAATGATTGAATTGGACTAGGAACAGAGAAAGGCATTTTATCCTTCTGGGTTTTAGGAGGGATGGGAGGAGGGCTGGTTTGCAAAATTGAAGTAGAAGGTGAAGGTGAAATTGATGTACTTACCTTTTAGATGATTATCGGATCCTTTGACTGGAAAGGCAGAGTGGTTCCATGCTTAGCAATTGTAATTACTGGTTGAGGTTGCTCCTCTATCTTCTCTTTATCAGCTTGTTGGATTGATTGGTTCTTGGACCTGGTAAACACTTCATATGATCCATCAAAATCTTCTCCTTTTCTTCTAAGTTCATCTTGGTAGTTCAGGAAACCAATGTGGGAGTTGTCAGCTGATTCTTCTTGATTTTATATAATGAGATCAGCATCATTTTCTTGATTCAATTTAGGCTAGAAAGAAAAATTTGATTCTACTTTAAGATATCCCATTGCTGAATTGGTTAGAGGAGCTTCAAGGGCAAGTTTCCCTTGTGGGGGAGGAAGACAATTTTGTTGCCCTTGATTTCTAGTAGCATTGCCTTGATATGACTGATTTGGAAATGTCCTTCTTGGCATATCTCTATATGAAGGAGTGAAAGACATTTCATGCGCCATTTGCTTTTTGAGAGCAAGCAACTCATTTGCCAACTTTTTCACCATTAGATCTATGGTGCCTATAGAGGAATATTCAGAAGATGATGGTCTATTTCTATTTAGATCTCTTTTTATCTTCCCTACTAAGATGAGATCATCTTCTACCTCAGTGGCCAAATGTTGAGCTACAACAAGATCTATTTGACCAGCATGTCTAAAAAAAAAACTTACTTCAGGTAACTAAGAATTAATGAAGAAGCATTTGAGATTCTCATCTGTAGGTTGAGCAATTACAAGAATTCTATTCCTAAATTTTTCAAACTTGGCTATGAAGTCCCTCATTGGTTCATGAGGTTCTTTCTTCATCTATGTAAGTTGAGCTAGAAGTGCATGTGCATCTTCTATAGATTTGAATCTGGCTTCAAACTTAGGTTTGAGGGTATTCTAATCAATTACTGATCGAGCTTGTAGATGATAAAACCAATCTATAGTTTCACCTTGTAATGTTTCTATAAATAGCCTGACTGCTACATCTTCAAATTCTACTTCAATTATGCCATAGGCTATGTTGAAGGCTGCAATGTGTTCATTAGGATGAACTTTCCCATCACCATAGAATTTGGGGAAATTCTTCCTTGAACTACATGGAGGCTCATGTAGAGGTGGAGTAAGATTGAGAGGACCAAAAGAATTACCCTAGGGGCCTTGAATTACCATTATATGACTATGAAAAGGAGGAATAACAAATCTCAAAGGGGTAATTATTGGCAAAGCTTTATCAACAACAGAAGTGGATACTTCGTTTGGTAATGGAGATCTGAATTTAGTAGGAGGAAAGCTCTTGGTTTATTGGAGGCGAGATGGTGAAGGAAACAGATCAAAATTACTTTGCTATACCAACTCGAATACAGGGTCAACAA
The DNA here is from genome assembly GCA_037957365.1 of Torreya grandis. Taxonomy (NCBI): domain Eukaryota; kingdom Viridiplantae; phylum Streptophyta; class Pinopsida; order Cupressales; family Taxaceae; genus Torreya; species Torreya grandis. Next base: position 1,421,432 of record JARHVA010000485.1, on the reverse strand, counting down.
TACCTTTAGCCCTTTGGCTTCGTGTATACCTTGAATCTGCCAGATTGTGAAACAAAAATGAAAAAGAATTGACCTTGATTTAGTTTGAAGCTTGAGGCTTTAAACTGTGCATTCTTTCCCAGTTAGTGTGGAGGTGAATGGTAAGGTTATAATAATAATGGGTAAAACACAGAATTGGAATGGAGTCTATAATGGATAATGGTAGAGACTAATTCCATCTGAAACTTGAGGTTTCAGAATGCACATAACTATATCCCCAGTGGAGTGACTAAAAATTGTTGGTTGAATATTTTGTTGATTAGCATACTAATAAACAAAATAGGTCTGATCATCCAAAGTAGGAAGATTGGTCATCCAAATGTGTAGGTTTACCAAATCAAAAGGAGACTAATCTCTCCTCTCATCAAGGGGAGGTTCCCTATAGATATGCTATATACATATATAAATAGAAAATAATACTCAAGGGTAGGATAAACCATCCATCTCTCTTTTTTCAGAGATGATGCATGAAAATCAAAGGAGAAATCTCAAGGGAAATGACAGAAAGCACTCCTCTTCTTTCAAAATTACTATTCAGCAAACCACAAGAATCTTCCTGGTAGTAATTGCAAAATATAACCAAGGACGTAATAACTAGCAGATTGAGATGTAGCACAAAGTCTCCACCTCAATTGCGCAAGAGTGAGATACGAAGGACAATGAGGGCACAAAGTCATCCCAAGGTCCTTTACACAGAAACAAAAAGAAAACACACTAAAGGCAATTATGGGGGCACAAAGTCTCTCCATAGTTGGCTTCAGGACACCTTCCTGACTACTTTCACTAATTTTGCTTATTGAATTAAAGGAACATAAAATATATTAAGGAAAAAGATATAAGAATAGTTTCCCCAACAACAAAGATATCACAACACAAAGTCTAAAAAGTCACTTTTTTTCTTATTTCAATAACAAAATATGATCAACAATCTAAGCTCAAAGTCTCAGTAATGCCTTTCAATTTGGGTAGAGTTTTATTTTTGATAATCAGAGAGCCAGAGAGAGAGAGAGCCCCTTAAAATAATAAAAGAGAGTCCCTTATATAGCCTCTTCAAGAAGGACTTGGGAATAGTAACACATCATGTTGCATTGAATTTTGTTAAGAAGACATGCTAGAATTTAGGGGCATTTACCCATTTTTTTTTCTCAATGCAAAGAAATGGGTCATGATATTGAGAGTTTGCATCTTTCAATGTCCACCTGATGATCTTCTTCTAGAAACTATCTAATGCGCAAAAGTTTTTGGTCCTTCCTCATCGTTCCTCCTTTTTTGGTTATTTGAATTGGGTCCTTGATTTAATTCAATGCCCTAGTCCTTAGTTGCTTTCTACTGGTCTTTTGAAAACTCTACGAAAGATGACACTTGGCAACTTCTGCTACATTTGATGAGAGACACATGGCATGTTCTGCTACTTTGAAATTGTGTCTCAATAGATGACATGTGGTGGCTTCCGCTATGACCTTTTGAGTGACACTTGGCAACATAGCAGATTTTTTATTTCTTCAAACTTTTCCTTCAAAGAAAAAGTCTGAAGAAATTCTTTCAGACAATTTGTCCAAAGGAATTATCTCTTTGTCACTTTTGCCGAGGGAACTTTTCTGAAGGAAATCCCTTTGCTCTTTTGGCCTTTGAATTGGTCCATTTGCTTCCTTCCTACCCTCTGCAAGGGTTGTTTGAGCTCCAAATTAGCCTTTCAAGTTTTTACAATGGTTCACTTCAGCTTTTGTGTGTCCTTCGAAAGGGCTGTTTGTCCCTTAGAAATTTGCCTTAGTTGATTTTATGTAAATTTCAACATGTGACACGTGGCAGCATCCACTGTGAAATAGGTGAGGACACATGGCAACATTCATTGAACTTTTAGAAGCTTTGGATGCCTTTTGAGTGTCTTGTAGAAGATAACACGTGGTAGCTTTCGTTAAATTCTAGAAATACTATAGAAACATGCAAGACTCATTTGGATTCATGCGGATGATGACATGTGGCATGTTTTGCTTAACTTATAAAGGACATGTGGCAGCTTTTGTTGCTCTTAGAAACAAAGTGAAATGAGGCTCAGAAGATGACACATGGAAGCATCTGCTGGGTTCTATCAGGCTTTCATTTTGGTCTGTTTGTTTCCTTCCTTAGTCATTTTTGCCTTAGAAATTCCATTTGCAAGGGCACTTTTGTCTTTGACGCTTGGGGCACTCCTTTGAACTTGTTGCTTGAACTGACCGATTGAACCAACTTTGGTTCAATGGTTCAATGGTTCATTCCCTTGTTTCTATTGACCGCTTGAACCAAGATTCTTTGAAACAAGCCTCATTAAACCCGTTGAACCTTAAACCCATTGAACCTTTCAAACTTGATTGAGCACATTGAACCTTTTGAACCTTGAACTAGTCTTAAAAATGACTAAGTGTCGGAAACTTGTTCTTTTTTATTGAACTTGCCTATAGAAGCCTTTGAACTTGTTGAACCATTAGTCCTTTGACTAAAAAAGCTTGAATAATTCCCAATTTTGAAAGTTTAGAACAATTTTTTGAAATGGGAAGAAATATTTTGGTCTTACAAGACCAAAATAGCTTATATGTTGTCCTAAAAATGAGTGACATTTTTTGGGTACAACAAACTGTAAGTCTTGTTATGCATAGTTTCAATGCCAAAGTTATATGATTTGATTGTGTTAGTTGTTGCATGGGGGAATACTTTGGTTATCGACTAGTTAAATTTTTACATGGAATATAAGGATTATTTGACTTATATGATTGGGATGGTTGATGATGGATTGATCATTGACATGTAAGTTTGTTAAGGGAATAAAATATGATTAATTAGGGATTTGTAGAGAACTATCGAGAATGATTGGGTAACTAATCACCCATTGACTTCCATTAAGCAATGTTTGAGAGGAGATCAGGGGTTTATTGTGTTTGGCATGGAAGTGGACTATGAGCTATCTGGGCATGTAGAATTGGAGTGATTATTACTAGTCATTAATGATGGATTAGTGGAAAAAAATGAAGGATGGAATATAAATAAAAGAAGAGAGTGGGGTTGTGAATTGGGGCACACATGACAGAGAGGATGGCTCACAACATTTTTAGTGGAGAAGACATAACGTGAAGAAGAGGTGAACAATTGTGATGAAGGAATTTTTTAAATCTATTTTGGACATTCATACAATCACCAAGTTGGTCTTTTAATTCAATTTATTAATAAAATAATGATTAGATTTTTCTTTGAATGTTATAGTGAATGGGTTTCTTAGAGTAAATCATTATAAAAATTGGGTTATATGTGGAGCCTTGTGGAAGGCTCGACATTCATAGAACCCCACATTAAAACTAGAGTAACTTGGGAGATGGGGTAGAGATGACCATGGTTATTATGGGGTTATCAAATTTTATATCCTATACATCTCTAGATTTAAGGAAATATTTATTCATTATATTAAGATTATCTTGATGGGTATATGAGTAATATGGCTCATAATAGTTAATTCAAACAAGAAATAAGTTAACATGTATACACATTCGAGTCTTAAATCAAATCAGACTTTTGGATTTAGGATATGAGTTTTTAGGGGTTTTATTTACATACATACATAAATTTATAAATGAGTATATACTTGGTTAAAAATTGATTGTGTGTGTGTGTTTATACACACACTATAGTATGTTGAAATATTTGATTTCACTAAATGATTGTAGCTATATATATTTATATATATATATAAATTTATATTCAACCTACATATTTCATTTTATATATATATATATATATATATATATATATATATATATATATATCTGTGTGTGTGTGTGTACACACACACACACACACACACACACACACACACACACACACACACACACACACATTACAATATTAAATTGTTAAACTATGTGAAGTGACAATATATGTGTGTCTATGTGTGGTCGATAGTTAGATTTATAAATGAATATGTACTATAAAATTTAAAAATAAATTTGTTTTACGAATTGGGAACAAGATATGTTTTAGAACCTAAGCTAGTTTGTGAAAATGGATTATAATGTGGAATTGGAATATTTTCTACAAAGTCATTTTGAATAACTCCAGTATGCATAGATAAATAATTAGACTGTATTTTTACTTATTAATTTCATAAAAGCATGAAAACTAGTAAGGTTTTTATGGTTGAGTTTAGTTATTTTTATGAACCTCACACATACACAAATGGGACTGTATATAATGAACTATGTATAATTGTTATTATGAACTGTGTATATATTTTACATAGTTCGTAAAGAGGATTGGGTATACAGGTTCTTGCAGGTTCAATGCATAACAATATTATTTATTCAGATTGGTGTTAAGTTTGTTTAATCAGCCAAGTCTGAGATATTTTCATCAATATCTGAGTAGGTATTCGACTATGTGTTACTTATTACTTTGTTGAAACCTAGATAGGGTAAAACCAGTAGCATTTATTTATATTTGCACTTATGAATAGACAAATCATGAATGATTATTTTAATTTAAAATGATTTGAATAAATTGTAAGATAAATAAAAATTGAGTTTGAATTATATAAATTTTGTGTATTTATTTATCATGGGAAATGGAGTTTTCACAATTTAATAAAAAGGTTATAGGGACTTGATTGTATACTTCACATATACAATACACTCTAAGGCTAAAGACAGTGGATGTCACCTTAGTAGTGTACTGTATAAACAAAGTATGTACTGTAATGTAATTGTATGTACATATAATATATAAATATGTATTATACATACAACTATGTTATAATTGTTATAATAATGAATAATAGATGCTTGATTATAAATGGTGTTTCTAAAAGTATATGAATGTTTATATATAAGTTTCTTAATGGATAAAGCAACTGGTGATCTAGATATTCATAACCCAGAAGGTGTGTTATATTGAGGACTATTTTTGTATTATGTTTATTATTTATAATAAACTAGATGCTTGGATTTCATTCAGTTTATTTGAAAGATTAAATGAATGTTTGTGATATTTATATTTTTATTGTAATTTATGACTAGCTAAAGTGAAATATGATGAATGAATCTATTGGTTTTTTGTATTATTATTTATTTTACTGAATCTTGCATTCATGACTGTAATTAAGTAGTGGTCAGATTTCACTGGCTTCATTAACGCCATCAATGCAAGATAAGGAGCAATCTAACCAAGTGGTATGTATAAATTTGAATAATCTTAGAGATCATTTATTATTGAAAACTTTGGCTAAAGTAATGTTTGATAAACATTAACATTTAATATATTGATGTAGTTTTCATATTTGTGCAATATCTTATTAGAATATATTTCTTTATGACACACATAATGTATTAGATATCTTCGACACACAGGTTTTGATTTGTTACTCTAGATTACCGCACAATCATCATCTACTCATCCATGAAGAGAGGGCCATCCCATTTTTTTGGAGATAGTGTAGGGGATCTATGGTCCATGGTTGGTGTGGAAAATCACTCTGATGCTCTTCTTCTTAGATGGAGTACTATACTTGAGATTACATATTGATACTTGAGTCATGGAGACTCTGCTCAAAGAAGCTTTGTATCATGTTTTATTATTTGAGATATTTTATGTATTACTAAAAAATATAATTTTTATGCATTGTACTTATACAAAAAATGTTGTAATATTATCTTAGTCATGGTTGAATTTGTACTATATCATTTATGTTGAGATGCAATATTTATGGTGATCCTCAACTAAGTGGATTAACTATAACCTTTAGGGTTAATTAAAATAATACAGTTAGTTAAAGATTACTAGTTAGGATTTCTCATGTTGAAATATAAATTTTGAATATGTGTAATTAATTTAACAAAAAATTATTGCAATATTTTGGTAAAACCTAGTGGGGTTGTTACACTTTGATTGTGTGCATTGTTTGAGTTAATTTGTAGTTTATTGTAAATTTTTATACAAGCATGTTTTAAAGATCCACATAATTAATTAAGAATTGAAGTTTTGTAAGTCCTACTATGCAAGCTTGCTATGTATTATGTAGGATGTTAGTACACAATAGTGTGAATATTATCATTTTACAAGGACTTTTCCATGTATCCTTTCATTATGAAGTGTTTTGACTTAGACTTTCAAGGGTGAAACTTCCAAGAAACTTGTCTTATCCACATCTTGGTCTGAGAACATGTGTTTGCGTGATGTGTTATGGATGAAGAATCATTTCAATTCCTAAAAATTTGCATTTAATTCATTGAGTCATAAAAGGTTGTTGTGTATTCATTTAAGTGTCACTATGTGATGTGGTTTGCCATGATGCATTATTCTATGATGTGTTAAGCTGTATTGTAATTTTAATGAACAATTAATACTTTTAGTGCATAGTGATATGTTATGAATATTCAATGATGTTAGTTGGTTGATGATAATTATTATAAGTATATGGGTCTTGTGCCTATATAAACATGTCTCTATGCTTGAGATATCTATTTAGTAAGCTTAAGGATAGATCATAGTGAGTATTCTAAGACACACACACACACACACACACACACACACACACACACACACACACACACACACACACACACACACACACACACACACACACACACACACACAAAAGATCCAAAGATCTATTAAAAACACATCTCAATTAAGATTGTGTAGTGTTGTGTTGTTATTGTGTGTGAAAGTTATATTTCCATCCATTGAAATATAATAAATATATGAGTTTATTTATTACTACATTTGTTTTCATTTTTTTGATGTGTAATTATGAAGGTTATGTGGTCTAAGGTATCTCTTCATTGATACCCCTAATCGTGACTACATCATTTAGTATAAGATTAAGGTTTTGTTCCTTATAGGTGATCACGTGGATAAATGTTTATTTTTAGTATTCAAGATTAGGTAGAAAGTAGTGAAGGCATATTCTATAAAGTGTTGGGTAGAATGTGTAAGTGATTTTTCATTTATTTTAAAGAAATGGCACACAAAGCAGTTATTAGGAGAGCACTAAGAGTGGTCAAAGTGACAATACTTTCAAACTTGGTTGGATTTAAGAAGATATGAAATCATGTATAGATGTTATGGAGACTAAAAACATTGAGGATTTGGGATGGTAGTACTAGGTCTTAGAAGAAGAGGTTGATGAACTTAAAAATATATTTCTTTGTGCAGTTATGAGGATGATTACTAAGCAATATTTGGACAATCCTAGTTATTCATGAAGTTTGAAACATGAAGATTTCATTGATTGGATCACTAAGTTATAAAATAAATTTGAGTTTGAAATTATGGAATATCCCTAGAAGGTTAAATTCATATGTGCAAATTTGAAGGGTCACACACCTTTATGGTGGAAGAATGTGTCAGGATAAAGAATCTATAAAGGTAAGGATTAGATCAAGACCCTAGATAGAATGGTTATGAATTTGAAGGCTAAATTCATAACTTTTGAGTACTAGTTAACATTTTTCAAGAAGTTCTAATATTCAACTAATGGAGATGAGTGTGAAACATTATACTGAGGATTTATTTAAAATCACTATTATGTTAGGTCATGTCAAACATGATACTAAGTGTATTTCAAGGTACTTAAATAGGTTGTAAATTTATATTCAAGATGAGTCTGGTATGATGTGGTTGTGATCTATTGGGTAAGTGCACAAAGTTTTGAGACAAAAAGTGGCCTACCCATGGACATGATTTTTATAAAATTTCATAAATTTGAACTTCTATAGCTAATTTGAGATATCTACACTCCCAATTTGAATATGGTGTAAAAACATGAAATGTATTATTTTGAGTCTAGTTTCCAAAACACTAAATGTTTTAAAAAATGGTTAAGTATAGCTAGGTCAAACATCTAAAATTTGAAGAGAAACTCTAATTTTTTTTAGAAAACATAATAGATAGATGGTTGCGACATGCACTATTTTTTGAGCAACATTTAATATTATTTGAAACCCTTCGGAGAAAATTTAGATAAAAACTTTTGGCACGTCACCTATATTTTTTCTATGAATACTTTTTTTTTGAATTTTTAAAGTAAATAGATCCTAAAAATTGACAAAAAAATGGATAGTCATCCTTGAGTCAGGCCTAACTATCTCAAAGAAAAATTAAAAACAATTTTGTTTTTGAATATGTGTAGAATTAAGCATACTATGTTAACATATAATTTCTTTTTCACTTGGATCAACAAAACATAAATCATACAAATATGTATAGGCATATATGTTTGCAGCATGCAGTGGCCTAAAAAGGCATGGTTAGAAATAAATATAGTTTAAAACCTTAAATTATTCTAAAAAATATAAGAATCATATTTTTGGAAAGAGGCGAGCGTGATTGTCATGATGGTATCAAGTTTTTGAATTTTCACATTGAAATTATTAGTATATTTGGTAATCAAAGTTGAAATTTGTTGTTTATTTTCATACCTTTGAAAACTTGAATATACATTGATAGTCCAAGCCTTTGGATTAGGAATTCAAACCATTATTAAGCCAAAAGGTGCATGAATTGAATTGAATTTAAATACCATAATCATGTTAGTAATGTGATCACACTATTAACGTGATTGTGTTAATTAATAATGTGATCTTGTTAGTTAATAACATGATCGTGTTGCTTAATAATGAGATCATGTTACTTAATAACGTGATTGCATCATATATTTTCAACATCCTAAAAAATGTAGGTGTTGCACATGAAGGTAACTATGTCCAAAAGTTTATATTTACTACTCTAAATGTTGAGTATAATAAAATAAATGTAAAAATATAAATTAAATTAAACTTATACTTTAAATTTATTTTAGTAAATATAAAAAATTAGGGTCACTCAACATCTGATAGAGTTGGTCTCACAACTGTACACCCTATAATGTGGAAAATAGTTTTTTAAAATCCAATCAAGTCAATACTTAGGTATTTTTAGGGTCTACATATTAAAACTAAGGATTTTAGGACATAATTTTTGCAATCAATGTCCATTTTTGGTAAACATATAGTCATTTTTTAGATTTTTATGCCTTTTGAATTGATTCCTGGCATTTCTAAGAGACTTAGGTTGGTCAAAATTAAATTTTGTAAACCACTCACTTTGAAATTGATGAAAAGTGGTGTGATTGTGGTAGAATAGGCCACATTGATGACCTACACACATAAAATGACCACTTTTTGTTAATTTCACTTGTTCATCATACCTCCATCATCCTTGATCACTTCCTACTCATGCCTCATCACCCCTAATCATTCTCTCACCATTATTAATTTTATATAATCACTTACTCATTGAACCTCATTATCATTAGTCATCTCTAATCACTACCTCATCATCCCTAATTACTCCCTTATTTTCCCTCACTATCTCTCATCATCCCTCATCACTCCCTCATTGACCCTCAACATCCCTTATCATCTTTAATCACTCCCTAATTATCCCTAATCACTCTTTCATTGGCTCTCACCATCCCTCATCATCCCTAATCACTCCCTCATTTGTTCTCACCATGCCTAATCACTACTTTATCATCCCTAATCACTCCCTCCTCATCCCTCCTCATCCCCAATCACTCCCTAACTGACCCTCACCATCCCTCATCATCTCTAATAACTAATTACTCATCCCTCATCACCTCTAATCACTCACTCATTAATCCTCACCATCCCTTGTCATCCCTAATCACTCCTTCATCCTCCCTAATCACTCCCTCATTGACCCTCACCATCGCTCATCATCCCTATTGACTCCCTCATCATCTTTACTCAATTCCTCCTCATCTATGTTCATCCTTAATCACTCCATCTAATACCCTTATGGTGTTATTTTATTAGAGTTTAAAAATGTTAGGACTTACAAGTGGAGAGTTGAGTGTTAGCATAAAATATAAGACATAATGATCAAAATGATGTGGAGGAAAATTTGAAACATAAATATTTAACACCTATGATAAAATATGGGCCTAGTAAAAATGATGTAGATCAAAATTGAAAATCCACCAAAAAAAGAGAATAAATTAAAACCACCATAACACCAAAAAAGGGTAGTAAATACATAATAATCACCAAGATATGTGATCTCTTGAAACCAATCAATTTCTTTCCATATGAGAACATTTTATGATCTAAATAATTACATTAAATGCCTTCTATTTGTATGTCTATTGATTGAGTCATCATACTAGAGAGTGGAAAATTATTTTCAAATGATTATAACAAGTAGTCCAATATTTTAAATTGGTGCTTAATTCATAAATTCAATATGCAATCTAATGAAGAGTGTCACACTATGATTTTTCTACTTGCACATCTCAAGAAGTGGGTAAAATTTATCTAGAATTATATAAAGGTAATAAGATAATAGATTATGAACCCAATGATATGGTCAGTACTAAAAATATCTCTACTTCCCCCAACAATAAATTATATGAATTAAAAATATTATTTCATTAGTGAATGTAGATCAATGATGAGCCACTACACTTTATCATTTCCAATAGAAGTCAGAAGAATTTAATTTCTCTTAAAGCATATTTTCAAAAATTTAACTTAATTACATTTATATAAATGTAAACTTATACTTTAAATTTATTTTAGTAAATATAATAAATTAGTGTCACTCAACATTTGATAGAGTTGGTCTCATAGTTGCATGCCTTACAATGTGGAAAATAGTTTTTCAAAATCTAATCAGGTCAGTACTTAGGCATTTTCAAGGTCTAAGTATTAAACATAGGCTTTCAAGACATAATTTTTGCAATTGATGTCTATTTTTGGTAAATATATAGTCATTTTTTAGGTTTTTGTGCCTTTTGGATTAATTCTTGGAATTTATAAGAGTCTTAAGTTTGTCAAAATTGAAGTTTTCAAACCACTCACTTTGAAATTGATGCAAAGTGGTGTGATTGGGGTAACATAGGTTGCATTAATGAATTTCAAACATCAAATGAACACTCTATGTTAATTTCACTTTTTCATCATCCCTCCCACATCCTTGATCACTTCCTACTCATGCCTCATCACCCCTAATCACTCTTTCATCATTATTCATTATCCCTAATCACTTCCTCATTGAACCTCATTATCCCTAGTCATCTCTAATCACTCCATCATCCCTAATTATTCCCTCATTAACCCTCTCTATCACTCATCATTCTTAATCATTACATCCTCATCCCTCATTATCCATAAGAAATTAGGGCCACTTAACATTTGATAGAGTTGGTCTCATATCTACATGCCTTATGATGTGGAAAATAGTTTTTCAAAATCTAATTTGGTCAGTACTTAAACATTTTTAGGGTCTAGGTATTAAACCTAGGGATTTCAGTACATAAGTTTTGTAATTGATGTCTATTTTTGGTAAAATTATAATCATTTTTAGGTTTTTGTGCCTTATATATTGATTCCTTGTATTTATAGTAGTCCTATGTTTTTCAAAATTGAAGTTTAAAAACTACTCACTTTGAACTTGATCCAAACTAGTGTAATTAGGGTAGTGTAGATCATATTGATGACTTGTACACATCAAATGACCACTTTATGTTAATTTAATTTATTCATCATCCCTCCCTCATCCTTGATCACTTCTTACTCATCCCTCATTACCCTTAATCACTCTCCCATTTCATTCCTCATTGTCCCTAATCACTCCATTGATCCTCACTATCGCTAGTCATCTCTGATCACTCCCTCATCATCCATAATCACTATTTAATTGACCCTAAATATCCATCATCAACCCTAATCACTCTGTCCCTATCATACATGGTCCTTAATCACTCTTTCCTCATTACTCATCATCCCTAATCTCTTCCTCTTCGCTATTCACTCCTTCCTCATCCCTAATCACTCCCTCATTAACCTTCATTATCTCTTATCATATCTAATCACTCAAACTTATCATTCCTAATCACTCCATTGATTATCACCATCGCTCATTATCCCTCATAATCCTTAATCAATATTTCTTCATCCATCATCATCACTAATCATTCCCTCATTGACCCTCACCATCCCTCATCACTCCATCATTAATCCTCACGATCCCTAATCACTCCCTCATCATATGATATCAGTATATAATCTAAAGATATCTTTGATTACAATCATATATTTTTTAATCCATTATAATAAAATCTAACTCTTTTCTAGGACTTGTGTTATCAATACCCATTTATGATAGTCAATTTTATTACTAAATGAATTGGATGATCTTCCAAATTTATAGTCAATTACATAAGTACTAACACAAAATAGAGTCTAGATTTTAGTTCATTAAATTATCTTTGTTGTGAAAATGACTAGATGAAACTTTATTCAGTTCTACCTTTGGAAGTTTGGTTCAAAAGATAAAAAATTAAACACAAATATCTTGTATAATTTTCTATGCTGAGAAGATTTGAATCAGATGTAAAGTTATTTAGTGTTTCCCATTCATGTATGACTTGAATATTGGTTAGGTTCACACATGCATTCATTGTGTGTGTACTATGTCCCAAATATTTTATCTCTTGCATGAAAAATGAACATTTATTCATGTTATCATAAAAATATGTTTCTAAAAAAGATGAAAACACTATTTTAGGATAATGTAGATATTCATCCCATGTTTTATAAATATTAAGATGACATCAAGGTAAATTAAAATATTTACATAGGTAAAGGGCTTGAGGATGTCATTCAACATCTTGAAATGAATGAATTCATTACATGAGTTAACATAAAAGGCATAATATTAAATACATGGTTGACCACACGTAAAACATCACACACATCTAATGGTGAGATGTCACAAAGGATTATATATTTAAAAAGTTTGATTTTATACACTGACACTACTAGGTGATTCATTTCTCAAGGCCTACACTAGACCATACACTAGCGTATGGTTATGTATTATGTATAAATTTCAAGTTAAATTTTTGAAAATATGCTTCAGGAAAAATTAAATTCTTTTGACTTATGTTTTAAATGATGAAGTGTATTGGATCACCATTGATCTACATTTACTAATGAAATAATGTTTTTAATTCATATAATTTATTGTTGGGGGAAGTAGAGATATTTTTAGTACCATCCATATCATTGGGTTCATAATATATTATCTTCTTACCTTTATATAATGCTAGATAAATTGTACCCACTTCTTGAGATGTGCAAGTAGAGAATTCATAGTGTGACACTCTTCATTGGATTGAATATATGAATTAAGCACCACTTTCCAATCTTGGACTACTTATTCTAATGATTTGAAAATTATTTTCCACTCTTTGGTATGATGACTCAATCAATAGACATACAAATAGAAGACATTTAAGGTAAATATTCAGATCATAAAATGTCCTCATATGGAAAGAAATTGATTGGTTTTAGGAAATCACATATCTTGTTGATTTTCATGTATTTACAACCCATTTTTGTTGTTATGGTGGTTTTAATTGCTTCTCTTTTTCTAGTGTATTTTTAATTTTGAGTTACATCATTTCTAAGGCCCATATTTTATCATAGATGTTAAATAGTTATGTTTCAAATTTACCTCCGCACCATTTTGATCATTATATCTTATATTTTATGTTAGCACTCAACTATCCACTTGTAACTCTTAACATTATTAAACCCCAATAAAATACCACTATCAAGGTATTAGATGAAGTGATTAAGGATGAGCATGGATGAGGAGGAATTGAGTAGAGATGATGAGCGAGTCAATGGGGATGATGGGTGATGGTGAGGGTCAATGAGGGAGTGATTAGGGAGGATGAAGGAGTGATTAGGGATGATGAATGATGGTGAAGATTAATGAGGGAGTGATTGGAGGTGATGAGGGATGATGAATGAGTGATTAGAGATGATAGGTATGATAAAGAAGTGATTAGGGATGATGAGGGATGGTGAGGGTCAATTAGGGAGCGATTAGGGATGATGAGGGAACAATTATAAATGATGAAGAATGGTGGGGTTCAATAAGGGAGTGATTAGGTATGATTAGGGATAAAGAGTCAGTGATTAGGGATGGTGAGAGCCAATGAGGGAGTGATTAGGGATGATGAGGGATGGTGAGAGCCAATGAGATAGTTTTTAGAGATAATGAGGGAGTGATTAAAGATGATGAGGGATGTTGAGAGTTAATGAGAGAGTGATAAGAGATGAGGAGTGAGTGATTAGGGATGATGAGGTATAGTGAGGGACAATAAGGGAGTAATTAGAGATGATGAGGTAGTGATTAGAGATGAATAGGGGATAATGAGGTTCAATGAGGAAGTGATTAGGGACAACGAAGAATGATGAGAGAGTTATTAGGGGTGATGAGGTATGAGTAGGAAGTGATCAGGGATGATGAGCAAGTGAAATTAACACAAAGTGGTTGTTTGATGTGTGAAGGTCATCAATGTGACCTATTATACCCCAATCATACCACTTTTCATCAATTTTAAAGTGATTGGATTACAAACTTCAATTTTGCAAACCTAAGACTCCTAAAAATGCCAAGAATCAATTTGGAAGGCATAAAAACCTAAAAAATGACTATATGTTTACCAAAAATGGACATCGATTACAAAAATTATGTCCTAAAATCCTTAAGTTTAATATTAGACCTTAAAAATACCTAAGTACTGACTTTATTGGATTTTGAAAAACAATTTTCCACATCGTAAGGTGTATAGTTATGAGACTAACTCTATCAGATGTTGAGCGACCCTAATTTTTTATATTTACTAAAATAAATTTTAAGTATAAATTTTTTATACTTAACATTTAGAGTAGTAAATATAATCTTCTAGATATTGTTTCCTTCATGTGAAACTCCCACATGCTTTTATGTGAAAAATACCAGGAATGTGATCGCATTATTAATAATGAAATTGTGTTACATGTTAACCAACATTTGCTCCATTCAAGTTTAAATATGCAAAATAATAATAACACAATCACATTTTTATTTTACAATAATGTGATCATGTTATCTATTAACGTGATAATTTTATCTATTAATACAATCATGTTATACATTAATGTGATTGCATTATGGAACAGTAATTACCAAGCCATTATTTAAATAACGTGATCATATTATTTATTAACATGATCACATTACGTAAAATTTCCATGGAATTATCCCCCAACTCCGTGCAGTTACCTTATTGAAGAAGAATATCAGTGTGTGTTAAAGATAGAGGAGAATTTTTCACATAAATAACAAGGTGCAACATGAGGGAAAGGATTCTTTCACATGTAGAAGGAGAAGGAAGTACTGACAAAGACTATTATCTTCAATTAGAGGTTATTCTTTCTCATCACAATGATACTAGTGTGTAAAGAGGCAAGAGAAATCCTAATAGAGGTAGAATCTCCTATGAACGAGGTATAGGTCATGGATTCATGGGTACATGTTTTAGATGTGGAGAAATTAGACAAAGATAATTTGAGTGTCCACATGCACATAATGAAGGAAGTTGGAGAATTGATGTGAATTTTCATATTAAACAATAAAGTGAGGAGAGTATTGTATATATTAATAATATAGATGAACCAAAAATTGGAGAAACTCTCATGATGAAGAGGGTGCTATTGAAACCAATAAAAGAAGAGAATAGTCCTTCATATAAGAAGAATCGAATCAAAACCATTTTCAATTCTAGATTTAAATGTTGAAAGTTGATTGTTGATAATTATAGTACATATAATATTATTTCTCTATAGATAGGAAGAGGATTATGCATCCAAATCCTTATAATGTGTCTTGGTTGAAGGGACATCAAGTTCTAGTGAATGAGCAATGTCTTATGATTTTTCAGATTAATTCCTACAAAGATGAAGTCATGTGAAATATTATTCACATGGGCATTTTCCATGTGTTACTAGGAAAGACTTGGAAGTTTGACATGATGGTGCAACATGATCATCACAAAAACACTTATACATTCATGAAAGATCGAGTGACACACACTTTAAATATTTTGAAGGATAAGTGCAAAGAAGAAGAAAAAGGTTCAAAAGGTTTTGACTATTTTGAGAAAGGAATTATTGAAATAGGTGAGGAAGGATAGGGCATGTTATGTGTTAGTTTCAAGCCCACATAAATGGTGAGTGCATGCACAATAGAAGAAATACTTCTATGCAAAATGAAGGAATTTTTGATTGAGTTTGAACATATTATTTATAAATATATACCATATGGGTTTCCACCCATGAGTAGTATAAGTCATTGAATGGATTTGATTCCAATTTTGAGTTTACCAAACAAAGAGGCATATAGGTTGACACCTAGTGAGAATGTATAGGTGTAAAGATAAAATAAGAGATATTAGATAAAGGGTTGATAAAATAAATTTTGAGCCCATGTGCAGTTCTAATAGTATTATCACCTAAGAAAATTGGAGAATGGAGGATGTGCATTTATATAAATTCATCAACAATATTACTAGTAATTATATATTTCTATTTCTATGCATGGATGATTTGATGGATCACATAATTATATAATACTACTTCAATAATATTAATTTGAAGAGTGGATGTCACCAAATTTGCATAAGGGAAAGTGATGAGTGGAAGGAAATGCTTAAAATTTAGGAGGGATTATACAAATGATTATTCATGCTATTTGGGCTATGTAACACACCGAGTACATTCATGAGACCCATGAATGAAGTGTTGAAACCATTTTTGGATAAGTTTATCATAGTACATATGGATGATATATCAAAACAAAGGAAGACCACTTAATGCATTTGAGACAAGTGTTCCCGTAGTTGTGGGATGAAATCGTTGTTAGTAAATTTGAATAAATGTAGCTTCATGAAGGAGGAGTTAATATACTTAGGTTTTGTAATTTCCTAAGAAGGATTAAATATGGATTGTTTAAGCTATAAAAAGGGTTTTAGTCCAACTAGTGAAGATTATGGTTGCTTATATCCATCCATCAAGGTAAAAATCCTTCTAGATACCTGACACAGAGAGTCAAGTGGTTAAGGATAAGATCATGCTTTAGGTGACTTTGATGGTGTGGATGCCTCTTACTTATGGATACTTATCCAAATGAGCTCACTAATTTAGATGTATTCTTACTCATCATTATAAATCCTATATATATTTATTTTTTAAATATGGGTAGAGATGCCAACATTTTATGTAATTTAGTGATTCCATATAATTCCTTCTAGCATATCAAAAAATAATAATTATAAGTGCAAGCTATAATTGAGTGGCCATCACCTAGGAACATGTTTGAATCACCAATATTTCAAGGCCTTACACATTTTTACAATAATTTCATTAGGAGTTTCATTAGGATGTGCACAATAATCATTAAGGTGATGTGTAAAGGTAAGAAAGAAATTGGCTTGGAGACAAGACGCAGAATATATTTTCTAGCAATTGAAAAAGAAAGTGATTGAACAACTAGTGTTGGTGTTTCTAAATTTCAAGAAATAATTTTAGTAGTGATGAGTCAAGAAGGTATGCGGTGGATTATTTTAGTGAGAAACTAGATGATGCAAAGAATAAATATTTAGTATATGATCAAGAGTTATATGTCATAGTGAAATCACTCAAGAAGTGGAGGCATTAATCATTGTCTAAGGATTTTGTGTTTTGTATATACCATAAAACACTAAAATTAATAAATAGTCAAAGAAAATTGAACCAAAGAAGATATGGAATGGGTTGAATTTATACATAGCTAATCATTTTTTTGGAAGCAAAGAAGTGGTGAGTCAAATAAAGTTATTGATGCACTAAGTAGAATAGTTCATTGTCTAAGTGAAAGTCATAGGATTTGATTCTAAGAAAGATATGTATAAAGAATATAAATATTTAAAAATTCATGGAGATGATGTGTCGAACTAGTGAGTGGTGAAAGAGCATTGTGGTTTGATTATTCCATGCAAGAAGGATTGATATTTCAAGGATCACAATTATCTATACTTAGAGGTTAAATATGCAAGAATTTGATCAAGGAGAACCATAGTAGAGGTTTAGCATCTCATTTTGGTTATGAAAAGACATATGCATAGTTGGCTGAGAATTACCATTGGCCATGAATGAATGTAGATGTACATAAACATGTCCAACAGTGTACAGTTTTTCAATTAACAAAAAAAAAAAAAAGTTAAAACACAAGGTTGTATCAAAATTTGCTTATTATAGAGACATGGGAGGATATAAACATGATTTTTTTTTTATGATTTACTAAGACATAGATAGGACATGATTCTATGTTTGTGATTGTGGACAAATTTTCAAAGATGACACATTTTGTTGTTTGTAATAATGCTATTGTGTTGGATTATTTATCCAAAGGTAGTTATGTAATGTTTTATTTAGTTTTGTTTTAGTTTTTTATACAGGTTGGTTATACTTGTTAGTTGGTTTTATTAAACCAAATTTTGTAAATTTTTTAAAGCTTTCTCAATGTACAAAAACTATAAGCTTTACATTGAATAATATTTGATTAAATTTCATCCTGTTTCGATTCTCATCAGTGGTATCAGAACCACGTTAGAAGAGGGTTAAATTTTTTTGTGTGGATGAGTTTAAAGTAAGTGCTATGACATTTATAGAGTGTAGATGACATCTAGAAAAATGAAGTTTTTAAATAAAAATAAGATCTCCTATTAGAGTCACCAGTAGTCACAAATGGCATAATAAACTAGAAAATTACAAAATAGATCAAGATTGGCCCATCTAAAAATTGGCTTGGAGATAAATGGCACTTCAATCATTTATTATTGAACATTAAAAGGATGATTTGAAGTTGGAAAGTTGAATAGATAGAATATTTCACCTTTACAGTGACAGTCACATTCTGAGACACATCATATCAATGTTGGAAGATTTTGACACATGGAAGGAAATTCACTGCATGCCTATGAAAAGAAATACTCAATGACATAATGATATATGTATGAAATATTTGTAATATTTCACTATTTACATCATTAATGGCATCATGGTTATTAATTTAAATTGTCAGTTATTTTCAAAAGTGATATAAAACTACATGCCATTGCTTGAGGAAGGTCGAAGAGGAATGAAAAATAGTGGTGGTATCTGTACTATGAACCATCAATTGATGGCATGCCCTGATGGAATAGAAATAAAAATTATAATAGCCACAAATCCATTCAATCCCTAAATTTATGTGTTCTCCACAAAATATTACAAAGCACCACTTTTTCACATGCAAGTAAAATACTTGACAAAAGATTATAGTGATTTTTTTTTTATTTTTTTTAGATTTCTCATCTAGAAAATCTAGGTTATGTGAGATATATTGATTTTATATTTTAAAATTTGTCAAAGGAAAATTGGATAAAGATGTTTTTTCACTTCTTAACAAGAGGCTTAGAGTTTCGAACTCCCAAATTACCTTTTGGTCAAATTTGCTATCATATTTTGTATGAAAGTAATGATGTAAAATGAGATATAAGGTGTAATTTTTGTGTTTTTTAACAGGTCCAAAAATATTTGTAATCAGAAGCTATTTTGAGGGTAAAGGAAAAACCCTAATAGCATTCCATTTTCTGACTTGATTGTCTTTTTTTGCACCATGGCAAAAAATTTACATTTAATCTTTGAAAATAGATGATTAACACTTAAAAACTATTAGGAATGGAGATGAACATGGAAAATACACTTATTTTTAATGGTTTGTAGGAAATAACAGAGAAAGACACTATGGCACCCATTTAAACTGTAAAATTGTTTAAGCATTAAAAATGAAATAAGTGTGCTCTTGCATTATTAAAATCTTCATGTTCTACATAAGTGATTATTCGTATTGAATATATTAAAATTGGCACATAAAAATCATGGAAAATATTAAAAAAATTGTATGACAAATGACCTACCTATAAAAAGATTGATCTCTTAATACAATTGCCCAATAATAAGCTTAGCACTGAAGAAGATGTATCTAAATATCTCTCTCACATGAAATATATAAAACAAGAGTATTGTATTATAAGGGGTAAAATTGATGATGAAATGTTGATTTCTATCACATTGCATGGCCTTAGTTATACATATACCAATTTTGTTGAAATGTTACAGATTTGTGATAAGCTTAATGGTGCCACATTTAATTCTATTTGTGAGTTGTTGATTCAACATGAGTGATAATTTGTAGAGAAGAAGAATATGCTTACTGAAGAGGCTTATTATACAAATAATATGTCCCATCATATAGATCATCACCATGTACAGTGATATTTTGAGAAATAATTTCTAAGACACTCTTCATTCCATTCTTGATGCTTTCAACATCATTCTCATCAGCACTCTCTAGGATATTCAAAATGCAAACATCACCATAGACATTCTTCTCACTCCTATGGTTCTTCAAGTGATTCAACTTCTTATAAATCTCATCAGCATAGGAAAAAGATAAAATGTTGTAAATGTGATGGTATTGGACACCTTGTAGATGTATGTCCTTATCAATGACTCCATTCTCCACAAAAAAAAAAGCTAAAGCAAATTATGTGGATCATTCTAGTGGTATATCTTATGGTTACTCCAATTATTCTAGTTTTTTTGACATTTTCTCTAATCAGGAGGCATCCCAAATGGATAAGGTCTATGGTCCTAATGGACTTGATAACTTGATCTGATTGATTAGTGATTCACCTATCTTGTGTGAACTACTAGACTCAAGACCAAGATATATTATAGTAGCATTTTTTGGATTGTGTTATTACTTTTAATTTCATTTTTGGATTTTTATATCTGATATTGATGACATGGATGTTGGGTATGAAGCCAATATTCATAGTCACTATTCACAAACACTATTCATAGTCACTATTCATGGTGACATGGCATGCAAATGATGTGTCTTGTGGTATACATGGTGATGTAGCATATGGGTGATGTCGCATGCTGATGATGTGGTAGGTATGTGATGTATTATAGGCCCAAGGATGGTCTCAAGTGTGATCAAGTTGATGTGAAAGGAGTGGGGCATAACTCTCCATTAAGTCACATTTATTTGTCTTGAGGCATAATGGTCAATAGTTGGTAATGGGGAAAATTTATAAGGGGCCCCATGATTCACATGTGTGGGAAAATCAGAAGGTGATTGTAACACCTTTTGGACTTATGTGTGCTCATGGATGAAGATAACATGATGATCACTATTAGTGATTAACTTCACATGTGTGAGTGAGGCACAATTATTGGACTCACATGGGGTGGCTTAAATCTTTTCTAAAGTAGAGCATCTACTTTGTTGACCATTGAAAATGAAGATAAGATGGATACTATTATAGTTTGGACTTACTTATATAAGTGGGATGTTGGTTTTGGAGCCACACAGAGGTGGCCCTTGATCTTGTATAAAGGTGGATCTAATTTTGTGGAATTTTACACATCAATACAAACACCACTAAGGATCACTATACACCCACTCAAGAGTGGCACTTTTTTTGGGCCACTATGTCTCTCTCTCTCTCTCTCTCATTGAAAATGCTATAAAACATTATGTTCTCCTTTGTATTTGTTTATCCTTCGATTTGGGGGATCACTCTTAGATCATTGTTGGAGGTTTGGAACTTGTATTTCTTCCAAGCTTAACTCACCTAGATGCTGGGATTGTAAGCATCATGCATGCTTAGTGGTTAGAGCCTGTAAGGCTTGGTTGTTAGTAAGGATCACCTAGATGGTTGTATGCAAGTGTGGAGATCCTTGAGGTTAGAGGTTATATCTTGAAAGGCTATGTTAGCTTGGCTCACTTGGTTGGAAATTTAGAGATTAAAGGCCCTAAGGCTTATTAACTCAGCTCATAGAGATGGAGGTTAATGCTTGGAACTCACCTTGGATGTTATGGTTGTTAACATTATGTAAGAGTTGCATGTTGTAGCTTGGAGATTAGAGCTTGGAAGGTTTGGTTGTAAGCCTATCTCACCTAAGTGCTTAGTTTATTAGCAATTACAAGTAGTTGTTGAGAGGCACTATTTATAGGTTGTTTTGTTGATGCAATATGAAGTCTAGAAGTGGCCATTGCCCCATGGTTTTTTTATTACTAGTTTTACAAGAGTTTCCATGTATATCTTGTGTAATGTGTTATCTCCTATGTGTTGTGTTTTATTATATCTTATTTTTTTTCGCATTAATTACTTTCACTATAGGATGTATGTTTCCTAATAATGGAGTGGACAATATTGTTTGATTTTGATTCTCTTGGTGCATAAATTCTCACCTCTCACCTAATAGGGGGAGAAGATATATCATTGGTTAGTCTTTGATCAATCATAAATGATAGTATGAGTTGACATGGGTTTTCATGACCTTCAGTGTTGAGCAAAAGTTATGAACATTTGTTGGACATCAAGGAAATGTGCCATACATAGTATGGGTTGGTCACATTAATGGGCTTCTAGGTGGAGTATTATGTGGATCGATGTAGTTGGATAAGTTTTTATCATGTTTTAATTTAGTATGGTAAGATGATCATAGGGGATGAGAAGGCCTTGATCATGTTCATCATCCTTTTATGCCACACCTCACAACGTAGACTTCTGTAAGGAGTAACATCAATTTTAGTTAGTACCAAGATGTATAGTACCCCATTTGTAGTTGATTTAGAGTTTCTTTGATGTCTTAAGAGTTATTGATCTAGTTATTTCATCTTATATACACCTTTGGATCAAGGGGATCTTTGTTTGGATTATTTATCCAAAGGTAGCTATGTAATGTTTTATTTAGTTTGTTTGTACGAGTTGGTTATAACCGTTAGTTAGTTTTATTGAACCAAATTTTGTAATATTTTTAAAGCTTACTTAATGTACAAAAACTATAAGATTACATTGAATAATATCTAATTAAATTTCCTCATGTTTTGATTCTCATCATAGTGGTACAACCCATATTGCTAGCTTATTTTTTTAGGGAAGTTGTGTGATTGTATGGATTGACACATAGCATAGTATCAGACATGGATGTGAATTTATTTGGAAATTTATGAAGGATGTTATGGAAGAAGATGAATACTAATCTATAGTTTAATTTAACGTGTCATCCTTAGATGGATGGACAAATGGTGGTAGTCAAAATAATATTTTTAAATCTATTGCAATGTTTGATTGAAAGAAAGCTAGGAACATGGGATTTGATTTTGGTGGAAGCTAAGTTTGCTTACAAAAATTTAGTTAATAGGAGTACTAGAAGGACACCATTTAAATTTTTTAATAAGTCAAATATAATATATGTTGCATAATTTCACAACTTAAGATATAAGCGAAGGTAAAGTGTTGAAGGAGAAAATTTTGCTAAGTAAATACATGCCTTACATTAGTGAATGCACAAATAATTATAAAAAAGTAGTAGATAATATAAATAGTGTATAAATGTGAGGAGAAGAGAAGTGGAATATCAAGTGGGATATGTATGTAATCATAAATGCATCATGTCTATAAATCAATCTTGGATCAGATGAGATAGATCACATCTACACTTTTGATTGGGGAGCATACAATTGTTAAGCATGAGCATGACCAATGTGAGGATCCACTAGAATCGATTATGGGATAAATTGTCACAACACATCATGTGAGATAGGGATCCAAAGCCTATAGTCTAACACAATTTCATAACAAACCTATAAGAGTCTTATGATTTAATATTTCACTAATCTAATAACAAGAAAAGTAAAACTAATCTAGTGAGCACCAGAGCTTGTGGCACAAAGTGGGGGTTAGAAACAAAACAAATAAAAAACTAAACTAAACATGTATATAAAATACATAATCACGTCAATGTATATGGAATCCTAATACATGGAAGAGAAGAATACAAATTCTCTATCTGCTCTTACAAAGGAGGAATAAAGTTTGGAATACTTACCTTTAAATATGAACCAACGGAGCCTCAATCTCCCCCTTATCCAAGGTGCTTCACAAGAGATTGTTATGGTATGTAAGGATAACTAAGATAAATCAGCTCTAGGATACATAACCTACCCAAGCATCCAAAAGACTTATCCATAAGATGAGATCAGAGCTCCAAAGAAAGTATTGAACCCTAAATATTTATTCCCCAAGTAGAGTGGTCAATGGGAAGATGTTCATTTGCATTTCTTCACTTAATTATTCATTCTTATAAAATGGTAAGGAATTACCTTATATATATAGTGGTAACTTGCCCTAAAAATTTTTAGGAACGTCAACTATGCTAGGTTGACCTAGTCAACCTAGCATGTTTTTAGGGATAACTCTCTAGGTTTGTGTTAGGTCAGCTAAGAGGCCAACAAACTAAAAGAGAGAAAAATTCCCTAAACTATGCTAGGTTGACTTGGTTGACCTAGCACAATCAACAAGTATAAAGGGTGCGAAGGCAAAAAATGAAAGATAAAACATAGTAAATGATGGGAATATGTAGAATGAAGAAGAATAAGCTTGGGTTCAATGGTTTCAAGAGGCTAGAGTGTGGATGGAAAATGGTAAAAGGAGAGAAAATATTATGAATCATCGATGGTCTACCCACCCATTTCTTGGTTCACCCCTTAAGGCATGCACTTAGAGAGATTGAGACTTGATAGGTTCCTTCAAGATACAAAGCATTAGTAATCAATAAAAGTTAAAAATATTATGTGTATACAGGATACTACTCTTACTACACTTGAGAGAGAATTTTTTTCTAAAGTGAACTTAAGACAAGTTAAAATAGAATAAGTTTTTTCCATGTAGAGTGCTACAAAAATTTTCAACAAAATGAAATAGAGTTACTTGGAGAGATAGCCATATTTCCTATTTTCAATGTGGTATATTTGTATTATCAAGGGTAGAATAGTGAAAGCATAAGTGCATATTATAAATAATTTGAGTGAAGAGTGAAAATTCTTGGAAAACAATCCAAGGAACTGGAGAAGGTGATTGACACGCAATTTAGTATAACAACACAAAAACAATGAGTCTACAAAATACCAATTAAAGTGGAAAGGTCAAGGAATTGAAGATGTGACATGGGTAGACACATAAAATGCTCCAAAATAAGGAATAAATATAACATATCTATTAGAAATTACATGAGTAATATCTCATGTTTATTTTATTACCCAATGTGTATGATGTAAGAGCATCTAAGTTCACTCATAATCCTACATCAACCAAAATATCTTAGCCAAAAATGAGCATTTTTAAGTTCATGTAAGTCTTGAGTTGTGTACAAATTTATTTCTATTTTTTTAAGCCACATTTTCATGTGATAGTTATTATTGGCCAAAATTATCCTATATATGAAGCTTTTACCTATAGCTTGAACAATCTTCATCTACAACTATGGTCTAAGGATCAAGGGAAGGAATTATTCCCTTCAGGGTTTCAGCTCAATTGTCTCTCCTTAATGAGTGCAACTATATAGAAGACCAATAAAGGAATTGGTTTTCATATATAAGATAATAAACTAGTTCATAATTGGTGAGCTTTAATGGTCTAAACCTAGTCATGATCCAATTAGTTCATTCGAATAAAATAATTCTCAAGTATATGCGTTCAAAATGATCTAGCAGTGTGGGACATGCCTAGAGATGTCAAGTTAAAGCCATAGGGAATAGCCATTTAGATTTCAAAAATATTCAGTGGGGTGAATTTAAACACAGGGATGTCAAGTGGCATGATCTCAAAGGATAGGATCAATATTGATGACACGTGAGAAATATCATGAAGTTATCAAGTCAAAAGATCCTAGATCAAAGATAGATGGTGTGTATTCTTACGTATAAATATTGAGCGATGATCCATGTTCAAAGATTGAGATAGATTAATAGTTCAAATTCGATCATGAAGATCAAATATAGATGGTACACATTCAACCATCCCAAGAATATCTAATGGTGAGCTTAAGGTTAAAAGGTCAAAGGACCCTAAGATTAAATGTAAGGCTACCAAGTGTCATGATCACAATGAATTAGAATATCAATGACATGCATTTGATGGTGTAAATCAAAGATTGATGACACATGTTCAACCATCCCAAGGAGATCAATAATGTACATGAGGTTAAGAATTAAATAAGCCTAGATATCATGTAGGGCTGATATGTGGCATAATTGCATTAACCAAATGAAAAATGACATCAGGGTCCATAGAAAGCATGTGGGGCTGCCAAGTATCATGATCTTGGACGTAGATCAAGATCAACAACCAACAATGAAGGTCAAGGCTAGAAGACTCTTGAGGAGATCGATGGAGTAAATTTGATAAATTTATAGGGGGCATAATATGAGGACACATGTCTAAATTTCTAGTGGTCATATTTTTAAATATGATAAATTTTTTTTCAAGAAGATGCCACACAGACAAACATATTTGATCAAAATATTTGATGGACTTAGGTAGTCTAATGCTAAATCTAAGATCAAATGTGATTCAATTTGGGATAGATCAAATATTTCAAATTTAACGCCACCAATAAAAATCAATTGTCCACCTCAACAAACTTGCACCTATAGTCTCTTAAAATTCCAACATATCTTAAATCTTAAGGAGTTGGTGGTACGATGCCATAAAAAGGTATGTGTTTTGTTCATGATCATGAGACTAAATAGCCTAATGGATCTTCATTGACATTATGACTATATGAAAACCAAAAAAATGGGATTGGTTTTCATATATAGTAGACCTATGTTCAGGGTTTGAATTAGGGGAAAAATTGTGATTATGAAAGAAGTGTCTTATCTTTAGACATAGTCATATCATCCATTTTCAATGTGTACATGTAGCCTCTTAAAAAATACATAGTCATGGCTCAGTCAGGTCCATGGATATGAGTATTTTGTCTTTATAATGAAGGAAAGTGGAGGATGGTGTAGAAATATAAGAGAGAGATCTAGTGGTTGGAGAGTGCAGGTAGAGCATAAAATTAATTTTTAGAGTCTTTGGAGGATCTTCTTTCGTAGTAGATCATGACTCATCATCTTAAACAACAAAGTTTTGTCTTCTATTATGTTTCTCAGCTAGTGAGGGAGATGGAATACTATTTGGAGCTAACAAAGGTTAATTTTTGAGGAGGGATTAGTCTTAATTGATTCAAATATGGTTGATAATTCATAGAAGGTGGTTGAGCTCATTTATTAATTTTGATATGCTCACTTCTCTCCTCTCTCACTTCCCTTTTCTCCTATATCTCCCATTTTCTTCCCTATTGTAAAGGAGACTCTAACTTTTAAGAAGAGATATACAAGCGGAGTATCAGGTGAATCTCATTTGATAAGGACAAACCCTATCAAAACTTTATATGAAAGACCTCTTAAAGTAATAAAGATCAATTTTTCACCTATCTATTGCATATGAATTATGTTTAGCAAGCTTGTGCATGATGGCATTGTGAAGGAGTGTCTTCCATGCCCATTGTCCTTCTTTCTTACCTATTTTTAGCTATTTTCATGCTATATATATGTCTAATCTTGTACCCTTTCTAACATTAATGTAATCTTGGTGTGAATCTTAGAATTCCTCTTTGTTTCATTCATTTCTTGGTGAGCCTAGTTGATGGAACACTTATGCAATTAACTAATTTATGAGATTGTGTGAGTTAGAATTGTCCTATGCCTCATCAGTGTTTATTTCATGCTTATGTGAGTTCTCATTAAATTTGGTGTATCACACATTTATCTATCTTAGTAACCTTTTACCCTCTCTCTATCCATTTTTCCAATAGAAGCATTAGTTTAGGTGATCCATCAAGAGGAAGTCAGCCTTTTTCGGAGGTTCAACCCCATTAAGGGATACCCACAGCTTGAGGTTGTTCCCATTTTATGGCTTGGTTGGAGGGAGACTAAAGAACCCCCTCCATGCATCAAAATTAAATCCATAATAGTTTTTGGCATGCCTGGTGGAACCATTTTCAAAAAATATTGGTCAAGTTTGATGCTATTTTGATCAATGTGCAATGATTATAGCTTTCATCTTTCAGTATTTGGTGACTCCGAATAACACTCAACATTCTGGTGGTCGAACAATAGTTATCTTTCACACCAAAGGTGACTACAAGATCATATTCTAGAGGTATTCCTTTTGAATTTGTTCAATTACCTTTAAAATTAGTAAAAAGATTAAGATTTGATAATACTCATCCATATAAAGGAAACTTTTCCCCCAAATCAATTTCTAAATTTATCTCTACAAGAAGACCTTTGTTGGGTCCTTTCACTGCCATGGTAGCCCCTAGAGCATTTCCTCTTGTGTTTTTCAATGGTTAGAGTTATTTGGACCTCTAATAGTATGATCCTATTCTAGTATCATCTCTCAAAAGTGTTCCTTACTTCATGGGAGACCAATCTTCAACCCCTTTTGAGCACCTCAAAGATATATCCAACTTTTAAAACATTCGTGAGATCACTTAGGAAAATGTGGCCATTAAGTTTTTGGCCATCTACTTCAAGGGTAAATCCTTGGAATAGTATATAAACCTTACTAATAACTCCATCACATCATGGGATCATTTAGGTGATGCATTTTGTAAAAGGTTTAAAGACAAGAGTGACCACTTGTCACTTGCAGAATAGTTAACCACAACCAAGAGGGCCCATTATGAGGTTATGCAAGATTTAAATACTAGGTTTTAAAAGAAATGGGATAGGATTCCAATATCTATTAGGACTAATCCTAATTATAATTTCCTTTACTATATGAAAGATTTCAATAATGATATTGTAGTAATGATCCAGTCTATGGGAGGAAACACACTACCAAATGCTTATGAGGTGGCAATCAGATCAGAGAATTGTCTAGTATAAGTTGGAAAACTTATACATAGGACAAAAATGCCTTTATTTTTTAAGTTTTAACCACCTCCTATTGTTATTCCTCTCCTTTCTTTCATTCTTCCTATGCCAACACTTGTTTCCATACCTACACCAAAGCAGGAGAAGGCTTCAATGAGTCAATCTAGTGACTCCTAAGAAATCAAGAATTTCTAAGAGCTTAAGAGCATGTTTAAATCCTTTGGAAATGATTTGGTAAATGTGAAAATGTAGTAATCCTAGTTTAATATACTTTATCAAGGTTAATAATAGCCTCAACAGTAATCTAATCAAGTAAATCGGCCACCCTATAAGGTAAATTTCCAAAGACAAGGCCAACAACAAGGCTAAGGATAGGGGAAGCCTAATTATTCTAGGTAAAATAATTATAATCCAAATTCTAGAAGTACCTTTAATAATTTTTTCCTTAGAATAAATTTTTTCAAGAATGTGAGGGTACCATGCCTTGGAATTAGTCATTTGGTTAATCTATTGTCCCAAACATTGAGTTCAATCAGACTTTCAATAAGAAATGACATCAAGGTGCTAGCTATGGATACAATAAAAGATCTTATGGCTCAAAACAAATAATTACCTATGATGAAATTTTTTTAAGAGACTCAATAAGGCCAAGTATATAATAAAGAACCAAACTAGTTGGGTGCTACAATGGTTAACTTTGAGCAAGAAGAAAGCTATGTGATATAATAATTTTGGGAATATTGGTGTATTATTCCTAATTTAGTTAAAGGGTTTGAGTAGTAAAATCAATAAATAAATATGAAATAATTAAGCTACTAATTTGTGTAAATTATATTGCAATTTTATCCTTTTTAAAAATAGTAATAAGATATGGAAAAGAAGACTTAGCTAAAAACTAACTGATTCGACTAAGATAGAGGCTGTAATTTAATATGAAATATTGGGATAATATAACAAAATAAGATTTGACCTTCATTTTTTAATTGAACAAGAGCACTGGAATTAGATATGAGTGGCATTAGTGTTGTAGTCCACCTCTACCACTATTGTCCTGAGGTTCTCAGCTTTTTGGGTTTTTTTGTTATGTATGTGTTACTTTATCTATGAAGTTTTGGCAGTTGGAAGTATTTAGAGCTCCCTTTAGAGTATATTTTATCTTCAAACCTTATATTCCATTTTTTTTTGATGAATTTAAAAAAATAATGGGGGTTAGTGTGTGTAAGATTCACTGGACGAGGATCCACACCCCTTGTGTGGGCATGCTACTTACATACTAATACTCCAAAGAGGGATCAAGCCATATGTAGTTCTCCCACTTGATGTGCTTTATGTAATTGAGTGTATTAATATGAAAAATGCTAAACTAGATGTGGTTGAGGTGACTAGGAATTGGTGTAAGGGTTTGAATAAGCTTGTAAGTGTATTAGTTGGTAGTATGTAGATAATAGGGAAGATTGCTTGAGTAGTCTTGCTTGTATTCTTGTTTGCTTAGTGATATTTTCCAACCCTCTCCAAATGATCTTTGAATGAGATTTTATAGGCATCAATTAGTCATGGTTTGAATTTGATCTCATTAGGCTGATAAGGATAAGGAAGGGGAATTAGAAAGAATTAACCATTGGGGCATCGAAAGTGGACAAGAGTGGCACCAACACTATAGTCCAAGTGTGGCACTACTATCTTGAGTAGATGAGACCTGGGGGGATTGATTTGTCTTGGAAAGAGAAATTTGGGTGAGTTAGGACCAAGTTTGGAAGGCTAAAGATGACTGAGAATTAGTGAAAATAAGCCTAAAAGGGTTAGGAGAGCAAGCAAGAGGGATCTAAGGGTTGGGTGTCATTAGCCACACTCGAGTTACCAATTTTCACATTTTATATGACTAAATTTCCACCCCCCCCTTTATTCTAGTGATGCAACAAAGTGAAATACTAGGTTAAAGGAAAAATAAAAAGCATACTTGACTTACCTGCAAGGGTAAATATTCTGAAGCTATTATGATGTTGGGTGTGTATAGAGAGAGCATGTTTTGAAGTGTTAATCTACAAGAAAAAAATAAAAAGTAGATTAGTTCTTACTAGATATACTATATTTAAAATAAGAACATACAAAGCTAGGTAAGAGAGAGAGAGGAAGAGAAAGGAATGAATACACCTCATTAGGTACATGGACCAATACACAACCTATTGTGATGCTAAGTGATGTTGAGTGATGATGGATGTGTGTTAAACTAAGAGTAAAATCATGAATGAAGTTGAGTGCTCAATTCCTCAGAAGTGGCTCAATAATGCAAAGGCTAGCCCTTTAGTTCCATCGTCACCCACTAAGTGAATCTAGGTGATCTTACATGTATTGACCAATGTTTGGACTATGTATCTAATCTCTTTGAATAGGTAGCTCAAGAATACAAAGGCTAGCTAGTCCTTTGGCTCCATTATTTCCCGGTGAAGTGAAGCTATGAATTGATACCAATATAGATGTCTATTGTATAGGATGGATCGTAAATCCCATGAATGTACTATGATATGATAATGTTGATGTGGATAGCTAAATGTATGTTAGAAACTAGGCCACTCTGAAAGATGGAGATTAGGCTTGTATGAAAGCCACTTCAAAACTGGTGCACTAGTCTTATATGAAAGCCACTCTAAAATGTGGAAGTTGGAATCATATGAAAGCCACTCCAAAATGATGCTAATTACCTATAGATGGAATAAGGCACACAAATATTAAGAATGCCTAGGTAATGTTGAACTTAAAAAGAAAAAAAAATAAATGTGTTGTGTATATTGCCCCCAATCACTAGTGTTTGAAATATAGATTCTGATCTAAAAATTATACTAAAGGCCGTATCTAAAATTGGAAGTGAGAGCCATCATGTCGTACATGATTCCCCCTATATCTAGATTCTTTGAACACAAGTGTATTAAAAACTATTTATTTTAACCTAGTCTAACTATGTAAAGCTGTAGCTAAACCTAATTTTCTACTTGCTTCTGGAAAGTCTAGTTTTTCTATTATTTGGATAAGAGCACCAAATATAATAGTAGTGGCACTAGTGTTATAGTCTAGTCATGGTGCTATTGTTTTGGGACAAATCTGGTAGCCATTCTGATGTTTTCACTATCTTCTTGGTCTATTCTACTTGGTTTAATGTCTGGTTATTGTTTTGGGTGTTTTGAAAACTACTTTTTCGACCATTAGGATTTATAATCTCTATGATAAAACCCTTATTTATTTCCCCCTCTTTGAAGGGTAGGAATGAAGACCCTAAAATGACTGCCCTCAAAATAAAGAGCCCTATAAGTGTGTTATGCTATAAAGATACATGATATAACAATTATAATTGATGAGATATCTCAAGATATAGCATGGTTTGTAATGAGAGATTGTTAGATGAACAGGGGCATGCATGGAAAGATATAACAATATAATAACATGTGCAATGTACTAAATTTGAACATGAAGTGTTATTTGTTAGTTGTTATGGAGGGATGGAGCATGGTGTCCATAATGGCATCCAAGAAATCAAGATAATGCATGATGTGAATCATGGCATTGTAAACAATGAGAAGCAAAAAATAAACAAACACACAAGGCAAGAAGCAAAAAGTGTACAAAAGTGGCCAAGGGGCCAATCAAATAAGGGACATGGGCATATGTCACTCAAACTAGAAAATAAGCATACAAGGCATGTTCAAATGCCACATATACATACAATTGAAACAAGCAAGGTTGGTGTGAGTGCCATAATCACATAGAAGAGTACAGGTTAAAGACATTGGCAAATGTCCTAAGGCACATGCATGAATAGAAGTAAAGGACATTAGAAAATATCCTAAGGTACACACAAGACATAAAAGTAGGAATTGAGAAATGCAAGCACATCTAGCTATGCAAAGCAAGAAAGGAAAGCATGTAAATACTAGAAATACAATGACACCTAACTAATCAAAGTAATAAGTGAAATTATGCAAGACATGTTAGTACAAGACTAGGTATATGCTAAGAAATACACAAGTTTTATATATTAGTGAGTGTCGATAGAGTAATCTTTGTAAGCTAGTAAGTAATGTACATCAACATGATAACTAGAGTGTGTGGTGTAGGAATGGCATAACCTAGATGGTGTAGTCATGTAGAAGATACCCCTAGTGGGTATATGTATCGATATCTCAAATGTAGAAGTAAGATTCCCCCTCAATGGGTAGAATTAGGTAATCAAAGAGTTGAATGTCACTGCACACACTCAAAGGAGATCAAGTGAAGCATGGTAATGTAGATAAATCAAAAAGCAATAGCATAGAACAACAAATGTAAGTCTGACATTGCAGTAGAAATGTAAAGCATAGATGATGCATATAATTGAAATATTTTTGGTGTTTTTGGATTATTTGATGTTTTTATATTTTGAAATATTTGAATGCTTTTGGTATTTTGAAATTTTGTATTGTTTTTTTTTATATATATATAGGCTATGTACAATCAAGCATAAAAAACTATGTAAAGGTAAGTTGGGAAAGGATGATACTAATTGATGAGTCTTATGGGAGACTCTCTATCATGGTGTCATGTATTAAGGAGAGGAATCATGCATGATCATGAAGCACAATGGAAATGTAGAGACTATGGATCTGAAATTTGTATATATTATAAATCCTCTAAAATCTCTAAAGTAGAAACTGAGTGTGGGGTCCCCTTGTAACTCTGACAAGTGGATGCAATTGTAGGGCTCTTAGGGACCCATCCGGTAGTAGTAAAATCTCTCTAAACATGTGCTCTATGAGTAGATGCATGAGATATCAATGATACTACCCTATATGTGAACATTGTAGCTGGACATTATCTGGAATCTTGAAGTTGTGGAGGTGTATGAACTCTTTGTGCTAGTGATGGATGCCTCAACTATGTTTGAATTAGAACTAGAGAAGGAACTATAACTGGTGGCTAAACTAAAATTGGTGAATTTACTATAGAGGATGGCTCTAAAGTGGGGAGTGATAACTCATATGGAACTCCATTAACTATAACAACGTGGTTAGTGTGAATGAATTTCATGTATCTGTGAACTATAAAAGGTACTACTCAAAGTTGTTGAATCTATGGTCAACTAAGTAATAGATGAAAAAATCTTGCTCTAAGAACTATAGTAAATGGTGTGGCCATATGTGTTGAACCAACCTATAGAGGAAGTACAAACTCACCCAATGAACTCTGAATATGCCAATTGAATCTACTAATAACTATGTCCATCAGGGTAATATCCTACTTTGAATATCTCAAATGTTGTAATAATGTCATAGTGCACATGTTCACATTGGAATCATTGTCTATGAGAAACTATAAATAGGATGATTATGAGTGAAATCTCTAATAAAGAGTGAATGATAATCTGAATCATCCTCGTTGATCTCCTACTCTAAGGAGATGGAAGGTCTAGCTGGAACTCTAGAATTGAATGCACCAATCATTTTACTCAAATGATGTGTCTCAACTGAAGGTGTCCTATATGTATTTGGTGGGGGATGTGCATGATATGCATATTGAACCCCTATTGTATCCCCTATATATTATTTGGAATTCTATGAAAAAGGATCAAATAAGGTTTTCAATGCTTTATCATGTGTTTGGTTTATCTGAGGAGGCTCAACTAAAGTTCCAAATGTCTCAAATTAATACATCTATTTGTTGTATGGCTTGATGCCCTATCAAATTCAAAAAATTCATGTTGATCATATCCCTATGGAAGAGGATTCATTGGGTTAACTTCCCAAATAGAAAAGAGAGATATGATGTTACATTCCAATAGCTGCTGTAAAAATATGGCTGTAGAAACTGATAGATTGGTAAAGGTTCACCAAGGAGGTGTTGATAAAACCACATTTTGAGGGGGCTTAGAAGCCACATTAACTATAGGTTGATTCTGACTCTTGTTATCATTGACCTTGACTTTGTATGGGACTTTATTGTTACTCTTGTTTGTTGTTTCGATAATACTTGTGTACTTGAGTTTACCCATTGAAATTAGTTTAAATTCTCTTTCCTTTAGTGTGTGACATAATTCACTGAAGGAAAAGAATCTTTTGAACATGATTTATTCATGTAAAGTTGGTATAAGACTCTATTTGAAGAGATCTTGTAACTCTTGATTGGCCATGGGGCTAGTCATCTTAGCCAAAATAGTCTTATATCAAAGAACATAATCTATGAGATGCTTATTTGACCTTTATTTATGTTATGAAATTTGGGCATATGAAAAATTATCACCAATGTTAATGCTGAAATTAGATAATAACATGTTGGCTAAAGGATTGAATACATTAACTGACTGATTTGGTAGATTTTAGAACCATTGTAAAGCATAATCCTTTAGGCTCTGTAGAAATAGTTTGGTAAGTAGCCAGTCATTTGGTACATAGTCTAAGCATGTTATATGAAAATATATCAAATGTGTCTTTGGATCACACTTGCCATCATATAGAGAAAGATTGGGTTAAACAAAACCTTGTGGTAAGGGTGTAGATGCAATGTGATGTGTCAATGGTGTATGCAATAAAACAAAAGAATCCAAAGCATGCATAGGTCTAGAGGTACCTTGCTCAAGATGTAGCATCTTGGATTGAAGAGATTTTATCTCTTTCACAAGGGATACCACATCAGGAGACAAAGATGTACTCATTGTAGCTGGTGGCACAGAGGCAGGTTGGGCTATTATAGGGGGTTATTGAGACATAGTTGCCCCTTTAGTGTCATTTACAATTGGTTGCTCTGTAGTTTGAGAAGATTGACCATTGTTAATTTTGTTTTATTCTTATTGAATTATTTTAATCATTTTATCTTACATGTCAGGGTGTTTAGTTAAAAGTTCTTGAAGTTCCCTTTTATCAGTTTCATCAAAACTGGTGTATTGGGCCATTATTAAAGTAGGAAAACAATTTAAAAATTGATTGAATTTTTTGCAATAGTTTATAATATGAAAAGTGCTAGAGAAAATAAGTATTAAATATAATAAATTTAAAGTCCTAAAAATAATGAACTAGAAATTACATAGAAAGGATACAAAGCTCTCATACATGTAAGGTGATATCTCAAGAAAAAATGGGACCTAGTGTATGCAACTAGGGTTTTAAAGATGACTTATTTGAAAATTACTATGAAATTTTGAAATTTAAGGTGAATTTATGGGTTAGATATGCAAGTAAAAAAACAAAAAATTATTGGAAAATTAGTGATTTAATGGGACTTAGTATATGCAACTACTGTTTGGAAAAATAAATATTTTTGAGAATTGCTATTGAATTTTTAAATTTGAATGGATTTTTTGATTTAAATATGCTAGTATCAATTTAGAAAATTATTGGGAAAATACTGAGATCTAGTATGGACAACTAGGGTTTCAAAGAAAATTACTTTAGAATTACTATAAAATTTTAAAATTTAATGCTAATTTTTAATTTTATTATGTGGATAAAAAATTAAAAAAAATATAAGAAAAATCAATAGAAATTTTATCCTAGGGTTTCTAGGGTTTTTATGCATAAATGAAGTCAGGTTCATCAAATGATTTAACAATTTTGAAAATTTTGGTGTATTATTCCTAATTTAGCTAAAGGATCTAAATAGTAAAATCATTAAATAAATATGCAATAATTAATTTACTAATTTGTGTAAATTAGATTGTAATTTTGTTCTTTCTAAAAATAGTAATAAAATATGGAAAAGAAGACTTAGTTGGAAAATAACTGATCCAATTGAGACAAAGGTTGGAATTTACTGTGTAGGATTGGGATACTATCACAAACTAAGATCTAACCATCATTTTGTAATTAGATAGGATCATCGGAACTGTATAGCAGTGGCACCAATGTTGTATTCCAACTCTATCATTGTTGTCCTAAGGATCTAAGCTTTTTGGGTTTTGTTCATTATGTTTGTGTGACCTTGTTTATGATGTTTTAATAGTTGAAAGTTTGTAGAGATCCCTATAGAGTAAATTTTATCTTCAAACCATATACTCCATTGTGTTTTGACCAATTTTTTTAAAAAGGGGAGATTATTTTGTGTAAGATTTACTGAATGTGGATCCATGCCCCTTATGTAGGCACGCTACCTACATACCGATACTCTGAAGAGTGATCAAGCCATATGCAATTCCCTCACTTGATGTGTTTTATGCAATTGAGTGTATGAATATGCAAAATGCTAAACTAGATGTGCTTAAGGTGGCCAAATATTGGTGTAAGGGTTTGAATAAGCTTGTAAGTGTATTTATTGGCTATATATAGAGAATAGGGAATATTTCTTGAGTATTCTTGCTTGCTTAGTGATATTTTCCAACCCTCT
This sequence comes from Torreya grandis, assembly GCA_037957365.1. Classification (NCBI taxonomy): domain Eukaryota; kingdom Viridiplantae; phylum Streptophyta; class Pinopsida; order Cupressales; family Taxaceae; genus Torreya; species Torreya grandis. The sequence goes on along the minus strand of JARHVA010000485.1, from coordinate 1,384,328 downwards.
CCAAATTATCTTTGAATGGGATTTTATGGGGATCTATTGGTCATGAGTTAAATGTGTTCGCATTAGGATGACAAGGATAATTAGGGTAATTGGAAGGAATTGACTGTTGGGGTCAAAAATACTCTTAGATAGGATCACCAAAAGTAGATAGGAGTGGCATCGACACTATAGTCCAAGTGTGGCACTATTTTCCTAAGCAGATGAGGCCTAGGGGATTGATTTGTCTTGGAAAGAGAAGTTTGGGTGAGATGGGACCAAGTCTAAAAGGCTATAGATGATTGAGAATTAATGAAAATAATCCTAAGAGGGTTAGGAGAGCGAACAAGAGGGACCTAAGGGTTAGGTGTCATTAACCACACTCAAATTACCAATTTTTACATTTTATATGACTATAATATGCATCAATTAGTAGGTTAGTTATATGCAAGCATACATTCTAGTGGCAGATAATACAAGGTTCAAAAGAAGGAATATAGATGGTAAACATGAAGCATTCAAATAGCCTCCTAATACTACTCCATTACTATCAAAGCTAAGTGGAGCTATTGTTGCTCTTAAGGTTCCAATAGCTCCAAAAAATCATAACCAAGGGAATGCCTTTATACCCCAAAACTCACAAGTTCAAGGTATGATGGTGGCTCCCAAAGCACAAGAAACATTTGGTGGTTTTTCCATCAATATTATTGAATAAATTAAAAGGTCCAATGTGAGTATGCCAATGTGGGACATGCTTTCTATGTCTGGTCAAGTGGATATCCTCTAGGAAGGTTTTTCAAAGATCAATGTTTTTGGGAAGCCATCAAGTAAGGAAAACTTGGTTCTCACCGATACAACCAAAGGACCTAATAAATGGAAATAAAATAATGTGGTCAAACCTCATCCCTTCTACATTTTTGTGATCATTGGTAACTCCTTGGTACATAACTGCATGGTAGACAATAGAGCAAGTACGTTAGTAATGCTAAAGTCAATAGTAGATCAACTTGGTTTGAAGTATGAACCCCAATCTTAGGGAGTTATATAGCTTGATATATCTTTCACCAAACTAGCTGGCATTATCAAAATTTTAAACTTGACCCTGCATGCCTGTCTTAGTGTTTCAATGGCTCAAGATGTGTTGATTTTAGATGTGCCTTCTCATTTAACTATATGCTTACCTAGAGACTTCACAGCAAAAATTAGAAGTTATCTAGCAATAGATTCATCTTACATAGATTTTAAGACAATGTATGGGACTAAGGTAACCATCAAAGTTGAGCCTATTGCACAATTTTACATAGATCCTTATCGGCCAGATAGCTCAAACATTAATTATAACATCTTAGATGAAGATGACCACCTAGTTGGTTAAGAACTAAACACTCATCTTGAGGAGATACCTGATATGTTATTGGATGAATTATGGGGTGAAAATTAGATACTCAACCCTTTAGAAGGTGTTGATAAAAGAGACATGGGAGTCAACTACTTGCATGAGTAAAATGAGTCCATGTCATCACTCACTAGGCCACAATAAGATACTAGTGGTTGTGAAAATTGTTCTTTGATGGCTCAAGGAGATAACATGGAGTAGGTGCAGTTGAAATGCTAGTATCTCCCTCCAATGAGAAGTAATTTTCCTCTTATAGGTTCTAATTTAGTTTCTCTTGTAATGCAACTGAGTATGAGGGCCTTATCCATGGCATTTAGTAGGCTAGTAAGAGGGGAATTAAGTAGTTTCAAGTGTATGGGGATAGTGAGCTGATAGTGCATCAGGTTAGAGGCCATAACATCATAAAAAATCCATTAATGAAATCTTACAAACATAGAGTATGGGATATACTTGAGGATTTTGAGGCCTTCAACATCTAAGGAGTGCCAAGGAACCAAAACCAATATGATGATAGATTGGTGATGTTGGATCTCGATTTGACATCCCAAATGGGTTGGAAAGATCTAAAGTGCATCTACATGTTAAAATGTTGGTAAGACCATTAGTGCCATATAATGAAGCTCATTGATAGGTCTTCAATAGTGACAAGAAGATTGTTTATTTCTTGCATTAGGAAGCAAAGTTTTTCTCAATGAATGAAGGTAAATTCCAACATCAATATGAGGATAAAATTGTTCAACTGAGGTCTAACAAAATTCCTAAAGGGTTGATCACCCTGGAAGGTATTTTTCATGAGGGAGACCATATGAGAAAAGATAAGGTAGTGATGTTAACTAGTGAGGAGAACTATGAAAGAGTTCTTAACCTTAAAGACAAGCTCTAGAAGCTTGGAAATGTAGACACTAGGGCTAAAAGGCATGATTTCATGAAACTTTGTAAGGAATATATAAACATCTTTACTTGGGAATACAGCGACCTGAGAGGTTTTGATCCTAAGATAGACCAACACACTATAAAATTGGAGACTAATTCCAAGCCTATCAAGCAAAAGAAAAGGCATATCAACCGAAAAATTGAAGAGCTTATGAGGAAAAAATTGACTAAATTGATTGAATCCAATATCATCTTTCCCATCAATTACTCCTCATGGATAGCTAATCTAGTACCTATGAGGAAGAAGAATGGGGAGATCTAGTTATGTGTTGACTTCAAAGACTTAAATAAGGTCCCTTTAAAATATCACTACCCCTTACTATCCATGGATAAACTCTTTCAAATAGTTATTGGTTTAGAATGCTTCTCTCTTTTGGATGGGTACTCAGGATACAAATAGGTGCTGGTAAGAGAAGAAGACCAATACAAGACTGCCTTCACCTTAAAGTGGGGCACACATGCTTATAATAATATTCCTTTTGGCTTGTCAAATTCTAGGGAAAATTTCTAAAGAGCCATGGATATGGCTTTCGAAAGATTTTTAAATTAGATGGTGCTAGTTTACTTGGATGACATAACAGTTTTCTCCAAGAAGGCTAGTGAGCACTTGGATCACCTAAGATTGATATTTGAAATATGTAGAGAATATTTGATCTCTTAAAATCCCAAGAAATGTGTGTTTGTTATTCATGAGGATAAATTTTAAATGAAGAGTACAATGTAATAAATGAAGGTGTCCAATGTAGAGTACACTAGGTGAACCTATGGAAGTTCGTGCAAAAAATAGCCAAAAATCTAAAAAATTGGAAGATAGACATATGATAGGGGAAAATAATCTCAATGTCATCATGATTTTAATGCATTTTATAGTTTGAAAAATGGATGAGCAGAAATAAATATAGAGGCGAAATAAAGAATCTACTTGAATATAAATGAAAGAATTGAGTTGCTAAAAAGTGGTTTAAATAGGGAAAAGGAGAATTCATTTGGAATTTTGAATTGTAAAAGAGATAAAATAGATCTCTAAGACCAAACAAGGCTAGGATGGCAAGGGAATAACATGCTAGATGAGGAGGACACCTAGAGGTGACAATAGGTGTACTACAGGTATATAACTACGAATCTCAAACTAGTTTTTGAAATTTGTATTGAATTAAGTGAATTTTTGATAATTTTTTAAAAGCATTTATATATGTCAAAATTTCACAAGCTTAGATTTTAAGGGTAGTAAATAGGAAGACACAAAATGGGTTTAAAGGGTTTAGGAAGAAAATGAGTAAAATGCACATTTTGGTAAAATGTATTGGGTCAGCACATAGAACATACTAAGTTGACTAGGTTGACCTAGTAGGTTGAAATAGGGTAAAATCCATATGGTCAACCTAGTAGCTATGGGTCAACTTAGTATAATTTACAAGCTCAAAAGCTAGAATGGGGTGAAACTAGTCTGTAAGGGTCAGAAGGAAAACTCAGAACCAGGGAGGGGAAAATAAGAGGGTTAACTTGGAATTTGAAGTCAAGTATGACAAAAATAGGCAAATCTTGGTCAAACTAGGTTGACCAAGGAACTAAAATAGCACATAAAAGTGTGAAGAATGCTGAAAGAGGGATAGAATGGCTTGAAATAACCAAAGGATGGCAAGAGGGACCAAACAAGCTAAAAATAGGATAAAATGAATAAGGTAATAACAATTAGGCTTGTTTTTTTTTTAACTAAAAGTGTAAAAATGATGTGTAAAGAATGTATTATGATTATATATGACATGGCATAACTAATACATCCTTTATTGTTTCTTGGTTGTAGAGGTGACCAAGATTTTGGAAGTTGGTGGATGTGTCTTGGTTACTGGATTTGTTAGATAAATTGATAGATGGAGATTGAGATAGACTGGTAGCCATAGGTCTAGGAGGTATATCTAAGATATGTAAGATCCCCCTTAGTTCTAACTTGTTAGTCATGTTCCTAAGATGCTGGGAATGATTGACTAACACCTTCATATGGGAGGTGGATGGGGATGTGATAGAGGTGGGTATCACATTAGAGGATGTCCATGCCATCTTTGGGGTACTCATAGCAAGAAAATTGGTGACCACAGGGACACTAGATAGATTAAAGGAGAGGAGAGCCTTAGCCATGTGGGATAAATGCTTAGAGATGATATTGAGAGGATGGAGAATCAATATAGATGATGTATATATATCATAGATTCTAGACCTCTAAAAGGTGGTGATAGGCCTTATGACACAACAATTACTCTGCACAAGTCGGACATTAAGGTACCACTATTCATGGTAGCCTTGATCATGATGATACTAGAGGAAGGTGTATTATATGATCTAGGCTCTATAATATAGGTCCATCTCATACATGATCTATTCAATATGTTGGTCAGAGGGTAGAAAACTATGTGACTTATCATACTATTGACAACAGGGATATATGAAAGATTCCTCATATATTGATGGACTGGGTTGCCCCATGTGGTTGATGATGGTTTACCTTAAGTGCAAAGATGGAAGAAGGACTAGGTAGTGTGGTCCATGCCTCATGTGCTAACACTATAGTCAATGAGACATATAAACATCATGTGGAAATTGTATGGGGACATAACGACTACATGGGCAAGCTTGCACATAGTCACCAACGCTAGAGAGGAGAGAGGTGATTAGACACTATACATGGTGGAAAGATCCACATTTGATGATACAAGTGCTAGGATAGATGGGTCTACCTCATCTGGTGACACTGATAGTGATTCCCAACTAGTGGGCTCAACATGTGAAGGAGCCATAAGGGAAGAGGGGACTCAAACCACTAATAGTGAAGCCAATACTGAGGCCATGCCAAGAGAAACCATGGACTGGTTAGGCATGATGAGTATCATAGGAGGAGGTAGAGACACCATATATACCATTACCATCCCCATAATGAGATGAGAAATGGCCACCACGGACATGATAGTGATGGAGGTAGGAGAGAATAGAGACTATAGACATCCCAAATGATTCCATAGATGAGCTAGAGGAGATGATAGAGAGACCACTCAAATGGAGGCTAAGATGGACACAAGTCATGACATCAGGGTTTGAGCTGAGGAGGTGATGAATCAAGGAGGTACTAGGGTCCACATAGATAGGGAGACTATGCTAGGTGATCATGTAGATGATGATATCATAGGAGCTGAGACATAGATATGTATGAAGATGGTTGAATTATTTATTAAATTTTTATTTGTTAGTAGAGATATATAGATAGATATTATGAGATATGAAAGTGATCTGATATCTATATGGTATGATTTTGTAATCATACCTAAGGATGAGGAAGAGATATGTGGGTCCCTGGTGAGGGGATAACTCCATGACATCCTAGATGAGACTCTATATCCATAAAACCTTATAACACTAAAGGATATGAGTGTACCATCTACCCCAACTCAGGCAAGCTGATTTAGATTAGTTGGTGAGGTAGTGAGGTAGTTATAAGTGTAGAGAGAGAGTGTAACCACTAGTAGAGATGGGTATAGGCAAGAGACAAGCTTGGTAGGCCTTGGCAGATGAGAGAGTTATGCATCTAGATATAGTGACATAGATGATGTAGGTATATACATTGATGCAAACTCAGTTGTACATACAACAACCCAAGCTGAGTTGGTGAAAGCATAGGTGTAGATAGCATGCCTACAAGGATAAGTAGAGGGATTGAGATTTTGGACAACCTCATTACAACATATGATTGAGTGGATTCAAATCGAGGCATCAGTAGGCAACATGGCTAGGCCATGAGATAGATAGGGTGAAGCTCAACCTTAGTGTTGAGGCTTTGTATATGGTTTTATATGTTGTATCAAACTCATGGTATATATATGATGTATCATTTTTGGCTTATTAGTGTTGGTTATGTATGTTGTCCTTATGATGGTTGTGTTTTTTCATTATGGTTAAGGTTGTGTATGCTTTGGATATAGTTCTTTCTGTCCAATGTATTTAGCTTTGTTGTATATGCTATCATAAATATATGTGGTGTGGTTTTTTTCTATCATTATATAGTATACATGCATGGTTAAAAATAAACAGGCAAAAAGGACTTGGAAAAATATAATCAATCAAAGAAATGTACTACACACTAGTTCAAGTTGGGAAATGTGTAATAAAAATATGACTAAGTATAAAAATCCAAGAAAAAATGGCAAACAAGATGGTAAAAGGGGATTTGTTTTTAAACTAAGGTAAAATATTTTTGCATCAAATTAAAACAAGTAAAATCATACTAAATATCAGATTGGGAAGTATGACAAACAATGTAATAAAATGGAAGGTATGTAAAAGGGCACAAATGGTAATAAAAACAAATCAAAATTAAGTCAATCAATTATAATATATCATGATGGGAAGTACAAAATAAAAACAAAATTTTAAAAAAGTTGGTTTTTCCTACTATTTCTTACTCTATTTCTAACTTTCAAAAAAAAAAGAGGAATAATAGATGAGGGGTGTGTACCTAGTTAAACATTACGTTCGTTGATGACCACACAAAGCAAGAGCTCTTTTTTGGCGAGGAAGGACTAATTGAAAAATAACCACACTTAACCAACTTGTTTATTAGATGAGTATGAAGGGTGGACTACCCAGAAACACCCTAGATCCAAGAAGCAAAAGCTCCCTTAGATAGCTGTCAATCCACTCCCCTAATGATAAAAAGGTTCTAATAATAGAAATGAAAGATGATAAATTGATAAGAACATAAGTGCTTATGCAAGAAATAAATAGCATACATGTCCAAAAAAGTATAAAATGGTGGGTCAATACCATGCACAAGTGGATCAAGGTTAGGTCTAGAGGATGTGAGTAGGGTCTATAGATAGGTCAGGAGTAGAGACAGGGTTTGATTGGGTGTCAAAGGGGAGGAAATAATAATTTGTTATTTTTTTTATAGTGACCATCGATGGTCAAGCTAACTAGCGATGGTTGTCCTAACCGGTAATGGTTATATAATTGATGATGGTTGATGTAACTGGTGATGGTTGTAAAAACTAGTGACGATTGACTATGGAAAGTTATACGGAATTGAAATGGAGTTGGGGATGAAGTGGTAAGTGGGACAAAGGTTAAATATGGGTTCTGTAGGTAAGGGATAATGTGTAAGTGATATGATTCAAGACAATAAGATTTAGTGGAGAAAGAAATTGCTAAAAATAAGAGAAAAATACTTGTATGATGCAAAGTGGAAGTTAATGACCAGCTGAATGAAATTAGATAGCATAACAGTACTCTAGCCTTCAAAATCCATGTGGATAGAGTTTCAAGATCTTGGATAACTACACAAAGAAAACAAGAGAGATTGGATGCAATTTTTGGATCCTCATCTCCTCTAAGAGTCTTACATTTATAGCACAAAACTATTAAGGAGAGAGAAATTTTCTAAGTCAGGTCAGGATAGAATGCCAATTCGAAGGGAAGGAAAGCTATAAGGTATGTATGGGAAAGTTTCCATTTTTCTTGTGCATGCCTAGTTTATAAATGGATGTTTTTGTGTTATAGGTTTGGATAACTAACCATCGATGATCAAGCTAATCGTTAATGATCGACCCCTAAGTATAAAAAGGTTTACAATGGGTCTAAGTTGATGTTTCAAAATGTTTTAAAAAAGGTGCCTAGGGGTATTAACGAATGTAAAAGTTATTTTAAAGGTGATTTAACTAGGTGAATAGCTAACTAAGGTTGAGGATAGGTCCAAGGTGATTTGACATCAAAAATTGATCGAGGGGATATATTTTAGTGTCTACATTTTATCCCTTTTTGTTGTGCAATTTTAGGTCAATAAATCATAGAACAAAAATGAAGTGTTGACTGGCTAAGGTTTGGTTGCCCTGAGTATGGGAGGAGGGTATTCCCCCTCAAATTGGGAGTCCATGAGGTAACACTAAAATCAGGTCATGGTTTGATAAAAGGTAAAATAGAGGTCACGAGGTGGGTAACTAAAAAGGTGTGGGCATTTGAAACATAAATATGTGCAAAAAATGCAACAAAATATGAGAGTCAAAATCAGACAAATACTAAAGTTGTCAATGTTGAGAATAAAAAGTTCAAATTCTAGGATAAGTGATAAGGTAATCGGTCCTTAGCATTAGTCATAGTTGATTAGGTTACACATATTATATATCCTATGAAAGGTCAGTGTTTGCTCAGGTATCTAGGGTAGGAAGTGCTCTGAAGAAAAACACAAATGGTTAGGTCATGCACAAGGTGGTGTGTAATGCAAAAAGTTTAACATGGAAAAAATCAATCAAGGTTGTCAATAATGACCAAAGCAAGGTCATCGCAAGGTATGCAAATAGGTGGGTTTTAAAAAGGTTCCATCATTAAGATGGATGTAAGTGAATGGGTGGGTGGTTGGTTGGGTAAGGAGTTACTAAGATGACTCCTAATGCGTTAGGCAAGAGGACGCTACCTACATAGTCCCATGGATAGTGGATCGAACATGGAATTTAGGCCTAATGTAGTCCTTGGTGGTTGAGGGAGAAGGTGACTCCTGAAAAGGTCAAGGTGTGGCAATAAATGGGTTGCCGCATGTAGATGTGTTGTAAGTTTAAGTTTAAGTAAAAAAAGGATGAGAAAAGGTAGGGGAAATGAATTTGAACCCTAACCATCAATGGTTAGGGATAATTAGAAATGGTTAGGTAACCATCAATGATTAGGGTTAACTGTCAAGGGTTATGTAACCATCGATGGTTAGGGTCAACCGTCGATGGTTAGGTAACCATTGATAGTTGGGTAAAAACCCTAAAACCATGATAAAAAGGTAAATGGTTAATCATTTTATCCTCATTTGAAAACATGACTATTTGGCATTTTGCTTTATCTGAGCATTGTATATGAAAGTGTGTGTGAGTGTTGAAAGTGTATTGAGGTGTCGAAATAAGATTAGTGTTTGTGAGTGATCCAGTAGGGCTAAGATGGATGCTGGAGATGCTCACAAATAGGTGGTTGGGCATGGGTTGAGACATTGCCACTAGTCTGAAATGAGGTAGGTTTTATTTTTAAATTGATATGGATGATAATTTGTGAAAATAAGATATAAAAAATGGATGTGAATGCATGTTAGCAGTAGATTGTGCTAGTAGAACATGCCTTAGGGTTTGGTTTTTATATGTTTTTTAGGGTGTATGATAGTGTAGGGGAATGTGGGTAGGATCTAAGAGTGGTAAGGTTTATGTAGGGGTGTAGAGGAAGTTTAAAAGTGGTGGGAAGGGAGCTGTAGGTTAGCTTAGGTTTTTGTAGAGGAGGTTGGGAGGTTGAGGCTCACCATTGACAGTTACTAATAATGACTATCTGTGGTTGACATGACCAGTGACAGTTGACCCTAGGGGTAAAAATACCCCAAGGAGAACATTAATAGTTGTGAGATCCTTAGATGATTGAGGAAGAAGGCTTTATTAGGTGAGAATGGGAAGGAGGGTTGGGGGTGGGTGTTGTTGTTTAATTGATTGTTATAAAAATATAATTGTGTTGGATTTATAAATAGCTTTTGAATGTTGGTTTCATAGCATTTGATTCTATAGTTTGTGTTATAATGTTTTTTTTTAAATAGTAATGTTTAGGGAAGTTGATGAATTGTATATTATTAATATTTTTGTTGATGATAGGTTATGATGTAAATAATGTGTGGAAGAACGTTTTGAGGAAGGGTTGAGGTTTCATACGGTAATAGGATGGAGATGATAGATATTTTTTTTAGAGATAAGGGGAGTATAGGATGATTACAAAGGTAATAAATGATTAAGGGATGAAATGTTTATGAGGTGTATAATGGGATAAAAGAAGAAGTTTTTTAGGAGTGTGAAGCTTTGTAGAGATAGTTGATGCTTGGCTAGAAATGAGAGGTAGCTAGGTGTTTAAATATCTAGTTAGGAAGAGATGATGAGTAGGATAGAGGTGAGAAGAGTGAGTAGAACTGAGTAGGTGATAGGTGAATGAAGTCCATGAAGGGTTGAAAGTGTTTATTTGTAATTATGAGAGATAGGTGTAGGAAAAAAGGATATATGAAATAGTGTTAGTAGAGATGCAAGTGTTTGATAATCATCATGTACATAGGGATAAGTTATCACCTAATTCTTGATATGATTGTTTTGCAAGCTCAAGATTAGATCTAGCTATAAGATCAAGTACCTGAGATCTTCATGAAGGTGAGAGATGTTATGTTCATAGAGGACTGGCAACACATGGAGGTAGTGGGATTCAAAAGGATGCATCATTATCAATGCCTTCTTAGGGATACCATGATGATAGTCACCCTCATTGAGAGATGGGACCTGGAAACTAACACATTTTGGTTATTGACTAGAGAGATGATCATCCTACTAGAGGATGTGCATAGGATCACCCAGTTACTTATTTGAGGGGACCTAATTTATCACATAAAGAGTGAGGATATTGATGAGTGTATGGATCTATTGTTCGAGGTGGACATAGTGCATGCATAATTTCATGCAGGTGGATTCAACATTAGGTCATTATACCAATTGGCCTAGGGAGAGAGGCACCTATTGATGATGATATAGCTAGTGGTGACTTGTTATGCTCTACAAGATTTAGTCAAAGGGAGGTTCCCTTATGTTTTTCAAAGGGTACTTATGGAATTAGTGCTTGGGAGGACTATTTTTGGATGGGCCCAGGTTTTGTTAGTGAAAATATATAGAGAGTTATGGGGATTCATAACACATAGGTATTATGGTATTAGTGTGGGGTTTGTACTCCATTTATGGGTGTATGAGTAGATACTGGTGCTGAGACCATTAGGCCTACCTATAGAGGGTTACTTATCGATAGACTATATAGTTGGATTTTATCAATGGAGGAGGAATGGGGTGATGATAGGGGCTGGTGGTGTGATGGATATTGATTATTTTTGAGATGACTTGGAGTTCTTGGCATCTAGAGATATAGTATGGAGGCCATACATGACTTGACCTATGTGGGTTGGATATAGGTGCCATACATATTCATTGCAGAGCTGGAGATGGGTATATGGTCGATGGGATGGTGAGATAGAGTGCATCCCATTTGAGAAGTATAGAGACAGTTCAAACTTAGATAAGGGATCCTACTTGATTTTGCATAGTATAAGAGGGAGGATGCAAAGTTTTTATTTCTAGAGCTGTAACCAGAGGAGGAGTTAGATCATGAGGAGCTACCCAACAGAGTGAGAGATGACATGGGCATCATAGCTTATTATCCTACATGATTTTAGGGTAGATATGTGGTAGCCAATTTTAGTTGGGGTGATGGGGGCTAGAGGCCCATGTACATTGATCCAGCATAAGGACCAACATAGGGTGATCTTCAGGTAGTGGTAGCACTGGCTATTGCCCAGGCCCAGATTATAGCATTACAAGGGTAGGTGGTCATGTTATAGGGAAATGTTATGGCACTATAGGGATAGGTGGGGGATATGACAGTAGAGAGGGACCAGGCATGGGCCTAGGTCATTACTTTATAGGGTAGGCAACTAGTCTACATGGCCAAATAAGCACATTATAGGGTTAGATTGGTGTGGGTATGGCAGCAATAGTAGTAGGACGGCTAGTAGATTTAATTTCATGGGCATGTTATTTTGCCATTATACTAGAGCTTCATTATTATGAGGCAAGGGTATTTAATCAGTTTCCTCATACCATGAGATTCATTGAGTATAGAGCTAGCATGGGTAGTGGGGCCATGCTTAGTTCCCCAAGTCATTGGGCTATGATAGTGGGTCAAATAGGGGTGTTGAAGGGACCACCACTAGGTACAGGTATAGATGGGGCTAGTGGCAGTGGTACTCTAGGTGCAGGTCCATGATGAGATTGTATTTTTTTATATGTATATATGTATTTTGATACTGGCCTATGCATCGTTGATGTGATATGTATATGAGTGAGAGACATATACATGTATTGACACATATTGATGTGTGTGCGTGTGTGTGGGTGTGTGTGTGTGTGTGTGTGTGTGTGTGTGTGTGTGTGTGTGTGTGTGTGTGTGTGTGTGTGTGTGTGTGTGTGTGTGTGTGTGTGTGTGTGTGTGTGTGTGTGTGTGTGCGTGTGTGTGTGTGTGTGTGTGTGTGTGTGTGCATGTGTGTGTGTGATTTAGATGTTTATGGTGATTATGCTTTTATATTTTATAAGATGCATGCGTACATGTTTATTATGTGATGATTTATGACTAATGTTGATGTGTGATTTAAATACTTCAAATTTTACAGATGATGATTGCTTATAGACTTATGATTATGATGATTATTTAGATTGATGTTCTTAGTATAGGCATGTGATGATATATGGTTTGATGATGATGTGATTTGGATTATATGGATAGATTCTAATGTGTGGTTAATGTTTATGATGTGCATGCTTTGATATTTAAATAATGTATGAATGTGATGTAACTTGTGAAAGAAAATGGTTGGTATGATGTGTTTATTTTGATTCCATGGTTCATGAGATATTGTGGATTATGGATTATGTTCTTCTTTAATATTGTTGTGGTGAGTATAGGTAGGATTTAACATTTTAATGAAACCAAATAAAGCAAGTGTAGGTGATAAACTAAATGTGAGAAAAGGAATGATGAGAGACAACGTCCTCATGAATCAATATAAGAGAGAGTAAGAAAAAGACATGTTGGGTTCATTGGCTTAAACCCTGTTAAACCCAAGGTGGATTCATTTTAATGACAATAAACCTTTCATATGTTTTGCATTAGCACACTTTTAGTGAAAAGGTGTCATCATAAACATAGGGTGCTAAGTGAGCTCATAGTCTTTTGATTTATAGAGGGTATATAGGAAATGGGGATAATAGGTAAATGGAGGGAAAATGGATGATGTAGGAACCTAATGTGGATTTACTTACCCTTTTGATAGGTGACCTAAGAGCCAGAACATATAAGGCCATGTCTTTACAAGGTGTAGATTGATCAATGTAGGAAGCCTACAAATGTATTTTTTTATGAGAGAGCTGATTACAGCCCTTTTGTGGGATAAATCTCTTTCAATGGGGGTCATTTATTACTTGATTTTATGAAAAGGGTGAAGTTGATTAATGCAAGAAGCTTTGAATGGTTTGATTGAGATGATTGTAGCTTGCATGAAGAGATTATTTCCAACATTTTGGCTTAGCCATCCTTCAAGGGAGTGTTCTAAGTATAAATACAAAGAAGTGTTTGATACTTGTCCTTCGAGGGATCAATCTATCTATTTTTGACTTTATTTGGTAGTCATCCGTCAAGGGAGTAGGCTGTACTTAAGAAAATGGAGATAAATAATATTTTATATCCCATATAGAATATTTGAATGTTGTTTTAGACATGGACCCATCTATCCAACCTTAGAGGTTGACCTTTATAAGGGTAATATTTTTACCACAAAAGGTGGTTACGAGGTAATGGAAAGTGGTTTTGGAGAAATAAGTGACCATGGGATTCCATCTAGTTAGAGATGAAAATTATCCATTAGAACCATGCCATGGGTAGAGCCATGGTACCCATGTTTAAGATTGGGCTAAAATTTATGATGAATAATCACATGGATCTGTTGTAATCAAATGTCCCCAAGAGGAATAGGGTAATAGGGTAAGGGAGGTGAGAATATCATAAACCAATGGAAGAGCTTAGTTAGACAACAAGGTTTATCAGATCTTCCTTAATAGTAGAAAGGGCACAGATGTGAAGCATTAAAAGGCTCAAGTTCTGATTTTCCTTCAAGAGAGAACAAATGATAAGCTCTTAATCCATACTTATGGGTGATAATATAGGGTCCAAGCCAATTAAAATCAAAATTTCCCTTTTTTCTTTTCTCCATATTTTTTACATGTTGGTTTTATTTAAGGATGAGGTCTCCAATATTGAACTAACATTATTTTATATGTTTATTATAAGCACAAGTGATACACGCTTAGTAGACACAAAGATGGTTAAGGGCAGTAAGGCGATGCTCATCAAGCAACTCAAGGCATGTGAGGCATTCTTGATGATAATTATCATTAGAAATGATGTCTTGTAAGGATATAAAAAGAGAGGGGATCTAAACTTTGAGAGGTAAGATGGCCTCCATACCAAAGACCAGGGAAAAAGGTGTAGCACTCATGGAGGTTCGAATATTAGTGTAATAAGACCATAAAGTGAATGGGATGTGCAAGTGCCAATCCTGACCTGAAGCACTTACAACTTTGGTTAGCATTTTAATGAGGATTTTTTTGGAGGTTTCTACCTGTCTGTTTTCCTACGGATGATAAGGCAAGGAAAAGTTGAGCTTGATGTTGAAAGTATCACAGAAGGTTTGAATTTTTTTTTATTTTTGAAGGATTTTCCATTATCAGTGATCATTTTGTGAGGGACACCAAAATGACATATGATGTGGTGATTGATGAAATCAATAATTTTTTCAACTTTGATCAAGATAATGGGAATAGCTTCCACCCATTTAGTGAAATATTTGGTAGTGTTGATGATAAATTAGTGTCATTAAGATGAGTGAGGATTGATTTATCTAATGAGATCAAGCCCCCAATATGAGAAGGGTGAATAATATTTGGATACCTAAAGTCCATGAGTAGGTGCATGATGCAAATTAACACATTGTTAGCATTTGACACACTTCTTTACATAGTCACAACAATCTTGATTGAGGTTAGGCCAATAGTAGCTAAGGCATACTATTATTTTAGTGATAGTGAGGCCACTAAAGTGTCCCCCATAGACTCCACCATGAGTTTCCTTAATGGCATGGTAAATCTCATGACTATGTAGATAATGGAGAATAAGGTTGTCAAAGCCACATTTATAAAGGATTCATCCTAGTATAGTATAACAAGAGGTACCCTGAATGAACACCTTTTGAAAATTATTTGAGAGGTCAAGTGGAATGATGCTAAGGTTAAGGTAGTTAAAAGTTTGGTCATACCAGACATCTAAAGGAGATGCCTCCATACTAAAAATGGAAAGAAGGTGATCCAAAACTCAAAAGCTTTGGTTAAAAGATAATTCAATAAATAATAAAAACACAATTCAAATAATTCTATCTCTGAAAAGATGTTTTATTGATCAAATTTGTAGACCCAAACATATGCCTATCTCTGAGAAGAGATGTCTGATTTATATTTTGGGTTACATCTTCATTTATACATGTTTTGAAGGTGTGACGAGGATGTGGAAGGTTACCAATCTCAAGGGAGATTAAGTGGTTTGACTTCCATGATTTACAACAATACATAATTTGAGGAATTACTATTTTTAGAAACTTACTATTTTTAGACTGTACTACTCAAATCAAAATTTAGGGAACTTCCATTGGGTTTTTGGGGGTAAAAATACATCAAAAAAATATTCATACCATCTCACCACATTCTCCTCATTCTTATATTTCCAATGGTTCAAACGGTGAGTCAATTGGAGCTACGATGCAAAAGTTATGGCTCCCAGAAGTTCTATCATCAATTGGGGTGGACCCATCACCTAAATTGTCACCTAAATTATTGCTTGGATCATTCATCCCTCCTTGAGAAGCAATAGTCTCCATTGCATCAATATTTTTCATCAAGTGTGGTAGTTGTACTTTGATTTGATTCTTAATGCATACTTGGAATGGACTATGATTTATGAAACTATGCAGGGCCTAATTATTCACCATTTATGTCTGACCATTAGTCTATGGATGGAAGGCCATGAAATTCTTCAGCTTGGTATCTATTTTCTTCTATTATTGTTTTGTTTGTGTAGTCAGGGCTGCAACATTGGCCCTTTTGGATTCTTATGGCTTTACCACCATGAGAACAAATTTCTTGGCACTAATCAGAGAGACAGAGGTAGAAGGTGGTACCTCTGGTACCCGATAGTGCCATGTTCCAAGAGTGAGAGTGATCCTTCAAGTTCTTGATTCATAGATGCCATGTCGATCATACATGAATGGCTAACCAAAGAGTATATCACAAACATCTATATTGACCACATCACATAAAACCTCATCTTGGAAAGGTTTTATTACATATGAGAAAAGACATTGGTGGGTGATATGGAGGTTTCTCTCGGGACTCAACCATCCAATACTATATGGCTTTGGGTGAGGCTTCATGGATAGATTTAGGTTTTTCACAACATTATCAGAGATTAAATTATTTTGACTTCCACTATCAAGAATGAAATGTAGAGGCTTACCTTTCACCCATCACTTAGAGTGAAACAACCTTTCCTTATCATCTAGCCTCTCCTCATGGTCTGTGATGAAGCAACAATAGCTTCAAGCTCAACATCTACAATTTATTCTTCAACTACAGGGTCTATATGAGATAGAGCAGTAGATTTTGAGAATTGTGACTCAAAAAGTAAGGACTTGATGGCTCAACATTCTTCTTTGGAGTGAGTTCCAAATTTGTGATAATCACACCACTCCCTAGTCTTTCCTTCCTTTTGCTTCCAATTTTGGCCTCGTGTTTGACCTTCTTTGTCACTATTCCATTTTAAAGGCTAACTCTTCATATTCATTCTTCCATGCTTCTACTCAATCTTCACTATGAACTTATACGCTTCATCGATGGTTTCCAAATTGAAGAGTCCCATTTCTCCCTATATGTACCATAATAGTCCACCATGATATTTAAGAACCTTATGTTTCTCACTTTCTTAGATGCCCAATCTCACAGATAGAGATTAATAAATGTCAATGTAATCTTGAACAAACTAATCCTTACCCTAGCAAAGTTATTGTCACTCTATATACAGATCGTCATATGCTCTAATGGGGCAGTATTCTTCCTTTACATCTTCTATGAAATCATCCCAGGTAGGATCTGCCTCAAGGCCAATATCATCTACACTGAATCTCTTTTTGTACACTTCCCACCAATTTTTGACAGGCAATGATGCTTTCAAAAGAGTAAAGGTGATCTTCTCTTTATCGATGAATTTATTTATAGAGAAATAAGATGATAATTGATCCAATCAATTTTATACTACATCAGTATTGATTTTGCATTCAAATGTAGGGATATAAAAATTCACCTAAACTTTGAAGGGTGTTGGGGCACTGAAAGGATGTGTGAGTGTAGATGAGGAGCTAGAATTTCCCATTGAGATTTGTTAGGAAATTTGAGTGAATTGTTATAGCATATACACTTGCTCCTATTGGAATTATTCATTCACCATTTCCTTGAAAGGATCAGATGTCTCAATTTTGTCCACCATTTGAAGTCATTTTGAGTGAATAGGTGGATAGTCTGTTGGTTCTATTTTCCACCCAAGCTTCCTATAATCTAACCTCATCCTTGGGATCATACACTCTAAAGACAAACCACTCTGATACCACTGATCCAAAACTCAAAATCTTTGGTTGAAATATAATTCAATAAACAAGAAAAATACAATTCAAATAATGCTATCTCTGAGAAGAGATATTTTATTGATCAAATTTGTAGACCTAAACATATGCCTATCTCTGAGAAGAGATGTCTAATTTCTATTTCAGGTTATATCTTCATTTATATATGTTTTGAAGGTGTGAAAAGGATGTGAAAGGTCACCAATCTTGAGGGAGATTAATTGGTTCAAATTCCATGATTTACAATAATATAGAATTCAAGGAATTACTATTTTTAGAAACTTACTATTTTTAGACTGCACTACTAAAATTGAAATTTGGTGCACTTCCATTGGGTTTTATGGGGTCAAAATCCATCAAGAAAATCTCCATGACATCTCACTACATTATCCTCATTCTTAGCTTTCCAATGGTTCAAATGGTGAGTCAATTGGAGCTATGGTGCAAAAGTTATGGCTCCTAGAAGTTCCATCATCAATTGGGGTGGACCTGTCGCCTGAATTGTCACCTGAATTATTGCCCAGATCATTCCTCCCTCCTTGAGAAGAAATGTTCCCCATTTCATCAATATTTTTCATCAAGTGTGGTAGTTTTACTTCAATTTTATTCCTGATGCATACTTGGAATGGACTATGATTTATGGAATTGTGTAGGGCCCGATTGTTTACCATTTCTATCTAACCATTAGTCTGTGGATGGAAGGCCATGAACTTCTTCAGCTTTGTATCTATTTTCTTCTATTGTTGTGTTGTTTGTGTAGTTAGGGCTGTAACATCAGCTCTTTTAGATTCTTGTGGCTTGACCACCATGAGAACAAATTTCTTGGCATTAATCAAAGAGATAGATGTAGAAGGTGGTACCTGTGGTACCCTGTAACACTGTGTTCCAAGAGTGAGAGTGATCCTTCAAGTTCTTGATTCATATATTCCATGTCAATCATACATGAATGGATAACTAAAGAGTACATCATAAACATCTAGATTGACCACATCACATAAGACCTCATCTTGGAAAGGTTTTATTGCATATGAGAGAAGACATTGGTGGGTGACACAGAGGTTTCTCCCTAGACTCAACCATCCAATACTGTATGGCTTTGGGTGAGGCTTCATGAAAAAATTTAGGCTTTTCACAACATTAGTAGAGATTAAATTCTTTTGACTTCCACTATCAAGAATGAAATGTAGAGGCTTACCTTTCACCCATAACTTAGAGTGAAACAACCTTTCCTTGTCATCTAGCCTTTCCTCATGGATCTGTGATGAAGTAACAATGGCTTCAAGCTCAACATCTACAATTTATTCTTCAACCTCTTCAATTTTAGGGTTTGTATGAGATAGAATAGTAGATGTTGAGGATTGTGACTCAGAAAGCAGGGACTTGATGGTTCAACATTCTTCTTTAGAGCGAGTTCTATATTTGTGATAATTACACCACTTCCCAGTCTTTCCTTCCTTTTACTTCCAATTTGGGCCTCGTGTTTGACCTTATTTGTCAGTTTTCTATGATGAAGGCTGACTCTTCATATTCATTCTTCCATGCTTCTGCTCAATCTTCATTGTGAACTTGTATGCTTCATTGATGGTTTCCAAATTGAAGAGTTCCATTTATCCCTATATGTACCATTGTAGTCCACCACAATATTTGAGAACCTTATGTTTCTCACTTTCTTGGATGCCCAATCTCGTAGATAGAGAATGAAAAATATCAGTGTAATCTTGAACATACTATTCCTTACCTTGGTAAAGTTGTTTCCACTCTATATACAGATCATTAAATGCTCTAATGGGGTAGTATTCTTCCTTTATAGCTTTTATGAAATCATCCCAGGTAGGTTCCACCTCAAGGCTAATATCATCTACACTGATTCTCTTTTTGTACACTTCTCACCAATTTTTGATAGGCAATGATGCTTTCAAAAGAGCAAAGGTGATCTTCTCTTTATCAATGAATTTATTTACAAAGAAATAAGATGATAATTGATCCAACCAATTTTCTATTGCATCAAAATTGATTTTGCCTCCAAATGTAGGGATATCAAAATTCACCTGAACCTTGAACGGTATTAGGGCACTGAAAGGATGTGGGAGTGCAGATGAGAAGCCAAAAATTTTCATCGAGATTTTTTAGAGAATTTGAGTGAATTGTTGTAAAATCTACACTTTCTACTATTGGATAGCTTCATTCACCATTTCCTTGAAAGGATCAAATGTCTCGATGGTTTCCACCATTTGAAGTCATTTGGAGTGAATAGGTGGATAGTCTACTGGTTCTATTTTCCACCCAAGCTTTCTATAATCTGACCTCATCCTTAGGATCATACACTCTAAAGACAAACCACTCTGATACCACTAATCCAATACTCAAAATCTTTGGTTGAAAGATAATTCAAGAAATAAGAACAACATAATTCAAATAATGTTATCTCTAAGAATAGATGTTTTATTGATCAAATTTACAGACCCAAACATATGCCTATCTCTGAGAAGAGATGTTTGATTTCTATTTTGGGTTACATCTATATTTATACATGTTTTTAAGGTGTGATAAGGATGTTTAAGGTCACCAATATTGAGGGATATTAAGTGGTTTGACTTCCACAATTTACAACAATACAGAATTCGAGGAATTACTATTTTTAGAAACTTACTATTTTTAGATTGCACTACTAAAATTGAAATTTGAGGCACCTACATTGGGTTTTCATGGGTAAAAATCCATTTATTAGATCTTCATGCCATCTCACTACATTCTCCTCATTTTTATC
This sequence comes from Torreya grandis, assembly GCA_037957365.1. NCBI lineage: Eukaryota > Viridiplantae > Streptophyta > Pinopsida > Cupressales > Taxaceae > Torreya > Torreya grandis. The sequence goes on along the minus strand of JARHVA010000485.1, from coordinate 1,363,907 downwards.
TTTCCAACGGTTCAAACAGTGAGTCAATTAGAGCTACGATGCAAAAGTTATGGCTCCTAGAAGTTTTATCATTAATTGGGGTGGACCCATCACTTGAATTGTCACCTGAATTGTTGCCCAAATCAGAAGGTCTAAAATTATATATGAAGGCCTGATGAAGTGATGGATGGTGACAAATACTTTAGATTTAGTGGGTTGAGAGGAAATTTGAGAGACAAGGGAGGCCATTGTATCTAAGAATTTTTTAATAGATCAAGGTACTAACTAGATTTGGTAACGTTTAAAATATGTTAAGAGTTTGTCAATGAGAAGCTTATAATTTTGCAAAATATCATTTTTACTTTGATAGGACCCATTGATTTGGTTGATAATGAGTTAGGAATCACCAAAGATATAAATGGTTTTGATTCCCAAGGTGAAAGCAGTTTGGAAATCGATGACTAAAGCTTCATATTCCACCATGTTGTTAGTACATTCAAATTTAAGTTTAAAGGAAAGTAGAAGAGGTTCTCCATGAAGGGGAATGAGAATTACGCCTACACCCCCACCATGTTGGCATTTATATCTATCAAAAAATATGGTCATTTGGTAAGGGGGGTTTTCCTAAGAAAGAGTCACAATAGACTCATCTAGAAAAGTCAATGGAATGGGTTGGTTATTCGGGAGTGGAGCTTCAGCCAATTGGTTAGCGATGACCTACCCTTTAATGGATTTTTTTTGAAGAAACTCAAGATCAAACTCAACTAGAAGCATGAACCACTTAGCCATATGTTGATTTTGGAATGGCTTGGAGTGTATATACTTGAGTGGGTTGGTGTTGGTAATAACATATGTTTTGTGATTGAGAAGGTAACGACAAAGTTTAGAGGTGAAAAAAATGAGAGTGAGATAAAGCTTGTTAGGATGGGTATATCATGTCTCATACTCTACAAGCGTGTGGATAATATAATAGATGGATTGCTCTTTATTTTTCTCATCTCGATGAGCCAACATTGCTCCTAAATAGTGATTAGTGGTGGATATGTAAAGGTAGAAAGGTTGGTCATCCCTAGATGGGATAAGAACTAGTAGATAAATCAAGTACTCCTTGAGTGAATCAAAGGATTTTTTACAATATCTGGTCCATCTAAGGGAGGTGTCTTTCTTCAGGAGATGGTGAAAGGGTTGGCATCTATTTGATAGCTAGGAGATGAAGAGATGGATAGATTGGAGTTTCCCCTATAGACTGTGAAGTTGTTTAAGGTTTGTTGGAGGAGGTATTTTCAAGATGGCCCTAACCTTAGCAAGATGTGTTGAATGAAGTTGATGAACATAAGACATTGAATTAATTTTTTTACGAGAAGAGCTATGTGAAGGTGCATTTTACGAAGCTTTTGCAATATTGGCTTAGCCTCAGGATAGTTAATGATGTTATGGAGAGCGATGGAGGGGTCAATCCTAGGCATATCCTAATAAGACCACATGAATGTGATGGTACAATCTTAAAGTAAGGTGGGATAATCTCATTGCTCATTTGAGTTTAAGGATTGGCCAAGTTTAATGATATGAGGATCCTCCTGGATCCCCAAGTTAATGTCAATATTTGATTCATTGAGCATGGTTTGGTTTTCAAGAGGGAGAGATTTATGAATAGAAGAATCCCCTACACCAAGATAGGTGAGGATGGAATCATCATCTTGATGCTGTGTTGGGTGAATATTTTGTCGTCAACTAACTGATGACAAAATAGGTATATCAGCCACAGCATAGAGAGATTTACACCATGAGAAGTGTGGTTTTACCAGATCTAGATGAGGTAAATCTCTCCTCTCATCAAGAGGAGGTTCCCTATAAATATTTACGTGCCGAATATATATATATATATATATATATATATATATATATATATATATATATATATATAATTAAGCAGAAAATAACACAGAGGGTGGTATAACAACATCTACCTCTCTTTTTTTAAAAGTAATGTATAAAGAACAAAAGGGGGAAATCCTAGTCCGTAGCCAACAACATTCCTCTTTTTTCAGGGATGGTATCAAACATGGAGCAAAAAATCACCTAAAGTGACGAAGTTCACAAGAACACTCACGTAAGCACAAAGTCTTCCGTAGTCTCCTTCACCGATTCAGAACAAGTACAACTGTAAAGTAAAGTGAAGCACAAAGTCTTCACCTGAAACTACAAAAGATAACTAAATCTCAAAGATAAAAGCAGCACAAAGTCTATCTTCTACCTTCCAAAAATGCCCTCAGATAATACTAACACACCCACTTTGCTTATTAAATTAGATAAACAAGATATTATCAGGAAAAAAGACGTAAGAACTATTTCCTAAATAACATAGACAATCTCAACACAAAGTCTGAAATAACCTGCTTCTCATTCATTCAACAAAATATGATTTATAAATTTGATCACAAAGTCTCAAAAGTTGCTTCAATTTCAGCAGAGTGTTTGCTATTAAAATTTTCAATATCATTTACTAATGAGGTCTCCACTGTATATAGGGAGAAAATCCTCAAAAATAGAAAATAATAAATATACAAAATATCTTGGTCAAAGATGACTCATCTTTGACTTTTAGATATTTTTCTGAACTTTTTACATGTAATTACATATTTCAAAATTGCATGCACTTTACACAAAATAGAAGTGCATAAGGAGAGAAGAAGAAAGAAAAGAGAAAGAGAGAGAATCAGTTCTGGATGCTAGGTTTCTTTAGATGGGCATCATACATGGTGATAGATCCCTGAATTCCCATGCTGTCTAGCACAACTACATTCTTGGAGATGATTCTTACTCTGATCAGTGCGTCCTTCAATGTTGTGACAGCTTTAGCGTGGCCAGTTAACCTGGATTTCAGATTCTCCAAAGTTAACTGAGCATCTAGAATGCTGTCCATCGAAGACATTGAGAAGGATTTTTTTTAAAAATCTCTTCGAATCATCTCCTTGAAATTTTAAATCATCTCTTCTACCAGAAGGAATTGATTTTTCTTAGAGGTTAAGTCGCATGGCAGCTCTTCTAATTTATTTAGCAGGCTCAGGTCACTCTTCTCACTAGCTTCTTTAAAAGCTTTAAGATCATCAATTAAATATTTGAGTACCTGGATTCTAAAGACCAGTGACTCCTTGATCTCAACATAAGAGTCCTTGTTGGAGATGACACCGATAGATATCAGGGTGCTCTTCTTGAAATCTTTCATTTTTTCTATTTGCCAAGATTTTTCTCCAAGCTATCAATCTCTTGAGAGATAAGAGAGACAAAATCATCTACCTGTGTTTTTACCTTCTTCATTTTTCCTATTTTTGATGCTACTTCTGTAAGTAGAGAAACTCCCTGAGTATACATCTTTTCGATATAGTCTTCCAAGAATTTCCCTTTCAAATAAGTTTTTTTTGCTTTTTGAATGACTGAGTCATCCACAGAGAAGGCCTCTGGAGTTGTTGCTTCAAGAGGAAGAGTGAACCTTTTTACTACTGCCATTAGCTGCTCTGCCTTGGCTTTGTAATAATCCTTCATTTCCTTCTCCCGATCAAATTTTTGGACCATGATGTCCATAGCTGATTGAAGATCACTTTTCGCACCTTCGTGGGTAACTTTGCCAAGTTCAACATGAGAGATGGAATAGATACTCATCTCGAAACCCTCAAGGGTTGCATCCTGTGGAGGCTTGGCAATTTCCAAAAAAAATTGTCCCTTTTTTTTGACCAATTTGGAGAGGATTCTTGGCCTCTTAGGAGCCTTTGCTTTCACCGGCACTATTTTGCCAAAGTCGAACTCATCTGGGGAGATGGCCATTTTTTTTATTTTCAGCGTGAAAGCAGACATCCAAGGCAGGAGAAAAGTGCCTGTTGTGGCAATGGTTGTCTCTACTGGTGTTACTGTAGTAGCTTCCACACTGTTAGTGGTGATAGTAGTTGTAGTCAGAGTAATTGGTGAAACTGCACCGACTACTAATTTTGGCTCGGGTGCAGGGCTTGCTGGCAAGTTGAAGGAAGGAGATGATAGACTTGGAATGGATCTAGAAGAGCGAGGGGAACTTCTAGAAGGACCTTGAGGATCACCAAATACAACTCTAGAAGGAGAAGTGGCTCTGGAGGAGGGAACACTGATAGGAGAGATGGGAGAAGAGGGAACCACAGGGGACTGAGGGGGAGAAGGAGATACGCTCTTGCTCAGTTGCGCTTGTTCCTGTGAGAGTGGAGACCCAACACTTAATTGCCTTGACGGTTGATCATCTATCTCTATAGGTTGAGCTGCCTGTGCCTGAGGGCTCTATTCTTTAGTTCTTTTTATTACTGCTTCTGGCCCTTGTGCAGTCTTTGATTTCTTGGATACAAAGATGATCATAGGCTTGTGAGGCTTAGAAGGAGAAGGGACAGCACCTTTATTTTTGGTTCTGTTCTCTATTTTCATCTTTAATTCTGCTTGGTATTCAGCCTTTGAACCCGTAATGAATTCCCTCAGGGTGATCCCTTTGGCTGCTAACCAATCATTGGTGTTAGCCAATATTGGTTCAAATATTTTTCTCAGAGAAGTCAACTCCTTCTGAGACCACTGAATTGGAGGGAGAGGGGAACCGACAACCTTTTCTACCAGATACCTGCTATTTATGATGTTCCCATCATCGATTAGGCAAGAGGGGATCTCTGCAAGCTTGAGATATTCTATCTGCTCCAGTGTCAGTCGGTAATAGTCCATTTTTCTAATTTCCTCAGCTGTCCTCAGGTCTACCCAGATATCCTCAATCATGGGTTCATGGAACTGAGTTTTTCTTCTGATCTTCTCCTTGACTCCCCTGTAATCAAATTTCTCCCGTCTCTTGAATGGATTGATAGTAACTATCTGCATTTCAATTTCCATGACCTTGGCTTTGGTCGATGTAGCAACTGAAAACCTGTCAATCTATATTGGAAACTTGAAACTAGGTCTCTTAAGTTTCATCTGTTTAGTATGCATGACAACTAGTTGTCGGCAAAGTTCCATTAAAACTAATTTATCTGAAGAGAACTTGGGGAGCATATAGGGGTAGCCTTGGTAAAAGCTGACTTGAAAATAACAGAAAGTGGGGAACTGGAGGAACATCCAGCCATAATCATTTACCACTGCCCAGGCCTCATCTGATATTCTCTTTTACTCGAGCTGAGGATCGAAGAGACACAAAAACATGGCAAAGAAAGCATCATTTACTCTTTTGAAATGATGTGTTGACCCTTGAAGCGTCAGCTGAGGATAATACGAGTAGAGCAGGATGGTCTTTCTATCTCCTACTATAGTTAATCCTGGGAAAGACTGCATGGCAGCAACTATGTAAACCAGGTACGAAGTCATGTAAAACTTGAAAAAAGTCTGTACCCTAGTTAATTTTTCATGGAGAGCATTGTTGATTTGCTCTCCCCAAAAGATGGCTTGTTTACCCTGGAGGATGATCTTAATGAATGGGTACATCTATTCATGGAACTGTGAAGAAGATGGGAGGCCCTATACTCTGCTAAGAAGGGTGATCAAGTCACCAACTTCTTCGACGAAATCACTCTTTGGGAAGTTCCGCGGCCATCTGGAGAGGCTGGTCGTGGGAGTCTTCAACTACTTATAATTTATAACTTTATTTTCCCTTTCGGGGTATTTATCATACTCCTTCTGTATATCCCTGAAGTTGATTTGGGTTACTTCGGTGGCTGGATGGCACATGAAAACTTTGTTGATAAATTTGGGGTCCAATCGAATCACTGTGTTTTCGTTGGCATTTGAGATCATTCTGGTCTCTTTTGTTGTAAAAGTGTGCACATTAGAGGATGAACTCAGCATGATTCACTGCTATAGGAAAGACGACCACCAGGAGGATGTTGCTCTCAATGATCCTCTTTATCCTAGTGCTGGGATTTGTCGTCTTGGTTCATGCCAAAAATTTGGCCATGTCCACGTGGCCAATTTCGGTGTCTTGAATGTCATCGACATTCGAGGAGACTAATGTGAGCTGAAATATGCTCTGGTACTTATACTTCATGGTTTTTGCTTTTTTGGGAGACGCTTCCATCATGGAGAATGATCTTGACTGGATGGGAGCAGATGTGCAGAAGTTTGCTGAAGGTGCTGTAGTCATGACCACAGATGAGAGGAGAGTGAGTGAGAGAGGGAAAGCACAATTTAAGTGATCTTGGTTACTAGAGGTCACTTACAAAAGTTGGGTGGAAGAAGGAATGAAAAATGAGAAAGAAAGGAAAAGAAAAGGACAGGTCAAAAAATTCTTGAGAGTTAGGAAAATTCAGGAGAGAGACGTAGGGGTGACAAAAATTTCTGCCCCTACATGTAAAAAGTGCAAGGGCAGCGAAATTTTTTGCCCATGGAGGAACGGGATGCATAGGCAGTGAATTTTGCCTCCCTTGTAGACTGAAAAAAGGAAAAAGGGAAAGGGCGGCAAAAATCTCTGCCCTTGCAAAGAATGTCTGCAGGGGCGATGAATTTTGCCTCCCTTGCCGACGGTGGAAAGAAAGAGGGTAAGGGCGGCGAAAATTGCTGCCCCTGCAAGGAAAAATTGAAAGGACATATGCGCAGCAAAAATTGCTGCTCGTGTGGGCTCTTAAGAAAAACCCACGAGTGAGGGAGAAAACCATGCCTACAGCAAGGTAAAAAAGGATCACGTGGGTCAGAGGAGAGAGGGAGGAAAAATAAACATCTAACTAATTCTAAGTAAAAAACAAGAAAAGAAAAGAAATAAAAGTCAAAAACAAAATCAACCTGAGAAACTGTGCACACTACAAGGTTGAATCCATGAATACATGCTTTGAATCGTCAACTAGGTCGCTCAGATGCAAGAGGTAGGAGGAGAGGAGGAAGCAATGAGGAGAAAAGAAGCTCAAATTAGTTTAAATGGGGTGAAAATCGACCCCAACCACCCGCTGTGCATGGCAATAAATGCCACGCATGGGAATCAAGACGTGCAAGGGTGACAAAAATATGCTGCCCTTGCATGTTTTGGTTCATCTGAATGCAGGGGTGGCAAAAATTGCTGCCCTTGCAAGCAAAAATGCATGGGCGGCAAATTTTGCCGCCCTTACACAAAAAGCCAAAAGAATGCAGAGGCGGCAAAATTTGCCGCCTTTACACGAAAATGGAAAAAAAGACTAACTCCGAAAGGAGAGTCTGGGGGAGGGAAAAACTTGGCCAGAATGAGATTGTAACCACTTTCACGTTCTGAGGCCAAGATGAGAATGAATTTAAAATTCATCTTGAAAAACAAACTTAGAGAAATGAAAGACAAAACAAACAAGTTTCGTAGGGGGTTGTTCCCAAAAACTAGCTAAGTAGATTTTGAAAACAACAACTAGCTCCTATTGGGGAACTTTCGCTGATCAAATTGATTAACGAGAGTAAAAATCAGTCTTTAAGTGCCTTCATCCAAGCCATTGGGCTACAGAGTCAGGCTAGAAATGAAAGAAAGAAACAGACAAAATATAAAAATTGTACATATATACAAATGAACTTATCTAAGCCTCAAGGATTGAACAATTTGAGATGTTGTCCACTGTAAGGTAGTGCAAATGGTGTCCCATCTTGGTACTACAGCAAGAAGCTAGCCTCACCACAGAGCTGTCGAATGGTAAACGGGCCTCTCTACAGGGAGTCAAATTTTCCATGCATCCCTTTTGGTTCTCGCCTCTTGTCTCATAACAAGACTTGATCTCCAACTTGGAATTCATGCACTCTAGCTCTCTTATCAAAAAGTGCCTTCACCCAATTATGATGTTCTGTTATTTGGTCTACTAACATAACTCATTGTTCATTCAGCTTAGTCACACACATGATTCGTTTGTCAATTGAGCTTTCGAAGGTTGAGTCTTTGATTGCTTTGATTAATCTGAGTGTTGGTAGTTTAAGGGTGATAGGAATTTTTGCATTCAATCCATACAGAAGTTGGAAAGGTGACATACCTATAGCCCTTTTAGGTGTTATCCTGTCAGCCCATAAAGCATCATACAAAGCTTTGTGCCATGTTCTCTGATTATCGTCCACCAACTTCCTGATAATCGTGACTAGGTTCTTGTTACTTGATTCTGCTTGGCCATTTCCTTGAGGAAAATAGTCTGAAGTGTGGGATAAGGTAATCCCATAATGGAAACAAAATTGAGTAATTTTATGTAACAAAAAATAGGCTGCATTTTTTGTTACGATCTTTAGTGGAACCCCAAACCGAGAGATGATATTTTTTTAAGAAAGCTGCATACCACTTCAGACGTAGCATGCTTAGTCGGGATAGCCTCCACCCACTTAGTAAAATAATCTGTTGCCGTAAGGACATAATCATGTCTGTCACTTGAAGATGGGTTGACCACTCCGATGAAGTCAATACCCCACTACTGAAATGGTTCCTCAATCACAACTGGCTTGAGGGGCAAAGCAGGCAGCTTAGGCTTTCTGACGAATTGCTGACATAATTCACACCTATGCACCTATTTGTAGGCATCCTAGAATAGCGTGGGCTAATAATACCTTGCTCGTATAATTTTTTGCACTATCACTGATGCAAAAAAATGTCCTCCACAGGCCAAATTGTGGAAAGATTCTAAGAGTCTTTCTTATTGAGCTTTGTCAACACAACAAAGAAATGCCCCATCTAGGTTTCTCTTGTAAAGACAATTATCCCACAGAACATAACCAACTGCTTTCAATTTAACATTTTGTTTCTCTTTAAAAGAAAGATGAGCGAGACACTCACCATATGTGAAAAAATGAGCAATGTCAGAATACCGCTCATCAGTAGTGGCGACAAAGAGAACCATAGGCACGCCTTCGATCTCTACTTTTTCAATTTCTACTTCATCTGGAATGTTGTTAGCGATCAACTGGCAGAGACCCCTTCCTCGCATGAGCTTGGTTGGTTTGATGTTCAAATAAAACTCCTAAGTCTTGGCAATCCAATTACCTCTCTTTGTATCGAACTCTTGCTGAGTCAAAATAGATTTTACTGTTGTATCTAGTATGAGAACTTCAGTGTGAGAATTCAGGATATAAAACCTAAAATGCTTGACAGCTTTGACCATGGCGTATGCATGCTTCTCCATAAGAGAATATTTTAGCTTGTGATCTTTGAGTGGATAACTCATGAATGAGATAGGAGATTCTGCACCTTCTAAATTTTGCTGAACCAGAATAGCCAATAATGTATGCTCAGAGGCATAACTATATATTTTGAAACCTTTAGTATAATCTAAACATACCAAGACTGGTGCACGGGCGATTGCTTCCTTAATCTCTTTGAATGTTGACTTACCCTCAGCAGTCCACCTGAATGTAGCATTGCCCTTCATCATGTTGACAATATGACGATTTTTTCATCAAACTCAGGAATAAACCTTCTGAGAAAATTCACCTTTCCAAAGAAAGAGTGAACTGCGGTCTTGTTGGTAGGCAGAGTAAGCTCCTAGATGGACTTAACTCTTTCTGAATCAATTCTAATACCTTCTTGAGACACGATGTGTCTAAGAAGTTTCCCTTCAGTTACTCTAAAGATGGATTTCTTTGGGTTTAAAGAGATACCATTTTGACGACAGCGTTCCAGTACCTTTTGCAAATGGTGAACATGCTCAGAATGATGTTTTAAAAATACCGTCAGATTGTTCAGGTATACTACAATGAATTTTCCCATCTCATCTTTGAAAGCAAGATCTATCGCCCTTTGAAAAGTGGCACCTGCATTTATCAGACCAAAAGGCATCCTGTGGTAAGCAAATGTGCCCCAAGGCATGGTGAACGTTGTCTTATGCTGATCTACTTTCCCAACTTCAACCTGATTGTACCCCAAAAATCCATCTAGCATTGATAATATTTTTGAACCTATTACCATCTACAGAACTTGATCCATGATGGGGAGAGGGTAATTATCTTTTAAAGACAACTGATTTAAGTTCTTAAAACCTACACAGATTTGAATTTCACCATTTTTCTTTCTAACGGGTACTATGTTGGCGATCCATGTTGAGTGATAGATTGAAAAAATTATCCAAGCATCCAGCATCTTTTGTATCTCAGCTGAAATAGTACCTGAGATTTTTGGATTATATTGCCTGGATTTCTATTTGTAAGGTACAGAGTTGGCTTTCAAGTGAATGTTGTGACGGATGTCATTTGGCCTGAGAGATTTCAAATCATCATAGGAATAGGCCAACACATCTATATACTGGCGGAGTAGACTAGCAAGCTCAAATTTTTCTTAAGAAGTGCAACATTTTCCAATGTTTACCATCTTAGGATCGCGCTTTATTCCCAAGTTGACTTGATCAAAATCTTGGGAAGAATTTAAATCTGTTCGTTGTTGTTTGACAAACCTGTCATGGTTATCAAAAAACTTCTCTAGGGAAACTAGACCTTTGGGAATATTATTTCTCTTGAGCTGTAGGAAATCTTTTCCTGGGTTTGCATGGGCCTCAGGGGCTGCCCCACACTCTCAGGGTTCACTACCTTTAAAATGCAATTGTTTGAAATTATTCTTTTGCTCCAAAAAGGTGATGATTTGATCATCATTGTTAAACACTTGCCAGTGGCTGGTATTATCTGGTACACTTGGTCAAAAAACTAGCTCGATAGTATACTTATCTCTTCTAAATTTTGGTTGAAGAACTAGAAGGGTGGCAGAGACAGCCAATGCATCTACTCGGTCATTAAATTCCCTCAAAACGACAGAGATGTTGAAGGCATCAAAATTTTCAATCTGATCCCAGACTAGGTTGCGATAGTGGCATAACCTCTCATTCTTGGTCTGATAGAGGTTTCTCACCTGACAGACTATCAACTCAGCATCTCCTTTAGCATGGAGTTCCCTAATGCCCTTTTCGCTGGCAGCCTATAGTCTAAGCAACAAAGATTCATATTCAGCCGTGTTGTTGGTATTGTTGAACTACAATTTGTAGGAAAAAGGGGTAATCTCTCCCTGAGGGGATACCAACACAACCCCGGCTCTCAAACCAATAGCAGAGCAGCTACCGTTAAATTCTAAGGTCCATACTTCATTAGATACTGCTTTTTCCACAAAAGCTTTTTAATTTCAAGGAAGGGGTTCTTCCACGTGTTTCTTTTGCTTTGGCACTTTACCCTTCGTGTCAGCTGAAACCAAATATAAGTCATCACCCATAGGAGTTTTATCAGATGCATTGTGGATCTCGTCTATAGACAAAAAATAGTTGCCCATGCCTGAAGACTCAAATAAAATTTGAGCTTCAAGTGCTGTAGAATGAGTAACTACATACCTGGCCTCTTTTTCAGGAAACAACTTATTCATGACGCCTTGGATTGGAATCCTTGCTTCTAATAGGTCCATGCTTAGCTCGCCTCCAACATCTTTACAGAAATTTCACCCAAACAGGATGCCGTAAGATGCTGAAATATCAGCTACTAAAACCGTCATTTTTATCCGCTTCTCTAAAAAAGCTGCGAAGGCATATTGAGCATCTTTTATTTGACCAAAGAGAGGAACTTGCTTATTTTCCATGGAAAAATACCTCTCAAAAGTTTTGGTCAAAGTTAGGCCAAGAGAATCTGCCACTTTTATGGGCATAACATTATCTGAAGCTCCAGAGTCTATAATACAATTACTCAGTTTATAACCATTTATAAGTAGGGAAACATAGAAAGGTTCTATTTTCTCAGGAGCGATAGGAGGAGTCACAACAAGATTGTTTTGGGCTAGTGGGTCTTTAGGGGGATCAAAAACCACTTTTAAAGAGTCTTGTCCTACAAGAATAGCTTTATTTTTCACATACTCTGCTAACCTATCAAACTGTCCTGGGTTAACTCTCAAATATTCAACCTCTGTTATTTAAATTTTAGTCTTTTTAGCATGATCAATTATATGAAATAATTGAAAAAAACTTGCAACAGAGGAAGAGATTCCATCATCAGGGACTTTAACAGGTGTGGCACTGATCAGAGTAACAGAAGTGGAAGATATCGAGTGATTGGGAGTACTCACTTTTTTGTAGGTTACTTGATCTTTTGATTGTGGAGGCAACGGAGTCTCGCATTTAACAATGGAAACCACTGGCTGAGATTCCTCCACTGCCTTCCCTTTGTCAGTCTATGAAGCTGACTAATTTTTGGATCTGGTGAAAATAGTGTAAGATCCATCCAAATCCTCCCCTTTACTTCCAGCTTCATCTTGGTAATCCAAGAAACTGATATTAGAGTCGTCAGCTAATTTCTCTTCCTGCTCATTGAAGAGATTAACATCTTTTTGTTGATCTAACTGAGGTTGAAAAGAGTTGTCGTGCTCAGTTTCTAGGAAGCTGATCGCTAAATTGGCAGGTGCTACTTCAATGGCTAATCTCCCTAGAGGGGGAGGTAGGTGATTGGATTGCCCTTGGTTCCAGGTAGTATTACCCTGATATTGTTGATTTTAGAACATTGTCCTAGGTGCATCTGGATAGGTAGGAGCAGACATACCTTGGGCTATTTGCCTCTTCAAAGTTATTAGTTCATTCATCAATTTCTGCACCATAGGATCTGTAGTACCTGAAAGACTTTCAACAAATGAAGAGAATTTATTTTTACTAGAGTCTTTTCTGATCTTACCTGCCAGGATAAGATCATCTTCAATCTCGGTAGCCAAACTTTGAGCCAAGGTTAGATCCATAGGGCCAGCTCGCCTTAACAGGAAGCTTACTTCAGGAAGTTACGAATTGATGAAAAAGCACTTGAGATTTTTCGGCGTGGGCTGAGCCACAGTTGGAATTCAGTTTCTCAACTTGTTGAATTTAGCTATGAAATTCCTCATGGGTTCTTGGGATTCTTTCTTCAACTGTGTCAGCTGAGCCAACAAAGCGTGTGCATCCTCAGCGGATTTAAACCTAGCTTCAAATTTAGACTTGAGCGTATCCCAGTCTATTACTGACCCAGCCTGCAGGTGATAAAACCAATCCACAAGAGCACCTTGCAAAGTCTCTACAAAAATTCTTACCGCCACGTCCTCAAATTCTACACCAATTACACCACATGCTATGGAGAAAGCAACAATATGCTCGTCGGGATGAACCTTCCCATCACCAAAAAACTTAGAAACTTTTTTCCTAGAACTACGAGGTAGTTCATGCAAAGGTGGAGTCAAGTTAAGAGGACCAAAGGAATTACCCCACGGGCCTTGAGCCATTATGTTAGGAGGATTAAATGGCGGGATAACAAACTTTGGTGGAGTGTTTATGGGCAGGCAGCGATTAATAGCAAGAAAAGTAGTTCTATCTTGTTTTGGTGACTTGATAGAGTTAAGTGGGAAACTCGTAGAACATTGGAGGAAAGGTGATGGAGGAAAAAGATCAAAGTTACTTTGTTGCACTAACTCAAACACAGGGTTAACAACACACTTAGATCTCTGGCTTTTAGTGTAGCGTGGAGTTGCCAGATTTAAAATGAAAATGGAACCAAAACTATTTCAAGTTGAAGCTTGGGGCTTCAAAATGCACATTTGTATTCCAGCGGTTCTAATTTTGCAGACCAGATAATATAATGGAGGTAAATGGTAAGTCTATAATGATAATGGGTAAGACATGGAACGGAGTCACCAAACTAAGCAATAGATAAGGGAGGGACTGCTTCAATTTGAAACTTGAGGTTTCAGACTGCACATTCGATCTCCAGTGGAGTCGCCAGAAAATTGTTGGGTGAATATTTTGTCATCAACTAATTGATGACAAAATAGGTATATCGGCCACAGCATAGGGAGATTTACACCATGAGAAGTGTGGGTTTACTAGATCTAGATGAGGTAAATCTCTCCTCTCATCAAGGGGAGGTTCCCTATAAATACTTACGTGCTGAATATATATATATATATATATATATATATATATATATATATAAGTAAAAAATAACACAGAGGGTGGTATAACATCTACCTCTTTTTTCAGAAGTAATGTATAAAGAACAAAAGGGAGAAATCCTAGTCCGCAGCCAACAACATTCCTCTTATTTCAGGGATGGTATCAAACGTGGAGCAAAAAATCACCTGAAGTGACAAAGTTCACAAGAACACTCACGTAAGCACAAAGTCTTTCATAGTCTCCTTCACCGATTCAGAACAAGCACAACCATAGAGTAAAGTGAAGCACAAAGTCTTCACCTGAAACTACAAAAGATAACTGAATCTCAAAGATAGAAGCAGCACAAAGTCTATCTTCTACCTTCCAGAAATGCCCTCAGATAATACTAACACACCCACTTTGATTATTAAATTAGATAAACAAGATATTATCAAGAAAAAGGAAGTAAGAACTATTTCCTAAATAACACAGACAATCTCAACACAAAGTCTGAAATAACCTGCTTCTCATTCATTCAATAAAATATGATTTACAAATTTGAGCACAAAGTCTCAAAAGTTGCTTCAATTTCAGCAGAGTGTTTGCTATTAAATTTTCTAAGATCATTTACAAATGAGGTCTCCACTATATATAGGGAGAAAATCCTCAAAAATAAAAAATAATAAATATACAAAATATCTTGGTCAAAGATGACTCATCTTTGACTTTTAGATATTTTTCCAAACTTTTTATATGTAATTACATATTTCAAAATTGCATGCACTTTGCACAAAATAGAAGTGCATAAGGAGAGAAGAAGAAAGAAAAGAGAGAGAGAGAATCAGTTTTGGCCACCAGGTTTCTTCAGATGGGCATCATACATGGCGATAAATGTTTGAATTTCTATGCTATATGGTGCAACTGCGTTCTTGGAGATGATTCTTGCTCTGATCAGTGCATCTTTCAATGCTATGATGGCTTTAGCGTGGCCAGTTAACCTAAATTTTAGATTCTCCAAAGTTAACTGAGCATCTAGAATATTGTCTACTGAAGACATTGAGAAGGATTTTTCTTCAAAATCTCTTCGAATCATCTCCTTAAAATTCTGAATCATCTCTTCTACCAAAAGGAACTGATTGTCCTTAGAGGTTAAGTCGCATGGAAGCTCTTCTAATTTATTTAGCAGGCTTAGGTCACTCTTCTCACTAGCTTCCTTGAATGCTTTAAGATCATCAATTAAGTCTTTGAGTGCCTAAATTTTGAAGACCAGTGACTCCTTGATCTCAACATAGGAGTCCTTGTTGGAGATGACACCGATAGATATCAGGGTGCTCTTCTTGAGATCCTTCATTTCTTTTCATCTGCCGAGATCTTTCTCTAAGCTATCAATCTCTTGAGAGATAAGAGAGAAAAAATTATCTACCTGTGTTTTTACCTTCTTCATTTTTCTTGTCTTTGCTGGTACTACTGTAAGTAGAGAAAGTCCCTGAGTATGCATCTTTTTGATATAGTCCTCTAGGACTTTCCCTTTCAAATAAGTTTTTCCTACTTTTTGAATGACTGAGTCATCCACGGAGAAGGCCTCTGGAGTTGCTGCTTTAGGAGGAAGGGTGAACCTTTTTACTACTGTCGTTAGCTACTCTACCTTGGCTTTGTAATAATCCTTCATTTCCTTCTCTCGATTGAATTTCTAGACCATGATGTCTATAGCCGACTGAAGATCGCTTTTCGCACCTTCATGGGTAACTTTGCCAAGTTCAACACGAGAGATGGAATAGCTGCTCATCTCAAAACCCTCAAAGGTTGTATCCTATGGAGGTTTGACAATTTCTAGAAATTTTTGTCCCTTTTCTTTGACCAATTTGGAGAAGATTCTTGGCATCTTAGGAGCCTTTGCTTTCACCGGCACTATTTTGCCAAAGTCGAACTCATCTGGGGAGATGCCCATCTTCTTTCTTTTTAGCGTGAAAGCAGACATCCAAGGCGGTAGAAAAGTGCCTGTTGTGGTAATGGTTGTCTTTACTGGTATTACTGTAGTAGCTTCCACACTGCTAGTGGTGACAGTAGTTATAGTCGGAGTAATTGGTGAAACTACACCGACTATTGATTCTAGCTCGGGTGCAGGGCTTGCTGGTAAGTTGAAAGAAGGAGACGACAGACTAATGGATCCAAAAGAGCGAGGGGAACTTCCAGAAGAACCCTGAGGATCGCCAAATACAACTCTGGAAGGAGAAGCAGCTCTAGAGGAGGGAACACTGATAAGAGAGATGGGAGAAGAGGGAACCATAGGAGACTAAGGGGGAGGAGATACACTCTTGCTTGACTGTACTTGTTCTTGTGAGAGTAGAGACCCAGCACTTAGTTGCCCTGATGGTTGATCATCTGTCTCTATGGGCTGAGCTACCTGTGCCTGAGGGCTCTGTGCCTCAGTTCCTTTTATTGTTGCTTCTGGCCCTTGTACAGTCTTTAATTTCTTGGATACAAAGATGATCCTAGGCTTGTGAGGCCTAGAAGGAGAAGGGACATCACCTTTATTTTTGGTTCTGTTCTCTGCTTTCCTCTTCAATTATGTCTGGTATTCAGCCTCTGAACCCATAATGAATTTCCTCAGGGTGATCCCTTTGGCTACTAACCAATCATTGGTGTTAGCCAATATTGGTTCAAATCTTTTTCTCAGAGAAGTCAACTCCTTTTGAGACCACTGAATTGGAGGGAGAGGGGAACTAGCAACCTTTCCTACCAGATACCTGCTATTTATGATGTTCTCATCATCGATTAGGCTATAGAGGATCTCTGCAAGCCCGAGATATTCTATCTGCTCCAGTGTCAGTCGGTAATAGTCCATTTTTCTAATTTCTTTGGCTGTCCTTAGGTCTATTGAGAAATCCTCAATCATGGGTTCATGGAACTGAGTTTTTCTTTTGATCTTCTCCTTGACTCCCCTGTAGTCAAATTTTTCCCATCTCTTGAATGGCTTGATAGTAACTATCTACATTTTGGTTTCCATGACCTTGGCTTTGGTCAATGTAGCAACTGAAAACCTGCCAATCTGTATTAGAAACTTGAAACCAGGTCTCTTAAGTTCTATCTATTTAGTATGCATGACAACCAGTTGTCGACAAAGTTCCATTAGAACTAATTTATCTAAAGGGAACATAGGGAGCATATAGGGGTAGCCTTGGTAAAAGCTGACCTAAAGATAACAAAAAGTGGGGAACTAAAAGAACATGCAGCCATAATCATTTACCACTACCCAAGCCTCGTCTGATATTCTCTTCTGCTTGAGCTGAGGATCGAAGAGACACAAAAACATGGCAAAGAAAGTGTCATTTACTCTTTTGAAAAGACGTGTTAAACCTTGAAGCGTTGGCTGTGGATAATACGAGTAGACCGGGGTGGTCTTTCTATCTCCTACTGTAGTTAATCCTAGGAAAGACCACATGGCAACAGCTATGTAAACCAGGTATGAAGTCATGTAAAACTTGAAATAAGTCTGTACCCTGGTTAACTATTCATGGAGAGCATTGTTGATTTGCTCTCCCTAAAAGATGGCTTGTTTACCTTGGAGGATGATCTTAATGAATGGGTACATCCATTCATAGAACTGTGAAGAAGACGAAAGGCCCCATACTCTACTGAGAAGGGTGATCAAGTCACCAACTTCCTCGATGAAATCACTCCTTGGAAAGTTTCACGGCCATCTGGAGAGGCTGGTCCTGGGAGTCTTCAATCACTTATAATTTATAACTTTCTTTGCCCTTTTGGGGTCTTTATCATACTCCTGTGCATCTCTGAAGTTGATTTGGGTTACTTCAGTGGCTAGAGGGCACATGAAAACTTTGTCGATGAATTCAGGGTCTAACTGAATCACCATGTTGCCATTGGCATCTGAGACCATCCTGGTCTCTTTGTTGTATAAGTGCGCACATTGGAGGATGAACTCAGCATGATGCGCTGCTATAGGAAAGGCAGCCACCAAGTGGATGTTACTATCAACGATCCTCTTTATCTCAGTGTTGGGATTTGTCACCTTGGTTCGTGCCAGAAATTTGGCCATGTCCACGTGGCCGATCTCGGTGTCCCGAATGTCGTTGACATTCGAGGAGACTGATGTGAGCTGGAAGATGCCCTGGTACTTATACTTCATGGTTTTCACTTTCTTGGGAAACACTTTCATCATAGAGAATGATCATGACTAGATGGAAGCAAATGTGCAGGAGTTCGCTAAAGGTGTTACAGTCATGACCACAGATAAGAGGAGAATGGGTGAGAGATGGAAAGCACAATTTAAGTGATCTTGGTTATTAGAGGTCACTTAAAAAGGTTGGGTGGAAGAAGGAATGGAAAATGAGAAAGAAAGGGAAAGAAAAGGACAGGTCAAAAAATTCTCAGGAGTTAGGAAAATTTGAGAGAGAGACGCAGGGGCAGTAAAAATTGCTGCCCCTACATGTAAAAAGTGCAAGGGCAGCAAAATTCACTGCCCATGCAGGAATGGGCTGCATAGGTAGCGAATTTCACTGCCCTTACAGACTGGAAAAAGGAAAAAGGGAAAGGGTGGCAAAAATTGCCGCCCTTTGCAAAGAATGTCTGCAGGGGCGGTGAATTTCACTGCCCTTGCCGACGGTGGAAATAAAGAGGGTAAGGGCAGAAAAAATCGCTGCCCCTACAAGGAAAAACTGAAAGGATGTATGGGCAGTGAAAATTGCCACTCGTGTGGGCTCTTAGAAGAAACCCGCGGGTGAGGGAGAAAACCAAGCCCGCGGCAAGGTAAAAAGGGAGCACGCAGGCCGGAAGAGAGAGGGAGGAAAAATAAACATCTAACTAATTATAAGCAAAAAAAAGAAAAGAAAAGAAATAAAAGCCAAAAACAAAACCAATTTGAGAAACTATGCGCTCCACGAGGTTGAATCTGCAAATACATGCTTCGAATCGTCAACTGGGTCGCTCAGGTGCAAGAGGTAGGAGGAGAGGAGGAAGCAATGAGGAGAAAAGAGGCTCAAATCAGTTTAAATGGGGTGAAAATTGACCCCAACCACCCACCGCGTGTGGCAATAAATGTCATGCATGAGAATCAAGATGTGCAAGGGCGGCAAAATTTGCTGCCCTTGCATGTTTCGTGTCATTCGAGTGCAGGGGTGGCAAAAATTGCCACCCTTGCAGGCAAAAATGCATGGGCGGCAAATTTTGTCTCCCTTACACAAAAATAAAAAAGAATGCAGAGGCGGCAAAATTTGTTGCCTTTACATGAAAATGGAAGAAAAGACTAACTCTGAAAGGAGAGTCTGGGGGAGGGGAAAATTTAGCCAGAATGAGATTGTAACCACTTTCACGTTCTGAGGCCAAGATGAGAATGAATTTGAAATTCATCTCGAAAAATGAACTTAGAGAAACGAAAGACGAAATGGACAAGTTTCGTAGGGGGTTGTTCCCAAAAACTAGCTAAGCTGATTTTGGAAACAACATGCTGAATGATATGAATGGTGGGAGAATCACAATCAATCATCATAGGATGGATGAGGGAAAAGGTTTTGGCTTGGCCACCTTGTTGATAGGTCAGTGGGCTTAAACTAATGGTATTGATAAAAAAAAGCTAGATGGGATGATGTCAGAGTCTTTGGATTGGGAAGATGAACTAGGTAAGGGTGAAATCTCTTTCATGGGGGTAGAAATAGGTTTTGGTGAGGTGGGTTGTTTTAGTGGTTTGAACTTGAGCTTAAAGAAATCATGAGGTTTCTAAGTTTTGATAACGGGCAATTTGTGAGGTCCTTATTCATAAAGGCCTATACCAAATCCTTTCCAAGCATAGAGATGAAGATAAGTTTTGGCAAAGGATGGATTGCTTAGATAGGAGAAATCAAAAGTGAAATGTTGAATATATGGAGTGGTGATAGGAGTGAGGAGTGGTCGATCAATTCCCTTATAGAAAAAATATGTGTGATTATTGGGAAGTCTAAAGGGGATTATGGTTTCTATGTTGGGGTCATAAGAAGGGTCATTTTGGAGGTTTCCATATTCATGCATAGTGGGAATAATATCTAAGGCTAAAAGTCAATATTCCCTAAAGGAGAGACATTGGAAAATTTGTGCTAAGGAATCCTCAATAGGAATCTAGGAAGAAGGGATAGATGCACTAGTTGAGGCTTAATCATTTTTTATGTTAGAAGTAATGTGGGTCACGATTGGTGGTGAAGTTGTGTTAATGGGGTTGGTTGACTATGTGGGAGATGAATGTGGAGGAAGGACATCATTAGGCCTGTAGGTCATATTACAAGATGTAAAATGACTGGGATCAACCTTGATGGTTATAACCTGTCCTTCATGTTCAAATTTGACACAATGGTGTAAAGTATATGGGATACAACTCATAGCTCAGATCCAAGGGCATCCAATTAGAATTTTATATTAGAACTCATCCTCTAAAAAATAAAATAGCTTAAGAATGGTACGAGGCCCCAAGCATATTTGAAAGACAATGGTCCCCAAGGTGGTAACCATCATGTCATTAAAGGAATGAAGAACCACTGTGATTTTGACCATGATGTTCTTTGGTAAATGTAGCTTATCAAAAGCATGGGAGGAGATTATGTTAATGCTATCACCACCATCGATCATCATCCTTTTGACATGAATGTGATTAATGTATGCAGTGACAAAGAGAGGTGGGTCAAACTCTTTAAAATGGTAGAATGTTGGAGGGTTTTAATGAAGGATGCAAGAGGTTGAGGGTCATCTATTTGAACCTCAATGGATTTTAAAACATCTATTAGTGCTTGATGATGATGAGGTGAGGTTTTGATTAAGTTTTCGAGGCTCATCTTCACTAGCACTCGGTGAATTTGCTTCAACATAGTTTGTAGAATAGATGTGGAAGAATTGGTAGGAGGTACACCTAGGATAGATACTCTGGGTCCAGGTGAGGGCATAGGTGGTGGTGTTGGTGTTTGATCTTGGTTGGAAGGCTAAGAGTCTAAAGGATATGTCCATGGAATGGATGCATGGGTTCTTCCCTTGCCTCATTATTATTCCTAAGCTTGGGTAATCATATGAATGGTATGGATGACAGGATCAGTTAGAGTAGGTGATTATTTCAGTTTCTCCCCCTCACTTTGAGATGAAAATTTTAGAGCAAGTATAGGTAGGGTTAGTGGTTGGGTCAGTTGGACTGATGGTTGGGTTGGCTAGGTTGGTAGTGGAATTGGTCAGGCCGGTAGTTGGATTGGTTGGGTTAGTGGTGGAATTAGTTGGGCAGGTGAAGGTTGTTCATCCAATAATAGATCATCCTCATCATATAAGATATGGACAAGGGCTTAGAGAGATTTTTAGTTCTTCGTATCATGTATTGATGTTCTATGATATGCACAAATCAAAGTATCATCAAACCAATAGGGTCAAGTATTAAAATGGGTGAACAGCTTGATGGGCAACAACTTGATGGAAGACATTTGCAACAACCTCTATAAAATAACATCATAGGATTCATTCAGAGGTGTTGGGGGTGTTTTAATGCTCGTCATATATATAGGAACATTCTTAGGCATGGACTTGACCTTAGAAGGGGTAGGTGGTTGGACAACTTTGGTAGATGGTTTGGGTTGGTTTGGCTTAGTTCTGATTGGATTATAGGTGGATGGTTTCAAAGTAGAGAATGAGGGGTTGATAATAGGTGGGAAAGTGGAAGGGGATAAACTAGTTAAGAATGATGAAGAATTTGATGGCTTGGGTAGTAGAGGGGTAGGCATATAAAAGGGTATTGGTTTAATTGAAGTGGAATAGGTGATTGGGATGGTAGAAGGGTGAGGTCCCAAAATAGATGGCAAATAAGGAGGTGGCATAGGTTAAGCTCAAGGATGAGGTTTTGGTAACTATACCATTTGGTCTATCTTGGTTGGTGGTTTTTTAGGTGTAATAGAAGGGGTTAGGTCCAATTTGATGGGCATATCGGTGATGCTAGGTGTGGGAAGGATACCCATATTCTTGGTTGGTCTAGGGAGAAAATTATTAGATGATTTGGGTGGAGGTGGGTGATACAGTTATCTCATGTATTAGGAGAAATAAATGTTTGATGATGGGGTGATAATAAGTTTGAGAGTGGATGCCAATGAGGTCTAAGTTTCAGCTCTATTTTGGTATGGAATCCCCAAATGGTGCCAAAGTGTGGCTCTATCTAGGTTAGGTTGTGAGGCAAATTCTAGACTTTGCACTAACTGAGAAAAGGGCTTCTAAACGGGTTTGGTTCCTTGACCAGTTATTTCAAATGTTAAACCCTTAGGTGAGGAATAAGGTAGGGTTCCTTGATAGTTACTTGAGATATAAGTTTTTGGAATCCCTAGTTGGGTAAATGAGGTAATGGTTGCTTATGGGGTGATTAGGGAAATGGATGGTTCTTTGATTGGGTGTGTAAGTGTGGTCCCAATTTTCTCATTCGCTAGGGTATCCAAAGGAAAAGAAGAGGGTTTTACTATTCCATTTGGTGGGGTAGAAGAAGAGGTGGTTAAATTAATGATTTCTTCTTTGAAAGGAGACGTGGGTATGGGTATGGTTTGATCAATAGAAGACACAAAAGCTATAGATTCTTATATTTGGGTCTTCGAAGGGATATGAGGTGAACTCGCTTCTTCTATAAGTGAGGTTGGTGAAGGAGTAATATAAGTTTGGGGATCATCCACCATGGTCTCATTTATGATGATGTTAATTATGTGTGCCTCAAGGGATGATGATGGTTTAGAGTTGTTGTTATGAGTTTGGGTGGATGGAGTATGATTAGGAAAAGGTTTGTGAAAGATAATAGGAGAATGATTAGGAGGTACGTTAGGGTTGTCAAATGATAATTCACCATTTTCAATCAATTTTTTAACAAGGCTTTTAAAAGTGTTACATCAATTTATGTCATGTCCAATGACTCTATGGAAATCACAACGGTCATTTTCATTGTACCACCTAGGCACAGGGTGAGAGGGGTCAAATTGTTGAGGTGGCTTGATTGGTGGAAGTTGGATAAGGTTATCTTTGAGTAGTTTGTCTAGTATAGAGGCATAATATTCTTCTATAGGTGTGAATTGTTTAGGGGGAACCTAATTTTAATTTTAGTTTGGTGGGTAAGAAGGGTTGGAAGGAGCAGTTTGATACGATGGGTAAAGGGTTAGAGGTGACAGTTTTTTAGACAACCACATTTGTGGATGTTTTGGCTTTGATAGTGGTTGGGTTTGGTTTTTTGTGGAAGAGCAGTCATTGGATTTAAAAGTGGAATTCTTATTTTATAATTTCAATTTACCCTCATCTATGGCTTGGTTTTAAATTTTGCATGTCATTGTGAATGCTTCATCAAAGGTTCTAAATGTTTACACTAAAGGGTGGGAGTAATGTGTTTTACGCAACCCCTAGAGAAAATTCCAATTATTTCCATTTGGGGTAGTGAAAAGGATAGTTGATTAATGAGACCTCACCATCGTGCAATGAAGTCAACAATTTATTCATCATCAAACTACCTAATAGAATAGAGGTTGGTTATGGAGACATTCTTGGATATGTTCACCAAAAAATGTTCTAAGAATATTTAGGTGAGTTGGGAGAATGAAAAGATAGAGTGCCTAGGAAGGGCACTGTAGCAATCCAAGGTGGGCCCTAATAAAGACATAGGGAAGGTTAGAAGGAGGAGGGAATCATCATATGTGATTAAGTAATAAGAATGGTGAAATGCCCTCAAATGTTATTGAGGATCCTCCTTACCCTAAAACTTTCAGAATTTGGGGAGTTCCCATTGAGGTGGATAAGCATGAATTAAAATATATGGGTTGATAGGTTTATTACAAATTTGGTCATAAGATAAAAGGTTATGGGACCCAAAAATAGATGACTCGAGATGGGTCATCTTATCCATGAGCATCCTTATCATATTGGGTTGGGGGTTGGGTAACTGCATAATTTGGTGGTAACTTCTACTGAGGTTGGGTTACAACTATGAATTGGTATGCAATAAGAGGTACAAAGGTGGACACATATTGGTATGTGGTGACTTGAGGTTGGGATAGTTCCCTAGCTAGACTAATAGGTATTAAGGGTTGAGTGGAAGGTGTAATATATCCCTGTGGGTTGGGAATATATTGATAGTATGCTATGGGGACTTGTAGGATAAATAATAATGAATGGTTTAGGGGTATGTTTGGGTTGGTTAATGGGGTCATGGTTTGGGTTGGTAATGTTAAAGTGCTTACAAGTTGTCGATGGATAGTCACCCTAGTGTTAATGGGAGGGAATGTTTATGGTATGGATAACACCAAGCTCTAAAATGGGGTTGAGGTTGGTATATTGGTTAAGTTGGAGGGAATGGTAGACATGGGTGTGGAATACGTCACATCGACAAAAGGGGTATAAGTGACAAGCTGTAAAGTTGAGCTAATGTTAGAAGTATTGGTTTGGGTAACAGGTGTCTAGGTGGTGGTAGTAGATGAACTAATGGTAGAAGAAGAAGCTTGGCTAATAGAAGGTTGGGTTGATGTAACACCAACTATGAGGTGGTGTGGCATACCATAGGGTGGATCTATAGGAGGAACTGAATCCATTAAAGTATGGTAGGCTAAGGCATTAAGATAGTATTGTAAAACCATAGGATTGTTATCTAGAAAGGTGGAAAAATATGGATCACCCTTAGGAATCATTGGAGGCATGGTAGGTGGGGGAGAATGGTATGATGAAGCATGGGTTGATTTATCAACATTCGAGGTGTCATCCATAGATGAAGATGAAGATGGTGGTTAGTTGTTTTGATTTCTCATTTGTTGTCTAGTTAAGATCATATGAGAAATTAGAAATAGATAATGAACCTCTTACCTCAAACAATGAGAAAATGAAGAAAAACCCAAAGCAAGCAAAGCACACACTAAAAGTATAATTAATCCCTTTTGGCTTATGCCTTAAAGAGTGTGAAAGGCAAAATTGGCTTGTAAGTTAGGTATTAGAAGGGCCATCTAAGGATGGTTTTAGGTTAAATTTTGGTGTTCAAAGAACCTGCACTAGACCAAGTACATAGCCTAGTATTAGGGAATTACTCCCCATACTTCACAAACCTAAATCCAAGCCAAGTTGCTTAGCCAATAAATACCATTTGTCTAGAGTTTATACTCTGCCATATAATGGATTAGGTCCTCCCCTTGGTGATGAAATATAAGTGGGATCACCAAGTAGGGTAAGGTGATCCAAAGGGTGATGGAATCCCAATGGGCCTTGTCTCAAGTAAGTTTTGATGTTTATTTTGTGCAAGTGATTTAATAGTGTAACATAAGTGTGCCATGCTTAATTCACAATGCTTTTAGTTAATCTAGGTGAGTTAAGCATTAGGTAGGCAAGACAATGAATGCGCTTGATTTTAACCCAAAAGAAATTTTTTTATGTTGTTACATGCAAATAAGGAACAACTAAAAATGCACTTAATGCAGGATGAAAATGCAACCTATCCCTAAGATGAAAACTTTTTTGTTTCTTTTTTATTTTTAGAAAAGAAGAGAAAATAATTTTTTAGTCTTTTGGAATTGAGAAATAATAGAAATGCAAGAACATGAATGATCCCAGAAGGGGTCCCACCGGGCGTGCCAAAATGTTTCCTACTATTTCTTACTCTATTTATAAATTTCAAAAAATAAAAAATAAATAAATAACATATGAGGGGCATGTACCTAGTTAAATTTTATGCTCGTTGATGACTAGATAAATTGGGAGCTCATTTTTGGTGAGGAAGGACTACCTACAATAAGACTACACTAAACCAACTTGTTTGTTAGATGAGTATGAAGGGTGAATTACCCAGCAACATGCTAGATCCAAGAAGCAAAATCTCCCTTAGACGACTGTCAATCCACTCCCCTAATGATAAAAATGTTCTGACAATAGAAATGAAAGATTATAAACTAATAAGAACATAAGTGCTTATGTAAGAAATAAATAATGTACCTATTAAAAAAATATATAACATGGTGGGTTAATACCATGCACAAGTGGATCAAGGTCGGGTCTAGAGGATGTGAGCAAAGTCTATAAATAGGTCAAAAATAGAGACAGGGTCTGATTGGGTGTGAAAGGGGAGGAAATAACAATATATTATTTTTATTGACAGTGACTATCGATGATCAGGCAAACCGATGATGGTTGTCCTAACTAGTGATGGTTAAATAACTAACAACAGTTGATGTAACCAGAAATAGTTACAACAACTGATAATGGTTGACTGTGGAAAGTTGTAGGGAATTGATGGGGAGTTGGGGGTGAAGTGGCAAGTGGGCCAAAGGTTAAATATGGGTTCTATAGGTAATGGATAATGTGCAGGTGATCTAATTTGAGATAGCAATATTTGGTAGAGAAAGGAAATGCTAAAAATAAGATAAAAATACTTGTATGATGCAAAGTGGAAGATAATGACCATCTGAATGAAATTGGATAGCATAATAGTAATCTAACCTTCAAAAGTCATGTGGATAGAGTTTCAAGATCTTACATTCCTACATAAAGAAAAAAAGAGAGCTTGGATGCAATTTTTAAATCCTCATCTCCTCCAAGAGCCTTTGTATTTATCATACAAAACTACTAAGGAAAGATAAAGTTGTTAAGTTGGGTTAGGATGAAGATGCCAATTCAAAGGGAAAGAAAGTTATAAGGTGTGCATGGGAAACTTTCCATTTTACCCATGCATGCTTGGCTTACAGTTGGATGTTTTTTTGTTACAGGTTTGGATACCTAACCGTTGATGATTAGGTTGATTGTTGATGGTCGACCCATAAGTATATTTTTTTTTAAAATGGGTCTAAGTTGATGTTTCAAAATGTTTAGAAAAGGGTTCCTAGGTGTATTAATGAGTATAAAAGTTATTTTAAAGGTGAGTTAACTAGGTGAATAGCTAACTAAGGTCGAAGACAAGTCCAAGGTGATGTGACATCAAAAAATGGTTGAGGGGACATTTTTGATTGTCTATATTTGGTCTTAAATTTATCATATTAATTCAAGCTGGGAATTATGAGAAATTCAAGAAATAATTGTAATCTTACATGCACTCAAAAAATAAGAAAATAAAAGGTGAAATAAAAATGAAGTAAGCATAAAACATACTAAATATCAAGATGGGAATTATGTCAATGATGTGTAAGCTCATAATCAATCGAATCTTATCTCTTATTGGACACATGTAAGTTTGGATGGTGACTTATTTATTAGAAATTTTTTGTGAGAAGGGCCAAGTCCCATCCAAAGTCCTACACTGTAACTCATAATAGAAAAACTTAAGGGGTATCAAATCAAGATTGGTAAGCAGAAGGATAAGGTATGGTAAATCAAGGATGTGGGTAATAGGATGGTAATTTGTGAGGGATATCAGGTCCTATCTATGGTATTACAAAGTAACTCACAAATTAAATCCCATGGGGAGTGATCAGTAAGTAAAATAATATTTCCCAAGAGGAAATACAAAGGAAAAGGAAATGAAAAAGGGAGTATAAGAATCAAGACTTAGGTATCTTATGAGAAGACCTTAGGAGGTAAAAGGCATACTAAGGACATGAAAAGACACTAAGTGACTAGTGGTCATCTATGTACAAAGGAAACCCACTTGTCATAGACACAAAGCTTTGTAGGTAAATAGGTGTGCTACTAAGATCAACTCATGATGGTGTATTGATACAAGGAAAATTAAAATGGACCTACCTTCCCACAATGTATTCCCTACTCCTTAGGACCCCTTACAAAGCTATCAGTCTACTATGAAGATTGGGTACTTGCGTGAGAAAGTAGGTAGCACTAAAAGATTTTTTTATTCTCCTCTTCTAATCTACTAGCCTACTACACCCTAAAGAACCTCAGCTCTACCATGAGGCCAACTATGGATTTTGAGCTTTGACTAGAAGAAGGAGATGTGATTTAAATCATGTCTTTTAGTGTGATTTAGACTTTTAAGAATATTCAATATTTTTGCCTTTTGATATCATTTCCTTTTGTTTAAATGATTTGGCTTTCAAATTTTTTTTGATGGATTTTTTAATATTCCTCCTCCATATGGATTTGAAATGACCAATCATGAGAGAGATAGTGATGCGCATGAATGAGATATAGGCTAGGGTTAAAGAAAGCTAAGTGATCTAAGCCAAAATACTGACTAGAACACTTAGGTTTTGAAAATGAACTGAGCATATGATCTCAAGTCTAAACCATGTATATGCTTAGTTTGTAGAAAAAGGAAGAAATGAAAAAAAGGATATCCAAAGGAAAACCGGTGAAAGGAAATAGTAATGAGAAAGATTGCTTGCAAACTAATCACATGGTAATAGGAGATAGTAACCAAAGGGAAGAGGGTAAATGTAACCAAGTCAACATGACAACTATCTATGAAAAATAAATATAAGAAAGCAAACAATCATGAAGATACAAGGGAAGAGTTTTGAGAAAAACTCTAAAGGAAAAGAAAGCAATGATAAGGGGAAATAACAATGATAAAGAAAAGACAATTATATGCATAATGTAAAATAATAATGTAAGCTAACTATAGTACAACAAGAAGGAGAAACATAATATAAGATAAGAAAGAATTTGACATAGTGTCAAATGATATAATCAAAAATAGAAATAATATTGGAGCACACATCTAATCCAAATGTAAATGAGAAAACACCATGCATGTGCTCATAAATACTAGTAAATTTGTTCACACACATTATCCAATACATTGGATAAGTATTTATGAAGCTGAATGTGTACTAGGGCTAAGGTCTCATCAATATTTAATGAAAACATGGGCAAATACTTCTTTTCTGATCTCCTCAACTAAAAAATTAGGAATGCTCAAAGGATCATGCTAAGGAGGAAAGTTAGGCAAAGGTTGGTTAGGAAAATGTGTGGAAATAGGATCTGTAGGAGAAGAAGGAATCACAGGTGGAGATGGATTCATGGGTGAAGGACTCATGGGTGGAGAAGGATCCATAGGTGAGGGAAGTTCCATAGGTGAAGGAATCATAAATGGAGGCATACAAGGTGGTGAAATGACCATAGGAGGTGATGGAACCACTGGAGGTGGAGGCATGGGAGAATAAGGAGGAACCTTCTTGCAATAATGCCCTATTGGAATAATGATAGAAGGTCAATGGATGGCTATAAGGTGATTTATAAGATGTTGTTGAATAATGTGACAATGATCAGTATGATGCATACCACATAGGTGTCATAGATAATATACCCCACCATACTTAGGTAAATATTCAACAAGTACCTTTGGGGGAGGTATGGCTTTGTCAAATGATAGGGAAGAATGATGCAAGGTATCAAGGTATTATCAAAACTTATGACAATGGGTGGAAGAGTGATTATGTATCCCATGGAAACTCCAAATATGCTTATGAGTGGTTTTAGGAGCACTCACAGAAGGAAGTGAAATAAGAGTGGACGCAGTTGAAGAGGACTCAACAGCCCATTTGTTGGGCAAAGGAGCCATCTTAGGAAGTGGAAGTAAACAATCATCAATGGAGGTTGATGATGGAAAAGGAGTGGAACTAGGCTCAATAGGAGGATCACTAAGAGGAGAAGAAAGAAGAGGCTTAGCAACAATAGGAGAGGAGACAAGCTCAACAAGAGTGGAAAAAGGAATAGGGTTAACTATAGTTGGTCCTATTGAAGGAGGGGTGGGATTCATAGAAGATTTAATTAGGACTACCCTAGGTGTGGAAAAGTGATAAGGTCTAGTCATAGCATGATTTAAGAACATGGTCTTAAGTGGATTCTCAAAAATTGGAGGTATTTGTGCCATCTCTACCCTGTGATAAAGAGGAAAAATGCTAGAATCAGGAATATAAATGAAAGAGAATGACAAAATACATGAAAAGACTCAAGTAAAGAATAGCCGTAATGAACAATCTTGCCATCACAAGCCTGAATAAGGCCACTTAAAAGAGGATCATCTAAATAATATCCATTATCATAATCTGAAGTATGAATATCGATTACATCGGTTGGGATGACCTTGTCATCAGAGGAAGCTTGGTGAATAGAGTTTTTAGTCTTGGTTAAGACTACAAGAATGTCATCATAAGCAGGCTTGCAAGAATGAGGATACAAGGAAGAAAGAAGCTACGAGATGAGATGAGGTGAGACATCAAAATTTTTGATCTTTAATTTAATCTCATTAGGTTCATCATCATCGGAGTCTAAAAGGTTAGGAGGAATGTTACCAATGAGCTCATGATGCCCATTGTAGCATATAGTTTAGTTGAGAGGAAAGTTGAAATGTTATGACTCATGAAATGGAACACTAGGCAAAGGTTCAAGACTAGGAATCTTAAAGACACCATGATCCTATAATTGTTCAAAATTCTAAGGGTTATTGTCTCCTTAAATCATGCAAATGGCTCCATTGTGAGGAAATTTTATGCATTGGTAAGCCAAAGATGTGACAACTCATATACGATGAGTTCATAGCCTACCAAATGAGATGTTATATAAAAGGGGAAAGTTGAATATCATCACCTTCACATAAATGGTGATAGGTGGGATGATAATGGGAAGCAACACACACCCTAAGGGAGGAATTTTCCTTCTATCATATCTTTGGCATGTGTTGTGTTTAAACTTTAGATTACATTTAGAATACCCAAGAGTCTTAATGAAATCAAGGGAGGTGACACAGGTGCCATAACCCTCATCAATCAAGGCTTGTTTAACTTAGATACCATCGATTTGGATGCTAATAAATAATGGAGGATCATATGCATGAAGCAGAATCTCATTTGGAATCATATATGTGATAGGAAATCATAAATAAAGAGAAGTGTTTAGAGTTTCATCAATGTTAATGTACATCTCTTCACATTACTGTAGTATACTATCCTTAGATCTAGATAAAGTAGCCACCCATCCTGCTAGAGGAGGGTGAGGAATATTCATCTTGAATAAGAGTTGCATGAGGTAGTTTATATGATGTGGAGATGTCCTCATGAGTTCAATAAAAGGTATATAGGATGGAAAAATAGTAAGTTTCACAATGCGATCCCACTCATCATAACTCATAAGGATATTGTTATATATAGGTGCATAATGATTAGGAAGGTCTTTAGAAGGTGGATCTAAAGAAAATTAAACTTTATGTTGATAAGAATGAGAAGGTTGAGAAGAAGGTTGTAAATTATTTGGTGATGAAGAAGCAGTTGTTTAAATTGATCTTGAAGTTCAGAAGAAGTGTTAGTAAAAATTGGATTTTTATTAGTATTGTAAGATGGTGGGAGAGAAGTATAAATAGTATGAGATGTGTCATCCAAGGGAGAATCATAAATCGGTTCATCAAAAGAAATAATATCTTCTTGCCCAAACTCATTTAAATGAGTTGGAGAAGAATCCAAGATAACACGATATGTCTTATGGGAAGGAGGATTGTAGATAGGTTGTTAATTAATGAAATCCACCACTCTTCACATATTAGGCATGCTAACCACGTTCTCTTCAAAATTTGGTTCAATAAGACTTTCTACGTTATTGGTGGAAGAAAGTGGGCTTGTCTTGAATTTCTTGGATTAGTTGATGATTAGGTAAGGGGTCTTTATAGATAGCTAAATAAGTGTTTTCTTGATTTAAGGCTTGAGTTTTATCATGTGATTTATATTCTTTGAAAGAAATCTCATAGGTTTGTTGATGTTTACGGATAATATAATCATGATCAAAATTTGGGCCAAAAAGAAATTTCATGGCTAAATTGTGGAGCTGCCTGCAAGTCTCATGAGAGTGACCCCAACTAGCATGAAACCAACAAAAATTATTAGGATCATATGATGATTTCATAGGTCAAGTAGGGTCAAGATATTGAGAGATAGACCTAGGTAGATGTTTAAGCAATCCGGCTGAGGATAAAGGTTTATGGACATTAATGTTGCTTGGTGAGAAATTAGGATTAGTGAATTGTTGAGAAGGATTTGGTTCTGAAGAAGGTGTAGGAATGACATCTTCAACATTGTAAATGGTGTCATATGAATAGATAAAACCATCATTGGTAATATTGTGGTTTTTGTTCTTTACTAATAGACAAGGGCCCTCAGAAGGTCGGGGTAACTCGAATTGATGAATGAGGAAATCTTATCTTTTGTCTTGATTTATAGATTCCTCCAAGGTACATGGAGAAAGGGTACGGACTCAATATTATAATTTAAGAAATAAAGCATTTGTAAAGAGATGAAAGAGATTGTCCTCCACCATGTTATGTTCACATTTACTTGACAAAGTCTTTCATCGCTTAATAAAGGCTTGAGTAGTTTCATTTTTATTTTGTTTGTAATTGATGAAATGGGCCAAAGTATTCTCTGAAAGATCATTAGTTTGAAATTCTTGAACTAAAGCATTTACTAATTCCTCCAAACTAGTGATAGAGTGTGTGAAAAGTTGATTATACCAATCCAAGGCATAACCCATGAAGGTTTTAGCTAAGAGTTTGGTAGCATTAGAGGTATTTAACTTGACCCAATCCTTGTAAATATTTCCAAATATCTTGAGGTGAAGGGTAGGATCGGTTGATCCATTGTAAGAAATTATAGGTGTTATACCTTGAATGTCCATGTTAGAAATTTGGGTGGTAAAAGGTTCATTTTGTAAATGTTTAATGACTTTATTGACTAATGGAGGTTGAGGAATGAGATTACCTTGAGAATATAGAAGAGGAAGAGGAGGAACACTTTGGTTATGTGTGCCCCAAGCCATTGGTTTAGGATTGGATTGAAGATTAAGAAGGTGGTTTTGCATTCACATCATTTGATTCATATTATGAGCTTGAAATGTGTTCATTTGATTGAGAGTTTGCAAAAATAGTTGATGAGTTTGATTAGTGTTATTAGAAGAAGTGGTATTGGTGTTTGTGTTGGTATTAGTGTCTTGGGTACAACTATTAGTGTTGATATGAGCTTTAGAAGAGCTATCAAAATTTGAGGCACTAGTGTAAAAATTTGCTTGTGAAGTAAAATATGGACTTGTAAATGGTTGAGAGGAAGAAGCACTAGAAGCATGAGTGCCTTGGGTATAAAATGATGAACTAGTGGAAGGATTAAGGATAGTGGATCTTATGAGAGGCCCACTAGATGTAGAACCTACCATGCTAGTTTAGATACTAGGCATAGAGGTAGAATAAGTTAAAAAAGAAGATACCATGGCATAAGGAATCAAGATTTAAGGAACAAGTTGAGAAGCAAATAAATTGGTACCCCTAAATCCATTTGAGAAAGTGGTAGTAGGAGAATGAGGTTATTCAACTTGATGGATATTCATGAGGTTATAGGTGGTGGAAGGATCCTTCCCTCTATGTTGAGGGAATTCCATGATAAAGAAAAACATTTCAGGAGTATACTCTAACTCAAGTTGATCCTCTAAGAGAAGAGGAGGTTTTTGCTACAAAGGGGTATGAGGAGGGTCCCATAGTGCATTATGCGGGTTACAATATGAACATTACTAACATTTATGAAAGGAGCCCTACTTTGTCTATGAGATACCTTATTAGGATTGGTAAATTCCATCATGTTTATTTATTAAACTTTAGTGTTTTCACCAAATATAAATTCCATGATGAAAAGAAAAGAGATAAGGTGAGAAATCAAAGAATTAGAAATTGATTGACAATAGTACTAGGTCGACCTAGTCAACCAAGTGCAAAACAGGGACTGTAAATCTATATTGGGTCACAAGATTGACCTAGCTCAGTGAACATTGACTGTCAAAAAGAGGTAAAGATGTTGTAAATATTAATAGGTTGACTAGGTCAACCTAACATAATGTACATAGGCTGAGAAAGATACTAGGTCGACAGGGTTGACATAGCACAATAGATAGGGAAGAAAATAAAGTTGATAATAAACTATGAACTAAAGAAAGATAATTGCAATTAATGTAAGAAATTAGTAAGTACTAAAAGGGAAATAAACATTTGATTGAATTGATGTTATCTAATCCAATTGATTTACACAAAATAAAATCTTGTACTAACACTAGCTAATACAATCTTTTGCCCACATAATTGATCAAAGAGAAAGCAAACAACTTAAAAATAAAGATAGTTACTTAGTCAACCTCAAATTTTGATTGGATTATTAAGAGTGATTTTAAGTGTAAAGGGATATTAGCTATAAGCAAGGTACTAGATAGCAATCTAAGGATAGTTTCAAGTAAGATTAGGATGAAAGGGACTATAGTGGCAATGATACAGACTTGGTATTTGGGCCTACACCCTCACTTCACACACCATAACGATAAGGGTAATAAGTGCTTAGCCAAAATATACCCTTATTATTACCCTCAAGTCGGATTCCCTCTTGGTGATGAAATCCAAGTAGGTTGGCCTAGGTAGTCAAATGTTTAAATGCTTATTGATGTTTATGTGATTTGGTCTTGTGTGCAAAAGAATATAAATAGTGTAACTAAATGATTAATTAAAAATCCCCTAATTATACTATGTGAGTTATTCTAAGCATGCAAACAACTTTAAAAAAATATGTGATTAACATATATGGTTTATTCCAACTTTGAAACAAGGTATAGTTGAGAAACTATATGGATAATCAAACAGAATAAGGTCGATAGGGTCAAACCTATACTATGAAAGCAAAGTTTAAAAATGAACTAGATCGGTCAGGTCAGCCTCGTTATTTTAGGAAATGCAAAATAAAAAACTTGGTCCACAGGGTCGACCTAGTTGACTATGTAAAGGCAATTTCGAAGACTACAAATTGTGAAAGGAAAGTACATAAGAAAAAAGATATAGAGGAATAGAAACTAAATCAAATGGTTTAGATACGAAAAGGAGAAGATTGTTGATCAAGAACCTTGGAGAAAACTATCAAAAACTTGTAAACTGGGTGAAGTTGGTTGATCAAGAAATATAGGAACTTGCTAAAAAAGTGTTAAAAATGCACTAAGTCGACTTGGTGGACCTAGTAAGTTGAACAGGAAGTTTAAAAACTAGCAAAAACATTCACTAGGTTGAGTTGGTTGATCCAGTTGTCTAAACAAAATTCTATAAGTTTTGAAACATGTATTGGGTTGAGCTAGTCAGCTAGTTCCTTGTTCTTGTAAACCTGCACATAGAGATAAATAAACTGGGTCAATAAGGTCAATCCAACATAGTAAATATATGATAAAAATAATGATGAATAAAAATGAAATAAGTGAAATAAATCCTATAAGGGTTAGTTTCATGTCGGGTTCACTAAAATTTATGCAATCAAAAATGCATCATGTCCATAAATCAATCCTAGATTGGATGGGATAGAGCACACCTACACTTCTGATTTAGGAACATAATTTTTTTAAGCATGAGCATTACCAATGTGAGGATTTTCTAGACCCAATTAGGGAATAAGTTGTCAAAACACAACATGTGAGATAGGGTTCCAAAGCCTATAGTCTAACACAATCACATAACAACCCTAAAAGAGCCCTATGATTTATTATTTCACTAATATAATAACATGAAAAGTAAATCTAATCTAGTGCACACCAAATATCTTAGCACAAAGTGGGGGTTAGAAACAAAACAAATAAACAACTAAACTAAACATGTATATAAAACATGTACTCACGTTAATTTATACATAATTTTAATACATGGAAGAGAATAATAAAAATGTTCTATCTATCTACTCTTACAAAGGAGGAATAAAGTTAAGAATACTTACCTTTGAAGATAAACCCACCGAGCCTCAATCTCCCCCTTGGCCAAGGTGCTTTGCAAGAGATTGTTGTGGTATGTAAGGATAACTAAGATAAATCATCTCTCATATACATAACCTACCCAAGCATTTAAAATACTTATCCAAAAGATGAAATCAGAGCACCAAAGAAAGTATTGAACCCTAAAGCTTTATTCCCCAAGTAAAATGGTCAATAGGCAGATGTTCATTCACACTTATTCACTTAATTATTCACTCTTCTAAAATGGTAAGGAATGAAATTATACATATAGTGGTAACTTTCTGTAAAATTTTTTGAGAATGTCGATTGTGGTAGGTTGACTAAGAGGCCAACAAGCCAAAATAGATAAAAAGTCCCTAAACTGTGTTAGGTTGACCTAGTCGACCTAGCACAACTGACAGGTCAAAAGGGTGATAAGGTAAAAAATGAAGGACAAAACATGGCAAATTATGGGAATAGGTAGAATTAAGAAGAATAAGCTTGGGTTCAATGGTTTCAAGAGGCTAGATTGTCGATGTAAAATGTTAAAAGGAATGATAATATTACGAATCATTGATGGTCTGCCCACCCATTTCTCAGTGCACCCCTTAAGGCATGCATTTAGAGAGATTGAGACTCAATAGGTTTCTACAAGATAAATTTTTTTAGTAATCAATAAAATTTAAAAATATTATGCGAATATAGGATACTACTCTTATTACACTTGAGAGAGAATTTTTTTCTAAAGTGAACTTAAGACAAGTTAAAATAGAATAAGTTTAGGCCATGTAGAGCGTTACAAAAGTTTACGACAAAATGAGATAAAATTACTTGGAGAGATAGCCATATTGCCTATTTTCAATATGGTATATTTATATTATCAAGGGTAGAATAGTGAAAGCATAAGTGCATATTATAAATAATTTGAGTGAAGAGCGCAAATGCCTGAGAAAGAATCCAAAAAACTAGAGAAGGTGATTGACACATAATTCGGTAAAATAACACATAAAAAATTAGTCTTAAAAATATCAATTAAAATGGAAAGGTCAAGGAATTGAAGATGTGACATGGGTAAACACATCAAATTCTCCAAAATAAGGAATACATATAACATATCTATTAGAAATTGCATGAGTAATATCTCATGTTTATTTTATTACCCAAGGTGTATGATGAAAGAGTATCCAAGTTCACTCATAATCCTACATCAACCAAAATATCTTAGACAAAAATGAGATTTTTTAAAGTTTGTGTAAGTCTTGAGTTGTGCACAAATTTATTTCTATTTTTTAAGCCACATTTTCATGTGCTAGTTATTATTAGCCAAAATTGTCTTACCTACGGAGCTTTTGCCTATAGCCTCAGCAATCTTCATCTATAGCTATGGTTTGAGGATCAATGGAAGGAATTACTCCCTTCAAGGTTTTGTCTCTATTTTCTCTCCTTAATGAGTGCAACTATATAGAATACCAATAAAGGAATTGGTTTTCATAGATAAGACAATGAGCTAGTTTATAATCAGTAACCTTCAAAGGTCTAAACCCAATCATGATCCACCTAGTTCATTCAAGTAAAATAATTCACAAGTATATGCATTCAAAAATGATCTAGCAGTGTGGGACATGCCTAGAGATGTCAAGTTAAAGCCACAGGGAATAGCAATTTGGATTTGAAAAATCTTCAATGAGGTGAAGTTGAATGTAGGGATGCCAAGTGGTATGATCTTGAAGGATGGGATCAAAGATCGATGACATATGGGTAATCTCATGAAGTTAGCAAGTTAAAATATCCCAGATTAAAGATCAATATTGTTTATTCTTATGAACAAATCTTGATCAAAGATCCATGTTCAAATCTCAAGATAGATCAATGGTGTGTATTTGATCATGCAGATCAAATATTGATGACATGCGTTCAACCATCCCAAGAATATCTAATGGTGAGCTTAAGGTCAAAAGGTTAGAGGATCCTAATATTAAACATAGGGTTTCCAAATATCATGATCATGATGAATTAGTAGATTAATGGCATGCATTTGATCATGTAGATCAAAGATCGATGACATAAGTTCAATCATCCCAAGGAGATCAACGGTGTGCATGAGGTAAAGAAGTCAATACGCCTACATTACATGTAGGGTTGATATGTGGCATAAGCACATTAATCAAATAAAGACTGACATTAAGGTCCATAGAAAACATGTAGGGTTGTCAAGTGTCACGATCTCAAATGCAGATCAAGATCAACGACCAACAATGAAGGTCAAGGCCAAAAGACTCCTGCAGAGATTGATGGAGAAAATTTGGTAAATTTATAGGGGGAACAAGATGAGGACACATGTACAAATTTATAGTGGTCATATTTTTAAATATGATAAAAAAACATGGCAAGAAGATGCCACATAGAGAGACATGTCAAATCAAAAGATTTGTTGGACCTAGGCAAGCTAATGCTAAAGCTAAGATCAAATGTGATTCAAGTTGGGCTAGACCAAATATTTTAAATCTGATGCCACCATTAAAACTCAATCATCACCTCAACAAACTTTCACCTATAGTCTCTTAAAAAGCTAGCATATCTTCAAGCTTGGGGAGTTGGTGGTACGATGCCATAAAAAAGTTGTGTTTTGTTCATGATCACGAGACTAAATAGCCTAATGGATCTTCATTGGCATTATGACTATATGAAAACCCAAAAATGGGATTGGTTTTCATCTATAGTATACCTATGTTTAGGGTTTGAAGTAGGGGTAGAGTTGTGATTATGAAAGGAG
Source organism: Torreya grandis (assembly GCA_037957365.1). Taxonomy (NCBI): domain Eukaryota; kingdom Viridiplantae; phylum Streptophyta; class Pinopsida; order Cupressales; family Taxaceae; genus Torreya; species Torreya grandis. The sequence goes on along the minus strand of JARHVA010000485.1, from coordinate 1,325,690 downwards.
TGTCTTATCTTTTGACATAGTCATATCATCCATTTTTAACAGGTACATGTAGCCTCTTAAAATAGACATAGTCATGGCTCAGTCAGGTCCATCGATATGACGATTTTGTCTTTATAATGAAGGAAAGTGGAGGATGTTATATAAATATAAGAGAGAGATTTGGTGGTTGGAGAGTGCAGGTGGAGCATTAAATGAATTTTTAGTCTTTGTAGGATCTTCCTTAGTAGATCATGACTCATCATCTTAAATAACAAAGTTTTATCTTTTATTATGTTTCTTAGCCAATGAGGGAGCTGGAATACTATTTGAAGCTAATGAAGGTTAATTTTTGAGGAGGGATTAGTCTTAATTGATTCAAATGTGGTTTATAAATCATAGGAGGTGGTTGAGCTCATTTATTAATTTTGGTTTGCTCGCTTCTCTCCTCTCTCTCTTCCCTCTTATCCTATATATGTCATTTCCTTCCCCATTGTAAGGATACTATGACTTTTGAGGAGAGACACACAAGTGGAGTATCAAGATACTCTCATTTGATAAGTCCAAACCTTGTCAAAAAGTTATATGAAAGACCTCTTGAAGCAATAAAGATCAATTTTTCACCTATATGTTACCTTTGAATTATGTTTAGAAAGCTTGTGCATGATGGCATTGTGAAGGAGTGTCTTCCATACTTATTGTCCTTCTTTCTTGTCTATTTTTAGGTGTTTTCAAACTATTTGTAGGTCTGAACTTGTGCCCTTTATGCCATTAATGTAAGCTTGGTGTGAATCTTAGAATTCCTATTTATTTCATTCATTGCTTGGTGAGCCTTGTTCATGAAACACTTATACAATTAGATAGTTTGTGAGATTGTGTGAGCTAGAATTGTCCTATGCCTCATTATTTTTTATTTCATGCTTATGTGAGTTCTCATTAAATTTAGTGCATCACCCATTTAGCTCTCTTAGTAACCATTTACCCTCTCTCTATCCCTTTTCCTAGCAGAAGCATTAGTTTAGGTGATCCATCAAGAATAAGTCAACCTTCTCCAGAGGTTCAACCCCATTAAAGAATACCCATAGCCTAGGATTTTTCCCATTTTATGGCTTGGTTAGAGGGAGACTGAAGAACCTCCTCCATGGGTCAAAATTAAGTCCATAATAGTCTATGGCATGCCCATTGGGACCATTTTCAAAGAATAATGGTCAATTTTGATGTTGTTTTGATTAATGTGTAGTGATTATGGATTTCATCTTTCAGTATCTGGTGACTTTGAAGAACACTCAACATTTGGACGGTAGAGAAATAGCTATCTTTCATGCCAACGGTGACTACAAGATCAACTTCTAGAGGTATTCCTTTTGAATTTGTTCAATTACCTTTAAACTTAGTAAAAAGGTTAATATTTTTTAATACTCATCCATAGAAAGGAAACTTTTCTCCTAAACTAATTTCTAAATCTACCTCTGCAAGAAGATCTTTGTTGAGTCCTTTCACTGCCATGATAGCCCCTAGAGATTTTACTTTTGTGGCTTTCCATGGTTAGAATCCTTTGGACCTCCATAAGTATGATCATATTCCAGTAGTAGCTCTCAAAAGTGTTCCTTACTTTACAGGTGATCAATATACAACCCCTTTTGAGCACCTCAAAGATATAGCCAACTTTTGCAATAATAATGACATCACTAAGGAAAATGTGGCCATCATGGTGTTGGCCATATCCTACAAGGGTAGAAACCTTAATTCTAACTCCATCACATCATGGGATCATTTAGGTGATGAATTGTGTAAAAGGTTTGAATACAAGAGTGACCACTTGTCACTTGCATATTAGTTAACCACAATCAAGAGGGACCATCATGAGGTTATGCAAAATTTCAATACTAGGTTTCAAAAAACATGGGATAGGATTCCAATCTCTATCAGGCCTACTCCTAATTATTCTTTCCTTTACTATATGAAAGCTTTCAATAGTGATATTATAGTAATGATCCAATCTATGGGAGGAAACACACTACCAAATGCTTTTGAGGTGGCAATCAGAGCAGAGAATTGTCTAGTACAAGTTGGAAAACTTATACCTAGGCCACTAATTCCTTTGTTTATTGAGATTCATCCACCTCCTATTTCTATTCCTCCCCTTTATACCATTCCTCCTATGCCAACAATTTTTTCCATACCTACACCAAAGTAGAAGGCTTCAACTAGTCAATCTAGTGACTCCCAAGAAAAAAAGAATTTCCAAGAGCTTAAGAGCATGTTTCAATCCTTTAGAAATGAGTTGGTAAATGTGAAGAGGTAGAAAAACCATTTCAATAGAACTTATCAAGATTAATAATAGCCTCAACAACAATCTTATCAAGCAAATAGGCCACCCTATAAGGTAAATTTCCAAGGACAAGGCTAGGGACAAGGGAATCCTAATCATGTGAGGAAAAATAATTATAATCAAAATGCTACAAGTACCTATCATAATTTGGTCCCTGCTCAAAAACAACATTTTTCAATAATTTGAGGGTACCATGCCTTGGAATTAGTCATTTGATTAATCCATTGTCCCAAACACTAAGTTCAATTAGGATATCAATAAGAATGGCATCAAGGTCCTAGCTATGGATACAATCAAAGCTCTTATGGCTCAAAACACAAAAGTACCTATGATGGAAAAAATAGAAGAGACTCAATAAGGCCAAGGTCATAATAAAGAACCAAACCAATTGGGTGTTACAATGGTTAACTATGAGCAAGAAGAATGTTATACATTTAATCAACATGTTAGTTCTAGCCAAGCATACATTTCAATGGCAGATAATACAAGGTTCAAAAGAATCAATATGGATGGTAACCATGAAACAATCAAAGATCCTCCTAATAGTACTCCATTACTATCAAATCTAAGTGGAGCTAATGCTACTCCTACGGTTCTAATAGCTCCAAAAAATCATAACCAAGGGAATGCCTTTATACCCCATAACTCACAAGTTCAAGGTACGGTGGTGGCTACCAAAGCACAATCAAAATTTGGTGGTCTACCCATCAATATTGTTGAAAAAATGAAAAGGTCCAATGTGAGTGTGCCAATGTGGGACATGCTTTCTATGCCTGGTCAAGTGGATATCCTCCAAGAAGGTTTGTTAAATATTAATGTTTCTAAGAAGCCATCAAGTAAGGAAAACTTGGTTCTCACCAATGCAACCAAAGGACCTAATGAAGGGCCATAAAATAAGGTGGTCAAACCTCCTCCCTTATACATTTTTGTGATCATTGGTAACTCCTTGGTACATAATTACATGGTAGACAGTGAAGCAAGTACTCTAGTAATGCCAAAGTAAATAGTAGATCAGCTTGGTTTGAAGTATGAACCCCAATCTTAGGGAGTTCTATAGCTTTATGGATCTTACACCAAACCAATTGGCATTATCAAAAGTCTAAACTTGACCTTGCATGCTTGTCATAGTGTTTTTGTGGCTCAAGATGTGTTGATTCTAGATATGCCTTCTCATTTTTCTCTATGCATATCAAGAGTCTTCATAGTAAAAATTAGGAGTTATCTAGCAATAGATTCATCCTACATGGATTTCAAGACAAGGTATGGGACCAAGGTATCCATAAAAGCTGAGCTTATTTAACAATTTCGCTTAGATCCTTATGGGTTTGATAGTTCAAACATTTATTATACCATCCTAGATGAAGATGACCACCTAGTTGGTAAAGAACTAAACACTCATCTTGAGGAGATCCATGATATGTTCTTGGATGAATTATGGAGTGAAAATTAGATAGTCAACCCTTTAGAACATTTTGAGGAAAGAGACATCGGAGTCTATTGCTTGCATGAGGAAAATGAGTCCATGACATCCCTCATTAGGCCAAAGGAAGATACTAGTGGTTTGTGGAAATTGTTCTTTGATGACTCAAGGAGAAAACATGGAATAGGTGCAGGTGAAATGCTAGTATCTCCCTCCAATGAGAAGTAATTTTCATCTTATAGGTTCCAATTTAGTTTCTCTCGTAATGTATTTCAGTATGATGGCTTTATCCATGGCCTTCAGTGGATAGTAAGAGGGGAATTAAGCAATTTCAAGTGTATGGGGATAGTGAGTTGATAGTGCATTAGGTCAGAGGCTAAAACATAAAAACAAATCCCTTGATGAAATCCTACTGTAGACACCTAAATAGTGTCTAACCCTTGGTCACCTTCCCCCTTGGTCCATTCCTAACCCATTCCTAAAAATTACTAATTTAAAATAATAAACTTATTTTGAATTAACCCCTCTCCTTGGACACATCACCCATGACACCTCACCTAGGACACCTCGCCTTGGACTAATTCCCATCCTATGACTCACCCAAGACCAATTCTTACTTCTCTCTAACTGCCTAACAAACTCTCGTGTGTATTTAGCCCAACCCTTGACATTCTCCAACAGATGGTGCACTTGGCAGATGAAAAACGGGCTTGGTGGCTCATTTTTCCCATTCTAACCCTGCCGACGTCGGTCAAGTGTCGGCTGACGCCGGCAGAATCGCCGACGTCGGTTATACTTAACCAATTTTTCAGACTCTTTGATGATCCCAATCAGAAATCGGCTAATCTTTGGGAAGCAAATCATGAATCCTTCAATCTTTAGTCTTCGGCCATCCGTCAATCTGTGAAATCTCTCAATCAAGCCTCTCACTCTCTCCCTCAGGTGCAGCAACAGCTTCAGGGTTTTCCATCAGCAACAGGTTCTCCACACAGGCTACATCAACAACGGGTACATAAATCATCAGTAGCACACCTTTAAGAAGGCACAGGTAAGTACATTGTCTGTGTTTTCTTTGTGTTTTCTAGTCATTTACTTCTAAGTATTATGAATTAGATTCAGCACTCCCTCTCCCCAAACCAGACTGTTAACCAAGCCAGACCCGAATCTTTATTTCTCCACCTCCCTATTGCCTCTGTTCTCTGTCGGACCATACACTCTGCCCATTCAACCAGACTCTTAGACCCAGACCCCAGACCATTCAACCAAGTCCAAAACTTTGTCTCAAGACCACTCAAATAAACCCAGACCCTGACCAAACCCTGTCCACGGACCACAGACTTACCCAGACCTTGTCCAAAGACCATTGCCTCTACCGACGCCGGTCACTACCCCAACCGACGTCGGCATATTAACCGACGTCGGCACCTTTACCAACCGATGCCGGTAGGACCACCGATGCCAGTGACTGTGATCAGTTCGATAGCTTCTTTCAAGTAAGCCTTTGCTTCCCTTTTTCATTCCATCTTTTATCATTTCAATTCTTTATCATTCTGTTGTTTATTAGACACTTATTTTTATTGATTAGTGGGTTTATATCCCTTAAAGAAGTTTTCATACTTCTGGGATCAAGCTTTCGCTTGGCAACCCACCATCTGTCCATTTAACGCCTTCTTTTGTCCAAGTTTCTTTTCTTTGCAGGTGTCATTCCTCCACAGCCAAAGAGGAGTACTCACAGCGTCTGGATTATGGTGCACAGACTTTATCCAGGTACATCAAGCCTTGACCATTCCTTCTTAAGTTTCTCATTTTCTCTTCTTTGAAATTGAAAGCAAAATTTGAATAGAAACATTTTGGCACGCCCGGTGGGACGAACCTCTTTCCCCGGTTAATTCTCCATCAACCTCTCTCATCTTGGAGGACGCCTCAACCTTACCGGCACCACCGGTCTCACCATCCTCCTTTCTTCTGCCTATGGAGGACCTGACTTTACCTACTCCTCGACCGCAAGTGGAGGGCACCATAATCCCTGCCCTTTACCCACTTGAGGAGCCACACTCTCCAGTTCCTTCTCCACCAAGAGAAGAACTTGACTCTCCATCTTCCTCAACCAACAACAATCTAGTTATAACTCCCACACACCTTGGGTCTGAAACTACTGCCACACCTAACACATCTTCTCAAGAATCCAAACCTCATCCAACATCCTCCCAACCATTTTCCTGACTAGTGGAGAAATTAGAACTTCTCCCTTCAAGGAAAGTGGAACATCGAGGATTGTGGGAGCGTCTTAAAGTTCCTCAACATTCCCGTGCCCTTTCGTCTCATGCTGCCAATCATCCCAAGGCAGAATCTCCCAAGACTCTCAACAAAGACCAAACCCCCGCTTCTAAACCTGCATCTACCCAATCTAAACTAATCAAGTCACTCAGCATTCGTCCTGTTTCTACCCTCACTCACCCGCAAGTGAAGGTGGACTTAGACCAGACCTCAACCAAAAGTAGTCTTCCAACCAAGTCGAAGAAGACTGCCAGACCACATAACCAAACCCCTCCTCCACTGTCAACTTTGCCCTCCATCTTAGGTCCTCATCATTCTACCCTAATCGGTGTCCTTCCTACTCTAACCATTAACCAAAACAAATTACCTCCATTACTTCTTTTTCCAACCACAAGTCAACCCCCTCTCAAAAATTTGGCACCTCTCACAAAGAAAGTGTCGTCTTCACCTGTCATCGCACCACCAACCCAAAAGGTGGTACGACAACCTTCTTCAACATCTCCCAAGCAGAAGTCACCAGCGCGTCATGCATCAACAAGCACGGACCCCTTAGTAGGTTCATATGCTTTGATATTACGCCAAATTTTGCAGACTTCTAGCATTACCCTTCCTTCTATCAAGCCATTCCAACCCCTCAGGTCAAAACCTTCTTGGTTCGATGATACAAAGATTTGTTTATACCATCGTACGCCAGGACACGATACCGAGACTTGCTATGCCCTCAAGGCAATCATTCACCGCTATATGGAGAAAGATACTCTTCTCCTTGAGGACACTATTGACCAACCCTCGACACCTTCCCATCCAACCTCTTCAACCACATCAACATCTCACCAACAGACCATAACCCCTTCTTCACCTACTATATTTGAAATCAATGCTATCCATATTACCACTAGGTCACAAAAGGACAAGGCGAAAGAAAAAGCTGCTATTCCTTGGACCTATCCTTTTGTCCAGGCACCTCAACCACCGAAACCCAAGATTTCCATCTTAGGTGCGTCCCAACCCCCTTCTTCAGAGGCAATCACAGAATCTATGATAAAACAACTTCACCAAACACCTGTGAAGATGACCCTATATAACTTTATCCAAAGCTCCCCCCAACATCACCAGGCTCTAATCAAAGCCCTACAGGTAGCAGGAAGTCCAACCTGAAGACCCTCAACCACTAGCTGCCTTAGTCCATTCTTTATCCCCCGTCGCCTCCATCACTTTCAGTAATTCTAAAATTCCTACCTCTACCTTGAAAGATCAGGATGCTGCCCTTTTCATCACAGCCTACATTGATCGAACCCGTATTAAACGAGTTATGATCGACAGGGGTGCCAGCATTAATATCATTTCCACCCACGCCTTTGATCAATTATCTCTTCCCAAGAATTGCGTATCGAAAACTGACGCAATCCTTAGATCCTTTAATGACACCACCGCTAACACTATTGGCACTGTTGTCCTCTATATCCGTATTGGTCCACGCACAATTCTGGAGCTCTTCTACATCATTGAGGGAGAATTCTAATATAACATGCTATTAGGGCGACCTTGGATCCGTGCCATGGCTTGCGTCCCTTCAACACTCCACCGTTGTGTCAAATTTGAACATGACAAATAAGTCCATGTCATTCCTGCTGACCCATCCCCTTTTAAGACTTGTAACATGACCTATCACCCCAACGACGTTCTTATCCCACTCAAGGCATCAACCCAAACATCGTCTCCATCTGCAGAAGCGTCAACTAGTACACAAACAGCGGTTGCCACCAAATCATCTTCTCAATTAACAACCAAGGACCCCATGAACGATATCTTCCAAAGACTTTCACTGGGGAAATATCGCCTACTTACTCTAGACATGTTCCAGACTCCTCAAGAGTATGGATAGCTTCATCAAAACTCAAACTATGACTGTCGGATCGAAATGGTCATTCTTTATGGTCCTCCTAGCCTTCAAACCAATCTCGTCTATGGGGGGCTGGATCAAGCTCCTACTGAATCAAATCCTTCCTCCTCGCCTCAAATATTCACATCTGATTTCTCCTTTCTTAGCAACCCCACCTTTGTACATACCTACCTTTATAGGTGTGCATGGAAGGGTTTTGGCTTTGGACATTACGAACAAGGCTCCCATCAGCCTATCGAAACACCCAATGAGGATAATGCCAAGAAACGGTATGGACTGGGTTTCCAAGAACCCACTGAGGCTTCCACAAACCTTTGCCCCAAACTAACCATCGACCAATCTCTTCTAGACTCGCATATTCTTCCATCCTCACCTACAGAGTCAGTGGTTTCCATCCCTCCTAGTTTTTTTTTTTGCATAAACACCATCCATTTGGAACCCTTAACCTATCAGCTCCACGGGGTTCCCAAGTCTCTCCCTCGCATTTATCCCAGCATGATAGACGATGAATCGACAACCATCAATACAGTACACTGCATAGACGATGATGCCATTCTTACCTATATGGGTGCTGATGATTCTTTCATTCAGCGCTCCCTCCCTTCTGAAACATAGGTTATGTTAAATGAATCAACCATTGACATTAACCTTTCATCTTCTGATGTTCCTCAAGTCTTAAAGATTGGTCAGTCTTTAGACACCCAGGAGCAGATTGACTATACCACATTTCTCTCCGACAATCGCAAAGCATTTGCCTGGACCTACGCTGACATGCCTGGCATCAACCCTAACATTGCCACTCATAACATTGTCACAAACCCAGAGGCTAAGCCTGTTAGGCAGAGGCTTCACAAAATGCATCCTCATGTTGCACTTCTTGTCAAAGAAGAGCTTCAGCACCTTCTTTTTATCTCCTTCATCCAACCCATCGATTATCTGTAGTGAGTCTCTAACATCGTTCCTGTCACCAAGGCGACTGGGGGGATCCGGATCTGCACAGACTATCATGACCTTAACCTAGCTTGTCCCAAAGATGACTTTCCTCTTCTAAACATTGACCAACTTGTTGATCTTACGGCTGGCCATGAGATGTTATCACTCATGGATGGATTTTCAAGATATAACCAAATCCTGATTGCACTGGAAGATCATCACAAAACCACCTTCATCACACCATGGGGAACTTTCTGCTATCAAGTCATGCCTTTTGGTCTAAAAAATGCAGGCGCCACATATCAGCGTGCCATGACTTACATCTTTCACGATCTCCTCCATAAAATCATGGAAGACTATGTCGATGCCCTGCTTGGCAAGTCTAAGCTTCGTCACGACCATTTGACCATCCTCAAAATCATCTTCTCTCACCTTCTTCAGTACCAGGTCCGTCTTAACCCCAAGAAATGTGTTTTTGGGGTCCTCTTAGGAAAGCTCCTGGGATTCATTGTCTTTTTTCGTGGCATCGAGATAGATCCTGCCAAAATCTGTGCTATCCTCGAAATGCCACCTCCAACTAATCTCAAGCAACTTCGCAGTCTATAAGGGAAGCTCCAATCCATCCGCTGTTTCATTTTGCAGCTTTCTGACCATTGTCAACCCTTTCATCACCTCCTCAAGAAGGACATCTCCTTTAAATGGGATAAAGATTGCCAAGAGGCTTTTAATGCTCTCAAACGCTATTTGGTCTCTCCACTAGTCCTTATTCCACCAAAAGATGACCAACCCTTCTACCTCTACATCTCAGCAACCAATCATTCGTTAGGTGCCATGATCACGCATCGAGACGAACAACACCGTGAGCAAGCAGTTTATTACATAAGCCGAACACTTGTCGACTATGAAACTCGGTATACTCATACTGAGAAACTCTGTTTGGCATTAGTCTTTGCCACTACCAAGCTCTGTCACTATCTTCTCAATCACAAAACCTTTGTCGTCACCCATACTGATCCCCTCAAATACATGCATTCCAAACCATATCAAAACCAGCGTATGGCTTGTTGGCTCATGCTTCTTGTTGAATTTGACTTAAAATTTGTCCAGCAAAAATCTATAAAAGGGCAAACAATCACTGACCAACTAGCAGATGCCCCTCTTTCCGACAATCAACCTTCATAGTGCGAGTTTCCCAATGAATCTATCGCCACTCTCTCGACTGATGACACATTCTACCAAATGATGATGTTTTTTGATGGCTCTAAATGTCAACTCGGTGGGGGTGTAGGAGTCATCCTCATTCCACATGAAGGTGAACCCATGCCCCTGTCTTTCAAACTCGACTTTGAATGTATCAATAATATGGCCGAATATGAAGCCTTCATTTTGGGACTTCAAACTGCCCTTTCTTTAAACATCAAATCCATCAACATCTTCGGTGACTCACAACTTGTTGTCAATCAAATCAATGGTTCATATCTTTATAAAAATAAAATTTTACAAAGGTACAAGCACCGTGTTGACACTCTTCTAGCATCTTTTGACCATCACTTATTGCAGACTGTTCCTCGATCGACGAATAAGTTTGCTGACACCATGGCTTCCCTCGTCTCACATATTCCTTCTTCATCATCATCCTCATCAAGAATTTATGTCATGGTACATCGTGTGCCATTGCCTTCATACATTTCCACTGACATCAATCTCGTCCACACCATAGACTCTAGTTCACAAGATGTATGGTATAAACAATTTGAGGACTACTTCGCTCATTCTATCATTCCTCCTAATCTCTCTAGTAATGCGCGGTGGGCTTTCATCAAATGCACCACTCGCTATACCATGCTAGGAGGCCTTCTCTATAAAAGAGGTTTTGACGGCCTCCTTCTTCGCTGTTTAAACTCCACTGAAGCTTCTCATGCTGTTAAACAAGCCCATGATGGGATTTGTGGTGGACACTTCAGTGGTAACTCGGTTGCCAAGTGCATCCTTCACTTGGGTTATTATTGGCCCACTCTTCATCAAGACTGTAATGATTATGTTCGGCGTTGCATCAAGTGTCAACAGCATGCTAACTTGCTTCATCTCCCTAGTCATGCCTTACAAGTCACTCAGGATTTTTGGCCTTTTTTACAATGGGGCTTAGATCTCATCGGTGAGATTAACCCTCATTCGTCTCTTCGTCATCACTACCACCGAGTATTTCACTAAATGGGTGGAAGCTATTCCTCTTGTCTCCACAAAAGCCGACAAGATTGTCAACTTCATCAACACCCACATCATCTGTCGTTTCGGTGTACCTCACAAAATCATCACCGACAATGGCAAGTCCTTTAAAAACAAGACCATCCAAAAACTTTGTGATTCATTTGGCATCAAACTCAGCTTTTCTTCGCCTTACTACCCACAAGCAAATGGGCAGGCTGAGGCTTCCAATAAAATCTTAACTAAAATTCTCATGAAGGTGGTCAATGACACTGGAAGGGATTGGCACATTCATATTCCCTTCGCTTTGTGGGCCTACCGCACTAGCATCCGAATCTCTACAGGTGCTACCCCCTTTTCTCTAGTGTACAGATCAGAGGCTGTCTTACCTCTCGAAGTACAGATCCTGTCTCTTCGCATTTCACTCCATGACATTCTTTCTAATGATGACTTTCGTCAAGATCGATTAGCTCAACTTGAGTTACTTGACGAATGTCGTCTTGCTGCCCTCAATCATCTCCATGTCTATCAAAATCACATCAAACGCGCCTATAATAAAACTCTGAGAGAATGAGATTTCAATATCGGAGACCTCATCCTCAAAGAGAACCAACATGTGACCAATATGGAACGGAGTAAACGAGGTAAATTCGCTCCTAATTGGCTCGAACCTTATATCATCACGCACAAATATGGATCAGGGACTTATCGTCTGTCTTCTCTTGAAGGTTGACCAGAACCTGAGCCCCTTAATGCTTTGCATCTACGACCATTCTACTGTTAGTCGAGTATTCATCCACTTGACATTTAACTTGAGCTCATCCCTTGAGCAATCCTTGTCCTTTTTATCCTTAATCCATTTCACCTTTTTTTCATTAACAAAATCCTCTACAACCCTTTTATGATGTACGGATGCTTCGTTCTAATAAAAGGGAGCCTTTGACATTCTATAAGTCTTGTCCATGACTCAATATTCTATCAAAACTAAATCAAGATGTCAAAATATCTAAGGTCACAAAATCAAATCAAAAAGTAGACTGCTCCCTCGAAGGACAGCTGCACTATTATTGCTATAGCTAATAGACTGCTCCCTCGAAGGACAGCTATTCAAAATCTATAAAGCAAAGTATAGACCACTCCCTCAAAGGATGGCTATGACTAACTCTTGCTACAAACAACACTTTCTTAGAAGCTTCTCGCATCAATCAGCTTCACAAATGACCACTAAACAAATCACATCTTTATGTGGACTTCCCGCATTGATCAGTCCGCTCAAAAAAAAACTGGGTCATGGACTTGACTTGTAGCTGTCTCAGGGCCTCTTATAAAAAGGGGCAAAGTTCTCCATACTCTAAAACGGGTTACCCTTTCCTCTTATCATATCACCTACTCAAGGGACTTCAAGCTCACTTTAATGTCAAAAGTGTTTCGATTACTGCTCTAACATAACTATGGTCAATGATACAACGCATGAATGGGGCTCTTCATTCGAACAACCCCTGTCTATGTTGTCATTTTGGTCTTTGTCAATAAAACGGCACTTATGCCTCTTAGTTTCTACCTATACTTTGGTCACATTCAACCACATCATTTGTCAAACTATTCAATCCAACTCTTTTCAAACCACACAATTTATGTCAAGCATAAACCAATACTTGCTGAAGCATAAATAGACCTCAATTCATTTTTAGCAAACATCCATCACGAATATGGATAGTTGCTAGGAATGAAAAACCCCGACCAATGTTACAGCTTACACCATTTGGAAAAAAGCTGTAGCATCATCTCCTCATTGTCATTTCAAGCATATACCCTCAGACATATGGGAAATGCTATATCCTTATCATGACCACAATCAACCACTTCGATCTTTTTCCTCCCTTCTTGGGAGAACTACATTGGCCTGAGGCCCTAACGACAAGGGCTATGTAGGCAGCACTCAGTTGACATGGGGTCTTCTGGGGTTAGCTCGGCCATTCTCTTCGTCACTTTCTTCCATCGCCTTCTCTCATCACCTGCCAATCACATCACAACCAATCACACATTTTCATAATCTTTAGCATAATCATTTTCATCATTTACATCATAATCATTAATCACAAACACATTATCATCATCACACAATTAAGCATTCACATCATATAATCTGCAAATCATAACATAAAATATCACTTTCACATAATCCTTAAGCATCATCATCTAATCTAAATGTCATGCCCATTCTCATTATTAACATTATCATAACACATCATTATATTAAACATCATCATTTAATCATCATAACATTATCATCATAAACATAATATCAAAACATGCATCATCATCATAATCAAAAATACTGAATACATTAAACATTAAACATCCATAACACATCAATGATCCAAAACCATCATCATATATATATCAACATAGTTTATACAATCGCACAACTCTGTGCCTCTGTCTCTCTCTCTCATACATCTCGCATCAACGGCTCGCAAGCCGGTAAATACATCAAAAATGAATCTCTAGGTCTGCCCTCAAGGCTGTGGCTGTGGTGGTGGTGGCGGTGGCCGGGAAGAGGCTGTATCCTCTCCTCCCTCTGATCTATGCCGTCTGCGAGACCCAAAAGCCATTGCTCATGACATAGACCTCTGTCGGCTCTACTCTGCCCGCATCTCTGAGTATCGATGTATCTGAGGGAACCCCCTTATGGCCCTCTCATAATAAGCGATCTCGTCCAACGCATCACTGTATCTAACTAGAGATACAGTCTGTGGTGGACCCATCCACCCTGCTGCTGTGCCCTGTCCTGACCCTTGTGGCTGTGGCTGACCTAGGTGCACTGATGTCGATGGTCCTGCCCCCTGTGAAAATGCTGGCTACTGAGATGGCTGCTGCAATGGGCCCTACCCTCCAAAGCTCTGACCTGCCACTGTCTGTGCTTGGGCTGCAACCAGCTATCCCTATAATAGAGTGACCTGCCCTGTCAACATTGCCACCTGACCTGTCATCTTTGTTAGCTGCCTTGTAACCCCTGCCAGCTGTCCCTACAAAACTGCGACCTGGGCCTGAGCCGCGTCTCTCTCCTATCGCGCAGTGTCCCTCTCCTCGCAGGCTATATCCCACTCTCTCATAATGGCCTGTAGATCTGGCTGGGGACCCACCTGTATGCCTATGTATTGCCCTGCCCACCATGTTGTGTAGGCCTCTGTACACCCTGGGTCAGCTATCCCAGGTCCTGCCGGCAACTCCTCAAAATCGGGCTCCTCTGTCTCCTCTGGTAGTGGGAGCGACGCCTCTATATCATCCCGCCTGTACTATGGGAACACGAGAGGTACATCCTGTAGCAGCCCGTACTGGCACCGCACTCTCTCTGCTGGGATCCTCTCGAGCTCACCGACTCGTCTACCTCTGACCCATCGCATGCTCTGAGTCTCGACCATCTACTCATCCTGGTCTCGGAACACTGGATACACCAAGTATGGTCTCCAGACTATATCTGTTGGAATCAGTGCCTCCAGTATGCCTTGGTAGTGATCAATATCCCTGACCACTCCATCCACCCGCGTCTACGCCATCATCTCACGCCATCACCTAAATTCGACCCTAAAATTGGTCTGGATCGCCACTGGGAGGCCGAGAGGTCGGGTAACCACAATGTGCTCGTATGCCCAACAATGTAGAAGGTGGCCTACACACAGGCTGTATCGTCGCTGCTGACTGATGCCCCATAGCTCTCTGTATACCTGGGCCAAAAAGATGGGTGCCCAGGCGAACACTGTCTACTGCTCCAACATGTCCATCAAAACCCCAATCATAGCCAACGGGAACCTGCCTCCCTCCACATCCAGCAATGCATAGACAGTGATGCTGATCATCATCAGAACCGCCAGCCGATGTGTGCCCTCATCCGCCGCATACAAAGGCTCGTAGGCAAAACTAGCTGAATGGTAGCTCATCTCTGTGACGTGCTCCCCAAACAGCGTGACCATGTGAATATCGTGCACCTCTCTCGAGCATGCATAGATGTTAGCTCCGTGTATCGGCAGCCGTAAAATCTGGTACACATCCTCGATCATGACCGTCATCTCGCCCGTGGGCAGGTGGAAGTTGTTGGTGGCATGGTCCCACCGCTCGATCAACACCACCATGAGGCTCACATCCCTCACCACTCTGCAGTAGCATCTTAACCCGCCTAGCCCTAATGCGCTCATCTGTGCCCACTCCTCGACTGTCACACCTCCGCGCATCCGCATCAGCAAGGTTGGGAGCCGATCCCGCAGCATCAAGGTATGCCTCGCCTGCATCCATCCACAGTCCATCTCATGTTAAAATTATTGCTACTTTTCCTATTTTACCAATCATTCTGACCATCTATGCCTAACCTGACACCTGAGAAGCCCTTGGCGTAACTTTGACCTTTCAACTTGAACATTTTTTTCACCACCTTTTCTGACCAAGAAGCCACTGACATCAGTTAGCGTGCCAGCAATGGCACTCACCTAACCGACGTCGATCACGTAGTGACCGACGTCGACAGGTTTTTGACCGACGTCGATCGCTAGTCGGCCGACGTCGGCAAACCCACCGACGTCAGTGACTGGTTCGGCCCTAGGGTCGAACGGGGTGAGCCCTAATTTTTAGGGCTTCCCCATTATTAACCCCCAACACACCCAAAACCCTCTAAAATCACTCCTAACCTATCCTAGACCCTTTACCCACCTTCCTAGCTACCCTCCCCCTCGATTTATGCCTAAAAACAACAAAAATTTCAAAACTAAATTCAAAACCAAAAACATCCAAATAAGGTTCAGAGACCCTCCTACCTCATCCCAACATCGTTGACGTGGTGGCACGATGGGTGCCACTGGTAGTGGACCTCCCGCGGGTCCTCTACTCCCCTCTGCCATCTCTGTTCTGTCTCTCTACTCTCACACATCACTGGACCCACAAACACCTTTGCAGCCTCTAATCAATCTCCAACTCGCTCCTTCTCTTCACCAATGCCTATCTGCCACCTCGCACTGCTCCTCGGTCAGCTCTGGGTCACTTTCACTCAATCAACTCCAGAGCCCCTTTTTTCTCTCTCAATCAAATTAGCAAATGACTTTTGGTGGGCCGCCAATCCGGTTTTGCTGGATTTGGCAGACTGTCGACGTCGACATAATCGCGCCCTAAGCCACCGACGTCGGCCGATTTCGACCAATGTCGGGCTCTTTTGGCCACCGACATCGGTTCTATAACCAACGTCGGCAGCCTTAAAAATTTATCCCTCTTCAAAATGACCAAAATCATGTCCCTAATCAGTCAGTCCTCCAGACCACGTCATTTTGGCCCCCTGGGGCACACTTGGATCACTTTTGCATCCATCCATCGACCACCAGACAATGGAGATCATGCGCATCTCCTAAAACTGCGACTACTTCCAAAGCAATTTTGCCTTGGTTGTTTTTACATGTATGCTACCTCATGATTGGTTAGCAAAATTGTGCGCACACTTTTGACCTTCACAAGTATAAGATCGCAAGCCAGTTGATCCGCACTACTTGTGACTTTTTCGTGTTTTCGGGAGCACTTCCTAAGCCTGAGATACCTAAAACATGACGACCATTGGAGCTTCAGCTTAGATTGAATAACCCAATCAGTAGATGACTAAATGCTGGAGACCGATTATTTCAATTTTGGCACTCCTTGACCCTTGACCTGCGACAATTTGACCCGACCATTCTTGTGAAGTGGTGTACGCGCAATCACAACTTTTGCAGCATTCTCACTCTATCTTCACCCCTTTCATCCACTCTCTATCAAATCAGCAACCGATTCCAGGTTCCCTTCTCTCGTCTACTGCTTTGAGGGGGATACCTCATCCATAATCGGGGCAACCAACCCTCGCCTATTTTTTATCTTACAGTTTACTTGAACAACCAACAAGACGAAATCAACCTTATCCCATACCTTGGGCAACTGACTCCTATTTTTGTCTTGCAGTTCGCTTAGAGCAACCAATAAGACAAAAAGGGGTAAATGTAGACACCTAAATAGTGTCTAACCCTTGGTCACCTTTCCCCTTGGTCCATTCCTAACCCATTCCTAAAAATTACTAATTTAAAATAATAAACTTATTTTAAATTAACCCCTCTCCTTGGACACATCACCCATGACACCTCACCTAGGACACCTCGTCTTGGACTAATTCCCATCCTATGACTCACCCAAGACCAATTCTTACTTCTCTCTAACCGTCTAACAAACTCTCATGCGTATTTAGCCCAACCCTTGACATTCTCCAACGGATGGTGCACTTGGCGGATGAAAAACGGGCTTGGTGGCTCGTTTTGCCCGTTCTAACCCTGCCGACGTTGGTCAAGTGTCGGCCGACGCCGGCGGAATCGCCGACGTCGGTTATACTTAACCAATTTTTTAGACTCTTTGATGATCCCAATCAGAAATCGGCTAATTTTTGGGAATCGAATCACGAATCCTTCAATCTTTAGTCTTCAACCATCTGTCAATCTGCGAAATCTCTCAATCAAGCCTCTCACTCTCTCCCTCAGGTGTAGCAACAGCTTCAGGGTTCTCCATCAATAGCAAGTTCTCCACACAGGCTACATCAACAACGGGTACAAAAATCATTAGTAGCACACCTTCAAGAAGGCACAGGTAAGTACATTGTCTGTGTTTTCTTTGTGTTTTCTAGTCATTTACTTCTAAGTATTATGAATTAGATTCAACACTCCCTCTCCCCAAACCAGACTATTAACCAAGCCAGACCCGAATCTTTATTTCTCCACCTCCCTATTGCCTCTGTTCTCTGTCGGACCATACACTCTGCCCATTCAATCAGACTCTCAGACCCAGACCCCAGACCATTCAACCAAGTCCAAAACTTTGTCTCAAGACCACTCAAATAAACCCAGACCCTGACCAAACCCTGTCCACAGACCACAGACTTATCCAGACCTCGTCTAAAGACCATTGCCTCTATCGACGCCGGTCACTACCCCAACCGACATCGGCATATTAACCGACGTCGGCACCTTTACCAACCGATGCCGGTAGGACCACCGACGTTGGCGACTGTGATCAGTTCGATAGCTTCTTTCAAGTAAGCCTTTGCTTTCCTTTTTCATTCCATCTTTTATCATTTCAATGTTTTATCATTCTATTATTTATCAGACACTTATTTTTATTGATTAGTGGGTTTATATCCCTTAAGGAAGTTTGCATACTTCTAGGATCAAGCTTTCGCTTGGCAACCCACCATTTGTCCATTTAACGCCTTCTTTTGTCCAAGTTTCTTTTCTTTGCAGGTATCATTCCTCCACAGCCAAAGAGGAGTACTCACAGCGTCTAGATTACGGTGCACAGACTTTATCCAGGTACATCAAGCCTTGACCATTCCTTCTTAAGTTTCTCATTTTATCTTCTTTGAAATTGAAAGCAAAATTTGAATAGAAACAGCTACAAACATAGAGTGTGGGATATACTTGAGGACTTTGAGGCCTTCAACATCCAAGCAGTGACAAGGAACTAAAACCAACATACTAATAGGTTGGCAGATGTGGGAGCTCAATTTGACATCCCAAATGGGTTGAAAAGATCCAAAGTGCATCCACATGTTAAAATGGTGGTAAGATAATCAATGCAAAACAATGAATCTCATTAGCAAGTCTTCAACAGTGAAAATAAGATTACTTGTCTATTGCAATAGGAAGTAGAGTTTTCCTCAATAAACCAAGTTAAATTCCAACATCAGTATGAGGATCAAATTGTTTAGTTGAGGTCTAACAAACTTCCTAAAGGGCTAGTCACCCTGGAAGGTGTTTTCCATGAGAGAGACCATATGAGGAAAGATAAGGTAGTGATGTCAACTAATGAGGAGAACTATGAAAGAGTTCTTATCCTTAAAGACAAGATCCACAAACTTGGAAATGTAAGCACTAGGGCTAACAGGCATGATTTCATTAAACTTTATAAGGAATATGCAAGCATCTTTGCTTGGGAATATAGTGACTTGAGAGGTTTTAATCCCAAGCTAGACCAACACACTATAGAATTGGAGGCTAATGCCAATCCTATCAGGTAGAAGCAAAGGCCTATCAACTCCAAAATTGAAGATTTTATGAGGAAATAATTGACTAAATTGATTGAATCTAATATCATCTTTCCCATCAATCACTCCTCATGGGTAGCCAACCTGTTACTTGTGAGAAAGAAGAATGAGGAGATCAGGTTGTGTGTTGGCTTCAAAGACTTGAATAAGGTCTCTTTGAAAGATCACTACCCCTTAGCATCCATGAAGAAACTCCTTCAAGTAGTGTTTGGTTCATAACACTTCTCTCTTTTGGATGGGTACTTAGGATACAACCAAGTGTTGGTAAGAGAAGAAGACCAATACAAGACTACCTTCACATTAAAGTGGGGCACATATGCTTATCAAAAGATGCCTTTTGACTTATCAATTGCCAAGGAAAATTTACAAAGAGCCATGGATATGTATTTCCAAAGATCGCTAAATCAGATGGTGTTGGTCTACTTGGATGACATAACAGTTTTATCTAAGAAGGCGAGTGAGCACTTGGATCACGTAAGATTGATCTTTGAAATATGTAGAGAATGTGAGATCCCTTTAAATCCTAAGAAATGTGTGTTTGTTGTTCATCAGGGCAAACTATTGGAACATATTATCTAAAAATAGGGATTGGATATTGATCCTAATAGAATAAGTGCCATCTTGGTATTATCCTTACCCAAGCACAAGAAGGGACTCCAGAGTTTCCTTGGGAAAGTAAAATCTACGAGAAGGTTTATACTCAGTTATGTAAACTCGATAAAACCCATCATTTCCATGCTAAAGAAGATCCCAGCGTTCGCTTGGTCAAATGAAGGTAAATAAATATTTGAGACTATCAAGCAAGCCATTGCACAAGCACCCACACTCATGAATCCTAATTTCTCAAGGGATTTCATATTGTATGCCTTTGCCAATATTGACAATATATTAGCTATGTTGATGTAAAACAATGGTGAGGGACTTGAGCAACCAATTTTTTTTTCAATGAAGGGCTTGAAGGATATGAAGTAAGGTATACTTTTGTAGAGAAACAAGTCCTTATAGTGTTAAAATCCTCAAAAATTTTAGACCAATGATCTCCAATAGCAAGATTTATCTGATGGTATCTCATCCTAGATTGAGAGACTTCCTTCTTAATAAGGACTTGAATGAAAAGAGGGTTGGATAGATTACCAAGGTCATGGAGTATGATGTGGAGATAAAGGTGACTAAGTTAGTGAGAGGCAGAGGCTTGTGTGAGCATATGGTTGATGACCTTTAGGAAGATAAAGAGGTTGTCTTGGTGACACAAGACAAATCACAAGCAGATGCACTTCCACCTCACACTACCTGGCTCTAGGATATGACACATTTCTTGATAATAGGTGAATACCCTCAAAGTATGGATAGGGAAAATAGAAGGTATTTTATAATTTAGTCCATACCTTATGCATTGGTTTATAGGATCTTATTCAAAAAATACCTCAATGGATTGATTCTTAGATGCATTGATGATGACCGAGTGACCAGGCTCTTGGAGCATTTCTATAATGGACTTGTAGGAGGCCATTTTCCCCTAAGGACTACAACAACTAAGGTGATGAGGGCTAGTTATTACTGGACCAACATTTTTAAGGATGCATTTGCATGGGTCAAAAAGTGTCAAAAGTGTGCTCTCTTTGCAGGCAAGCAAAGATTGGTAGCCCTTCCTCTCAACCCAATTTAAGTGGAACAACCCTTCATGCAGTGGGGTCTAGACTTCATATGAATGATCAATCCACCTTCCAGTGGAGGACACAAATGGGTACTCATTGCTATTGACTACTTCACTAGGTGGGTGGAGGCAATTGCCCTTAAAAAAACCAATGAAATAATAGTGTTGGAATTCTATGATATAATAATAATGAGGTTTGGTGTACAAGCAACAATAATTTTAAATAATTTTTCATCCACGAGCTCTTCTTGGATCAAACCTCTGTCCATGCTGCCTTGCTCAGATTTATTCTGGTATAATTTCGTGTTTAATTGCTTATAAGAAAGTAATCAATTGTGCTTCCGTTGGATAAGGGGTCTCCTAACAATTACTATCCCCAAAATAATTGACTGGTAGAGTCAATCAAAAAAAATTGATAAGGATTATCATGAGGACTATGGAAGAGAATCAGAGACTGTGGCACACAAAATTAAGAACAACCTTATGGGTTGATAGAGTGATTCCCATAGTTGCCATTGGCAATTCATCATATGTCCTTGTATATGGGAGGGAGGTCAAATTGTCCATATTTCTTGAGTTACCTACCTTGGAGTTAGCCCATCCGCTTGAGTTGATGGAGACGGAACCTATGAGTGTGAGGATGGCAGAGCTCATGGAGCTTGAAGAAACGAAAAACCTTGCAATGAAGACACTAAAGTCACATCAAGCTCAAGTCAAGAAAGACTTTGACAAGAGAGCCATAGAAAGGGACTTTAAAGAAGGGGATCTGGTCCTCAAGTGGGATTTAAATAGGGCCAATCCAGGCAACCATACCAAGTTTAATAGCTTGTGGAGTGGCCCTTAATTGATATATGAATGCAAACAATATAATGATTTTCAGCTTGCCCATCTGGATGGAGAGGTATTACCCATCCTACTCAATGGTATTGATTTAAATCCTTGATATTAGAAGAGTTTGAATCATTGTATATATTAGAGTATATTTTTATGTTTTCCTCTAAGTGCCTTGTGCACATTCTTTTCAATTGTGTGTTCCCTTCCCTAAGTGCCTTGGGCACTGTGTTTGTTTTGTTTTTGTTGTCCTTGTTGCTTCAAGAGAGGGTTTTTAGAAAAGGGATAGCCTCGTATCATTTTAATTAGCTGGGAAAGAAGGACTTCTGACCCCTTGTGCCTAATAGATCAGATAAGGCAACTAATCTATTGCATAACAAGCATGCAATCCTAGGAGGTTGCCGGAAATGTTGGCCAAAATTGGCCTACATACAGAGCTTTTGCCTATATCTTGAGAAATCTTCATCTACATATATGTTTTGAGGATCAAGGGAAGGAATTACTCCCTTCAGGTTTTTGGCTTGATTGTCTCTCCTTAATGAGTGAAACTATATAGAAGACCAATAAAGGAATTGGTTTTCATAAATAAGACAATGAGCTTGTTCATAATTGGTGACCTTCAAAGGTCTAAACCCAGTCATGATCCACCTAGTTCATTCGAGTAAATGAATTCATAAGTATATGCCTTCAAAAATGATCTAGCAGTGTGGGACATGCCTAGAGATGTCAAATTAAAGCCATAGGGAATAGCCGTTTGGATTCAAAAAATCTCTAATGGGTTGAAGTTGAACCTAGGGTTGCCAAGTGGCATGATCTCAGAGGATGGAATCAAATATCAACAACATGCAAGAAATCTCACAAAGTTAGAAAGTAAAAAGATCCTAGATCAAAGATCGACTGTGTGTATTCTTATGTAAAAATCCTGATTGATGATCTACATTCAAAGCTCAAGATAGATCAACAGTGTGCATTGGATCATGTAGTACAACCATCCCAAGAAGATCTAATGGTGAGCTTAAGGTCAAAAGGTTAGAGGATCATGATATTGAATGCAGGGCTGCCAAGTGTTGTGATCATGGTGAATTAGTAGATCAATGGTGCACGTTTGATCATGCAGATCAAAGATCAGTAGAATGTGTTCAACCATCCCAAGGAAATCAATGGTGTGCATAAGGTTAAGAAGTCAATAAGCCCAAATTACATGTAGGGCTGCCATGTGGCATAATCATGTTAATCGAATGAAGACTGATATTAGGGTCCACAAAAAGCACGTGGGGCTGCCAAGTGTCACGATCTCAAACGCAGATCAAGATCAATGACCAACAATGAAGGTTAAGGCTAGGAGACTCCCAATGATATTGATGGAGCAAATTTGATCAATTTCCAAGGGGCACAAGATGAGGACATGTGTCCAAATTTTCAATAGTCATATTTTTAAATATGATAAAAAGCATGGCAAGAAGATGCCACACAAACAGACACATCGAATCAAAAGATTTTATGGACCCATGTAGGCTAATGCTAAAGTTGAAATCAAATGCGATTCAGGTTGGGCCAAAGCAAATATTTCATATTGGATGCCACCATTAGAGCTCATTCATCCACCTCGACAAACTTTCACCTATAGTCTCTTAAAAGGCTAGCATATCTTCAAGCTCAAGGAGTTGGCGGTACGATGCCATAGAAAAAATTTGTGTCTTGTTCATGATCATGAGACTAAATAGCTTGATGGATCTTCATTGACATTATGACTATATGAAAACCAATAAATGAGATTGGTTTTCATCTATAGTAGACCTATGTTGAAGGTTTAAAGTAGGGGCAGAGTTGTGATTATGAAAGGAGTGTCTTATCTTTTGACATAGTCATATCATCCATTTTCAATAGGTACATGCAGTCGCTTAAAATAGACATAGTCATGGCTCAGTCAGGTCCATGGATATGAGGATTTTGTCTTTATAACAAAGGCAAGTAGAGGATGACGTATAAATCTAAGAGATAGATTTGGTGGTTAAAGAGTGTAGGTGGAGCATCAAATAAATTTTTAGAGTCTTTGGAGGCTCTTCCTTCTTAGTAGATCATGACTCGTCATCCTAACCAACAAAGTTTTGTCTTTTAGTATGTTTGTCAGCCAATGAGGGAGCTAGTAGACTATTTGGATCTAATAAAGGTTAATTTGTTGAGGAGGGATTAGTCCAAATTGATTCAAATATGGTTGAGAATTCATAGAAGGTGGTTGAGCTCATTTATTAATTTCGGTCTGCTCACTTCTCTCCTTTTTCTCTTCCTTTTTCTCTTATATCTCTCGTTTTCTTCCCCATTGTAAAGGAGACTCTGACTTTTGAGAAGAGACACAAAAGTGGAGTATCAAGAGACTCTCATTTGATAAGGCCAAACCCTGTCAAAAATTTGTATGAAAGACCTCTTGAAGCAATAAAGATCACATTCTCACCTATCTCTTACCTCTGAATTATGTTTAGCAAGCTTGTGCATGATGGCATTGTGAAGGAGTGTCTTCCATGCATCCTTATTTATTGCCTATTTTAAGGTGTTTTCAAGCTATTTGCAGGTCCAAACTTGTGCCCTTTCTTCCATTAATGTAATTTGATGTGAATCTTAGAATTCTTCTTTGTTTCTTTCATTGCTTGGTGAACCTGGTTCATGAAACACTTATGCAATTAGCTAGTTTGTGAGATTGTGTGAGCTAGAATTGTCATATGCCTCATCATTGTTTATTTCATGCTTATGTGAGGTATCATTAAATTTTGTGCATCACCCATTTAGCTCTCCTAGTAACCCTTTACCCCCTCTCTATCCATTTTCCCAGTAGAAGCATTAGTTTAGGTGATCCATCAAAAGGAGGTTGGCCTTCTTCGGAGGTTCAACCCCATTAAAGGATACCCATAGCCTAGGGTTGTTCTCATTTTGTGGGTTGGTTGGAGGGAGCCTGAAGAACCCCCTCCATGGATGAAAATTAAGTCCACAATAGTTATTTTTAATGTTTTGTGTAACTTTTAATGATGTGTTTGGTTTGGGTCATTTTTAGTTACTTTTGAAGCTTTGTGCAAGTATATTTTGAAGATCCACACAACAATGTGACAGTTAAAGTCTTGCAATTTCTAGTGTGCAAGTTGTCTTATGTAGGATTTTGGTGTACAATAGTGAAAATATTAGGATCATTACACAAGGAGTCTTTCATGCATCTTATTGTTGTGAAGTATTTCAACTTAGCCTTGTGAGGTTAACTTTCAAATAGCTTATCTTGTGCACAACATGGTCCTGGCACATGTGGTTGTGTAATGTGTTATGGATGAAGAGTCATTGCAATTCCTAACCGTTTTCATTTAATTCCTTGAATCATGGAAGGTTGTCACAAATTCATTTAAATGTTACTTTATGATATGCTTCGTAGTGAGTGCCTTATATTATGATGTGTTAAGGTGCATTGGAATTGTAATGAACATTTAATGTTTGTGGCAAGTAGTGATGTGTTATACATATTTAATGATGGTAGTGGGTTGATGAGCATTATTGTAAGTACATGGTTATTGTGCCTATATAAACATGTCCCTACACTAGAGCCATCCAATCAACGAGCTTAAGGATATATCATGGTGAGTATTTTGAGACAACTATACTTGTAAAGATCTTGAATTAGTTGGTGGAGATATGAGGATCTATTGTAAACACATCTCATTTGATATTGCACAGTGTTGTGTTGTTATTGTGTGTTCAAGCTATATTTCAAACCATTGAAATCTAATAAATAATTGAGTTTATTTACTATTGCATTTGTATGCACTATTTTTGTTGTATAATTATAAAGGTTGCATGGTTGAAGGTAA
Source organism: Torreya grandis (assembly GCA_037957365.1). Lineage (NCBI taxonomy): Eukaryota > Viridiplantae > Streptophyta > Pinopsida > Cupressales > Taxaceae > Torreya > Torreya grandis. The sequence continues at coordinate 1,300,219 of JARHVA010000485.1, read as the reverse complement.
TTAATCATTGAGATCCCTAATCTCAACTCCATAATTAATGATAAAGCATTGGGGGTGGATGGCTTTCCATGTGAATTTTATAAATTCACTTGCCAATTTGTTGGTCCTAATTTGATTTAGGTTTGCATAGAAGCCCTACATAATAAATCCTTAGGAGCCATCATTAATAAAGGCAATAATGATTTTATTCCTAAAACTGGTGATCCATAACTCCAATTAGACATTGATCATCCTACTAAATGTTTCCTATAAAATCATCACTAAAGCCTTAGTGTTATACCTTCATCATATTCTCCCTGAAATCATTAGGCCAAAGAAAGTTGGGTTTATTAAAAGTAGATACCTCTTGGATAACATTATTGTTGTTTGGAAAGGAATGGAATTGGTACATGGCTCTCAACAAAGGACCATCTTCCTCAAGCTCGATTTTGAAAAATCTTATAATTAGATTGAGTGGCTTTTTAATCTTGCCATGCTTAAAACATTAGGCTTGGTGACTTCTTTTTATTGGTGGTTCAAACATTGTTCTTTGAAGCCTCGGCTTGTCTCACCATCTATGGTCACAAGTTGGATAGCTTTGGACTTTTTCATTCTATTAGAAAAATCTTCCCTCTTGCCCTAACATTGTATGTCCTAGTGATCAAAGTGTTTGGATATTTGTTTTCTCACAGAGATGACATGGGTTTAGTAGGGGAATTGCCCTTGATGATCGCTCCACTTAGCTTATTAATGGGCATTTTATAGATAATTATTTCCTCATGCTTGCAAAGCAAGAAGCCTCCTTAAAAGAGGTGATTCACTGCCTTGACATTTTTTGCAAATCCTCTGGTTCAAGCCTACAATGAGCTAAAACATAGTGCCACAACGAAAGGATGATGTTCTTCCCAAAGTGGATCCAAAATTATCATTGGAAATGGATCCCAAAAGGGGAGAAGTTCAAATTCCTTAGTATTCCCTGTGCATTTAAAATCTTCCCCTCTAAGTTATGGTAGTATGTAATTAAAAGAGTGGAGAAAAAAATCACTTACTAGATTACCAAGCCTCTTTCTCTCACAGGGAAGTTTCAAGTTTGCACTAAAATTCTTGTTGACTCTCATGTCTATTATTCTTCTTGTTGGGTTCCCTCTAAAGTGTCGTACGATAAACTAGAAAAAGTGCTTATAGATTTTCTCTTGACTAATGCTACATAGGTCCACAGTTTCCACATAGAACATTGCCCTTTGTGCTAAATGGATTGTAAGGGCTATAGAGGGGAATGAGGATTGGAAAATTATCCCAAGGCCTTGCATTTATGTAAGTTATCCTTATGGCAGAAATTGTTGGAAAAACATTGATTTTCACACTCTTTTGATTACATTTGTCCATGTCAATATAGGAGGATCCTTTGTTTCTAAGAGCATCTAAAAAGCTTTTGAAGCGATGAAGCCTTATCTCAAATAGGTCGATGATAGTTTCTGAATTGGTTTCTCTTTTAATGACCATAATATTTCGTGGTCCCCTTCATGACAAAAACCTCCCTTTGGCTAGCACACAAGGTATAAAAGTTGTTCCGCTCTTTAGAAAAGGATTTTGCATAATTTAGGATTTGGTTTCCTCTCAAGATTGGATCCCATGGCATGCTTTGAAAACGATCACAATCTATTGAATTCAGAGTAGACTTCTATTTTGTGTGTTTAGGATTTGATGCTAAATGTCATGGTTAATAAGATGGGTATGTGATCCCCAGTTCCTTGGGGGAAGGATTGGTAATGGACTAGCAATACTGCCTTTAGAAACTATCTCATGGGCTTCTCTATTAGATTGTGAGTCCATTTTTTCGGTTCTGGGTAATCTCAATAAGTGATGGAGTTTGAATTCCTTCCCCAAAATGTGACTTGTTAGACTCAACAAGATTTGGAATGCCAAGCTCAAGCCCAAATAAATTCATTTTCTCTAGTGTTTGGATTATCAAGGTATTCTTCTTGGGGACTGTCTCAAACACATTGGGATTCCTAACCCTAAGTGCTCGCTTGCTTCCAACCTAAAATCTTTAGGCACCCTTTTTGGCCATGTTCGAGAGCCAAAAATGTTGGGGGATCAAACCAACAATAGATTACACTTGTGAAAGCAATAAATGCGAAAATAAATCAGATAGATAAGTAACTGAAATGATAAATAGCACAGAACAAGATATACAAGAAAACACCCTGAAAACTTGTATTGAAACTCTTTACAATAGGAATACAATTTGAAGAAACTTCGTTCTTCCACACCTCTCTCAGATGCGCACAAGATCTCTCACTAGATCTCTATTCCTCAAGAGCTCTCTCTCAAGTACACTCAAATCCAACAACCTGGATTGATGCAACTCTGTACTGTCCTTCAAACATTCACAATGTTCTACTCTTACAGTTCTACACTCATTCTACCACATCTAAGCTAAGAAGATCTTCTTACATATAGAAAATAGGAAACTTGAGCATGCTCTTACAACAAACAATTAAGCCTCTTGAACAAGGGCTCTAAAAATAATATTGCTAATAATAGAGACGCAAGCTTGAGTCCACGACTCAAATTTATCATGCAAACACTCGCTGCTGTCCACGGAAATATATTTCTAGACACGCAGGTAACCGACGTCGGTTCCTGCCTGTTCGCCTGTGACCGTCGCCGGCCGACCTTACTGCCGACGTCGGCGCCTCTGCAACTGCTACTAACCGACGTCGATCGCTCCTGACCGACGCCGGCATCTGTGTAGACCCGAACCTGTTTAAGTATGCTCCTTGGTGAAGCTTTTAGCTCCACACCCTAACAGTCTCCCACTTGGAGATAAACCAGCTACACCAACCTGTACAGCATCATCTTCTAGCTCCTCCATCTTCAACTCAATCATGAAGACCAATAGAAGTTGAATGCAAGTTCAACTTCTCCTTAGTAACTGGCTTTGTTAGCATATCAGCAGGATTCTTGTTTGTATGGATTTTTTCCAGCTTCAACTCACCATCTTCCAATACCTGTCGTATGAAGTGGTACCTTAGCTATATGTGCTTGGTTCTAGAATGAAAGGCCGAGTTCTTGGCCAAATGGATTGCACTCTGACTGTCACTGTACAATCTGCAACTCCCATGCTCCCTTCCAAGCTCTTCCATGAACCGTGTCATCCATATCATCTCTTTGCTAGCTTCTGTAGCTGCAATATATTCTGCTTCTGTAGTTGACAAGGCTACAACCTTCTGCAACTTAGATATCCAACTAACCGCTGTTCCACCTACAGTAAAAACATAACCTGTGGTGCTTCTCCTGCCATCTAAATCTCCTGCCATATCTGAATCTACATAGCCATGTAGAGAAGTATCTAAACCTCCATAGCACAAATGCTTGCTGCTGGTTCCTCTCAGATATCTAAGGATCCATTGAACTGCTTTCCAATGTTCCTTACCTGGATTAGCCATATACTTACTACTCCCACTGCTTGGGCAATATCTGGTCTAGTACACACCATTGCATACATCAAACTCCCTACTGCGGAAGAATATGGAACCGTACTCATGTACTCTACCTCATCATGTGAATTGGGACATTATTCTTTGCTTAGCTTAAAATGTCCAGCCATAGGTGTACTTACCGGTTTTGCATCCTGCATATTAAACCTCTCCAACACCTTATTCACATAATCTTCTTGAGACAATATCAACCTGTGATTTTTCCTGTCTCTCTTAATGCTCATGCCAAGGATCTTCTTCGCTGCTCCCAAATCCTTCATAGCAAACGTTTGAGCTAACTTCTCCTTAAGCTCAGAGATATCCTGCATGTGAGACCCTGCGACTAGCATGTCATCTACATACAACAATAGAATAATATATCTACGGTTATCAAATCTCTTGAAATACACACAATGGTCTGATTGACACCTACTGTAGCCATGCTCAGTCATAAACCTGTCAAATTTCAAGTACCATTGCCTTGGAGCTTGCTTGAGGCCATACAAGCTTTTCTTTAACCTGCACACAAACTTCTCCTTACCCTTGACCTCGAAACCTTCTGGCTGTTCCATATAAATTTCCTCATCCAAATCTCCATGAAGAAACGCTGTCTTAACATCTAGCTGCTCGAGATGCAAATCCTCAAAAACAACCAAAGACAATACAACCCTTATAGAAGTCATCTTAACAACCGGAAAAAAAATTTCACCAAAGTCAATACCTGGCTTTTGTGCAAATCCTTTTACCACTAATCTGGCCTTATATCGCATCTGTCCATCCTCACTTTCTTTCAACCTGTAGGTCCATTTGTTCTTCAGTGTTCTCTTACCAGCTGGCAATTCAACCAAATCCCATGTTTGGTTCTCTCTTAAGGACTCCATCTCCTCAACCATGCCACGCTCCCACTTACTCCTGGACTCCACCTGTAATGCTTCTTCAAAACTCTCTGGTTCTCCACCATCAGTTAGCAATAAATAATATAAGGAAGGAGAATATCTAATTAGAGGCTTACTTACCCTTTCAAAACTCTTAGTGGGTGTCTTGGACTTGTTTTCAACAATCTGTCCACCCAAATTTTTTGACAGTGACCGACCTCGGCCACCTGTAGACCTGTCACTCGCCGTCGTCAGTTCTTCCTGACCGACCTCGGTGCCTGGTCTGCCGACGTCGGTCTCTGTATGACCGACATCGGTTTCTGTACTGCCGACGTCGATTCCAACCCTGCCGACGTCGGTCTCTGTGTTTTCCTGCAAGTGATTATTTCTTTTTCCCGCGAGCTCATTTTGGACCATAACTTCGTCCAATTCACTATTGCTCTGCCCAGATTGATCCAGCTTCCTTATCTGATCACTGTACATCACTCTTTCATTGAAAACAACATCACGGCTCCTGATTACCTTGTTAGTTCCTAGATTCTAAAATCTGAAACCAAAATCATCTGAGCCATAGCCTATAAACGTGCACCTCATAGACTTAGGATCAAGCTTCTTTCTATTTTCCTTATCTATATGCACAAAGGCTTCACTACCAAAAACTTTGAGATATGAGAGATCTACCTTTTTACCTGTCCATGCCTCTTCTGGAATTCCACCATCCAGAGCTGTAGAGGGTCCTCTGTTAATCAGGTACACTGCGGTGTCAACTGCTTCTGCCCAAAACTCTAGGGGCAACCCTGCATGCAATCTCATACATCTTGCACGCTCCATGATAGTTCTGTTCATCCTTTCAGTAATACCATTCTGCTGAGGTGTCCTTGGAACCGTTCTTTGCCTACGGATTCCTTGTGTATAACAATACAATTTGAACTTAAGACTGCAGAACTCACCGCCATTATCAGATCTCAGGCACTTTAACTTTCTGCCTGTTTCATTCTCAACCATAGCCTTCCAAAACTTAAAAGTCTCAAAAATATCAGATTTCTTTTTAATACAGTAGATCCATACCTTTCTTGTGGCATCATCTATGAATGTAACATAGTACCGTGATCCGCCAATAGAGGCTCCCTGAGCCGGTCCCCACACGTCTGTGTGAACAAGCTGCAACTTCTGCCTTTTCTTAGTAGACCTAGTCTTGAGAAAACTAACCCTTTTCTGTTTTCCAAATACACAATGCTCACAAAACTCTAGATCCATACTTTTCAAATCTGAAAGCATACTTTTAGACTTAAGTATTGACATCCCCTTCTCACTCATGTGGCCAAGCCTTGAGTGCCACAATTTACAATCCACACCTGAAGTAGATAAAACTGAAGGAGATTTGTTAGTAACACAATTACACAAATAGAGAGTACCTTCTCTCTTATCTCTGGCCATAACTAGTGCACCCTTGGTCACCTTCCAAGAATCTGCTGTGAGAGTTACTGTACAACCCTCATCACCTAGCTTACCTGCAGAAATCAAATTTCTCTTTAAACTAGGAACATGCATCACTTCTCTCAACACCCATGTGTTGCCATTCTGCATCTTCAACTGCACTTTACCTTTGCCAGTAATCTTACAAGGCTCATCATCCCCTAAGTACACTATTCCAAAATCTCCATAGATATAGTCACTGAAATACTCTCTGTTAGGGGTAGCATGAAAAGATGCACCAGAATCTAATACCCAAGATTCTATGTTATTATGCAAAGAGAAAATTAAAGCATCCTGTGCAATACCTGCAACCTTGGCTTCTTTCTTTCCTTCGTGCTGGTTGTCCTCCTTAGGCTTTGACCAACAATCTCTGCTTATGTGCCCCATCTTTCCACAGTTCCAGCATTGTGGCTTCCTGCCATTCCTAGATTTGGATCTTCCTCTCACCTTAGACTTAGATCTTGATCTCCTCTTGCTCTTTTCTTTTTGCCTTCCCCTGCTCTCAAAATTTAAAGCGTTCCCAGATGTCTCTTCTGTGCTTTTCCTGCGTATTTCCTCATTCAAGATAACACTAACCACATCCTCTACTTTCAAAATGTTTGATGCAGATGCAGTATTAGAAACTGCCATTACTAAGCCATGCCAGCTTTCAGGCAAAGAACATAATATCAAAAGAGCTTTTATTTCATCTTCAAATACAATATTGACAGAACTTAACTGATTAACAATTCCATTGAAATCATTCAGATGAGTAGAAACAGATCCACCTTCATTCATATGCAAATTAAATAATTGCTTCATAAGATATACCTTATTTGAAGCTGAGGGTTTTTCATACATATTTGCTAACGTGGTCATCAACTCTACCGTTGTTTTTGCTTGTGACAAATTAGATATCACAGTGGAGGCCAGACTCAGTCTTATAGACCCAAGAGCCTTTCTGTCAAGAACTTCCCATTCTTCATCCTCCATGTCCTTGGGCTTCTTTGCTATCCCACCTAACGGTAAGTAGAGATCCTTCTGATACAGATAGTCCTCTATCTGCATTCTCCAATGTTGGTAGTTCTTGCCATTAAACTTTTCCATTCTCAGCTTACTTTCTTCTGCCATTGCTTCTCTCACTCAAACAGAAATTCCTGCAGAAACCCTGTGAGCAACCTGTAATCTGTAACCTGTAACATGTAACCAAGGCTCTGATACCACTTGTTGGGGGATCAAACCAACAATAGATTACACTTGTGAAAGCAATAAACGCGAAAATAAATCAGATAGATAAGTAACTGAAATGATAAATAGCACAGAACAAGATATACAAGAAAACACCCTGAAAACTTGTATTGAAACTCTTTACAATAGGAATACAATTTGAAGAAACTTCGTTCTTCCACACCTCTCTCAGATGCACACAAGATCTCTCACTAGATCTCTATTCCTCAAGAGCTCTCTCTCAAGTACACTCAAATCCAACAACCTGGATTGATGCAACTCTGTACTGTCCTTCAAACATTCACAATGTTATACTCTTACAGTTCTACACTCATTCTACCACATCTAAGCTAAGAAGATCTTCCTACATATAGAAAATAGGAAACTTGAGCATGCTTTTACAACAAACAGTTAAGCCTCTTGAACAAGGGCTCTAAAAATAATATTGCTAATAATAGAGACGCAAGCTTGAGTCCATGACTCAAACTTATCATGCAAACACTCGCTGCTGTCCACGGAAATAGATTTCTGGACACGCAGGTAACCGACGTCGGTTCCTGCCTGTTCCCCTGTGACCGTCGCCGGCCGACCTTACTGCCGACGTCGGTGCCTCTGCAACTGCTACTAACCGACGTCGGTCGCTCCTGACCGGCGCCGGCGTCTGTGTAGACCCGAACCTGTTTAAGTATGCTCCTTGGTGAAGCTTTTAGCTCCACACCCTAACAAAAAAACCCTGTCAATGGATTCATAGCTTATACCATACTTATCACCCAAAACCATTCAATTGGCAAATGGCGTTTTTGGTAGCAATGCTCAATGGCCTCCATACGTTGCATTTCTATGGAACTTTTTCAGAGACATTATTTTGTTTGAGCTGTGGAAGTTTATAAATTTAACTATTTTTAACAATGAAGAGCTTTTTATGCAATTCTTTGTTAATGATAAAGTGCTTGTAATTTTTTTTAGCATTTATGTAGATCTAAGCGCATAAGAGAAAGAGGATCTAAATTTTCAATGTCTTTAGGAGCTCCTTAACCATTGGGGGAGGGCTCCTTGTACTATGTGTTGTTTTCCTTCTAACCAACTCTTGCATGTCACTCCTCTACTAGCACCTAGACATCGACAGAGTCGTTCTTACACCAACTTCTCTCTTCCTCCTCAGTAGGAGGGATTGAGTCTATTGCCACATGGAAAGGCCTCTCCCGGCCCATCTCAATGGACTTCCCTTATGTAAGATGGCGAGAAGGTGGGGTACTATGTGGGCTCCCTCATAAACCACTCAGGATGGGTTGGTGGTACATAATCCTCCTTCAACCAAACCCTCTTCTTAAGTTGTTTATCCCCTTAAAATAATGTGTGATGCCGTTGTTACATGTGCTTAACCATCTCCCTTGTGTTATGATTTGAGAATTTAATTTAATTTGTATTTTATCATATTTAATTGATAATTATATTTTAATATTTTGAGTCATTTTTTATACTAACATGAATAAACTCAATGAAATATAACGATGAGTTCCAATAAAAATATCTCAACACTACAACAACATTAATATTTAAAAAAATATTTCCACGTCCATCTAAGAAATTGAGAAAGATGGAAACCATTTTGCTGGTTGGGAATTTTCTTATCGAAAATGTTATTTAAAACACGGAATTCCTCTGCAATAATGCGCAATAATGCATATCTCAATGGATAATTATTATTCAAAAGCTGGAAAGAAATGAAATTACATGGATTTGTTATTTGAATGTGAATTAATGACTAAATCAAGCATCGCCAAAGCCACGCACGGATTATCCACAGGTACCTGTTCATACAATAAACAACCATTTCATCCTTTGAATTACCTTGCACTCCCTTCTTCCCAAATTGAAAAGAAAAATGATTAAAAATGTTACTTACAAAATGCCCTGCTCCCAAAACCCAAACAAATTGCAGATTTTTGTATGATTTTACATATCCCTTTGTAACCGTTTCACTGCAGTAGAGTGGTGTCCGAGATGTTGTGTTGAATCCATTTAGTCCTTCCCACCTGAAACGTTTTTTTTTTTGGGGGTATTGTCAATGATAAGGTCTAAGCCAAAATAAGGTCGATTTATTCGTTCACTCATACCAACATATACTATAATTACTCCTGAAGATCTAGATGTTTCTCCCTTCAATTTTGAAAAAAAAAAAAAAAAAAAAAAAAAAAAAACCAACTAAAACAATGAATTATTTAAGTTTGCCTGTTACTTTAATTGTTGAACCCATGCTTCTGTTCCAATGGTTGCACAGATCAAGTCCACCTGCAAGTTTGATTCATTGGTGATCATCATAAATCAATGCTAGAGAGAATATTATTACTAATGATATTGTAAGATAGCCTGAGGCAGTTTGTGTAGATTGAGATAAAGAGTTTTACCTGCCCATTGTAAGCTGTCACCTTTTCACCCCTAGATAATAGCTCATCCACCTGCAGTTATCAGGAAGAAGCCAACTTCAGTTCACAGTTCGGCAACAAGGTTACAGGTCCCTGATAGATCCTCTGTTATTAACATGGCAGTTTCGTTGTAGCTGCTGTTTGGCCTTGGTGACTAGTTTTAGTTTTATCAGAGTAAGCAATTTTAGGGTTTTATCACTTAGTCGTAATTGGGTTCATATGTTTTGTAAGAGCACCTGACCAGTTAGGTTAGATAAGAGAGGTGAACTACTATTTCTACTGCATTTGGTAGGCCAATTTGAGTCCCATGAATTGCCTCGTTATGATGCCCTGCATTTATGCATTCAATATTTCCCACACGAGAATGAATTGATCCATGCCTAAGATTGCAATGCAATGCCCTGCACCTTGAAGCTACTGGGATGCACAATAGCTCTGCATGCAGACATTTTATAATTCATGCATGGTATAATGATTTGAACAATGCCAAAGACTACAATGCAATGCCCTGCACTCTGAAGCTATTGAGATGGACAATTTCTGCATGCATACATTCTGTAATTCTTGCATAAGTGAATGAATTGAACAATGCCTAAGACTGCAAAGCAATGCCCTGCAATGGGAAGCTATTGAGATGCATTATCAAGGCATAGATGGGGGGAGGACAATGTTATGGTTTCTGCCTGCAGTGTTTGGTAGTTCAATTTCCATGGAGTTGTTTCTGACCGTAAATTACAAAGCAGGGTTTCCAACATACCCTGCTGGATATTTGGATCCCCAGCCACCCAAGGGAGGTTGACTTAGTCTTGCCATTTTTTCCCCTTAACATGAAATTTTAAAGACAAATTACAGGACGCCTACTTTGGCTTTCAAATTGGGTTTCAACTTCCATTAGACAAGAAACTTACCACATCCACTGCACTCTTCATGAAGTCATTCCCTAATGCTTGGAAGACACCATTTGATTGTGCGCCCCAACTGCAAGATAAAAGTAGCATCAATGTCATTTGTAGCAGAACACTATGGTAACATTGTGTAAACGAAGAGAATAATTTTTGAAAGTAGGAGCTAGCTCATTGCAGTTTAAAGAAACTAGGAAAGGAAGAGTAACGTCTATTATGTGAGTAATTCTATAAAAATAGGCAAGAGAAGAATTTGTGGAAGAGGAATGGCTTGGGCTTTCAGCGAAAGAGGTGTCAGTAGAAGCCATGCTCTATGTTCAAAAAAAGTTCAGGTTCTATTCATGACTGGATCAATGGACCTACTACCGCATGAGCTGCTTCCAATCTGAACTAATTGGGGTACCTGTGTATATGTACGAGGGCCTGAGAAATTGGTTGGAAGCATTACGTTTCGGAGGGCCTATGAGTTTATTACTAGACTACTAGTTCATAGGTACTATGATATAGAATAAACCTTGTGAATATGCAGGAATCTTCCTGGTTCAAAATTCACATTACTCAAGAATGATTTGTAACTCGTCGACACACTAAAGTGTATAAATATATTCACAACATCAAAGTAGAAACAAATCCGTACATCAAAAATCTTTTATCTAGACATCAATGTTCACATAGACAGTTAAATTGGAAAAAACTTTGCAAACCAATGGGTCAAGAATGATTTGTAACTCGTAGACACACTAAAGTGAATAAATATATTCACAACATCAAAGTAGAAACAAATCCGTACATCAATAATCTTTTATCTCGACATCAATGTTCACGTAGACAGTTAAATTGGAAAAAACTTAGCAAACCAATGGGTCAAGAATGATTTGTAACTTGTAGGCACACTAAAGTGTATAAATATATTCACAACATCAAAGTAGAAACAAATCCGTACATCAAAAATCTTTTATCTAGACATCAATGTTCACGTAGACAGTTAAATTGTAAATTGGCACATAAAATTCATCAGATACACTACATTAATGATCAAATTGTAGATCATTATAGTCTGTAATTCATCATTGCAGATAAAAAATTCTGATACCAGGCTGAGAATGATTTCCTAAATGATGAAATCTTCAAATCTTAAGAAAACATTGGTTCTTGGAGACGTGAAAATCTTAACAAGGCAAAAAACCAACACTCAAAATGATTAAAACAACAGAAAACACAAGCAAAAGAGATGAAACATAAGGCAAGGGTCTGACTGGGCATTAACTTGTGAATTTTTTAGTCAATGAAGAGTCATGCGACTATAGCCGATTCCTTGTATTCCTAATTAGCAGGTCTAAGATGTTTTCCTTCCAAATCTTTGTTTTTCAGGAATGGCATAGAAGTAGTGTCCTGCAAAATGAGTTGAAATGAAACTGCATAAATGAGAGGCTAATACCATATCCAAGCTTGCAAATAATCAATCACGCTGCCACAAATAGCTAAAACTCAAATGCTGAAACCTGAAAAGAGAAATGGGGGTTGAGAAAATTGGTATCTAAGAATTTTATAATGGTCAAACAATAGAAATCAAGAACACATTTAGGCAACCAATATGGCTGAAGGAGGAGAGCTACAGTCAGACCATTGCTTATCAAGTGATTATCTGAAAATATTCAACATCCAATTCTTATACCCTTTGCATGTACTTATGGATTCAATTCTAAGGCATAAAACATGGAGGAGTTAAAAAAAATATTATAACTGTGCAATCGTATAAACACACACACACATTTCTGGTGAGTCACAGCTGCCAATATATTAGGAAGTCGATTTCACTTTTTTGGTGAATAGTCTCTACTAATTCTCTTTTTAGTTTAATATATAGATCTATTTCATCAAAAATAAATCGTTTATAAGATTCAAAGAACTTACACAGCTGTTTAAAGATGAAAATAACAAGACATATATTTGAGATTATTGATGATTGGAAAACAGAGAATTTATACATAAGAAATGAACATGACTGAAAAAGCAAAATTGCGATATTTAAGAATTTAAACACCACTTCAAATCGTTAAGATTCTATTGCAAGAATTTTCCACTTTTGTTCTATCATCCCATGTCCCACATAGCTTACAAACAATCTAAAGAAACATGCATGCAACTTTCAAGGTAAAAATGATCTTACTCTATATTTGATGGAATGATCTTCAGTTTATTGCGAACCACTCCATTCATGAATGTGGATAAGTCAAATGTTTCTTCAGTGCGTCCTTTGTTCTGCTTGGATGTCAAATATTGTATATATCGCTGGGGAGTTCTGCTAAACATACTTTGCAGTGTAGCTGTTGAAGAAAGAGGATCAGCACTTGAATCAAGTAGAAAATTGTAGAAGTCCTGCAGGAGAGGAGAGGGTATTCGGAATCATATGTAATTCATAAATAGAAATGTAATGATAAAAACAAAGTTAAGGCCCCATACAATTTAAATAAATGTAGTTGTGTTCAGATGCAATTAAAGTGAGTAGTAATGTTCTTTGTTTCACATAAAATGGAAAGCAGGAGGGCACAAGCATCTTAGCGATCAAATGCTCAAGTTTACAGTCTTATGTTCGCAAGGGTGCACCTACCACACCATTAAATCTCTGAAATCCAGTCTCTCTAAGTTTACATTCTTATAGCCTCAAGGGTACACATAACACACCATTAAATCTCTGAAAGCCATTGCCTCTCTAAGTTTACATTCTTATGGTTTCAAAGGTACATATACACACCATACCATCAAATCTCTGAAAACCGATGTCTCTCTAAGGATACATTCTTATGGTCTCAAGGGTGCACATACCACACTTATAAATTTCTGAAAGTCAATATGTCTCTTAAGTTTACATTCTTATAGTCTCAAGGGTACACATACCACGTTGTTACTAGCCGAGTCAATAACACCCTCCAATTTTGCCCAGTTAGATGTAGCCTGCAGGTACTCTCCCCTATGAACTTGTCCCCTTATTTGCAATGCAATGCTGTGGCACAAAAAAGTTAGCCCAAGATAATCTGAAGAAATCAGAGATAGTGGGGAATATGCAAGTGCCTATATCAAGTCAGACTAAAACAACTGCATTTCCAGATAAAATACTTATTTTCAACTTGCTAGGAACTTTTTCTGTTTTCTAAACAAGAGAGGGGGGTTTGTGGGCTAGTAGGACAATGTATTCAGAGGCACCTATTGACGTTTTTGGCATCAACAAGCTCCAAACGTGACACATCTTTAAGCAAAGGTCCCCATGAAAGCTGTTAATCAATAAAATTTTGTTAGATGAGTTCTTAAATGAATTGAAAGTGGAGAATAATATCAGTTATTAGGCTGACTGTAAATGCTAAGCATACCACAAAATCCACAGGGGAAATCCAGCTGTCACCCAATAAAACACCTAGGAAGTAAGACGAAATTGAAGTGAGATTGCTCAGCGGAATTTACTAATCCAGTAGCAAAGCTTTATGTGGATAGCTGTTATGTAATATTTCTGGTTTCTATAAACATGCTTTTTGAAGGATATATTAGTAAGCTGACAGTTGCTTAAAAATTAATGAAAATCTGATGGATTTCATAGCTGAAGTTAATAAGAAAAAAATGGCTTTCTCCATATCTCTGGATTTTATTTGCAAAATAAAATGCTGCTTTCATTTAACATAATTCCAGTCTATTCCTATGCGTATAGATATGCATGTACCTCCAAGTTTAACTTTTATATCTCCAGCATCAATTGCCTTGCTTAAAGCAAGGCCTACCATACTGGCAGGCTTTCCTCCATATGATTCTCCCACAATGAATAGAGGGCTCTTCTGTAGAGTGCTATTTTTAAAAAATTCTTTCAAAAAGCTTAACAAGTCAGCTGCTACTTCTGCATCTGTTTTAGCCATCAACGTTTCATTTTCTACATAGCTAAAACCTGCAGAAGAGCCACAATTAATTAAGTTCTCAAAAAGATCATAAACTGCATTATTTGAAGATTAATGCCAACAAGAAAGTGAAAGATTGAGTTTATAATACCAGTAGCAACAGGACTATCCTGGAAACCAGTCAGTTGATGAAAATTGCATCACAAGGCACATTCTCAACAGTGAGTATCAAGTACTATAAACATGGTAGGGTCAGAAATCATTTAAAAAAACATTTAAATTGATGGACCATTTGAATGCGTATAGATTACCTAATAGGGAAGAAAAACTCTCTATACAGGAACAATATATTATTCATTTTAGATCTCTCAGCCTAACAACATAAAATTCAAATTCTCAATTGAAGCTTATTACATAATAAGAGCCATTACCACAAACAACAGATCCGCCTTTTGCAGCCATGTTGTGTTTCTAGGTTGCAATTGGGTGTCCAATGGACCAACTTCTTGAAAATTTCCTATAGCAACTCCTGAAGCTCCCTGCAAAAATGGATATAAGACATCACTGGTCAGACACCTAAGGTCACAAAGCTCTGGAATTTTAGTACGAATAACATATATAATTGCAATCATTGCAACATAAATTCACAAAAATCAAGCACTAATGAGAGGAAGAACTTCATGGCATCATGCACCAACCGGACCCCCTTGCAGCCATAAAATAATAGGCCAATCGGCTCCTGCTCGCTGAGGACTGACATAGTGCCACCAAAACATATGGGCCTCTGTTTCACATATTCAAATCGGTATTGAACATCTTGTCAGAGCTTTTTATCATACTTAAACACGTCAGTCCAAATTATCAGAAAGATTGTAAAAATAAAGTAAGATCCATCTTACTTGGTCTGACTTCAACATAACCCCACTCTTCAGATCCATCAGGGGTTCCCGATCGTGCATTCCCTTTACATTCGACACTGCTAATTCCGATACACAATAGCAGACCCAATAAAAATGATAGCAGACCAGAGAGAGACATGGCTGAATCTTGCTCACAACGATTCCTAATATTTTTTCTGCTCAATCGAAAAGGAAAAAGAGGATAAGCTTGTTTATTTAGTTGGATGTGATTACAGCTATATACAAGTTTTTAGTATGAACATTTAATTATGGTATCATACAGGGCTTACTTAGGCTTATATTGGCCCCTGGATTAGGATTTCTTATGATGACTGCTACTACTAATTCAGAGAAGCTACAAATCATGAAAAGAGAAAGATCTCCCTTTCAAATTACATGCTATTAAAGTTAAGTTGTTGGGTTGGTATATGAATGAATGCAGAGAGATGCAATGGAGGGAGAAGATCAGAGAATGCAGTAATGATTATGCAAACAGGAGAGTTTGGCTTATTGCGTTTATGTATAGAGTAAATGGGTATATGCAGGAAGAATTAGATCGACATAATACTGTCATAAGCACTCTAATGACGTACGAATGGTGTGTGACGAGTGAAATTGAAGGGGAGTACCTGATGCGGGATTTTGCACGTCTTTCTACTGAATTGATTGACAGACAAGTAAACGATTATAAAGGTCCAGCTTCCAAATGATTTTGGACTGGTGCCTTCTTAATTCGCTGGATTGCGTGTACAAAAATGGCAAATGCTTGCGTGTTGACAAGGCTCTCTCTCCCTATTCACCATTCAATTGTACTCTGGTTGCAACATTTACAAGTTTTGGTTGAGTATATCATCAATCATGTGGATTTGTATTGGGTTTTATTGAATTGTTTAATAACATAAATGAGTGAACTAAGAAAGATTCCAGAAGGTTATAGTTTAATTGGTATTAGTTTTATAAAACTCTAAAAATACTTGAAAAAACAATTACTACTCTAATTATTCTCAAATTACTCCCAACAGAATTTAAAGGCAGTTGCTACTCCTACAATTATTCCCTAACAAGATCCATGGTTCTAGTTCAGAATGTTTTATTTTAAGAATTAGAAAAAACCAAAAAACAGAACCAAATGTGTCACTGTTTTAGAGAAGAAATTTGAGGTGGTGGTTAAACAACATTAATGCCGTCACAACACACGTTGTCTGCCTTCCTCTTTACCTCTTTAACTGTCAACATTATCTTTGCAAGCAAGTCCGTCATCATTGTTTCTCAAAGTTTTTTCCTCAATAGTAGTTGTTGAGAATTTTCGCAATTATCAATTTGCTTGTAAGAATGTTTTGAATTTTTCTTTCCAATTGTTGGGGGAGAAAAATCTTTAAAAAATTATGTTTTCTATTAATAATTATACAGAAAATTAAATAGTTAATGGAAAGGATTGTATTTTCATCTGTGAGGATGACGAGTTGTTATATCCTTCCACTATCACATAAATCTTTTTACATATTTTATGTAGATTGGAAAGAATGATAGATTGTTATATCTATCCACGAGGGTATAAATCCCTTTAGATATCCACTCTTTGACAGATAGATTCTCCTTTAAACCGAAGTTTAGTACATGGATGACTGGAGAGGAATTAATGTCTTGGTTCTATGCACAACTGATTTCCTGATTTTTTCCATAAATTTTGTTGAGATCTATGCCACTGATTCCTTGATTTTTTCAATAAATTCGTTTGAGATGATTTTAAGATAGATTTACTTTAAATTCGTCAAAGAATAAAAAATATTATTAGAAATTTAAAAAAAAAATAAATTTATGAAGAAGAATTCCAATATATTTATAGAACTATTTTAATTAATTAAAAATAAATTTTAATTCTCAAAAAAATTAGACAATTATTTGTAACCCATAGTCTCCCCACCTCTACCAAACCTTAAAAATACTTGCTCAAAACAAGTGCTACTCTTAAAATATCAAGATAATGCAAGGTTCTAATTCAAAATGTTTTATCCTTAGAAAAAAAAAGAAAAAGAAAAAAAACAAAACAAAAATGTCAGTCTTAAACCAAAAATTTGAGGTTTTAGTTTAACAACATAGGTTGTATGCCTTCCTTTTATCTTTACAAGTAAGTTACTTTGTCATTATTGTTTCTCAAAGTTTTTTCTTCAATAGTTATTCTTAAGAATTTTTGTAATTATTTATTTGTGTGTTTTGAATTTTTTTTCTAATTGTTATGGAAATTTGTTTTTTCAAAAAATCATTTTTTTAATAAATAATTATACTAAAAATTAAATAATCAATTGAAATGGTTGTATTTACACGGGTGAAGATGATGAGTTGTTATATTCATTCATTAAGGGATAAATCTTTTTAAATATTTTATATAGATTGATGAAGATGATGGGTTATTATATTGATTTAGTTCATAAATAACTTTGACAAATAATTTTTTTTGAGTCAAAGTTTAGTACAGAATGTTGACACTTAAAAGTTATTATTGGTAACATCAAAATTTGATATATGAATAACTTTGACAAATAAATTCTACCTTACCAAAATTTAATATACAATGATATATACAATTATATGCTTAAAAACACTATAAAGATGACAATATCTATATAATAGAGAAGTTCATATATATAATAAAAAAATGGGTAGTTGGTGCCATGAAAGTTTTCAGGTCCAATCTAAAAAGTACACGCCTGCTGCCCAAAAAAAAATAATGGCTACCCCATTTTACTTGGCCAAAGATTCTTTAACCATCTTTCTACAAGAACCATTGACATGATGAGACAAACTACAATCCAATGATGGAGATTCTTTGTGGTGAATCATCGACTTATCAAAGAAGAAACTAGGCCCAAAATTGTGGGGTACATGGCCCAAATTTTAATTTTGGGTCAAAAGTGTGTTGTCTAGGACTCTAAAGCTTGTGGGTCCTTAATGCCGGATATAACGTTCACATTCTTTTGTCAATGTAGAAAAATAGCCCTCTCTAGTTGAGTAGAATCATGTGGATTTGGATGCTTTTGGTCCAGGTTCACTACTATCTTTGAATTTAAGATTCCTCAGTTTTTTTTTTTTTCCCCCTTTTTTCTTTTTTGAAAATGATTGATTTAGTTAATATGTATTAGTTTCTTAGTCACAAAATTATTTCATTTTTTAAATTCATATTTTTAATCGTTTTACATATTTTTGGACATAGTTTAGTTATATTTGTTACATGTATTTTCATAACCCAAAATTTTAAGAAACATGTATTGGTTATTTTGAATTTATTTATATATTAGTTTATTAGTCATAAAATTATTCCATTTTTTAAATTCATATTTTTAATCGTTTTACATATTTTTGGACATAGTTTAGTTATATTTATTACGTGTATCTTCATAACCCAAAATTTTAAGAAACATACATACATACATACATACATACATACATACATATATACATATATATATATATATATATATATATATATATATATATATATATATATATATATATATATATATATATATATATATATTTAAAAGGAGTGTTTTTTTTTGTTTTTACTAGAAGAAAATTGAGGCATCTGAACTAATACTTAAAATTAATTGTTCTAATATGGAGCGAGCTTCCTTATAACCACTAGGTGGTGTAACGTGGGCCCTCACCCCACACCACGAAGTAAGTCAAAAGTTGAACCCACGTTCGCTACCAAGACCAAGTGAGTTATAACTTGGGCCCTATTAAAAAAGTGTTTTTAAGTTATGACATTACTTTACTAAGAATGTCATTTAAGTAACATCCCCTACACATGCATGATTCCCTTCAACATAATACCAAAATGAAGAAATTATAAAGCAGCTATTAACCCATTTGGAATGATTCAACTCCATCCAAAAACTGCAAAGACCTTATGTCCCTTTCTTTGGGTCCTTTCAATTTCAACCCTCCATCTTCTACAACCTCTGAACGAGGTCCTCTCAATTTCAACCCTCCATCTTCTACAAACCCTAAACATATAATTTAGATATCTTTGTAAGTCCTTCAAAAGGTTTTCAACCCCTACTAGAAAGGAAGAGTGAAGGGGAGAGGGAGAAGTCTCCATCCACGACCTTCATTCCCAAGCCCTACATCAATCTCTTTGGGTATAACCCTAGACTTTTTTTTCTTAGGTTTTATCTCATTTCATTTGCAAAGTTTCTCTTTGATTTCCATGTTTTATTTTCACCTTAATACTATTTTTATTATTTAAAAAAAAAAGTTTGGAAGTGAAGATTTAACATAGAGGAAGAGGTGTGGGAGGTGTTTGAATCCCCTCCACTTTCCTCTTTGTTTCAAAGTTTTCTTTTCTTTTTAAATAAAGGATTTTAACAATTCCTCTACTAATATATACTTTTTATTTTAGTAGATAAACAAAGAAGAAAGTGGGCAAGGTTTGAACCCTTCTCCTTCCTTGTCACTCCTCCCTATGCATTTTTTAGTTTTTTCTTTGTTTTAAAGAAAAATGATATTCTCAAAAATAAAACACAATGTGGGGGCAGGGGGCTTGACTCTGTCAACTCTTATCAACCTACAACCCATGAGGGGGTTTAGCCCTTCTAACCCCCTCCCATGCACACTCTCATCATCGACACGAATGGCATGTTGAATCCCTACCACCAATAGGACCTTGTCACTGTCAGGGATGCAAAACATCGGAAGCATACAATTGATTACCAAATACCAAGCAACTTAATATGCGGAAATAAACCAGATTCACCAAGTAACTAGAATTTAGAATAACACAGCATATGAGAGACAATACACAACTTGTATTAACACTTTATACAGAAAAGAATACAATAGAGAATATCCCACATCTTCTCCACCACCTTACAGAGGTTTCCCACACCTCAAGTGAATAGTAATTCTTCTCCCCAAAGCTCTCCCTCTCACAGGTCCCAACACCCAACTCAAATACAGAGTTGGTGTTCACCTCCCGTGCTCCACGCACATCACAAGTGCTCCACGCACTCCACAAGCACTCCACGTGCTCCACAAGTACTCAAGGTACTTCAAGTAGATCTCCCATGAATCTGCAACAACCTCCAATTCAACAGACCATACTTATGGAAGGAACTCCCTTGCCTTCCTCTCAGCTCTATCCGAGTACACACCTGTACTCCAAGTAGATCCTGCCTGATACTGCTCCCTGTTGTGTTGCTGTCTATATGATCTTGCACACCTGCAAATCAAACAACGGTTCTGCTCACCTGTGAACCTCGACCTTGCACACACATACACCTGCAGATCAACGATCTTACTTACCATGTAGATCTCCTATATAGGCCATGCAACTGTGACCAAGATCCTACACTCCTGAAGAATCCAGCTGACTCTCCAAACCAACACCAACACCCCTGGTACTGCTGTGGAACTAGGAGGAACACCCTTGCTCACCTCACACACAGAAGGAGCAAACTTTGCTCAACTCAAACTAGCCCACTTTTCCAATACAACCATGAGTCTATTATATAGATCTCATCAAACAATAATTAGATCCGCCGCTATGAGTCTAAAATTAGCACTCATAATGCAAACACTTGGTTCGTTAGCTAACTGCCCGTAATTAGCTCGCAGTCGAACCACACAGGTGACCGACGTCGGTCCCTGTCTGGCTGGAGGTGACCGACGTTAGCTGATATATGACCGACGTCGGTTGCTTCTCTCTGCTATCCTGTCGACGTCGGCTGATCAGACCGACCCCAACTTCTCTGCAACTCAGCAACCTTCAGCAACCTCCTCCACTGTTTGCATCAGTGAAACTTTTAGCTCCACAACCTAACAGTCACACTAATGCCTCACTTACCTCTCCCTTCGATAGGTCCTCAAGCCATGCCCTTTTTTGGTGTCCCTTGATAGGACCATGTGTGCAATCATGTTGCCTTCAAACGCTATGAGATGCATGTTTTGGGGTTTGCATAAGACCAAAGAATAATTGAACTATATTGATATTTTTCATGCTCCTCAATGATATATAATATCAAAAATAACACACCAACAATTGCAGTAATTCATTTTATAAAAAAACCAGTGTTGTACAAAATGTCCTTAACATGAACTTCAATGCTTCAATGAATGCTCTAGTGATTTTTTTATTTGTCTAAAATTATTACAAATGCTCATTATCTTCATGTGAGAAATGAATTAATTATATAGCTTTCACTTGTTTGTTCTTGAAGGCCTTAGATCATTGATAGATGCCTAAAATGTATGTATATTTATAGACAAGTTAAATTCAAATTAGGATCCAATTGGGTCCCAAATCGATCTCTAAAAATAAAAATAAAATAAAATGAGGGAATAAGGGATAAAAACCCTTAAGTCAAAAGGGGTAACTCAAAGGAATGTTTGTAGTGTATGAATGCACTAGACAAGTTCTAGGAGCATTTAGACATTTTAGACAAAGAGGTTCAATCATGGGAAAACTAAGGGAGATAGAAAAGGGGAGTTAGAGGGGGTTGAGAGGGGCTAGGACCATCAAATTTAGAAAAAGCACACCAATAATGCCTAATTTGGAGTAGGTATTGACAAATACACAAGCATGCTAAAATTATGCAAGTTAATGATTTAATAAATATCCAATGGTCATATTTAGGTATATGTACTTTATATGTACACTAACCCTACTTATGAGCCCCATATAGTCCCATAAATTATTTAAGATCATGTGATGATGGTTTTTACCCCTTGACATGATCCCCTCCTTACATTCTTTTTTGCCTCAAGTCGGATAAGCTTCTTTAGTGTGTCTTCTAATTATGTCTACAACTCGAATTATCATTCATTCAAAATATTAATCCGACATTGGTATTAATATGCTTAATTCAAAACAACATATAAACCCATTATACCTTGATCCTTATGCTATTGGGGTTAATGCAACAATGGAAGTGGCCCTCCTACTAACATATTGGTCTATTTGTTTTAGGATGAGTATGTTTACTTGCTCATGCTTACCCTCTTCTCCTTAATCAAACAAAATCCTACCAACCTATTGGCTGAAAAACTTATCAGGGGAACAAATAGCAGGTTTCAATCAATAATGTCATGACAAAGTCCCTCTCCTATTTGAAGGCAAATCTGCCTTTATTGAAAACAAAAAGGGATGCAATAAATAAATCTATTTACATCAAAAAACTATCTATGGGGGTTGTACTTTTAACCACAAAGTACAAAAAAGTGGCATAAGAGAAATGTAAGGAAAGGATGATGGAGGAAAGAATTATGACATATACAAGGAAAATAGTGAGAAAAAGGATAAATCTAGGGATCCAAACACCAAAACTCACTAGAGTAATCCAAAAGTGGTGATTTATCCATAGGAAACCTTTATCATATAAATGGGACAAAAAATACACATTCTAAACATAAGAAATAATACATATGCCAAGGGGATTGAAAACATTGAAAAATAGAGATAAACAACAACCTTGTATTCCTCAGTAAAAATAAATGAAAATTCTATTTTAAATCCCACCAAGGTTTCATAACAACGTAAATTCCTAATGTAGATCCAAAATGAGTTCTACAATGAAAATTTCACATACATTGACTATCTAACAATGCAACTTAGCAATATTTGAAATAATAATAATTGAGTGTAATAACATATACACATACATTTTCTATCAAGAAATATTTTTGATATAAAATCTACAAAAACACTCTTTGCATTGATTCTTCCACAATCTAAAAATACAATCTCTTCCTTCTCCTTTTGCCAAAATTTGTTTAAGTATCAAAAATCCCCTTTACAATGCACATAGCTTGTATTTATAGCTTATGAGGATGCAACCATATTGTAACCACCTACATAACCACCTTTTTGGTAATTCATTTATATTCTAATGTTATTTTTTCATTTACAACTTAAAAAAGTAAAACATGATCTTTTTAAATGATTAAAAGAAGATCAACAAAGAAATAAAAAATTAGAGAGATAAAAAGTGACTTTTATTGGTTATCAAGAAGAAAAAGCTTTTTGTTGAGAGGGATCTTGTTCAACCACTGCAACTAAATATGACTCCTCTTTCTGTGATGATTTGAACTTATATATTCTAAACCTCTTAATAGTCTAGATAATCTCTTCTCTTGCAAGAAAAATTATATAAGCTAAACATGCAAACCACTCATCTGATGCATTGGTATCCTCTTTGATCCTTTTGAAAAGTATTGGGAAATTTAGAGTGAGTTCTTTGGTTGTATAATGGATATTGCTCAACTTACTCATAGCTTCTTTGGTTTCACAATAAATGACCCATATGATGGAACGTACCTCTGATTTCATTTTGTCACAACCTTTTTCATGATGTTGCAAGTCTTCCACAGCTTCGTCTAGAGCACATATATTCCAATTCACGCATTGAGCCCATAAACATGAATATTTTTCTTTGGATTCATCAAGGATACCTTCTGAGACCAATAAATTCTCATCCATGGTGATTAGATCTCTGAAGTCTCTGATTAAGTTGTTTCATACTCCAAGTTCTTTCTTGACAGACACAATTTTGATTTTCACTTGATTAGAGTTCGTGAGATCATATATTCTTTCATTATCATCAATAAATTTCAAACTATCAAGAAGTATCTATTCAACCCAGGACTCCATCATTTTACCATGATTACTATACCTACTAATTTTAACAATCATTTCCTTATTGTTCTCAAATTCAGAGCTTGGTATCTATATTATGGAAAAGGTTGATGTAGATGCAATGATCAATTTCTAAGATTTTTCACCTATATTCAAGATTTATTTGATGTATGGTTAGAGCATATGTACTTTATCTTCCAAATATTCTTTAGTTTGCATCCCTTCTTCTATCATCTAGATCATCCTGGTCATGGTCACCTTGAAATCATGAATATTTATTTCAAAAGTGGATTCACCAATATCAATCTTGTTGATGTTGTAATTGGCCAAAGTCATTTCATCCTGATTCTATTCTACAAGAGGTTGGGCAATATCTATAGATTGTACACCTAAAAAATCAATCAAATTCAAAGTAGTCTTCACCTTTGTCTTTTTTAGAGGATCTTGTAGTAGATTATCAAAAACATCAAAATCAATCTTTGTTGGTGTGAATTTAGGATTTATCTTATTGATTATTTGTTGTATCCATAAAGAAGACATATCCCCTTGTGAATTATCCAATTGAGTACTTGAAGAAACCAAGGAGTCAATGAAGATGACTGCCACAAGGATGATCCAAGAATAGATCTAGGTTTAACTAACTATGGAGGATCAACAACTTGTGTATGGGGAAAACAAGAGGTGGAGGTGGAATTGGAAATGAGGATGGTGGAAGTGGAGGGGGAAATGGAATTGATGAAGACACCAATTACTCAATGGGAGTGGAAAAAGAAGAAAGGGTATTGAACCTAAATCCGAGGCCAAAAATTGTTAAGTGTTGTTATCAATCGACATAGAAGGATAAATTTATTGTGTGACATTTATAGTGTCAGATGGAGTTGGCCTATTTATTTGGAGATTTTGCCTTGGTGAATCACCTTCACATGTATTTTTAGGAAGTTTATCTCTATTGGGATCTTCTCCATATCCTCCTCCTATTGTGTTAAAACTGGATTTTCCTATAAATATTTTGGTACTAGAAAACTAATTAATTAGAGCATAATAAGTCTATTAGAGCATAATAAGTCTATTATTTCCCTCTTGAAGTTATTTCATCTTTTAGATAACTTCCTAAAGTATATTCTCTCAGCTTTATGTCATACCAATCTCTCTATCTTTCTAGCATGGTCTATGTGCATTCTATAATGTCTATCAATTCTCCTATTGACTAATTGATTGGAGGAATGGATATGAAGTGAATATATTCATAGAAAATATCTTCCATAATGTTAATGTCATCATCCTCAAAATTTGTTTTGTAGCACTCAAATATGAAGGCATTATCTATTTCAAGTTCATCCTTGACCAATTTATTTTTCTGACCTCAAATTCATCTTTGTTGTCCTCCCAATAATCTTCAATTTCTAAAATGTGAGGATAACTAGGGTCCATTTTGAGATTGTTTCTCACAAAACTCATGATATCATAGTCAAGTATCCTCATATGCGGTTGCATAAAAAATCCCATTTTTAATATTGACAACATCTCTTGTTGATTTTCAAATGAAATATTTGAGGATGATAAGAAAGGTTATCCCTCTAATATGTTGATTGATATATTTTTTGTGCACTTCATTGAGATGCCTAAAAATTTCAATCATTTTTTTTTCAATAGGATATCTTGGTAGTCTAAGAGGAACACCTTCAAATATTCCAACCCTAATATATAGGTGAACTTTAAGAATTGAATGAAGTGGCTCCCATAGTTTTTTATTAGTATAACTACTTCATTGGAAATACTGGTCATAAGGTTTCCATCTAATGTCTTGACTAGAATCATGGAGAATGCATTGTTTACTCTCTTAAAATTATTTTTTCCCTTATCATGATTGAACTGAGTGAAATCGTTGTATATTAATGCATTGGGAAGGTTCTTATTCACTTTATTCAAATAGGGCCATGTTCTAAATATTGCAATAGAATAAACCAAATATGAGGTCATATACAATTCTTGCATGGATTCCAACTTGGTCAATTGTTCCTGAATGTTATTGCTAATGATCAGATCCCAATCAATGAACTATTTCCCAAAATAAATGATGCTCATAAACATGCAAATCCAATGATGAAAAACATTTATTACCTCATTTCCCATGATCCTACTCAAAAGATTAAATGATAGGATAATTCTTCTTTGAAATTAGATATGTATATATTTTTAGCCTGTTTGATATTTAATCTTTTTCTATTAGTCAACCAAGATTGATTTAGCATCCTTTGATATTTCTCATGATTGTTTTCCCAAAACCATTGAGCTATATTTTTATTGATTTACACTATTTCATCATGAGGATCAATACTGAAAGTGATGCCTATATAAGTTCTACCTAACTCTATTATTAATTGACTATCTGTAAATCATATTTCCCCACTCTATAGATTATAGTACTTTATGCATGTAAGTACTAGATCTGTACATTGAAAATATGTCAAGAAAATCAATAGTATGCCTGAGCCCACTATCCAAAATTAGTTATCCCAAAGGGGTCCATTTCATGACATCCATCCTCTCCCATGATTCATCAAAATTCATATGATTCATGTTAATATCATATACATTTGATATGTTTGCATCCATAATATAAATGGACTCGTAACTTGTGTATCTAAACTTCATTTTTTATTAGGTGGCCAATAGAATAACATCTTGAGTAAGTAGATTCAGGTTTTTTAAATAAGATATGGAGGAAGAAAATGTTTGCATGGAAGAATTGAAATCATTATAATGGACATGAAGTTATGAATAATTTTTTGAAAGATTTTTTTAGACCATTTGTAGTCTTCAATACCTATTTATGCTGCCAAAATCTCTCACAACTCTTCAAAAAAGTGTTGAAACTTCTTGGAACATTCTACCTATATGCATGCAATGGGAAACTACCTTTTAATTATTCAAAACCACCATCATGCAAAGAATGGATCATGAAGCTGAATTGAATGATTCAGAACTTGTTTTAGCTACCAAGACTTGCATATCAGATCCAATAATAAGTTACTACCAAAGATTTGTAAAAGGTTATGGAAGCATAGTAGATCCATTAACTGCATTGATAAATAAGGATGCCTTCCACTAGAATGATACATCCACTAAAACATTTGAGTAACTGAAATCAACTATGTGCACCAACCTAGTTTTGGCTACTCTAAACTTCTCAAAGATGTTCATTATTGAATGTGATGCTTCTAGAGTAGTGTTGGGAGCAGTGATAATGTATGAAAGAAGACCCCTTGCATTTGAGAGTCATTAATTAAAGGGTAAGAATCTACAAAAAATTGTCTATGAGAAACAAATGATGGTTATTCTTCATGCAGTCAAATAATGGAGGCCCATCTGATGGATATACACTTTAAGGTGAAAATGGATCATGATAGTCTCAAATAATTTTTAGAGAAAATATTATCATTTGAGGAACAATCAAAGTGGGTAACAAAAATGTTGGGTTATGATTTTGAAATCATATAAAAGAAGGGTAAAGATAATGTAGTAGAATACACACTATCCAGACAAGATACATCCACATAAGCATTACTTTGTGCAATGTCCATGTTGTAGGAAAATAGGGTGGATGAAGCCAAGTTAGAGTGGGAGCAGGACAAGGATATACAAGTTCTAATTTAGAATATCATCAAGGTTCTATAGCCTCTAAAAAATTTGAATGGAAGGATAATTCCCTATGGTATAAGGAAAAATTATACTTGTGCAAAGATTTAGAGCTGAAGTATAATATTCTTGTAGAGTTGCATGCATCTCCAATTGGGTGACACTCTGGGTTCTTGAAAACTTATCATGGAATCAAGTGATAAGTATTTTGGGAAGGATTCAAGGGAGATGTATAAAATTTTGTAGTAGAATGCTTGATATGCCAATAGAACAAAGGTGAGATAATTAAGACCCCAGGTATGTTACAACCTTTAGCAATTCTTAGTTAAAGGTGTGAGGAGGCTTCCATGGATTTCATCATAGGGTTGCTTTGTTCTGAAGGTAAGAATTCTATCTTGGTAATTATGTACACATGCTTACAAAATATGCCCATTTTTGTGCCCTCTCACACCCATTTATGACAAGTACGGTAACTATTTTTCTAGAGGTAGTTCTAAAATTACATGGAACCCCAAAAATAATTATAAGTGATCATGATCCTATCTTCACTAGTAATTTTTAGACTGAACTATTTTCTTTTTTTAGTACTCAGCTAGCTCATAACTCATCTTACCTCCCCCAATCTAATGGATAAATAGAATTGGTCAACAAATGTTTAGAGGGGTATCTACGTTGCTTTATATCATATAAGTAGGAATGTTGGGTTTAATGGCTACCACTTGCATAATGGTGGTATAACACATCTTTATATATCTCTTCTAAAATTTCCCCATTTCTAGAACTATATGGTTACCATCTGCCTTCCATCACTTCTTCCTTAAGAGTGAAAACCAAGGTTTGATACGTGGAGGAGCACATTCAACATCAATAAGAGGTTTGGATGGTTTGAGAGAGAATTTGGCCTTCACACAAAACATGATGAAGTAACAAGCAGATTAACACCGTAGTGAGTAGTATTTTGAGTAGTCTTTGTACATTTTTAACCTTACAAGCATATGTCCTTGAAGTAATAGAAAAAGGAAAATAAACTTTCTCCTAAGTATTATGGCCCTTATTAGGTTCTACAAAAAATAAAAAGTGTGTTTTAAAAGCTAGAGTTACCTCATTCATATCACATATACCCATTATTTCATGTTTCATACTTGAATAAGGTCATTGGACAAATTTTTTTAGCTTAGACAAAGCTACCAGAACTAGATGAATAAGGATGAGTCATTTTGGAACTAAAGAAGACAAGGACAAACACATACTAAGAGGTTGAGAACCAAAGAGACTAAAGAATATTTGATCTAGTCGAAGAACTTGAGTAATGAGGATGCAACTTAGGAGGGTGAATATTTTATGCAGCAACATCCAAACTTGTTCAATGTTGAGGACAACATTGGTTTGAATGGTAAGTGCATGTTATGCCCCTAACCTATTACATTTATTAGGATATGAATATCCAACTTATGACTTACTTATCCCTTTTTGATGTTATATCACATTTATCTATGTATTTATTTGGTTAGTAGGTCAGCCTATGGAGTAACTATGGCCTAAATAGACTATAAATAGGAGGTAGTGGGTAGTTGTTTATCATATATTATGAATTTTGCTCTTATTGAAGTTTGTGGAGGTGTCCCCCTCAAAGTTGTTTGTCTTTTACTCATACATTCTGCTATATTTCAGTCATATTATGATTTATTATTATTATTCTACTTTATTATTGAAGTAATTTCATTACATTAAACAAGTTTGAAACAACCACATTAGAGAGTGAAAGGAAGGTTAGCAGAGGTTTGAAGAGATTCTTTAATTTTAAAATGGCAAAGATAAGGTTACCAGTATAAAATGATATTCAAATGTCCACCAATATGCATAAATCCATTCCTTTTCTCACCAAAATGTCTTTGGGGTGCAACCAAAACCACAAATACTTTAGTTTAAAACCACCTTGTGAGAGCTTAAATGATTATGAAGGAGAATGGTGGCTTTATAGAGGTTATTTTGCATGCAAAATCTTCTTCCCAAGGCCACATAAGATAAAATAGCTTGTTAAAGGTTGCCTCATACAAAAATAGGTTTTTATTATTATGCAAACCACTTTTCTATAGCCAATACCACATGTTTTACACTAAAACCTCTTCTCAAAAAAATATTTTAAACTTAAACAGTTCAAATGAAAGTTGAGGAAGTGTTTTAGATAGGTATGTGGGCTTTGAAGATATAAATTTCAAGATGTCAAACTTTAAAGGATTAGTTTACATGTAAAAATACTTTTCCAAAGCTGTCAAAGTTATATTTTTATCCAAAAATAATTTTACGCAACAAAACCATGAATTGGACCTAAAAACACGTTTTCAAACAACTAATTTTACCCCAAGCCACCATGTGGAAGTTTAGCAAGGAGATTTTAATAGTTTTTGGAGTCTTTGGAATGATTTTACATGTAAAATGAAGCTCTAAAGTCCGTAAAGAATAACTTTGAAGATCATAACTAACATGGCAATTTTGAAGAGGGAACATTACATGCAAAGGATGTTTTTGAAACCCATCGTGTGAAAATGGATATTAAAAATGGATACCTTTTGAGACCAATTAATTCTCATCCATAAAGGCCATATGTCTCAAGTCTCTATTTAGGTTGTTCCATATGCTAAGTTATTTCTTGGCAGCTGTAATTTATTCTTTGATTTTAATGACGAGATAATAGATTCTTCGATTCTCTTCAAGAAATTTCAAACCATCAATAAGTAAATATTCAACCTAGGACTTCATCATTTTACCATATACCTAATAATTTTGGTAATCATTTCCTTATAAATTTTAAATTCATATTGGTATCTATATCATGGAGGAGGTTGACGCAGATGCAATGATCACTTTTTGAAAGGTTTCACCTATATTCTAGATTTTTTCAATGCTTGATGAAATCATATGTACTTTATCCTCCAACTATTTTTGAGTTTGTATCCCTTATTCTATTATCAAATCATCTTAGTTGTAGTCACCTTGAAATTATGAATATTACTTTCAAGAGTGGATTCATCAAGATCAATCTTATTGATGTTTTAATCAACCAAAGTCATTTCATCCTGATTATATTCTACAAGAGGCTAGGAAATATCTATAGATTGTATATTTGGAGAATCAATAATCAACCTCAAATTAGTCTTCACCTTTCTCTTTTTTGGAGGACCTTATATTAGATTAGTAACAACATAAAAATCAATCTTTGCTAGTGTGAATGTGGGATTTCTCTTACTCATTATCTAATGTATCCATGAAGAAGAGATATCTCCTTGTGAAGTATCTAATTGAGTACTTGAGGAAACCAAGGGAGTTAATGAAGACGAATATTTCAAGGATGATACAAGAATAGATATAGGTTCAAATAAATGTAGAGAAGCAATAAATAGATATAGGTGCAGAACCAAGAATGAGGATGGTGGAATTGGAATGAAAATAGAAGTGATGAAGGCACTAGTGATTCAATGGGTGTGGGAAAAATGAGAAAGGGTATTGAACCTAAATCAAAGGCCAAGAACTATTAAGTGGTGTTTCCACTCAACATTGAAGGATAAATTTCCAATTTGACATTTTTAGTGTTAGATGGAACAAGCCTCTTGATTTAGAGTTTTTTCTTTAGTGGTTCACCTTCACATGTATTTTTAGGAGGTTTATCTCTCTTGGGATCTTCTCGATCTCCTACTCCTATTATGGCCTGATTAGATTTTATTATGAATATTTTGGTACCAAAATACTAATTAATTAGAGCATACGAAGTCTGTCACTTACCTTTTAAAGCTATTTCATCTTTTGGATGAATTCTTGAAACATATTCTCTAACCTTTCTATCATACAAATCTATCAATATTGATAGCATAATATCTATGCATTCTACAATGTCCTTCAATTATATTATTGACCAATTGATTAGAGGAATGGAAGTGAGGTGTGTTAGTGGTCTAGGTTGCACCCTTACTGAGGAGAAGATTGTTCATGTCCAAACCTCAAACCTAGGCTAACATGGGAATGACCTTAGGATGTGGGTTAGCTAATATGTAGGTCAAACCTCTAGATTTTATGGGGTTAGCTCCCTAGATTTATCATTTGACTACTATTTTTAAGCCCTAATCTATTGTGATGGAAAGGGTAAGGAAGATTACACAATGAAAACCTATTCTAAAGTGGTAGTGCACCTGAATAATCTCACTTATCCATTCAACTTGGACTCAAATGACACTGATGAACTATGCATATAACCAACATACTATCTTCAATGGCTTCCAAAAAACAATAACACACTTAGAGGTCAAATTGAGTGACTGGAGAAAGAGGGAAATGAGAATAAGACCTGCTAAATACACTTACAATCAGGCATCCATTTCAAGCTTGAGTCATCAACCTCATGACACACTAGATGACTTGTAAGGAAAGGTTATTAGTACCTAGGTGGACTTGGACCTATAAAGGGAAGATTAAATCACTGTTTCATATCAAAACAAGTATGAAATACTAATTACCGATGAAGAAACAACTACAAGTGTTTTATTCATTCATCCAAGAGGTTTGTAAGTACAAATCTTGGCATAGTTTCCTCATACTAGCCTGAGGGATACAATGCAAGGCCATAATCCTTCAATATATAAAATAAATGGAGAGAGAAGAAGGGGATAATGGTGTATAAGAGAGGGGAATGAGTCATTAAGGGCCAAATTCCACTCAAAATAGCAGTTACATCAATTATGCACCCCCTTTTAATCCTTCTTCATGCATTGATGTTCTTTAATTGCTCCTTTTGCCATTGGAGGGAGGGTAATGGAAGCTAATTCAGCTTCAATTATCCTTTTCAAAGTGTTGAACATAATTATAATAGTCCATCTATCCTCCCAATGGTAGTTACATGGCATAGATGGGTGTAATTAAGCCTCCCAAGAGGCATTGAGCAACCCACTAGATTTTGTCATGAAGGTCAAACTTGGAATCTACCTCTTTACTCATGATGATTATGGAATGTGCATTGTATTCCCTTAAATGACTAGTTACCAGGCATGCCATCATTTAATTAACTCATTCCACTAGCCCTTTAATGTCCATCCTTGTTGGCCAAATAGGCCAATTAGGCCTAATTGCCTAAGTGTTGGAATTTGGAAGCCATTAGGGACCTATAAAAGAGCTTAAAAAGTTATGAATGAATGTTTTCAAACATGAATCAACATAATCAACCATAAAATATGCCGATATAAGCCTTAGACACTTGAAAACCCACTTCTCCTAGTTGTCTGGTTCACCTTCCTCAAGCATTTATAGACTACCAATTTTATAATGGGTTGCAGAGACCTTTACATATAAATTTTTGTGCATATTATGGCTTGAGGGTTTATATCAAGTTTCACACCATCCATTCCAAGGATTAGAATCACTCTAGACTGTCAAATACCTTATTTCTGCTCAAAACCTTAAAAAAGTGTAGATTTACAAAACTTTTGTACCATGCTTGTACAATCAAGTACATGGGTGGAGTCCTATTTGAGTTCACTTGATCTTCCATGATATTTCTAGGTCATATTAGTGTGTTAGGATTACAAAATACCAATATTTCTAAAATTGGGTCTGTTTAGGGGTTTAGGGAGGTTTAGGAGTGCTTAGGAGTCTTAGGGATAGTTCATACTGTACAGACATCCAAGTCTGGAAAAAATTCCATGAATATCTAGGGAATTGATCTCTTCAACTTTCATGAATGGCCTTGGTTCCCATGAAAAGGATGGATGGAGATGTGAACATTAGAAAGTGACCCTAAGGTAGCTTGTAGACCAATTTTGATTGCTTATCTTCTTAATGTTTGTTCATGAAGACTAACCCCCTAATGCCAATAAATATTTTATGGATTATTAGTTAATATGGATCCTCAAATAGATCCTCAAACTCCCCTAATATTTCTAGTCTTGACAACCTATGTGGTGGAGTGCATGAGCATTTGAAGTTGGCACTTGGGTGGACTGTGTGCAGGGTTGAGCATTTTGAGCAAGGTTTTGGATATTAACTAACCTTTCCAACACTTATTTCCACATAAAATATTTATATAAAGGTATAACACATTTATCCACACCTTTCAAATCCATAAAAAAATATTTCAAGATGTTGGAGGTACCTTGAAGTGGTAATAAGGTCTATAGGCATGCCTATGTGACTGTTTGCATTGGCATATCATTGATGCAATTAACTATAATTTTGAGTGTTATAACCATTTTTAGGAATATTAATGGAATTTTAACCATGTTTTACTGATCCAAAATCATCTATGAACTCCACTTTTCCTACATATCATTCAAGGCATTAATTCACCTATATAGCCCTTAGATTGACTGTGATGGACATAGATTGGTCTGAGACAAAATATTGGGTATAACCACTATTTATTTGGAAAAAATTATAGCCTGGATGCCATTAAATAATCATAATTACCATATCCTCCAAATTTAAAACCCTAACTATGCCTATAAAGGCCTCAAACCACCATTTTAGCTCAGACTGTCTGCAAATTACCTGTGGACTATTTATTCAAGGATGAAACTTTTGAGTATGGAATTCATCATCATATATTTAGGGATTTTTAATCATGGATGTGTTTATAATGTAGTACATTCATATTATAATTCTCATATGGTGGTTTTCTAGCACTCCTTTCTCTATATACCACCCTCCCTACTTAGGCTTGGGCTCATGCTTGAGTATGCCTGTGTGTTTCAAGCCCTGTATTGGTGTTATTTTTCCTCCTCAATGGTGATGACACTCAAGTGTTAATATTTTACATAGTATATAATTTATCTTTTTTGTATTAACCTTTCATTTTATCTTAGGCAAGATGAAGAAACCAATGCACGTTAGTAATGTCACATGTAACCATCTATCAGTATGACTGTCTATGGAGGTTTAGCTATCAAGCCTTTATGAGAAGATGGTAGTCTAAAACCATTTGGAACTCCTATGTGATAATACCATATCACTATTAATTTATTTAGGGTACATATTCCTTGATTTTGACACTAATCCTTGTGCTTTTGAATGGTTTATATATTGCTTTTGAGGACCTTGCTACAGTAAGCCTAAAAGGATTGGCTGTAGGCGATCTTTTGGTATTATTGGATGAGTAGGGTGGTAATATTTATTCATTTGAGTGTCTTGGAAATTTAGGATCATTCTTTCCTTTATAATTATACTTGTGAATTTAACCTTTCCACTAATTTCCTCAACAGTGACACCCAACCCCTATAAAGGGAAGATCATACCTTGCTAGCTTTTACATGCTGACTGTAGATTATTAAGGTGATGTTGTAGGTACTAATTTGAGTTTTGAGAGAGAGATAGGTATTAAATTTACATGTTTTGGGAATTTTTGAGCATTATTAAAACTTCGAACTCCCATAATATATTCCACAGTCCTATCAATCATAACATCTTCCAAACTTTCTCTTCATGGGCCAAGCCTAGGCCAATCAAGGTGGTTGTAAGTGTGTTTTTGCCATATTACACAATATAAGACCATTATGAACCAAAATTTACATGATATCATGGAATCCAAAGGTTACCAAGGGTGTATAATCTTATATTTCATGATTTAGACTTAGGAGGGAGGGTGGATGGGTGGAGAAAGATGGGAATGGGGTGACAAGGAGACTAAAACATCAAAATAGGGAACACATAGTGGAAATGGTAGTGATGATATAGTGAAACAATAGTAGTATGGAAAAGACATGAAATGGAGGGGAATGTCCTTTATAAGACCAAACACATGAACCTTGGAGGACCTCAGACATATACCCAAGAAAACATGAAATTTTAGAGGCATAAACACAAAATACATAGCCTTAAAAAGAAACCTTGGAAACTCAAAAAACCTTAATTTTTAGAACAAAAACATTAAACTCTGTGAAAAAGTGACTGAGTGAGTTTACAAAAAAAGAAGGTGGTTTGTCGGCCTATGAGGCCACCATGAACATTAGTAAGGTTTTTATTAAGGGTACAAGGATGATCTACCACCAATTCAAAGTCTCTTTCCATGATTTTGGTTTATATCTTAAGATCTACATATGACTTTGAGCTACAAACAGTCTTTGTCACATAATGATCTTCACCCATGCATAAGACTTTATTTCTTGAGATATTATGAGGTAAAAGGGGCCATTGGACCTTGGACTTGAGCATGAAGGCATTGGAGGCATTGTAACACATTTTAAAAAATTTCACTCTAGCCCACAACTCCTGATGAAGACATTGAACCTCTATCTTTTGTATAAACCTATCTACAAACTACACATAGGAAATAGTCATGAAGATTTTCTAGCCATGTGTCATGTCCCCTTTTTCGTGGACATTGACAGGCTTGATGATTAGCCTATTATGCGACCTTCGTACGCTGATTGGATGGATAGAGGGTCATGATGGAGATTGGCTTGGCTTTGATTTACAGAATTCCTATAGTTGGCTCTCATTCAGGTTATTTCATACACATTGGGCCTGAGCTCCTATTATTTAGGGATATTTGACATACAGTGGAGCACCCTTGTTTTGATATGGTCATGTGCAGAATCACTCCCTGATTCACCAGCTTCAGACGGTTCGAGGATCCGACATGTATTGAGGGAGATATTAATATTTGATTGATTTAATCAAATATTAATTATTTGGTCTAATTTTAAATTAGATATTAATTAATTAATTATTTGGTCTAATTTTAAATTAGATATTAATTAATTATTAATTATTAATTAATTGGTCTAATTTTAAGATCCAAGTTCTAATTTGAGGAATTCTAATTTTAGAAGCCCAAGTTCTAATTTGAGGAATTCTAATTTTAGAACCCCAAGTTCTAATTTGAGGAAATCTAATTTTAGCAAGCACACCTTTGGAAGGGTATAAGAGTTTCTCATGGGAGAGAGTTGGTATGTATTCATGATTATTGATATTGATTCTTGTTAAGAAATTCTTCTGTGAAGACTGAGCCAAGGGTTCTAGTATTCCATCTGCAGTGGAGAACGTCAACTCTTCATTGTGTGCGATTCAGAGGCTGTGAAATATCAGCTGATCTATTGCCAAATTGCATTGAAGAACGTCAACTCTTCAGTGTGAGCGATTCAGAGGTTGTGAAAGATCAACTGATCTATTGCCGAATTGGGAGATAACTTCATCCAGAAGCTATCACATGTACTTCAAGTTTGAGAGATAACTTCACACAGAAGCTATCACGAGGGTTTACAGGTATTTTCATTATTTGGGTTTTGATTCCAGAATTATACAGATATAGATCTTTTGTATTAGCCCATAATCCTACAGATCAGGATCAAGCATATAGGTTGAGCAATATCAGCGGCCGTACGACTTTCGTACAGATCTGTGAAAGTCCGTACGCATCTACAGAAAGTTCAGGACCGACATCGGTGAACAGAGACTTACAGAGACCGACATCGGTCGACTTATCACCGATGTCGGCAAGGGGACCACTACAGGTCGACCGACGACGGCAGTATAACCGACGTCGGCGACTGTGTTTTTACACAGCAGGCCGAGACGTGCCAGATTCAGCCCAGTTTGCGGAATATACAGGAAATAAAGGCCGAACTTTTGATATTCTTTGTATATTTGACAGAGGATCTCTATTGTAAGCTTATGAGCAAATAAATAAGAAATTATACTGTGATTTATTCATCTATTTGATGATATTTTTGCAGAAATTCAGATAAGCAATTGGGACTTTTGTGTTGCTATATTCCCTGTTTGAAGGGGATATTACAGTGGTATCAGAGCTTTGGTCTTTGGTATCATAGTTTTGTGTCTTTCATATATCTCTATTGGTAGGGGACATTACACCATGAGATCTCACATGTTTGATTAAAGTGATGATAGTGCTATGGAAGGACCATTCAATACTAAATAAATAAACATCAATCATTGGATTGAGCAAACAAGTCAAAAATCCATGAAAACCACCTAGTTAAAAATGGCATGTGTAGATGTGAATAGCATACAAATTCCTTAAATTCATAAGGAATGTTCATAAATATGAGGAGTTAAATCCTTATTAAAATTCCCATGGTTGTAATATACATGAGTGCACTTTCTATGGCCAAGATATAGGACCCCAATTCTCTCTCTTATGTACAATACAAACATGAACCTGAGGAGCTGTTTGGGTCTGCAAAGAAGGTGGATGAAGTGTAATACTAGTTTTGAGATTGTTTGGCCTTATTTAACCATGAGAATTTGTTAGATCATCTATAATGACCTAATATTAATCTTATTATCCTCCTCTATATGGTACAGTCTGTACAATTTTGTACAACTATAAAAATGCCCCCCAAAAATGTGTTTCTCTACCTTTTTTTTAAATTTCAAACTCTAAAACACCATTTTAAGGCCTCATGGGAAGGATAATGAGTTAATAAGAATTTTAAGGTAGGATAAAATGAAAAGAGGGTGTCGAAAATCCACAAAATGGCATGTGGGACCCACTTGGCTAGTGAGAAGGTGGGGGTGAGTCTTAAAGTGACTTTATGTGGCATGAAACACCTAGGGATAGTAATGTGACATGCATAAGACCATTTAATGACCATATTTAAATAAAATTAATCAAAATATTTCCCCTTCCTAAAATTTTACAAGGCAAAATAGGCTCATGAAGTGGCTTGAGGGGTGTTTGTTGGCTTAAAAGGGGTAATGAAGGTGTTATATGGGCTTAGATGAATATACCATTGATAAGGGACTTGAAAAAACTATAATATTCATCTTGTAACTTTAAATTTTTTAAAAAAATCTTCACTTTTACTCAAAACATCCATACACTCCTTAAATAGGGCTAAAATTCTCATTGACTTTCAAGACCTTTTGTCAATCGTCTTTCTCATTCCATGACACTGTAGCATCTAACACATCACCACAAGTCTTAAGACACTCATGAAATAATTTATTAAGTATGAAATAATAGTACATCATGATGCTAATAAGCAAGATTAAAATACTCTTAACGGGATAAGAATGATATTTTAAAGAAGTTCATTTATTTATTACATTTCTATTCATTTGATACATCTCTAGTTGTCATGAAATTTCTTTATAAGCTAGTAGGTTTAGAGTTATACACATGTCTTATTCCTGATGATGAATCATAGATGGTGATTTGAAATGAATCTATCAAAAAATCACACACATTTATTTCCAATAAATCACTTTACTTAATTTTATGGACTATGAAAACATTAAATCTCTTTTAATTACCATGTTGGCATGAATGGATTTAACACATCTATGCACTATATAAGTTATTATGCATAGAGTATGTATCTAATGTCATACCAATAACATATCAAAAATACCTATGTAAGGGATAATGGAAAATATGGTGACTACATGTGTTGGGACAATCTATAAAGGTAGGTCAATCTCACCAAGAATCTACTTTGAGGCCCCATCAGATACTCTAATTGATTTAGTTGAAGGATATAAATCATCATGTGTATAATCCAAGTGCGTATGTAATTTCATGGTAAATTTTTTTTCATTATAACCATTATCAATCATAACACTATGTATAATCTATTGGTCAAGGTATGCTCAAATGAATAATGAATGCAGATCTGAGTCATCATCCATAATGTCACTATCATAAAAAGTAATAGGAGGTTTATGAATCATGGGAGGTGTATGTCACATATAAGTACCAATAACCCCATATAATGGGTTCCCATAATGTGATGGAGGAGGATGTGCATTACATTTCATTTATACTCTTGGTTCCTTCTTATAATTGTCTTGCAAAGTGTTGTTAAGTATTTTTTGATTTTGGCGATCACTAGGTTTTGAATCTGATTCCTTTGGAGGATCATCAAATGTAATATTTTGGTCATCAATAAGGTCTTGGATCTTATGATGCAAGTTAAAAAATTAGTTCATAGAATGCCCTAGGCCTTGGTAATAGTCACAATATGTGTTGGCATTATATCCATTGGGTAGAGGTTGACTCATATCAACCTATATAAGATGAGGGAGATATATGTGGTGACACCCCACAAGATTTTAGAGTAACAAAGATAGAGACTTAGGTAAGCATGTGAATTGTCTCCTTGGTGCATTCAATAGGACAATCTAATTAGGTTTTTATGACACCACATTAACCATGGTAGTTGTTTCCTTTTTAGGTTATGTGGGTTTTAACTTATAACTTAGTTTGATAGTAAGATTGGTATTTGATGTAGTTAGTGTGTTTTATACATACTTAAGTTTCTTCAATTATATATGTTTCATTTCAAAATCATAGACAATATGGCATAAGTCATTGAAATACATGATCTTCTTGAAAACAATGGAATCGTGTAATGGGGCAAGAAATTTTTTCTTGAAGATGTCTTGATGCTCTTTATTTGCCATTGGATTGGTCATTTAAGCCAACATTATCTTGTACCTTATGAAATATTGTAATGTCCCCTTTTTAGGTGACATCGCTCAGAGTTGATGATTAGCCTATCATGCGACCCTCATAGGCTAATATGATGGATAGAGGGTCTTGATGGAGCTTGGCTTGGCTTCGATTAGCAGAATTTCTACAGTTGGTTTTCATTTGGGCTCTTTCAAACACATTTGGCCTGAGCTCCTATTATTTAGGGATATTTGACATGCAACGGAGCACCCTTATTTTGGTATGGTCATGTGAAGAATCACTCCCTGATTCACCAGCTTCAGATGGATCAAGGATCTGACATGTATTAAGGGAGATATTAATATTTGATTGATTTAATCAAATATTAATTATTTGGCCTATTTTTAATTAGAAACCCTAATTCTAATTTAAGAAACCCTAATTAGGGCAAGCACATCTTTTTGAGTGTATAAGGGTTTCTCATGGGAGAGAATTATGGATGAATGAATTGATTATTGATTTTTATATTGAAGAATTCCTCTATGAAGACTGAGCCAAGGGTTCCAGGATTCCATTTGCATTGGAGAACGTCCACTCT
Source organism: Torreya grandis (assembly GCA_037957365.1). Taxonomy (NCBI): domain Eukaryota; kingdom Viridiplantae; phylum Streptophyta; class Pinopsida; order Cupressales; family Taxaceae; genus Torreya; species Torreya grandis. The sequence goes on along the minus strand of JARHVA010000485.1, from coordinate 1,259,830 downwards.
TCAGTGTGTGTGATTCAGAGGCTATGAGATATCAACTAATCTATTGCCAATTTGAGAGATAGCTTCATACAAAATTTATCATAGAGGTTTACAGGTTTGGGAGATAACTTCACACAAAAGTTATCATAGGGATTTCAAGTATTTATTTCCTTATGTTTTGATTTAATAATTTTTACAGATAGAGATCTTTAGATCAGGTATCAGAATATAGACCGCAGCATATATTTTGCTTCTGTATGAAATCCATACCGATTCGTGCAATTTCATACCATTCTGCCACAGTCTAGACAACGCCACAGGGGACACAAGAACCGACATCGACATACAAGTGACCGACATTAGTCGACTGGAGACTGACGTCGACAGATTAGCCGATCGACAGAGATCAACGTTGGCAGTATATCGACTGACGATGGCGACTGTGTTGTTGACACAACAACCCGAGAGCCATTCCAGATTTGCAAAGATTAGGGTTTGAGATGATATTTGTATTACTTTATATGCATGCCAAAGATATATTATTGTAATCATTCTGAAGAATAGTAAGAGCATTGATTTGTGAGTTAAGAGATTTACTGTGGTTTATTTGTTTATTTAAATTTATCTTGCAAAATCGTATCTTTATTTGGAGCTTTTGCCTTGCTATATTCCCTATTGGTTGGGGATATTACAGTGGTATCAGAGCTTTTGTTTTGGTATGTGAAGGGATATTTTAGTGGTATCAGAGCTTTGTTCTAGTATCAGAAGGGGACATTACAGTGGTATCAGAGCTTTGTTTTGGTATCCGAAGGGATATTACAGTGGTATCAGAGCTAATGTTCTGCCATCCTATTGGGTAGTTTGGGTAGATTGAATCAACGAAGTATCCATGATAACTTCAAGTACTCAAAAATAGTGGGACAAGGATATGAAGAAGCTGAAACAAAATTTGAACCAGTTGGTTGAAACCCAGAGGAGGATGGATGAAATCCTTTCAAACCCTATATTCGAAAACAAATTAACACGGTATGTGGCATCCATTGTTAAAGGGTCCAGGAAAAAGCTTTGCTTATACTGCAAAAGTCCATATGATGCCAATCACGATTATCATTTGAGGCCTAAGGGCAAGGTAAATCGTATAATATGGGCATATTGTGAGGATTCAAAATCAGAAGATTTCAAACAACAGGATAGTTCTAAGGAGTCAAAGGCAGAGGCTTCAGAGCCTAAGGTAGAGGTAATGAAGGTAGCTCACCAGGATTCTGAGAGACATGTGGATGAGCTTAGTCATGGGGATTCAGACTCTCAGTTAGTTGCAGAGGATGAGGGAGTTGGAGATTGTTAGTCAAGGTGGAGGTAAATCCAAGAACAAACACACCTGTTCTAATTCCACCTGTTAGGATCTTGCTCCTCAGAAAGAGCACAGTATGATTACCAAATATAAGCAATTGAATATGCGAAAATAACTAGAATCACAAGTAACTAGAATTCACCAATAACACAGAATATGAGAGACAATACACTATCTTGTATTAACACTATACAGAAAAGAATACAACAAAGAGCCGCCACACTCTTTCACCTTACAGAGATTCGCCACACCTCAAGTGTACAGTAATTTTTCTCACACACACTCTCCTACACAAAAAATGGTCCCAACAACCAACTCACACACAGAATTGGTGTTCACCTCACCAACCAGTCAGTAATAACCCTGCCGGTACACCAAGCACTCTATAGCACTTCAAGCTGATCTCTCATGAACCTGAAACCTGCAATTCAAAGACCAAACTTACATGTAGATCCCCAATGAGCTTGCAACAACCTAAAACTCACAGATCTTACAACTAGAAGGAACTCTTCCTTTCTATCTCATACATTAACAATACATGCCAATGGGTCTATAAATAGATCCCTAACTCAAACAATAACTTAGACTCTTAATTTAGACAATTGTCCTCGCAGCCCAAGACTCTAACTGTTCTCAACATGCAAACACTTCGTTCACTTAACTAACTATCCGTGAAACGAGCAGTTTTGGAACACACAGGCGACCGACGTCGGTCCCTGCTTGTCTGGTTCTACCGACGTCGGTCGACTTCTTACCGTCGCCGGTGGCCTTCTGCACTGGTCTCTGCCGACGTCAGTCCTGTCGCCGACGCTGGTGCTCCTGGATCTCAGAAACCATTATTCCTTCAGTTTGAAAAGGGTTGAAGCTTTTAGCTCCACAACCTAACAATCTCCCACTTGGAGATAAACAACTGCAACCTGTACATGTACCTATACTCTGTCTAGTTTGTTCCCTTGGCTATGTATCCATCTTCAAAATCACCCTTGAAGACCAACCACCACAAAATCCATGGTGCAAAACCTGCCATCCAAATCACCTACCACATCCACATCTACAACCATGTAGAAATAAACCTGAACTTGCATAGCATGTGCACCTGCTACTAGTCCCTGTAAGAATCCACTGAACTGCCCTCCAATGGTTCTCTCCCGGATTGGCTCCTAACTTGTGACAACTCCCACTGCTTGGGAAAACTCAGGTTTAGTACATACCATGCACTCAACCTCATTATGTGAATCAAGACACCTGTTCATAGAACTGTCCAACCATCGGCGTGCTAACCGGTTTCACACAATCATCCTGAAACAAAGTCAACATATGACCTTCCATGTCTCTAGAACACACTCATGCCAAAGAATCTTGCTGCTCCCAAATTCTCCATGACAAACACCTGAACTAGCTTTACCTTTAGTTCAACAATACCTGTATATGTAACCCTGTAACAAGCACATCATACAGAAATATGATAGTGTAGCTAATACTATCCAACCTGGTAAAGAGAAACACAATGATCAAACCTCCATTGCCCTGCAGCTAATACAAGATCAAATACCCTGATCTTCCATCTCACGTATCCATTTCCGCTCTTCTTTATCCTTAACATCCATTCGTCTCTCAGTGCTTACTTCCAGCTGGCCACTTTACCCAAAAACACCTGTTTGGTTCTCCTCCAAGGAATCACATCCTCATCCATGCCTAGCTCCTACTGTTTCGTGGATCTACCTGTTCTGCTTCTTCAACAACTTCCTGGTCCTATGCCATAAGTGAGCAACAAGTAGTGTAAAGAAGGGAAATGACGAATTTAAGAACTTACTTACACCTTCAGTCCTCCATATGGGCACTTGAGATTCCATGACAGCTTGCTGTCCACCCAAAATTCATCTCAGTGACCGATGCCGATCACATCTCAGTCTACAGCCGACCGATGTCGGTTCCCTGCGACTGCCTCCCTGCCGACGTCAGTTTCCCCTGGCCGACGCTGGTTTCTCTCTGCCCCGAGTCACCGACGTCGGGCTGCACATAGCCGACGTCGGTCCCTGTCTGGACACTGACGCCGGTTTTCCTGCCGATGTCGGTCTCTGTGTTTTTCTTGCGAGACCCGACTTTTTCCCGTGAGCTCCTTTTGGATCAAACCCTTGTCCAAATCACCCTTGCTCTGCTCAGAATTCCTCTGCACCTTGTGCTGAACTCTGTCCGTCACTTTCTCCTTGAAAACCAAGGCTCTCTTGTTCTTGTCACTAACATCAGATTCCTCAAGAAACCTCACCTTATTCTTCTGCATACAAAAACCACGATCCATGCCTTCCAAATCTGAAAGAATACTCTTTGACTCAAGAACTAGCATCTCCTTCTTCTCTATGTGACCAAGCCTATTAAGCCACATCTCCGAATCTACAACTGAAGTAGATAACCCAGAAGAAGAATCAGTAAAACAAGTAGATAGATAAAGCGTACCTACTTTCTTACCTCTAGCTACAACAAGTGTACCCTTGGTAACCTTCCAAGAGTCCGCTGTGAGAGTTACTGTGCAACCCTCTTCACCCAAACTTCTAACAGAAATCAGATTCCGCTTCAGAACTGGGACATGCATGACCTCCTTTAACACCCATGTGTCACTTGTCTGCAATTTCAGCTTCACTTTGCCTTTGCCAACAATCTGACAAGGCTTACCATCCCCTACACAAATTTCTCCAAAGTCTCCCTGGACATACTCATGAAAAAATTCCCTATGTGGGGATGCATGAAAAGAGGCACCAAAATCTAATACCCAAGATTCTACTTTATCCAAAGAACATACCAGAGCATCCTATGCAACGTAACCTGCAACATCTACTTCTTCTCCATGTCCTTCATGCTGATCTTCACCCGATCTGCAATCTCTCTTTAAGTGCCCTTGCTTTCCACATTTTTAGCAGGTTATTCTGCCATACCTGGACTTGGATCTCTTGCCCATCTTCGACCTTGATCTCCCACGCTCTATCTTCTCTCTTGGCCTTCCTCTTCCTTCAACACTCAAAGCATCTCCAGATGATTCACCTGTGCTTTTCCTGCGTATCTCTGCATTCAAGATCACACTCACAACATCATCCACTTTTAAGACTTTTGAAGGAGACACAGTATTAGAAACTGCCATTACCAAACCTTCCCAACTTTCAGGTAATAAACACAAGATTAAGAGAGCTCTAATTTCATCATCAAATACAATATTGACTGAACTTAACTGGTTTACCAAACCATGGAAATCACTAAGATGGCTATGAACAGATCCACCTTCCAACATTTGCAAATTAAATAAATGCTTCATAAGAAATACCTTATTAGAAGCCGAGGGTTTTTCATACAAATTTGCCAAAGATTTCATCAACTCCACCATTGTCTTACACTGTGATAAGCTGGAAATCACAGATGATTCAAGACTCAATCTAACAGATCCTAGAGCCTTCTGATCAAGAACCTCCCATTCTTCATCTTTCATATCCAAGGGTTTGCTAGCAACCCCACCCAACGGTAAGTACAAATCTTTCTGATACAGATAGTCCTCAATCTGCATCCTCCATAATTGGTAGTTCTTGCCATTAAACTTTTCCATTCGTAGTTGACTGTTTTCTGCCATTGCTCAACTCCCACTCAAACAGAAACCCTGTGAGTAACCTATAATCAAAACACACTACCCAGATCTACACCAATCTGTTAGTATCCCAACCTAAAGCTCTGATACCACTTGTTAGTCAAGGTGGAGGTAAATCCAAGAACAAACACACCTGTTCTAATTCCACCTGTTAGGATCTTGCTCCTCAGAAAGAGCATAGTATGATTACCAAATATAAGCAATTGAATATGCGGAAATAACCAGAAACACAAGTAACTAGAATTCACCAATAGCACAGAATATGAGAGACAATACACTATCTTGTATTAACACTATACAGAAAAGAATACAACAAAGAGCCGCCACACTCTTTCACCTTACAGAGATTCGCCACACCTCAAGTGTATAGTAATTCTTCTCACACACACTCTCCTACACAAAAAATGGTCTCAACAACCAACTCACACACAGAATTGGTGTTCACCTCACCAACCAGTCAGTAATAACCCTGCCGGTACACCAAGCACTCTATAGCACTTCAAGCTGATCTCTCATGAACTTGCAACCTGCAATTCAAAGACCAAACTTACATGTAGATCCCCAATGAGCTTGCAACAACCTGCAACTCACAGATCTTACAACTAGAAGGAACTCTTCCTTTCTATCTCATACATTAACAATACATGCCAATGGGTCTATAAATAGATCCCTAACTCAAACAATAACTTAGACTCTTAATTTAGACAATTGTCCTCGCAGCCCAAGACTCTAACTGGTCTCAACATGCAAACACTAACTAACTGTCCGTGAAACGAGCAGTTTTAGAACACAGGCGACCGACGTCGGTCCCTGCTTGTCTGGTTCTATCGACGTCGGCAGACTTCCTGCCGTCGCCAGTGGTCTTCTGCACTGGTCTCTGCCGACGTCAGTCCTGCCGCTGATGCCAGTGCTCCTGGATCTCAGCAACCATTGTTCCTTTAGTTTGCAAAGGGTTGAAGCTTTTAGCTTCACAACCTAACAGAGATTGTGATGATGAGATAGTTTCAGCAACAACTACTTCAGAGTTAGATGAGGATGAGTCTGATGCTTGCATTCAGAGTGTGGAGGTATACTCAGAGGTTAGTACATTGAGTGTTTTTGATGAGTACGTTCCTACAGTTGTAGCTGAGGAACTAGTTGTTGGAGCTGACACACATGTTCAAGATTTGAGAGTACCTAGTCCTGATGAGTTTGGCATACTAGTGGAGTTGAGTTTCTAGATTGATTCTTCTCACACTGATGATAGTGTGGTATAGTTGGTCATGCCACCTTTACAGAGGGATTAGTTATGGAATGGATTGGCACCATCTTTTGTAGATGGAAGTGGTAGTTGCAAGTTACACAGCTTGCAGTATTGGCACACCTAGGGCAATTTATCAGAGATTGGATTTGGTGTCAGTGACTCAGGTACCTATGGTTGTCATATCCATGGTGCAGTGGGGTGCGAGTGTCAGTTAGACAGGGAATTGAGTTTTGATAGAGTTGATGTTTTAGTTGGCTTGAGTTCCACAGAGTGGTTTCTTCTACTGGCATCTACAGTTGGTCTTCAGATAATTTTGTCAGTGATGTCAGTTGTTTGGGTGTTGAGTGCAGTTTCTCAGTTGCTAATTTTTATACTTTTGATCCTGTTGATGCTGATGATTTCTTCATAGGGGTTGATTGGTGACACGAGGGATGTTACACAACCTTTTCCTTGGGATCTAGGTGGATCGATTGGTTCATTGTTTCGAGATTGCTTGGGGACAAGAAATTTTAGGAGGGGCAGATTGTAATGTCCCCTTTTTAGGTGACATCGCTCAGAGTTGATGATTAGCCTATCATGCGACCCTCGTAGGCTAATAGGATGGATAAAGGGTCTTGATGGAGCTTGGCTTGACTTTGATTAGCAAAATTTATACAGTTGGTTTTCATTTAAGCTCTTTCAAACACATTTGGCCTGAGCTCCTATTATTTAGGGATATTTGACATGCAGTGGAGCACCCTTATTTTGGTATGGTCATGTGAAGAATCACTCCCTGATTCACCAGCTTTAGATGGATCAAGGATCTGACATGTATTAAGGGAGATATTAATATTTGATTGATTTAATCAAATATTAATTATTTGGCCTATTTTTAATTATAAACCCTAATTCTAATTTAAGAAACCCTAATTAGGGCAAGCACATCTTTTTGAGGGTATAAGGGTTTCTCATGGGAGAGAATTATGGATGAATGAATTGATTATTGATTTTGATATTGAAGAATTCTTCTGTGAAGACTGAGCCAAGGGTTCCAAGATTCCATTTGCATTGGAGAACGTCCACTCTTTAGTGTGTGTAATTTAGAGGCTGTGAGATATCAGCTGATCTATTGCCAATTTGAGAGATAGCTTCATACAAAAGTTATCACAGAGGTTTATAGGTTTGGGAGATAAATTCACATAGAAGTTATCATAGGGATTTCAGGTATTTATTTCCTTATGTTTTGATTTTATAAGTTTTATAGATAGAGATCTTCAGATCAGGTATCAGAATACAGGCCGCAACATATATTTTGCTTCTATATGGAATCCATACCGATCCGTGCAATTTCATACTATTCAGCCATAGTCTGGATAGCACCGCAGGGGACACAGGAACCGACATCGGCATACAAGTGACTGACATTGGCTGACTGGAGACCGATGTCAGTAGATTAGCCGATCGATAGAGACCGACGTCGGTAGTATATCGACCGATGACGACAATTGTGTTGTTGACATAGCAACCCGAGAGCCGTTCTAGATTTGCAAAGATCAGGGTTTGATATGATATTTGTATTACTTTATATGCATGCTAGAGATATATTATTGTAATCATTCTAAAGAATAATAAGAGTGCTGATTTGCGAGTTAAGAGATTTACTGTGGTTTATTTGAATTTATCTTGCAAAATCGTATCTTTGTTTAGAGCTTTTGCCTTGCTGTATTCCCTATTGGTTGGGGATATTACAGTGGTATCAGAGCTTTTGTTTTGGTATCCGAAGGGATATTTCAGTGGTATCAGAGCTTTGTTTTGGTATCAGAAGGGGACATTACAGTGGTATCAGAGCTTTGTTTTGGTATCCAAAGGGATATTACAAATATCCATTAATAGATTTATTGGTTCTTTTTTTGATTTTTTAAATTTAGGCATATGAAATGTTTTTGGTAATATTGATAGAGAAATGTGCTAAAAATTAATTTGCAAGAGGTTTGAATGCATTTACTAGTTGGATTAGTAAATCATGGATGCACCTTAGAGCATAGTCCTTGAGGCTCATTGGAAATAGTTTAGTCAAAATTTTATCATTAGAGGCATAATAAAGGCATGCTACATAGAAATATCAAAGATGCTATATAGGATCACCCTTGACATCATAAAATGTGAACGTAGGTACAAAAAAACTAGTTGGCATGGGGTGAAAAGATATTTTAGGTGCAAGAGAATTATGTGACATTTCTTGTGAATCAGTGACATAAGGTGATTTTTGTTCAATATATGTAACTTTAGTTTGTAAATTTATATAGTTTGGACAAGATATTTCACCTCTTGGCCTTTAAGGTTTGAAGTTTGGGAAGTTACCAAAGGAGGTGTACCCATAGTTTGAGTAGATATAGGCATTAAAACTGGTAATTTGGTTGAAGTATTAATGTTTCCCATGTAAGATGTAGCAATAGTAGTATATATTTTAGGGAATAATGGTGTAAACACATATCTCCTACCCCTATTATAAGTATGAAGTTGTGATGTTCCCAAGGGAAGTTTATTGGTACATGACCAGTTGTAGTACCACCTAAGGATTCACCATCACTAAGTGAGGAAGCCTTGGCCTTAACATGCTTACTAATCTCATTTCTTGTAACATACAAAAATGCATCTATTAAGCCCTTGTTGTTATTAAGATGAGTATCTAATGCTTCTTTATCTTCCATTTGTAAACAAATTTTTTGGTTAACATTTTCCATTGATTATAAATGAAAAATTCATAACTTGAAACAAATTAACAAAATCATAAAAAATAAGAAATACTAAGCTAATTCAGGGTTTGCATATAAAGACACAAAGGTCAGGTTCTCCAAATGTTTAACTCAAAATTGAGATGGGTAAATATAGTATAGGTTTAAGAATATATAAATGAATAAGACATAGATGATGAATAGATCTATAGCAAGCCAATTAATTTTCAAAATGAGATAAACAATATTCTAAATTTAAATGTTGAGATATGCTAAAAATATAAAGTTATTGATTGATATTTCATTGAATTAGAAACAATATTACTTAGCTAGTGTACAATGTGAATGTAGATATGATATGGAATATGATATAAATAAACTAGATATATATATGGTGTCTGAGTTGGAAATAGGTGTATAATATGGAATATTAAATGGATTTGGGTGAGACCACTTGGAACATTATAGGTTTTTATCAAATTTATTATGATGTGATTATATCATGTGTACAATTTATCACTCTTTGTCAAATGATCAAATTCTAGCTTCCTCACCCTTAGAGTGGCTATGGAAAAATAGGCTAGTGGGCACATGGTGTATGCAAGTGATAATAGATATATCTATAACTTATTCTAATCAATAATATTCAATCTTAGAAAAGGTAATCAACTAACAAGTTCACTTGGTGATACATTTATATCGAGGTCATGACCAATGATGGATCCACTAAATCTACACTAAGGGATATCTTATCACACAATAGCAAAGGGAATGTTTCCAAGGCCTCTAGTCAAATGCTATATTATGATAAACCTAGTTAGGTCTTATGATTGTAATAATATTAAGTAAGCTAATATACTAAATAAATATGCAAGCTAATCTAGTAAATACATATGCAAGCTAATCTAATGCTCACAAAAGATTGTGGCACAAATGGGGAAGATAATAAACATGCAAAGATAAATGTATCTAATATAACATAGAAATGGTCTAAGCAAAGAGAGATTCCATTAAATCCATTATTTCTACAAGATTTACTTATTATAATATGAAGGATAAAAATATAATTAGCTTGTTGAAGTGAACCCATTGTGCCTCAATCTCTCTCTTAGATAATAGTGCTTTGTAGGAGATTATTGATGGATTGTAAGGATCACAAGGACAAATCAACTCTACGATATAATACTTATCCTATGTATCCAATACTTCCACAAGACAAGTGATACTTTTCTAAGGTAAAAACCTAAGCAATAAAACCTCCATTGATTATATAAACAAATTTATGAGCAGTAATGATGCACAATTGAATTATCCTCCATTAAAAATGAAATGAAAGGGGGTATATATATCCATGGATTGACCCTAAACCCTCTTGAGAATTTAATTGATGTAGTTGATCTGGTCCACCTTGTTAGGTGGGAAATAGATTTGTTAGGTCTTGAACTATGTCAACTTAGGATGACATAGTTTCATAACATGTGTTAAACCCAAAACAAGGTCAACTCAATCAACATAGTAGGAAAAGTGGTAAAAAGGGTTTTTTTCTTATGTAGGGGCTATTTTGGGTGGTGAGCTACTTAGGGATGTGTATAAGTAGGGTTTCAATACTTATGAAAATGGATACAAATAACTTGTATTGGATATAGGTGGTGGTATAAGGGCCAATAATCCTGTAAAGCACTAAAGGTTTGATAACCCCTTTCCTAGTGAGGTGTACACTCAGAGAGATTGAAATTTGATGGGATCTTACAAGACATAAACCATCAATAATTGATAATTTTTTAAAATATTGTGTGTATACACATGGTGTTGAGATAACTCAAGGACACCTTTGTCAATGGGATCTACCTACATAGCTAATTATTTGAAGAGGGCCTCATAATCATGTAGTTCTCTCTTACATGTTGGTTTGTGTGTGCATAAGGATTCAACATGTGATAAGTAAGTACATAGAGTGACCTATATTGTAACTTAAAAAATATGGCTCATGGAATTCTAATTTAGTACATCAGACTTCTAGTGGGCTACCCCTATGATTGATATTTAAATAAGAAATAACAAGGAAGCTTTTCTCACTTGAATACTAGAATGAGTGCTTTTGGTAGGTTACCTTGTGAGTTGCTAGGTCTATGTTAGGTGAGGAATGAATGAGAATTGATATTATATATATAACAATTCATTTTGGAAATATATCACATTAAATCACTTGGGCAAACAATAAGGATACATTTCATTTATAAATTTGATGACTTTAAGGTAATAGACACTTAGTTTGGCACATGAAACTAGTGTCAACATAGGCTTCTAGCTGGAACACAAGAGTCTAAAGATTTGAAAATAGGTACAAGTCTAAAACTTGTATAAGATGATAACAAGTATATTTATAAAATTTTGAGTATCATAGAAGGCTTAGTCATTAGAATAAAATATGGTCAGATTGAGAGATAATCACTAGGAATGAGAGATAACATATGTGAGCCTTTTGGTAGTAGGAAAGTATTAGAACTGAAGGGTACAACCACAAGAATTAATTTCCAAGTCTATAATACTAAAGTTTTATGCAATTTAGATTTAGTGTCTACACTTAAAGTGTTTTATGTAATTGTGCTCCTTTGACTATATGAATTCATATCGAGATGGCTTGAATACTTAACCACAATTTGTTCTAGATTAGATAAAATATGATTTGGACTTGGATGAGTATAGATTTTAGTGTTTATAATTAAAATTGGAAATAATAGGTAATATTTTATTAATGTTAGTAGTGTAAGTGTGCATATGTATTGAAGACTCAAGTATGCTTTATATCAATCCACAAGGGAAAACCTCATGCTAAAAATTCTAAAAACATAGACCAAATTATAAGAGGATTCACAATTGAAACACAATCATTATAAAACTAAGGATAGAAATATACCATAGGGGATAAAAGTGTCTACTGCTATTGTCCCCTACTAGATGTTTTTTTAATTTAGGGAAACATGTAACTTTTGGCTTTGGATCTATTTGTACAAATTATTAGGGGTGTTTGTAGACATTAAAACATTTATATAGGTGAAATATATAAATTTAGAAAATAAATAGGTCTATATAGGTACTTAGGATAGGGTGAGGTGGTGAAATAGTCTTGGATTAAGTGCACAAGTCAATTAAAGTGAATAGGGCCCAAAATCACATAATAAACTATTCATGACTAAATTTTAGTGACTATAGTATAATAAACTTATCTTTATATTATGATTGAAACATTTTAAAGTTTATGAAAAGTGTATGATTTGATGGAAGAGATATTAATATATGCCATTTATAAATTTGATACATTTATAGAATGTAGAAGGTATGATATTCATGGCATGAATCCAAGGTCACCCCAAAACTAAAATATAGTCCAATTGGTTGGGCTTAACTTGAAGCATATAGGCACTAGTTTGGGTCCTACTAGTAAGTGCAATGTGATAGCTCTAATTATTTGAAAAGGAGTATTATCAAATCCTGTAATATTCTATTTATATTTTTAATGTTGTTCATATTTATACCCAATTTTCTTAAGATAAAAAAGCTGTAAATATTTACTCCTAAACCATTGTCAACCAACACACACTTGATTATCTTTCCATGTATATGAGCTTAAATGAATAGTGGAAGGTCTTGTTATATGATGTGTTTAGGAGGTGGGTATTCATTATTGAAGGTGATGACCTTTTTGACATCCTTGATGGTATTCATGAAAGAAGCAAATGATGATGGTTGTGTATCACTATGGAGAGTTGTATTGCATAAAACATTATATACAATATCTTTGTAGATTGTTGATATTTTTAATAGCTCCAAAATATAAATTTTAGTAGGTATTCTTGAGTTGGTAATAGATATAACAACCCTTAAGTTTATTTTCTTTCCTTAAGGGATGTGGTGGGGGTTGTGGAGGAATGTGTTGATTACTATCATTCCAACTTGGCGAGTGAAGTATCCATACTTGTCTAGTGTTGAAAACATGTATATTGTAATATAAATGAACCTTGGGTGAATAATAAGAATATGATGGTGATTGAGATAAGTTTTAGGTATAGGAGCATGAGGAATGGATTTAGTAATGCATGCCCTTTGGCACTTTGTAGTGACAAGTAATAGCTCAGATTGGATATTGTAACAATATGAACCAATGAAGGCTTGATATTGCACTTTATTTATTTTAGGTTTTTTTTTTTTTTTTTTTTTTTTTAATTTATTTATTTGAATTTGATTAATACACATATATAATGAATCCAAATAATATATTTAAAAGTAATAAGTAATGTAATACTTGTATACATCCAAAAATTTTCACTCCATTAATCTAATTTCATCCATAATTATCCTAACATCATCCTAGTCTAACATCCCATTCATACCTCATATCATGTATCAACCTTATACTATCCCATGTCACTTAATCCTCCTAATAATACTCTAATTTATCACTAATCCCACTTATCCATTATTTTTAGAATTTTAAATTCACTCCTAATTACCCTTACCTACCCCCACTTTCTCATATAAATCACATTTATAATCACTATCTAATATCCTTATAATAATCGTTAGTCATACTTAATGCTTCTAGAGATCTCCACATCCTCTATAATCTTCTACCACCCTCCACATTTTCTAGAGAATTATTCTCCAGAGTATTCTAAGGAATTTTATATTCCTTGGAAAAATATTCTCGTATATAAACTAGTCATCCTCCATGAAAATTCAACTAACATATGAGAGTTAAAATCCATGTTATCAAAAAATTTTATGAATGAGAGGCAAAAGCTTATAATCATTGGAATGAGATGCACAATTTATGATATCATGTCATACATGATTTATTGACAAACCATCATTACTGCTGCAAATATGGAGTCACAAGACAATCCAACATTCATTCTATCAATTGAAACTATCTTTTATCAATTTGGGGCACATCATTTGAATTTGGAGGTAAAATTGATTGCAATATTGATGTAAACTTGGTTTTATTTCAATTTTTATTTGCATTATCTTTTCTTACCTTGCCCAATCAAGTGTTTAATGTGAATTTAGGATTAATTTTTAGTCGTCTGGCATGTTGTTCGTTGTCTTTGGAATTTTAATCTCAATTTCAAATTTATCATAATTCAATCCTACTTACCCTCACCGACCCCTAATTTATCCAAAAAATGAAATTTATAATCACATATAATCTCCTTATGATGATTATTAGTCCTCAATGGATTCTAGAACTCTCCACATCCTCTAGAATTTTCCACCATCTTCCACACTTTCTAGATAATTCTTCTATAGAGTCTTCTAAGGAATTTTATATTCTTTGGAAATTCCTGATCCTCTCCAATATAAAATAGTCATCCTCCATGAAAATTAAACTAACATACGAGAGGTAAAATACATGTTATCAAAATATTTTAGAATCAAAGGAAAAAAAATTATAATATTTGGAATGAGAGGTAAATTTTTTGATATCATGTCAAATATTTTTTATTGACAATCTGACATTATTACTGCAAGTCCTAAGTTACAAGATAATCCAACATTCAAGATATCAATTGTAACTATAATTTTGTCATTTTTGGGCACATAATTTAAATTTGTAGGTAAAATTTATTTCAATATTAAGACACATTTATTTTTATTTTAATTTTTATTTGCATCCTCTTTTCATACCTTGCCCAATCAAGTTTTTAGTGTGAATTTGTGATTAATTTTCAGTAATTTGCCATGTTTTTCATTGTCTTTGGAATTTAAATTTATCCTAGTACAATAATAAAATTCAATGTTTGTAATAAATATGAATTCTTGATTATTATGATTTGAATATGAAACAAGGAGTAGGGGTGAAACTAGTCAACATGTTTTTGCTTTGTAGTCTCTCAGATATACTGATCCGTGTCATAAAATAGTGAAAACACTATATATGATTACACCATATTGTATATGCACTAGATTATTTTTTGGGTAAATTGAGAGTATATTCTTAGGGATAACTTCTTAATAGTGAACTACAAGAACAAATGGTCAAAGACTACCTATGCTAAAAAATAAAACCTAGATATTTTTGACACACCCTGAGGTACGTGGAAACTAAAAAATATGTAATATTTTATAATGGATTATGTATTGAGGTAGTAATCCTCACACCATGGATAAGGTAAATATAAATACTAATTTACCCATAATGATAAATCCTTTAAGTTCTAAAATTATCATAACAAAATTTCTAAGAAAACAAGATAAACATAAATTGAAATTAAAAAACAAGATTTAAACAAGGGATTCAAAACAACTATTCAAGTTCACCAAATATGTTTTAAACTATTTTTTATAAAACAAATAAATTGTTTTAGTGTGATTATAGGTGTAAAACTATATAATATCATAATACTAAATATGTATAATAATCAACAATTTTAATTTTGATAATTTACTAAATATGGAGAATTATTATTTTTACAAAAACACTAGAAAGAAAACAACTTAGCTCAAAATTAGATTATAGTT
Source organism: Torreya grandis (assembly GCA_037957365.1). Classification (NCBI taxonomy): domain Eukaryota; kingdom Viridiplantae; phylum Streptophyta; class Pinopsida; order Cupressales; family Taxaceae; genus Torreya; species Torreya grandis. Next base: position 1,244,393 of record JARHVA010000485.1, on the reverse strand, counting down.
GACTATTATGAATGCTTGATAGTAATAATAAATGACAAATATGATTATATAGGTTCATAATCAAGACCTACAAAGCTATAAGTGGATTGAAATGTAGAACACTCCTATTTATTGACTGTGGACTTGTCCCAACTAAATTTGATGATTAACTGACATGATAATATAAAAGGAAACATAATTCTAGATATAATATATTAGAGAAAAAATAAATAATATTTATATAAATGATCATTTTAAGTGGAAATAAATGTATGCCACTCTAGTTTGTTGATCTTGGACTTGTCTCAGTTGAATGTGACAAAAACATGCTCACTACACCTTTTGTACATTAATTAATAAATCTAGGATATTTCACTTTGAATTATACCACATAAAAATTATTTTTTTGATTATATTGTATTTGGAACCCTAAGAACACTTTCACAGCTTGAAAACATGAAACAATAGGGGAGTGTAATGAGATGAGCTGACCTCAATCACCCTTTGATGATTTACCATTGCCTACATATCCATTACTCGAAGGATGGAAATTAAGTCCATGTAGTTCTCTAACCCAGGATGAATTTATATTTGTGTTCTTTTGACTATATGTATGCAAATAGAAAATGGATTTGATACTTGAAAATTTTATCTCTTGAGTTACTTTGGAATGCTCTTGATTGGCTTATGGTTCTTCCTTTTAAATGATATTTAATTTAGAAATAATAGGGCATATTTACTCAATGTGTAGAAGTATGTAAGCTTCCAAAATAAAAAGTGGTCTAATGAATGTGTTTTGATATGTATTTATAGACAAATATTTTGAAATTTATTTTATTCAAACTTATAAAATGTGGGAAGACTGAAAAATATATTTTAAATTTTATAAACTAGCCATTATTTAACATGGGATGTAGTTGACCTATGTGGATAGGAGTGTAATAACACTCCTATCTACCCAGGGTAAATTTGTCCTAAAATATCAGGGAGAATTTTACTAAGGTGGAAAGAGTTTGATGGTGATTTTAAGTAGCTTGAGCATTTGAAATTGAAAGTTCAGTGTAAGAATGATGAAAAATAAAGGGTCAAGCCTACTTATGGATAAAAATCTTAGATAAATGGTAAAAAAGAGTCATTTTCTTGTACACAAGTCATGTGGTTTAGGATGTGTCAATAATTAAAATTATCAAGTATCTATGACCAAATTAATGTGTGGATAGAAAGTGGACCTAGGGTTTCAAGTGAAGGAGATAGATTTTTTGGTACTGCATGCATAGTCATACTTTTAGATCATACACATAGCCATGAAATAATTAGTTGTAGTGGTTTATACCTAAATATAATTTCAATATTCATGTAGACAAAACCATAAGATTCAGAATATAGTGGTTGACAGTAACATATTAAACCTACCATTTGCATTCCAATGAGCCTAAAACTCTAGTTCCTGATCTAAGAGACACACTGTCTAACTTATTATCTTCCTTTCCATATAACTCAGTCTTAGTCCTCCATAGAAAAAAATAATTCTTCATATCTTATCCTCTTTATTACTTTTCATTTTAATCAAATTCCATTGTCAAATCAATTTCAATCTTCTACATCCATATTCATGCTTAATTATTATACATTATAATCTAAATTATACCCATATTTTATATCTTCTTTAGAGTTAAGCATTAATCTAAAATAGGGTAAAACATATTGGTGAACCCATATATTTATTGAACATAGTAATAATCTAAGTTTACCTTAGGGTTTCAACCTTATTTTTAGGGGTTTTAAGATTTCATCTTAAAGTTTAAAACCATATTTTTTGTTTCCCCTTATCCTTTGTGCAAATCTAAAGTTTCTATCTTTTTCACTAGGGTTTGACACTTGTTTTCGTATTAGGGATTCCTCTCCTAGGTTTGGGTTTTGTCCTAATTGTTCAGATCACATCCAATTAAAAATACCTCTATTTTAAAAATTCTTAAAGGTTTTTGTTAAATCAAAAACATGTTTTTACTCAAAAATTAGGTACGTATTTTCTAGAATTAACAATTTACTACTTTTAATAAATTTGGCCTAGCGGATGAAGCATAGTTATGAGTTTCATTTATCTATTAATTTTTATTCAAAACCCTATTTTTTTTATAAATTACTCATTACTTCTTAAAGTGGTTGGTTTTTATTTGACCCTTGTCTAGGCACTAATATCTATTTTAACTATTATTTTATCAATAAACTATGTGTTTATGCTTGTTGCTATCCTAGAGTTTAGTAAATTCAAAATGAGTAACCTATATGAAATATTCAATATCCTTCATCCTTTGGATCACCTATTTTTTAATCATTATATGCTTTATGATTATGATAATTATGGAGTAATGGCCAAAGTTATGTAATTACTAATCATAATTATCTACACGAAGAATATACTTGTGAAGGAATCTATTATGATTATGAATTTATCAATATGAATTGTCAATAGTGATATATACACTAAAGAATAAAATGAACAAATTAATTTCAAAGTGGAATAGCCTAGTTCTCATATTTCTTTACATTATTTAGAAATCATACACTATAATAAGATGAAATCCAACAAAGTAATAATATATGTTTTCCTTAAGATCTTGAATATCATATTTGAATAAAAAAGATACACTTATGGAGTACATTAAATTAATCCATATAAACAACAATGTGAAGAATATCCATTTTTTACACATCATTTTATAGAGTGATTTTCCAAAGCAATTCACCTCATTCAGCTACACAATGTAAGGGCATAAAATGTACGTGCCAAATAATGTTGTATTTCTAAATAATGTGATATACCTTCCTCTTCCATTAAAACCAAATACGATGAACTTCCTCCTTATCATCTATAAATTTAAATTCATACTATTCCCTTTATGTTGAAATGACATGTGATGTTAATTATCCTCATTTATAGGAAATTATATTGAAAAACATTGTGATGCAATTTTAGTATTATTTTAGAAACAAAATGTGATGAGGATTTTATGTTATTCAATGATTGCAAAATATGTAATGATGTTTCCATTGAATGCAATTTCAAGCAATGCAATGATATTGGTGATGAATCTATTATACCTATGTTTAGGATAGATAGTGAGATAATACCAATGAATGAATATTTTCAAATTACTAATATTCCTATTAGCCATATCATTTCCATGATGCATTTCATAGTTTATCTAAAAAAATTAGTACTTTCTCTCACTTTAAAATCTAGATCATGTGATGTTAATGTGAAAAATAATGTCATCTTAGGAAAACTTGTATCATTAATCATATTCAAATCTAATTATCCAAAACGATTTTTCATCCCTAAGTTCCAATTGTCAAATGGCTAAGGAGATCCTAGTAGTCACTTCATTTAATATACACATTTTTTTGGGAAATGTGTGATGATGGATGAATGCTATTAAAATATTTACATAAAAAATTTAGAAAGTGATGCCTTATATTGTTCTCATAGTCTCATCACTAGCTCCTTTCCCTATTTAATGATGCTAAAATATATTTTCTTATCTTATTTAATAAGTAAAAGGTTACTAAATTAACATTCGAACATCTCAAAAATCTAAAACAAGATCACGATGATCTTATCAAAGATTATTTTTTATCTATTTAAGAACACATTATATTATTTAATGTATCAACCCTCAAATTTGGAAAAAAATATTTTTCAAAGGTCTTATGTCTTGACTTAAAGAAATATCCCTTCAAAATTATTATTATTCATTTTAGAGACTTTATTTGGATGTTTTCAACAGTTCCTTTGATCTCAATAGTGATTACCATAAGGTAATAAGTTCAGGTGATGAATGTCCACCTTCACCTAAGAAGGAAAATCCTCATACATAAGTGGAACCAACTATATAATTTACTATAACAAAGATTCTAATTAAGGTCCTTAACAAAATGAAAGAATCAAAGGACATGGTTTACAAGGAAAAAACTACCAAGAAGGCACATACTATAAGTAATAATCAACCACTTAAGTTTGATAATTTCAAATATTGACCAAGTGATATTTTATAGATATTACTTGATAATAAGCTAACTAATTTTATTCCTAATTAATATGTCAGGAACATACTTGTAGACAAGTTAATATAGAAAGAGAAATATAGATAATATGCATTGAATGGAATAATAATAACAATAATGTATTGGAATGATAGAATATCATTACAAATTATCATGGGCCTCTTTGAGGTGGAAACCTCCTTTGAGCATAGTTTAATACAAAATATTCAATATATGACCTTTACTCTTACACAATCCCTCTATTTAACCTATTCTACTAAAGACAACTACTAACGTCCATACATGTGGGAACATTAAAATTAGAAAATGGGATGACTTAAAAATGATATGCATATGAGATCTTATTAATAATAAATAATATAAACTATAATAATTAGGATGAAGGGGTCCTAACATGCCCTCACACTTTAAAATATTTATCCTCAAAGATTTAGATGAGTAATATGTTGTTGTAATTATTTTAGGGGTTATCATATCACATATTATGATTTCATGCTATGCCAATGTACCAAAATATTAGTGATAGTATAATTGTGGAGCTCACAATAGTGCCTGTCGAGGATGGATTCAAGGTATAGGAGGATAAATTATTTAGTTTTAATCTCTACGAGTTTCATTTGGGCAAGAAAATGTCAACCAATGACATTATTCAAATAGGATACATAAAAAACTAGATGGATCTTGAAGCAAGAGGTAAGTTCCAATTCATATGTTGTAGGACCATTATTGGAATAACTTTATAAGGACCTTAAAACTTTGGTGCAAATTTGTGATGATCCTTTATCTTAAAAGAGGATTACTTGTAAGTTTGGAGATGAAGAAAAACCATGGCAAAACAATTAAAATCACATTATGAGCATTACTGATTGGCATATTACTTCATACTTTTTTTTCTAGATGGAGGTTAGCTTTGAGAGTTTGAAGGATAATTACATGGGTATGGATTGTGGAAGGAACTTCATGTACCTTGGAGTTAATGGAAGGTATGTCTAAAGGGAAGGTGTTGGTTGACTATAAATAACCTCATATGTTATAATCTTTGTGTTAGTGTGGTATGTATTATTTTACCACGATTAAGCAAGTGGTAACCCTTTGACTAAGTGAATTTATTGATTAGAGACAAAACAACATAAATGGGTCTCTAAGTATTTATTGATAATTTCAATTTAGCCATCAATTTTTCACTGGTAGGAAGAATTAATTTTATGTTGAGTGCCATAATAGTGGAAAATTTCCTTCCATAAGTGACTAATAAAAATGGAATCATAGTCACATACAATTCAGTTAGGTAGCATATCTTATCAAGAAAATTTTGAACAATTGTGGATGCAATAAAAATATGGCCAAGGGCACAAACATTGGCATACTTGGAGACTAAATCCAACCCCATAAGAATCACTAATTTGCATCCTAAATTGAGAATTCCCTGAATAAATTCCATGTAAATATCTAATCGTACCCAGATAGAGGTAGACAAGGGTTGGAGCAAGCTTGGGGTGGTGATATTTTCCCCTTTATTGCATTGACACATTTTACATCTATAGAAAACTGTTTGATGTATTTAATGCCTTCATAGAAAAAATTCTAATAGATCCTTTCATAGGTTTTTTAAAAACCTAAGTGGATGACTAGTGGAGAGGCATGTAACTCTAATATATATTTTTTGTCTCAGTTATGATATGGTGTTAGTACCAAACATCCTTTGTGACTTAAATAATGACTATCCCAATTATAATTCAGTCAAGAGGCAGGGTCTGTGGTCACTTCTTGAATGATTTTTTTAATTTGGGTGTCATGAAACCATTTTTTTGTGCATGATTCACCCAATATAACATGGGGAAGGATAGTGCACAAAATGTTGTCTTTTATTTATATTTGTGAGATAACGTATATATGAAAACATTATATTTACCCTTATTATAAATAACCTCATAGTCATATCCCATTAAATTAGTTACCTAATTATATTTCTCAATTAAAGAGACTCTCTATTTCAAGAAGTACTTGTGGCTATGGTGATCAATTTCAATGTAGAAGTTCCTCCTAACTAGGTATGGGCACTTCTTGTTAATGAAATCAAGTATATCTAGAATATCTTTCTCATATATGTAGGGGTAATTTTTTTTCATCATAATTTTCTTGTTGTTAAATGCAAGGGATTAACTCTCATACATTATAAAAATCCTTGAGTCATCACTTTTTTGACAAATGGGTTCGTAAAGTCGGCCATAGCCAAACCACGTGTAGTGCAGATTGCATGTTTAATCTTTTTAAGGTTTTTTTTATGCTACCTTAGACCAATAAAAGGCATATTTTTTTGACATGGTTGTTAATAGAGTGAAAATTTTCCCATAATCATGGAAAAAAATATTTTAATATCCAGTCAAGCCTAAAAACCCATGAAGGCTCTTACATGATTTGGGTTTAGGAAAATTTTTCATAGCACAAATTTTTAGGATGCACCTTGATGCCTTTATTAGACATAATGTGTCCAAGATACTCAATTTACTTTTGGTGAAAATCACACTTGGACCATTTGGCACATAAGTGGTTATCAACAAGGAGTTTGAAGGTGTGGTTCAAATGTATCAGATGCCATTTCCATGTATGAATTTATACAAAGATGCCATTAAATAATACTAGGGTGAATCTGCATAGAAATGGTTGGAAGATCTTACTCATTAAGCCTTGAAATTTTGATAGATTATTGGTGAGGCCATTAATCATGCCTAAAAGATCATAATGGACACCATGACTTTGAATGGATCTCATGAGATTATTATCTTCTTTGATATATATATATATATATATATATATATATATATATATATATATATATATATATATATATATATATATATAGTCTGATCATTAGGTGAGATTTGAGAAGAAGTGAGATCCATGTAATTCATATAACAAATCATTAATCACTAAATTGGGAAAACTTATCCTTGATAGTGAGTTTGTTGAGTTCATGACATAAAATATAAAGGATGCAAGACCCATATTTTTTCCATACCAATAATAAAAATAAGAGTAAGGATTGATGTTGGGTTTCATGATTTTATATTATAATCATTCTTGCACCATTTTATCTATTTCATTATTTGATAGAAATGGGTACCAATAAGGGTGAATGTTTAGAGGTACTCTACTTGAATTAATTAAATTACATGATATTTAGGTCATTGTCAAGGAATCCATTTAGGTTATTTAAAATTAATTACATGTTTTTAAAAGAGTTTTTGTAAATATTTTGGGTGATTATAATGAGAGTATTAATTGAATTGGATTGCACAAACATGAGCGAAAATCTCATGAGATCCCTTTTTAGTAACTTATCCATATGATGAGAGCTAATGATACTTGTAGAGAATGGTGTAAGACATATTAATGTTTGTTGTTGGTCCTTATTAATGAATAATATCCATATCTTTGAAAAGTACCATAGGATAGGGCATAGTGTTTGAAGCTATTATGCTCCTAAAAATATGTTGTAACTACCTAGAGGCAAAACAAAAATGTTTGATTTCAAGTTATAGTCCACCATTAAAATTTGTAAATTGTGGAATTTACCTTACACGGTAAGGTTCCCCTATCAGGTCTTCAAAACTTGAGTAAGGAAAAATATAGAAAATAACTTGTTTGGATATTCTATGATTAATGAAGTTATGTATAGTGTCAAACTCAATGAGAATAATAAGGGTGTGCTTCTTAAAATACCCCTTTAATCTCACAATCTAAAGAATGGTTACCCCAACTAAGGCATGCATCAAAATTTTAGGGTGCAACTTCATGGTGCTAGGTTCTTTGACTTAAAGTTATTCATTGTGGGAATATCAAGCATCTTCCCATTCTTTGACATCTAGTGGTGACTCATAATCTAACAAATAAAACTTATATTCAATTCACTTGTGTCCTCTAGATATTTTTTCATCAAAATTATAACATAGCCCTTTTTCATGATGAATGTACATTTATACCTCCATAATTAATTTAATGGGGATGGATTTAGGAGGATGGTTTAAGACTAAATGTGGTGTTGTAGATATCTTGAAATAACCAAAAAAATATTGACATGGGGAGATGATATTATCTTATGCAAGGTTGACCAATCCTAATTATTTCATCATGTTCTATGGTTTAAACATCTTGAAATCTATGTGAGTTATATATTTGAGCCCACTAATGAAACAAATATTTAAGACACATCATTTAAGCTTTTGGTTTGGCTAGCCAAATTTTAAAATTCAGCTGGATACTCATGAAATTTCTCAGTTTATTATAATTTTGTCAAGGCTTCGGTGAAATCAACATAAGCACTGAGACCAAAGTAAACCAAAAAATGTTTGAAAAAATAATCTCTAATGGGTTATGTATGATATTTTTGATACCATTTCTACCGCTGGGTAGCTTCCTTATCTACATGAAATGATGTGATGGGTACTTTATCCATCCCTAATGTTTCATGCACATTAAAATATTATTCATCATGGTAAATATAACTGATTGGTTCTATACAATCAAATATTGGAAGGATAATTTAGGGCCATGTTGTATGTTCTATGATATAAAACCACCTTATTAATTATAATAACCATTAATTATATTGGATAACATGGCATTATGTGCATAAATGTCATGTAGTCACTCATTGAACTTAATGAGTTGGGAATCAAGTTGAGATTGGAATTCAACTCAAATTTATTAAATGTTTTATGCCATGGATTAGCTTATTGAATATGTGAAAATCATTGAATAAAGGGGTTTAGTGGAATAAAAAAATGTTGACTAAAGTTATAAATTAAAATGATTAGCTCGATGAGATGATCATGATGGTATAATTTTCACAAGGGTGAAAAAACTATTTTCAGGTTTACAAATGAAAAATAATTTCGTATGGATTTTTTTTCCCCAAAAAATTGAAATACACACTAAATAATCTTCTTGAAGAGAAAATAAAATGGTTTGGCTAATGCAATGAGTTTAGGTAACTGCTTCAAAAAATTCAAATCCTTCTAGTTACTACAATGAATTCAAGTAACTGTTATGAACTATTGTGACCCTTTTTATGGTTGCATTTATTATTTTTCTATAAACCAAAAGAATATGATATGATTTTTTTAATATTGATTATTTCTATAATTTTTAATAAATTAGAATTGGCTATGTGACTGAAAGAATTTCAAGGTTATAGTGAAGGATACTTTGGGTCTATTTGGTCTATAATCTTGCAAATATACTAATGTCACTCATAAAATAGTGTTAGATCAATATTTTAGAGCCTTAATTATGGAAAATAACAATTATTAATTCAACTTTCCTATCTTTTAAGTACAATGTAAGCAACTTCCTAGGACTAACCACTTACTGATGCATCACAAAAAAAGGTTTAAGGCTTTCTATTAATAGGGCACAAAAATTATATGGGGGTCTTCCTATATACCAAAGCTATGTGGAAGAGAAGTATGTATACAAAAATGTCTAATGGATTTTATTGGGGCATAACCCCTCAGTGCATAGAATCAATGAAAATTGATAAGTACTTAGCCCAAAATGATAGCTTTTTGTTAGTTTTGAAACTATTAGAACATAGTTTATAATAAAGGAAATAATAGAGAGTATACAAAAATTGGGGAAGAAGCTTAGTGCCACCACCTTGTTATCACTTTATAATCACCAAGATCCCAATTAGGTGAGGTGAGACCATAAAATGGGAAAGTAAAGAACCCTAAACCATTGAAAAATGTTGTAGAAAAATGGCCCTTGAAAGATATATGATACCATTTAGAAATATTGTTTTAGATAAGTTAATATAACAAAAATATAATCAATATGCATTGAATGGAACATGAATAACAATATTGTATTGAAATTATAGAATCTCACTACAAATTACTACAATCCTCTTTGAGGGGGAAACCTCATTTAATCACAAATAAATACAAAGTATTTAATAGATGATATTTTCTTTTACACAAGCCCTTTATTTAAGCTATTATACTCAATAAAAACACTACCTCCCATACATGTGGGATAATTATAGATAACAAATGGGATGACTTATATAGCACATGCATTTGAGATTTTATTAATAATACCTAATATAAACTATAAGAGTAGGGATGAAGGGGTCCTAATATAATATCACCCTCCCTATTGCCTTGAATGAGTGAGTGAAAAATAATTATTCAACTATCATCATATCAATGTACATAAATATGTAAAATTTTATGCATTAAAATAAAATATTAAACAACTTATGGATAGTGGGATCATTACATTTGTAAAAGTTGACACTAGATCAAAAAGGTCCTCTTAACCATAGTTTTATACTACCCATCCAAGAAAGACTAAGATATTATAGGATGTTATTACAAATGAGCCAATGCCCCATCATGATTCTAAGGAAGAGGTTAATAAGTAAGCATATCCTTTTATTTCACATTGTACAAGATGCAATGTTTCCTAGGAAGTTCATATCAAGGAGCCAATGGTCATTTGATCCCTTATTAGAAGAAAATATAGATAATGCATTATTTTAGATGACATGCAAGAAACACACACACACACACACACACACACACACACACACACACACACACACACACACACACACACACACACACACACACACACACACACACACACACACACACACACACACACACACATGAATTTATTAATAATTTTGGTTACAATGATTGAGATTTATAGCATACACATGATAATTACATGAGGTGTTTTAACATTTCAATTTATATAAGACCTTAGGTAGTTGAAACATTATCATATGTACACAAGACTATTTCAAAAAGTAATGTCACATTGGGAGAATATTGGATACAAAAAATGGGAACATATTTTGATAGCATTAATACGACTATCTCATTTACTTTCCAAGATATTTCACTTATATATCAAATATAAATAAATATATAATTAAATCATCTCCAATGGAAGCTTTGGTACCACAAATAAAACAAGAAGTTAAAATTCAAGGATTAAAACAAGTAAACAAAACTATACAACAAATGAAATAAAATAAACCATTTAATATTTTCAATAGATATATGTAAAAGTCAAACTCAAATATTTCATATGAATATTATGCATAATTATTGTTTCCAAGTGGTTTGTCAAATAATACACCTTATATGGATCTTTGTTAAGTCATCCACATATGTGTTGTGATAAAATTCCATACCATTATACACATCTCAATAAGAGACATCTACTCCTCCACTCCCACCACAAATGTAGTTAGTTGTTATGCCAAATAAAGATAATTATAAATATTAAATTACTATACTTAATCAAGATAATTCTATAATCTAGTTTAGAAGAAATTAGTTGAATGTCGTAGATATCCTATTTTTAGTGATCATCGTATTAGAATCATGTACCAAGTTAAGACCATAAATATTTTAGTGTGTTCCATATTGAAAATAAGCACTGATACATTATCCTAATATACAATATACCCCATGTATTCTTAGGCTTACTCAAGAAACATTTCATAGATATGATCCTATGAGTGATGCTAATGATATTTACATTACAACACTCAATTACTCCTCAATTTTTGATACACCTACACCTAACACTTTTTTCTCAAGGAAGGTGATCCTTGCACCATATCATATAGGAAATTATCATAAACTTGATGGGATAATTTATTAACAACTATTACATTTGTAAATATAATTAAAAAATACCAAAAAAACCAAATATACCAAAGATACAAAAGCATTCAAATAGTCAAAAAGTAAAAAAAACATGACTTAAGCAAGATACGTTTACTTGTTTACATTATTTTCATATGATATTTATCACATGTTTGGTAGATTACATATACTTTTTCATATACACATGAATTTCATGGTATACAATAGTGGAATATAGGACATACAAATGCATATTGCACATAGATACATAGATGTTGGACATTCCTATACCTAGGCTCCATGCAAATGTTGAGGGCATATTATGCCATATGTTACATTATCATAGGTGATATATTTGTATGACATTTTACCATGTTGATCTAAATTAACTTGTTACACATGTATTGATATTAGTCATACTTTATACAATGCTACATATGTTTGTTACTTTATTATGCTCTAACATTGACAAACATTGATAGTGTACACTATTATGACTCATTATATACTTCATTGATGTTGTTAATATTTCATGATAGGCTAGTCATTGCTTATCTATTATGTGTGTGTGTGTGTTACGATATTAACTTATAACATGTATGGGGACATGTATGTCCAAGTTATGGCTTACATAACATTTTACATTATCTTGTCACATTTCTCTAGGAATTTTATATTGTTAGTGGGTCAGCCTATGGAGTAACTGTTGTCACTAAATATTTCACCCTAGAGACGCTGTTCAATTCTTCTCTAGATTGAATGAAACATTGGATTACCTCTAGGCTTGTGGGTTGCCTATAGTAGAGGTAAACCTTTATGTTTAAGGGATAGCTCCCTAGATTAGTCTTGGATAACTTATCACCTACACTGCTTGCTTGCTTGGATGAAAAGGGATAGAAGGAAAATAAAATGTAACCTATGCTAATGAGGTGATACACCAGATAGATATCCACTAGACTACCATACACTTTCACTATGAAACAAGACTCATAATACTAGTCTCGACATCCTAGATTGCTCTAACATAAGTGTTTCAAACATGGAGCTGATATGCATTATACTTCTCAAGGTGAGTGAATAAGAGGTCATATTATAGACACCAATGCTACTCTTTACACTTATATATATATATATATATATATATATATATATATATATATATATATATATATATATATATATATATATGAACATACTAGCTACACTTCATGTGACCTGTTATATGGAGAACTACTTACACCAAACATGAAAGAGTAAAGAAAACATAAGGATATATAGTTATCACTTGTCTTTCCACTATTCACTACTTCACGCACTTATAACATAAGATATGAAATCAAAACCAAATTGGAAATTTTTATTTCAAAGGAAAATATTGTATTCAAACTAGTAGGGCTTCACCATACTAGGTGTGGATTAGATATAAAGGCCAAAATGGCTTGTATATATAGAGCATATGAGAAGAAAGAGAAGATAAGTGGAAGGGTCACAAGGCCAAGTGTTAAAGTGTGAGAAATAGTTAAAAATAAAGATAATGAGATGTGAAATATATCATGAAGACCTCCTAGACATGTTTCCACCTGAAGCTCATATTTTCCCTCAAGTTGGTATAGAGGCTCTTCACTTTCCTTCTTGAAACTACCTTGTTTGATGATGAGTCCACTTGACAATATAAAAATTTTGTAGGGATATTTTAAATATTTGAACTATCATGGGAGGTTATAAATAATATATTGATAATCATCTATAACTCTCTAACTGATAACTTTCATCTTGATACTTGTGTTCAATGTCTACAGTCACTTACTAGCACTCTTGGCTTCAATATTCACATTTTTCATCAAGGTGACTAGTAGTTGCTTAAAGATATTTATGGAAGATATGTTAGAAAAATTTTAAAAGTCCCTTTGTCTTCTAATACATCAATTAGACCTTAAAAATATCCAATATCAGACCTCTCATCTTCTCACTAGGTAGTCACTTGTCTTTTCACTATCTGTCTAAGACTATCTATAATGAAAAGATTAGTATAGGAGTTTATATGATTAAATTTGGTGAGATATTATTAAATGGAGTTATAATAAGTCCCTAATAACCTCCCTAAAGGTATTTCATTTACCAATTCTCCTCTATACCTATAAAACACAAAAACCTATAAAAAACTCAGATTTTGGTCTATCCAAACAAGTGATAGTAAAAATAAAGTAGATGTCATGGAGAATAGGTGAGTGATAGATAGGTTCAATTAAATTTAATAACCAATTATCCAATTTTATGTGCATCTACATTCATTTATTCTCCATTGGGTTTTCACAAGGGTTTTGAGAGGGTTTTAGGTCTCTTAACTTATTAATGTTGATTTATAAAGGTTAAATGTCCAACCCCTGAACCAATTCCATAAATATTGATATAATGACCCTCTTAAAATATCCCTAGATGATTTAGGTCTCATGAAGTTGGTTAATATAGATATGAGCAATTAAAAATGTCTTCTCAAGCTCTTGATTGTGTTCTGGGCACCCCTGAGAGAGGTTTAGGCCGAAAAATCCAATTTGAGCTATTTCCATGTAAACCAATGGTTATTTTAGACTCTCCACTGTCCCATGAAGGTCATAAAATGGTTTGGAAAAGTCACATGATTCTTTAATTGAATTTATAATCTATTAGGGTTCACATTTAGTT